>OU744733.1:61356996-62101841 GCA_916613615.1 Steromphala cineraria
AGATGATGAGTGAGAGGAGAGATGATGAGTGAGAGGAGAGATGATGAGTGAGAGGAGAGATGATGAGTGAGAGGGGGAGATGATGAGTGAGAGGAGAGATGATGAGTGAGAGGAGAGATGATGAGTGAGAGGAGAGATGATGAGTGAGAGGAGAGATGATGAGTGAGAGGAGAGATGATGAGTGAGAGGAGAGATGATGAGTGAGAGGAGAGATGATGAGTGAGAGGAGAGATGATGAGTGAGAGGAGAGATGATGAGTGAGAGGAGAGATGATGAGTGAGAGGAGAGCTGATGAGTGAGAGGAGAGATGATGAGTGAGAGGAGAGATGAGTGAGAGGAGAGATGATGAGTGAGAGGAGAGATGATGAGTGAGAGGAGAGACGATGAGTGAGAGGAGAGACGAAGAGTGAGAGGAGAGATGATGAGTGAGAGGGGAGATGATGAGTGAGAGGAGAGATGATGAGTGAGAGGAGAGATGATGAGTGAGAGGAGAGATGATGAGTGAGAGGAGAGATGATGAGTGAGAGAGGAGAGATGATGAGTGACAGGAGAGATGATGAGTGACAGGAGAGATGATGAGTGAGAGGAGAGATGATGAGTGAGAGGAGAGATGATGAGTGAGAGGAGAGATGATGAGTGAGAGGAGAGATGATGAGTGAGAGGAGAGATGATGAGTGAGAGGGGAGATGATGAGTGAGAGGAGAGATGATGAGTGAGAGGAGAGATGATGAGTGAGAGGAGAGATGATGAGTGAGAGGAGAGATGATGAGTGAGAGGAGAGATGATGAGTGAGAGGAGAGATGATGAGTGAGAGGAGAGATGATGAGTGAGAGGAGAGATGATGAGTGAGAGGAGAGATGATGAGTGAGAGGAGAGATGATGAGTGAGAGGAGAGATGAGTGAGAGGAGAGATGATGAGTGAGAGGAGAGATGATGAGTGAGAGGAGAGACGATGAGTGAGAGGAGAGACGAAGAGTGAGAGGAGAGATGATGAGTGAGAGGGGAGATGATGAGTGAGAGGAGAGATGATGAGTGAGAGGAGAGATGATGAGTGAGAGGAGAGATGATGAGTGAGAGGAGAGATGATGAGTGACAGGAGAGATGATGAGTGACAGGAGAGATGATGAGTGACAGGAGAGATGATGAGTGAGAGGAGAGATGATGAGTGAGAGGAGAGATGATGAGTGAGAGGAGAGATGATGAGTGAGAGGAGAGATGATGAGTGAGAGGAGAGATGATGAGTGAGAGGGGAGATGATGAGTGAGAGGAGAGATGATGAGTGAGAGGAGAGATGATGAGTGAGAGGAGAGATGATGAGTGAGAGGAGAGATGATGAGTGAGAGGAGAGATGATGAGTGAGAGGAGAGATGATGAGTGAGAGGAGAGATGATGAGTGAGAGGAGAGATGATGAGTGAGAGGAGAGATGATGAGTGAGAGGAGAGATGATGAGTGAGAGGAGAGATGATGAGTGAGAGGAGAGATGATGAGTGAGAGGAGAGATGATGAGTGAGAGGAGAGATGATGAGTGAGAGGAGAGATGATGAGTGAGAGGAGAGATGATGAGTGAGAGGAGAGACGAAGAGTGAGAGGAGAGATGATGAGTGAGAGGAGAGATGATGAGTGAGAGGGGAGATGATGAGTGAGAGGAGAGATGATGAGTGAGAGGAGAGATGATGAGTGAGAGGAGAGATGATGAGTGAGAGGAGAGATGATGAGTGAGAGGAGAGATGATGAGTGAGAGGAGAGATGATGAGTGAGAGGAGAGATGATGAGTGAGAGGGGAGATGATGAGTGAGAGGAGAGATGATGAGTGAGAGGAGAGACGATGAGTGAGAGAGAGACGAAGAGTGAGAGGAGAGATGATGAGTGAGAGGGGAGATGATGAGTGAGAGGAGAGATGATGAGTGAGAGGAGAGATGATGAGTGAGAGGAGAGATGAAGAGTGAGAGGAGAGATGATGAGTGAGAGGAGAGATGATGAGTGAGAGGAGAGATGATGAGTGACAGGAGAGATGATGAGTGAGAGGAGAGATGATGAGTGAGAGGAGAGATGATGAGTGAGAGGAGAGATGATGAGTGAGAGGAGAGATGATGAGTGAGAGGAGAGATGATGAGTGAGAGGAGAGATGATGAGTGAGAGGCGAGATGATGAGTGAGAGGAGAGATGATGAGTGAGAGGAGAGATGATGAGTGAGAGGAGAGATGATGAGTGAGAGGAGAGATGATGAGTGAGAGGAGAGATGATGAGTGAGAGGAGAGATGATGAGTGAGAGGAGAGATGATGAGTGAGAGGAGAGATGATGAGTGAGAGGAGAGATGATGAGTGAGAGGAGAGATGATGAGTGAGAGGAGAGATGATGAGTGAGAGGAGAGATGATGAGTGAGAGGAGAGACGATGAGTGTGAGGGGAGATGATGAGTGAGAGGAGAGACGAAGAGTGAGAGGAGAGATGATGAGTGAGAGGAGAGATGATGAGTGAGAGGGGAGATGATGAGTGAGAGGAGAGATGATGAGTGAGAGGAGAGATGATGAGTGAGAGGAGAGATGATGAGTGAGAGGAGAGATGATGAGTGAGAGGAGAGATGATGAGTGAGAGGAGAGATGATGAGTGAGAGGAGGAGATGATGAGTGAGAGGAGAGATGATGAGTGAGAGGAGAGATGATGAGTGAGAGGAGAGATGATGAGTGAGAGGAGAGATGATGAGTGAGAGGAGAGATGATGAGTGAGAGGAGAGCTGATGAGTGAGAGGAGAGATGATGAGTGAGAGGAGAGATGATGAGTGAGAGGAGAGAGGATGAGTGAGAGGAGAGATGATGAGTGAGAGGAGAGAGGATGAGTGAGAGGAGAGACGATGAGTGAGAGGAGAGATGATGAGTGAGAGGAGAGATGATGAGTGAGAGGAGAGATGATGAGTGAGAGGAGAGATGATGAGTGAGAGGAGAGATGATGAGTGAGAGGAGAGATGATGAGTGAGAGGAGAGATGATGAGTGAGAGGAGAGATGATGAGTGAGAGGAGAGATGATGAGTGAGAGGAGAGATGATGAGTGAGAGGAGAGATGATGAGTGAGAGAAGAGAGGATGAGTGAGAGGAGAGATGATGAGTGAGAGGAGAGACGATGAGTGAGAGGGGAGATGATGAGTGAGAGGAGAGATGATGAGTGAGAGGAGAGATGATGAGTGAGAGAGAGACGATGATGAGAGGGAGAGATGATGAGTGAGAGGAGAGATGATGAGTGAGAGGAGAGACTGATGAGTGAGAGGAGAGATGATGAGTGAGAGGAGAGATGATGAGTGAGAGGAGAGATGATGAGTGAGAGGAGAGATGATGAGTGAGAGGAGAGATGATGAGTGAGAGGAGAGATGATGAGCTGAGAGGAGAGATGATGAGTGAGAGGAGAGATGATGAGTGAGAGGAGAGATGATGAGTGAGAGGAGAGATGATGAGTGAGAGGAGAGATGATGAGTGAGAGGAGAGATGATGAGTGAGAGGAGAGATGATGAGTGAGAGGAGAGATGATGAGTGAGAGGAGAGATGATGAGTGAGAGGAGAGATGATGAGTGAGAGGAGAGATGATGAGTGAGAGGAGAGATGAGTGAGAGGAGAGATGATGAGTGAGAGGGAGATGATGAGTGAGAGTGAGAGAGAGAGATGATGAGTGAGAGGAGAGATGATGAGTGAGAGGGGAGATGATGAGTGAGAGGAGAGATGATGAGTGAGAGGAGAGATCGATGAGTGAGAGGAGAGATGATGAGTGAGAGGAGAGATGATGAGTGAGAGGAGAGATGATGAGTGAGAGGAGAGATGATGAGTGAGAGGAGAGATGATGAGTGAGAGGAGAGATGATGAGTGAGAGGAGAGATGATGAGTGAGAGGAGAGATGATGAGTGAGAGGAGAGATGATGAGTGAGAGGAGAGATGATGAGTGAGAGGAGAGATGAAGAGTGAGAGGAGAGATGATGAGTGAGAGGAGAGATGATGAGTGAGAGGAGAGATGATGAGTGAGAGGAGAGATGATGAGTGAGAGGAGAGATGATGAGTGAGAGGAGAGATGATGAGTGAGAGGAGAGATGATGAGTGAGAGGAGAGAGATGAGTGAGAGGAGAGATGATGAGTGAGAGGAGAGATGATGAGTGAGAGGAGAGATGATGAGTGAGAGGAGAGATGATGAGTGAGAGGAGAGACGATGAGTGAGAGACGAGAGAGAGAGAGATGAGTGAGAGGAGATGCTGAGTGAGAGGAGAGATGATGAGTGAGAGGAGAGATGATGAGTGAGAGAAGAGAGGATGAGTGAGAGGAGATGATGAGTGAGAGGAGAGATGATGAGTGAGAGGAGAGATGATGAGTGAGAGGAGAGATGAAGAGTGAGAGGAGAGATGATGAGTGAGAGGAGAGATGATGAGTGAGAGGAGAGACGATGAGTGAGAGGAGAGATGATGAGTGAGAGGAGAGACGATGAGTGAGAGGAGAGATGATGAGTGAGAGGAGAGATGATGAGTGAGAGAAGAGAGGATGAGTGAGAGGAGAGATGATGAGTGAGAGGGGAGATGATGAGTGAGAGGAGAGATGATGAGTGAGAGGGGAGATGATGAGTGAGAGGAGAGATGATGAGTGAGAGGAGAGATGATGAGTGAGAGAAGAGAGGATGAGTGAGAGGAGAGATGATGAGTGAGAGGAGAGATGATGAGTGAGAGGAGAGATGATGAGTGAGAGGAGAGATGATGAGTGAGAGGAGAGATGATGAGTGAGAGGAGAGATGATGAGTGAGAGGAGAGACGATGAGTGAGAGGAGAGACGATGAGTGAGAGGAGAGATGATGAGTGAGAGGAGAGACGATGAGTGAGAGGAGAGATGATGAGTGAGAGGAGAGATGATGAGTGAGAGGAGAGATGATGAGTGAGAGGAGAGATGATGAGTGAGAGGAGAGACGATGAGTGAGAGAAGAGAGGATGAGTGAGAGGAGAGATGATGAGTGAGAGGAGAGATGATGAGTGAGAGGAGAGATGATGAGTGAGAGGAGAGAGGATGAGTGAGAGGAGAGATGATGAGTGAGAGGAGAGATGATGAGTGAGAGGAGAGATGATGAGTGAGAGGAGAGATGAAGAGTGAGAGGAGAGATGATGAGTGAGAGGAGAGATGATGAGTGAGAGGAGAGACGATGAGTGAGAGGAGAGATGATGAGTGAGAGGAGAGATGATGAGTGGAGGAGAGATGATGAGTGAGAGGAGAGATGATGAGTGAGGAGAGATGATGAGTGAGAGGAGAGATGATGAGTGAGAGGAGAGATGATGAGTGAGAGGGGAGATGATGAGTGAGAGGAGAGATGATGAGTGAGAGGAGAGATGATGAGTGAGAGGGGAGATGATGAGTGAGAGGAGAGATGATGAGTGAGAGGAGAGAAGATGAGTGAGAGGAGAGATGAAGAGTGAGAGGAGAGATGATGAGTGAGAGGAGAGACGAAGAGTGAGAGGAGAGATGATGAGTGAGAGGAGAGATGATGAGTGAGAGGAGAGACGATGAGTGAGAGGAGAGACGATGAGTGAGAGGAGAGACGATGAGTGAGAGGAGAGATGATGAGTGAGAGGAGAGATGATGAGTGAGAGGAGAGATGATGAGTGAGAGGAGAGACGATGAGTGAGAGGAGAGATGAAGAGTGAGAGGAGAGATGATGAGTGAGAGGAGAGATGATGAGTGAGAGGAGAGATAAAGAGTGAGAGGAGAGATGATGAGTGAGAGGAGAGATGATGAGTGAGAGGAGAGATGATGAGTGAGAGGAGAGATGATGAGTGAGAGGAGAGATGATGAGTGAGAGGGGAGATGATGAGTGAGAGGAGAGATGATGAGTGAGAGGAGAGACGATGAGTGAGAGGAGAGATGATGAGTGAGAGGAGAGATGATGAGTGAGAGGAGAGATGATGAGTGAAAGGAGAGATGATGAGTGAGAGGAGAGACGATGAGTGAGAGGAGAGACGATGAGTGAGAGGAGAGATGATGAGTGAGAGGAGAGACGATGAGTGTGAGGAGAGATGATGAGTGAGAGGAGAGATGAAGAGTGAGAGGAGAGATGATGAGTGAGAGGAGAGATGATGAGTGAGAGGAGAGATGATGAGTGAGAGGAGAGATGATGAGTGAGAGGAGAGATGATGAGTGAGAGGGGAGATGATGAGTGAGAGGAGAGATGATGAGTGAGAGGAGAGACGATGAGTGAGAGGAGAGATGATGAGTGAGAGGAGAGATGATGAGTGAGAGGAGAGATGATGAGTGAGAGGAGAGATGATGAGTGAGAGGAGAGATGATGAGTGAGAGGAGAGATGATGAGTGAGAGGGGAGATGATGAGTGAGAGGAGAGATGATGAGTGAGAGGAGAGACGATGAGTGAGAGGAGAGATGATGAGTGAGAGGAGAGATGATGAGTGAGAGGAGAGATGATGAGTGAGAGGAGAGATGATGAGTGAGAGGGGAGATGATGAGTGAGAGGAGAGACGATGAGTGAGAGGAGAGATGATGAGTGAGAGGAGAGATGATGAGTGAGAGGAGAGATGATGAGTGAGAGGAGAGATGATGAGTGAGAGGAGAGATGATGAGTGAGAGGAGAGATGATGAGTGAGAGGGGAGATGATGAGTGAGAGGAGAGATGATGAGTGAGAGGAGAGACGATGAGTGAGAGGAGAGATGATGAGTGAGAGGAGAGATGATGAGTGAGAGGAGAGACGATGAGTGAGAGGAGAGATGATGAGTGAGAGGAGAGATGATGAGTGAGAGGAGAGATGATGAGTGAGAGGAGAGATGATGAGTGAGAGGAGAGACGATGAGTGAGAGAAGAGAGGATGAGTGAGAGGAGAGATGATGAGTGAGAGGAGAGATGATGAGTGAGAGGAGAGATGATGAGTGAGAGAAGAGAGGATGAGTGAGAGGAGAGATGATGAGTGAGAGGAGAGATGATGAGTGAGAGGAGAGATGATGAGTGAGAGGAGAGATGAAGAGTGAGAGGAGAGATGATGAGTGAGAGGAGAGATGATGAGTGAGAGGAGAGACGATGAGTGAGAGGAGAGATGATGAGTGAGAGGAGAGATGATGAGTGAGAGGAGAGATGATGAGTGAGAGGAGAGATGATGAGTGAGAGGAGAGATGATGAGTGAGAGGAGAGATGATGAGTGAGAGGAGAGATGATGAGTGAGAGGGGAGATGATGAGTGAGAGGAGAGATGATGAGTGAGAGGAGAGATGATGAGTGAGAGGGGAGATGATGAGTGAGAGGAGAGATGATGAGTGAGAGGAGAGAAGATGAGTGAGAGGAGAGATGAAGAGTGAGAGGAGAGATGATGAGTGAGAGGAGAGACGAAGAGTGAGAGGAGAGATGATGAGTGAGAGGAGAGATGATGAGTGAGAGGAGAGACGATGAGTGAGAGGAGAGACGATGAGTGAGAGGAGAGACGATGAGTGAGAGGAGAGATGATGAGTGAGAGGAGAGATGATGAGTGAGAGGAGAGATGATGAGTGAGAGGAGAGACGATGAGTGAGAGGAGAGATGAAGAGTGAGAGGAGAGATGATGAGTGAGAGGAGAGATGATGAGTGAGAGGAGAGATAAAGAGTGAGAGGAGAGATGATGAGTGAGAGGAGAGATGATGAGTGAGAGGAGAGATGATGAGTGAGAGGAGAGATGATGAGTGAGAGGAGAGATGATGAGTGAGAGGGGAGATGATGAGTGAGAGGAGAGATGATGAGTGAGAGGAGAGACGATGAGTGAGAGGAGAGATGATGAGTGAGAGGAGAGATGATGAGTGAGAGGAGAGATGATGAGTGAGAGGAGAGATGATGAGTGAGAGGAGAGATGATGAGTGAGAGGGGAGATGATGAGTGAGAGGAGAGATGATGAGTGAGAGGAGAGACGATGAGTGAGAGGAGAGATGATGAGTGAGAGGAGAGATGATGAGTGAGAGGAGAGATGATGAGTGAGAGGAGAGACGATGAGTGAGAGGAGAGATGATGAGTGAGAGGAGAGATGATGAGTGAGAGGAGAGATGATGAGTGAGAGGAGAGATGATGAGTGAGAGGAGAGATGATGAGTGAGAGGAGAGATGATGAGTGAGAGGAGAGATGATGAGTGAGAGGAGAGATGATGAGTGAGAGGAGATCGACTCACCAGACTGTCGATGCCGAGGGTGTAGAGCATGACGAAGAGGAACACGGACCACAGCTGGGGGAGAGGCAGGTAGGCGGCCGCCTCGGGGTACGTGATGAAGCCTAGCTTGAACCCTGGGGCAAACAATCTCATGTTTATCATATTGAACCAATATTTTCTGGTGCCCTACAGTAAAGGCGCGTTGAAAAATAATTTCTTAATTTCTGCAGTTTATATTGATTAGTTATCATTAATACTAATTAGCCTAACACTCTGCCTCTGATCAAAAAGCATTTGAAAAACTAATTCATAAGACATAAACATAATCATGCTCTGATATATACATTTTATATATATATATATATATACAACTTCTTATCAAAACGTGTGTCTATCGCAAGCATTGAAAGTCGCTTTTCTCTGACGGCAGTATTGTTTTAACTCTTTTGGTTGGTATCACGTCTTTTGCCTCCTGAAGTCGAGTGTTGTTTCAATCACATTTGAATACATTAAGGGTTCAGGGCTCGAAATTCAAAAAATTGTTTTGTTTTGTCACTGAGAATAATAATTGATGACATTATATCTCTTCTTTAGTTGGACAGTCAAGTTTAAATGAAGATCTATATGAATAGTTTTAATAATTATGTAGGGGATTAGCCATTGATCCTGAAAACATGAGATTTTCATAAATTCCGTTCACTGAATGTTCAGTATAAAACAAGGAATGATCGATATGCACGGATTTAAAATTTGATGGAAGAGTGTTACTTTAGGGTTACCGCATCTTCCTACGCAGAGCCTAAAAGGCCAGTTTCCAAACTGTCAGTTTTATGCCTTGCTGCATAGACTTAAGTTTTCTGTGCTTGCTCTCTAGTCTGTAGGGGCACTATTGCGGCACAGAAAAGTAGAGTCTCTGCAGCAAGGCATAAAATGACAGTTTGGAAACTGGCCTTTTAGGCTCTGCGTAGGAAGATGGGGTTATCGTGGTGTTTATTATTCACTATCCGCCAAAATGCGCGTTTTCCCCCCCAAAAAGATGTCAATCCGTAGGTCACCATCGTCCGTTGAACATGTACTGATGAACCAGATGATTACAAGAGTGTATCATGACTAAAACTCATATCATCATTTCTTCTGAGTTTTCAATTAATTTTTTATTTTGTATTGTTCCATACCTGAGGATTTGAAGTGCTCTACACTGACACCTCGCTTGTAGGCCACGTGACCCGTTATAGCGAACACGGCGAACCCGAAGAAGATTTGGGAGAAGAGGTTGATGAAGTTAATCAACACAGCGTCCCTGTCAACAGAATCAATATTGACATTACTCTGTCAACAATATCAATATTGACATTACTCTGTCAACAATATCAATATTGACATAACTCTGTGAACATAATCAATATTGACATTACTCTGTCAACAATATCAATATTGACATTACTCTGTCAACAATATCAATATTGACATTACTCTGTCAACAATATCAATATTGACATTACTCTGTGAACATAATCAATATTGACATTACTCTGTCACCATAATCAATATTGACATTACTCTGTATACATAATTAATATTGACATTACTCTGTTATCATAATCAATATTGACATTATTCTGTCACCATAATCAATATTGACATAACTTTGTCACCATAATCAATATTGACATTACTCTGTCAACATAATCAATATTGACATTACTCTGTAACCATAATCAATATTGACATTACTCTGTAACCATAATCAATATTGACATTACTCTGTCAACATAATCAATATTGACATTACTCTGTCAACATAATCAATATTGACATTTCTCTGTGAACATAATCAATATTGACATTATTCTGTCACCATAATCAATATTGACATAACTTTGTCACCATAATCAATATTGACATTACTCTGTATACATAATCAATATTGACATTACTCTGTCACCATAATCAATATTGACATTACTCTGTATACATAATCAATATTGACATTACTCTGTCAACATAATCAATATTGACATTACTCTGTTATCATAATCAATATTGACATTACTCTGTATACATAATCAATATTGACATTACTCTGTCACCATAATCAATATTGACATTACTCTGTATACATAATCAATATTGACATTACTCTGTCAACATAATCAATATTGACATTATTCTGTTATCATAATCAATATTGACATTACTCTGTTATCATAATCAATATTGACATTACTCTGTATACATAATCAATATTGACATTACTCTGTATACATAATCAATATTGACATTACTCTGTGAACATAATCAATATTGACATTACTCTGTTATCATAATCAATATTGACATTACTCTGTGAACATAATCAATATTGACATTACTCTGTCAACATAATCAATATTGACATTATTCTGTCACCATAATCAATATTGACATTACTCTGTATACATAATCAATATTGACATTACTCTGTTATCATAATCAATATTGACATTACTCTGTGAACATAATCAATATTGACATTACTCTGTCAACATAATCAATATTGACATTACTCTGTGAACATAATCAATATTGACATTACTCTGTGAACATAATCAATATTGACAGTACTCTGTTATCATAATCAATATTGACATTACTCTGTTATCATAATCAATATTGACATTACTCTGTCAACATAATCAATATTGACATGACTCTGTGAACATAATCAATATTGACATTACTCTGTTATCATAATCAATATTGACATTACTCTGTTATCATAATCAATATTGACATTACTCTGTTATCATAATCAATATTTTAATTTTTATAGTTCAGTAGAGATGTTGTTGTAGAAAGTGAGATCCGAAATGTAGCAAAGTTCTCTGCTGAGGTTACCTGAGACAGTTGTTGGTGATGGGGTTGTGAGCCGCCATGGTGATCTGGAACCCGTAGCTGATTCCCATCATATAGAGCGCCATGCCTAGAGCCTCCATCCACACCTGGGGAGAGAACGCATCTCTCAGATATATCACACAATATATGTAATAATAATTATAATGTGCGTAGTTATATTGCGCCTTTTCCACGTCCTAAGACATGCTCAAAGCGCTACATTATTACCCCGAAGGAGTGTACTTTCACAGCTGCTACTAAGCGCTAATCACGACCATGTAGGTCAGTACAACCATTTTTCAGGTACCCATTCTAACAGCTGGGTGGACTGAGTGCAATTTGGATGAAGTGCCTTGCCCAGGGACACAACACAGGATGATACCCAAGTCACAAATTGTTGGTGCCTCAACCGGGATTCGAACCCGAGTCTCTGGCGTGATAGTGTCCGACTGCATTGCGTACAAACAGCTGCATTGACTCTTGTTTTGAATTTGGGGCTTTTCGTACTCATTGTTTTAGAAAAAAGGCTTAATACTTTGAATGCAGTTTTTATCGTCAAAATGTACTCAACTTATCTCAACAAAATATCTGCTTTGAAATTTGAATTCATATCTTTTCTATGCATAGTCAGACTTTTAACTGTTTTGAGTAGTGTATCTTGGAGATATTATATATATTAAGTGTCGGTTTGAAACTAAGAAGTGAGAGATAATAAAGAAGATTGTCTGAATATCCTTTTCTTTAAACAACAGCCTCCTTCCAGTCTTGGTTGATATTTTCGAGACAATATATATTCAGTGTTGGAGGAATTTCTTTGAGTGGCAATGAGAAGGTTGAAGTCAAGTAGGAACGAATACTTATCGATAACAAATTCTTTATTCTGTGATCACGAGGCGTTTTGCTTGAAAACGATAAAGAAGTTGTGTTGATACATTGTGGTCTCAGAATAAGGATTATTTTCTATAGATATTCATTCGTAGCTTGTCAGACTCTTCCAAGTGAAAGGTAATGATAAAGCTTGTCTAAATATACTATTATTGCAGCAACATATCTTGGTTCTCCCATATTTTCTGTTGCAGGGATAATAAAAGATAAGTGCAGACAACAGATCGTTTAAAAATATTATAACAAACAGTTTTGGAAGAACTTTAAAAGTGGAAGTTTTTTTTGCATATCATGCTTTACAAATGTATTGAGTGATGGAAGCAGGATAAAAGTGCAAATGGAGAGAAGTTTGTGGATAGCATATGGTCATTCAAACAATGTACTTAGTGTAAGAAGAACATGCGACGTTGAAGTTGGTAAACACAATTTCTAGACCTGTAGAAGTTTGTAATACTGGACAAGAAGATTTTCCGGGAGTTATTTTCCTTTGTTGTGAATACATAGAACATTTTTGGGTACATATTTGAATCAAACGAAAAAATTTCAAATTTGTATTTTTTGCCTATTTGGGCACTATATAAGATTCTTTGAGATTTGTCTGGAATAGTTTTTCAAAAGGTGACGTTTCTTTTACTGTATATTACATTAGAACAGCACAGAAGAACCCTAACACTTTCCAACTAAATATTAGAATAAACTATCTTGATTATCTAACTTACATTAGGATCGGCGAGCTTTTCGAAATCAGGTACAATATAGAACATGATTCCGTCTATAGCGCCCTCTAGCAGACAACTCCGTACTAGAAACACCGTCACCAGGATATAGGGGCAGGACACAGTCACATACACGATCTGGCGAGAAAACACGAGAATGTAAATATCTATTCTTTTCTTTGTTCCCTTAAAATATCATAATGCAATATATATTATCTTCAGAGGGCCAAATATTTCTTAACAAGACCCGACTTCTAATTTATAGATGATAGAGAATAATGCTTAAACTGCTTGCGGCCATTTTTGTAGAAACACTGTTTTATCATTAACTGTAGGAAAGGGATTCTCCCTGATTGTCATGTGGATTTTTTTCCCGTAAAAAACTGTTCTTTTCGATCAAATCACTTAATCATTTGAGCGTTTCTTGAATAAATGATTACAATTTTGGTAACAATTATGAACAGCGTCTTGAGAATTATACAGGTCATACCCTAAAAGAAACGAAAACAATGTAATGATTACATCATTCTAACGACAGTTTACTTCGAACATGCGTTGAATAACGTTCGTTGAGGTGCACAAACGTTTTATTTGTCCTCAACTTAAAAAAAACTTCACTGGGTAAACACATTCAGGCCTATCTTCAGCTAACATTACCTTCCCAGAGAGTTTGACTCCGTTGATCATACATAGGTAGACAGATAAATGCGTTGCTATGAGACAGCCAATCAGCGGCCATCTCAGTTGGCCTGGAGACTCCAGGCCATCAGACATACCCAAAACATTGGTTCTGGAAGCGAAACATCGAAAGCATCAGCGATCACTTGAAGGTTTAGAAATAATTCAATTAGAACATATAGTGCCAGAGTTAGATGAAGAATGAATTCACTTTCGCTAGTTGCGTTTGTATCATCTACAAATAGAATTGTTGTATTCCTAATGAGTGCTAACGGTGAAAGGGGTCATGTATTTAGCTAAAGCAATTGACTGCACAACATCTTAACAGGATAACTTTTGAATTGTAAATTACAGAACAGAAATTACAAATTATTGTTATGAAAAGAAACACATTGCAGTGACAAAGATATTATATGAAAATGTATAATATATTGTAAGTGTATATATTTCCCACCTGAAAAATTCCTCTGCAGCAGAAACCTCCTCGCTGACATTGAATGACGTCATATTAGAAACTCCGTACAGGGTAGAATTGAGTCCTACATGGGTTTTATTCGGGTGTACCTCGGTGACGCAGTGCTGTGAGTTCCACCACTGGTCGCACTGGGTCCAGGGTAGGGTTGGGAAGAACGAGTAGTAGAGATAGTAGAGGATCCAGGCGAAGAACACCGGGTAGTACACAGCGAATAGCCAGGAGATCAGCACCGAACCCAGACCCACACCTGATAATGTAACGATTGATTACATCTCAAATAAAGCAGTTATAGTGGGATCACTTTACCGGGATTCGAACCCGGGACCTCTGAAGAGATAGCCTAGGCCAGTTATATCTCACCCTGGCACACACGTATAACTAATGTCCACGCTTAATAACCAGGATATCGACAAACAATCTAGTCCCACACCCGGCAGTTTAACAATGGGAGAAGGAGCTCTCAGTCAAAGAATGCCCGCTGCCCAAGAAAGCGGCGAAGGGGGTGCTCGGGCTTTAGTCCGACTCCGCGGACAATACCGAGAATAGGGGGGTTGAAACGGGATTGACCTTTGCACCCTAGCAAATCGATGACAAGGCTAGAAAACCATCGATAGGTTTTTTTATATACGGCGTTGCTCTGATTTTTTGAAGTAATATAAGGTGAAATCTCACAGACAAGGCTATTAACATGACTGCTTTAAAGCAGTCCTCAGATCAGAAAATTTAGCTCTATATACTTGATATGATTTGAGTTTTTTTTATGTCAGAAGCATATATATTTTAAAGGGACAGTAGCTTAGTATTTCGTCATCCATCTGATCAATGTTAGGTTTTGACACATGTTTTATCGAGCCTCTTATTTCCCAACCAGATAAGGCGAGTCGTAGAGTAAAATATCAAGACAAAAAACACCGTTAGTCATATTTTGTTTGATCTTCTTTGATTTGTTTGGTGAAAGGACATTTGTTTGGTGAAATGCTACTTTTATTTTAACGCAATTGCCTTAAAAACATTCAATTTTGCTTTAGCGCGGTTTCATTTACCTAAAACGTGCAACAATCCCTTTGGGAAGAAATATGTATCACGTGACCAACCTCTCAATGGTGGACAGATGTTCCAGGCGCTGATTGGTCCGCCTTGCGAGTACTGGCCGACAAACATCTCGAGGTAGGTCATTGGGATCGCAAAACCAACCACGAAGATTATGTAGGGCAGGAGAAAACTACCTGAGGAGAGAAAACACGAAGATTATGTAGGGCAGGAGAAAACTACCTGAGGAGAGAAAACACGAAGATTATGTAGGGCAGGGGAAAACAAAGCCAGGAGAGAAAACATGAGGATTATGTAGGGCAGGAAAAAACTACCTGGGGAAGAAAACAGTTTTGTGAATAATTGTTTAAAAATCGGCTATCTCTGATTTGTCAAAAAATCCAGATCTTACAAATATATCTGTGTTGATAAAACTTCTCATAACTCGCCCCCACCGTGTATAAGCACACCCCCACCCTGTATACGTATGTACAACCCAACCGTGTATATGTACACCCCCGCCGTGTATATGTACACCTTACCGTGTATATGTATGTACACTCCAACCGTGTATATGTACACCCCCACCGTGTATATGAACTCACCCCCACTGTGTATATGTACACCCCCACCGTGTATATGTACTCACACCCACTGTGTATATGTACACCCCCACCGTGTATATGTACACCTTACCGTGTAAACGTATGTACACTCCAACCGTGTATATGTACACCCCCACCGTGTATATGTACACCCCAACCGTGTATATGTACACCCCAACCGTGTATATATACACTCCAACGATGTATACGTATGTACACTCCAACCATGTATATGTACACCCCCACCGTGTATATGTGCACTCCCACCGTGTATATGTACACCCCCACCGTGTATATGTACACTCCCACCATGTATATGTACTCACCCCACCGTGTATATGTACACTCCCACCGTGTATATGTACACTCCCACCGTGTATACGTACACCGTCACTGTGTATATGTACGCTCCCACTGTGCATATGTTCTCGCCCCCACCGTGTATATGTACACTCCCACCATGTATATGTACTCACCCCACCGTGTATATGTACACTCCCACCGTGTATATGTACACCCCCACCGTGTATTTGTACACTCCCACCATGTATACGTATGTACACTCCAACCATGTATATGTACACCCCCACCGTGAATATGTACACTCCCACCGTGTATATTAAACCCCCACCGTGTATATGTACACTCCCACCATGTTTATGTACTCACCCCCACCGTGTATATGTACACTCCCATCGTGTATATGTACGCTCCCACCGTGTACATGTACACTCCCATCGTGTATATTTACTCGCCCCCACTGTGTATATGTACACCTTGCCGTGTATACGTATGTACGCTCCAACCGTGTATATGTACACCCCCACCGTGTATATATACACTCCCACCGTGTATATTTACTCGCCCCTCACTGTGTATATGTACACTCCCACCGTGTATACGTATGGACACCCCAACCGTGTATATGTACACTCCAACCTTGTATATGTACACCCCCACCGTGTATATGTACACTCCCACCGTGTATATGTACACCCCCACCGTGTATATATACACCCCACCATGTATATGTACTCACCCCAACGTGTATATGTACACCTTACCGTGTATACGTATGTACATTCCCACCGTGTATATGTACACCCCACTGTGTATATGTACACTCCCACTGTATATATGTTCTCGCCCCCACCGTGTATATGTACACCTTACCGTGTATACGTATGGACACCCCAGCGTGTTTATGTACACTCCCACCGTGTATATGTACACTCCCACCGTGTATATGTACACCTTACCGTGTTTATTTTCTCGCCCCCCCACCGTGTATATGTACACCTTACCGTGTATAAGTATGTACACCCCAACCGTGTATATGTACAACCCACCGTGTATATGTACATCCCCACTGTGTATATTTACATCCCCACTGTGTATATGTACTACCCAACCGTGTATATGTTCACACCCCCGTGTATATGTATTCAACCCTACGGGTATATGTGCACCCCACCGTATGTATATACTCACCCCCGCAGGTTTGGGAACTTCCAAATGGACCCAACCCCCACCGTGTATATATACTCACCCCCACAGGTTTGGGAACTTCCAAATGGACCCAACCCCCACCGTGTATATATACTCACCCCCACCGTTTCGTGCACACAGGTAGGGGAACTTCCAGATGGACCCCACCCCCACCGTGTAGCCCATGAGGGTCAGGAAGTAGTCCAGCTGGTTCCCCCATTGCTCTCCGGACATCCTGGGGGTAAGCAACACAAGATCAGTGTATATATCTACATGTATATTTACTTATATATATGATATAGTATTTCCAGACAAGCTGAAATAAACTCCTCAAAAGAAGTTGATGGTAACACATATACTCCTTCAAGACATCTTCATAGATAACTTCTTTGTTCAATGAACAAAGAAAATGTCATCCATATATTGCTCTGCATTATTTGCCATTCCAACTTCAAAAACCTCAAGGAAGTTGTCTCCATAGATGTAGAGCTACCAAGCTTGTTTGAACATCTAGGAACGTTGAACAGAGACTTTGGTTGCAGCCCACCCGGTAGCCACACAATGGTTTCTTCCCGTATCAAGCTTGTTTGAACATCTAGGAACGTTGAACAGAGACTTTGGTTGCAGCCCACCCGGTAGCCACACAATGGTTTCTTCCCGTATCAAGCTCGTATTGCAACATGGTCATTAAATATCTAACCTGTAATTATTTTGATAGGTTTTTCTTTTCAGACAATTTTATGGTTAATTTCAGACTTTTTTTATTTGAACATTTCTTTATATCATTAAAAGGCTTGATTGATTAATTGTTTTTCTTCTGCGAGGTTGTTTATCCATGGATACATGTGAAGCTTTGAACGAGGTCAATGGGAATATTGAAAGAGCCCAGTTATGATGATTAATTGTTTTTCTTCCACTCATTCATAATCGTAATTGTAGATGCTTCTTCTGAAATTGCGGGCGATGATGGTTTGGGTAAATAGACTTGCATGGGACTTTAACGATAGTTTGTTTCAGGGGCTGTTGGACAGACTTACAAACCACCTCCCCACATTGAGGAACAAGCTTTGATTGATAACTTCCTTGAACGGCATTTAAAAAGTTGAAGCTAAAATGTATTAACAGTATTTTAAGGATATACACATTCTTTATTCATATGTAGGCGACGTTTCGACATAGATTTGATGGAACAAAGAAGTTGTATATCCGTAAAGATAGATACACGTAAGTTTTCGAATGAGGTCAATGGGAATGATAGGAGCCGAGTTGTGACGAGGTCAATAGGAATGATAGGAGCCGAGCTATAACGAGGTCGGTAAGTGCTTCTCAGTCTCGTCCAGGTGCTGGTTCTGGAGGTGATCACACTGAACATATTGCTTCATGTGCAGAACCGTGTACAGTTGTGATTGAGAATGACAATTCATGATTAAAATCAGAAGAAATTTGATTTTTAAAAACGTGATTAAATGCCTTTTAATAGGTATATATGTGACATTTTTCTTTTCAGACAACTTTAGTGTGAAGTGCACGCTTTTGTTCTTACACATTTCGTTCTATCATTTATAATTCAAATGAGCATATTTGGTTCATATGTGTACAGTTGTCAGTTTAGAGTGTAAAATGATTCAGGTGAGAATGACAATTCATAATTAAAATCAGAAGAAATTTGATTTTTTTTTTAAAATGCGATTTAAGTAGGAATGCACATGACATTTTTTTCTTTTCAGACAACTTTAGTGTGAAGTTCACGCTTTTGTTCTTACACATTTCGTTTTTTTATTTTTTTATTTCAAAGGCTTTAAATGTTATCATATTTAACCTGAATATTTAGTTTACCGAACTTTTAATCAAACGTTATAGTTCTTCAAACAACAGTAATGTAATGAGAGTGTCGGTGTTGGGGATAGGAGAGGGGTTAGGGGTTGGTTGTGATCCATGTGGTTTACCCTCTTTATTTGGTGAACCCTTTGAGACACAACATTACAGCGCTTTATTTGATAAATTACGGTACGATAAGATCGCTCTGTGTGACAATGATAAATGGCAAACATGTTCCCGCGTTTTCTGGCATAGCCTTGGACGCATTCCGGACATGCGCATATCCCGGCAATGTATCCTCAGTGGTGTCTTTTATCTGGGTCAGTAGTGCTGATGGCTATATCTTGTTCTATATTTGTAGTCAATCCCGTCTTAGTTCGGTTCCAGCATATGCTTTTGCAAATCGTTGTTTAGGATCGTTAATCAGAAATTCTATTTCTAGGTAGATGGAAGTGTGGTCACCTTAATCACATTAGTTCTATTCAACTGGTAACAAAATAACAATCTTGCAACGAAACACAACTGAGAGAAGCTCCTATAAAATATGAAATCTATCAGGTCAAAAGCCTTGTATTGCAATAAACAACCAACAAATGAATTTACGATCACTTGAGCAATATTGCCAGTAGCCGGATGAGAGGACAGTTGAGTTCGAGGTGACCATAGCGGCCACCCCGTTAACGTTGTCTCATTACGGACCTATACGAAGAGGGTGTAGATTCTGGATACATGCGCGGTGTGTTTTATTTGCAGATTACCATTTGGCTCAGTATATACAGATGTGCGAAAAAACTCTCTCCTCTCTGACAAATGTCTTTCCTTTCTAACTGTCAGCTTCCTACTGATAATACGCTGGTCAGAGGAACGTTATATACCGTATATAAAACTAGAAGGAGTTCACTTGCTACATTGAATAATAAGATTGTGAGCGTTCAAGACGACATGACATGATATCCCACAGGGATGTGTACCGCATTGACACCGTTTTGCATTGAGGATGCTTGGTTCGTTACATTTTCATGGGAAATTAGGAACATTTGAAAACTTTAATTGTCTACTTTCATTTCTTCGATGTTGCTAAGCTCAAGAACGACAAATATCAATATTTACTGTTTGTTATAGTAAACCGTTAAAGAGTCCATTCCTGTTTCTAACTATGAGGAGTGGGTGCCTACTACAGGCAACCTCGGACATCACGCCATATGGTGTTTGTATTTATATAAACCGTTTCACATTTTCTTGCACTTCTGAACCCTGACCGAATTCTACTGTATGTATAAACACAACAATGTAGTGAATAATGGAATGTTTCATACAGTGCGGCTCCTAATATTAAGTCAATGAGAACTGGAAGAATATTGTTTATAACATTGTGTTCAAGAATTGTACCAATATCAGTTCTTTTAAGCAAAATCTCAAACCATTCCTCTTTGTAAAAGCCTATCCCAATCATCGCTTTTGAAAAAAACTCTGTTTGAAAAGGCTCCAAGAAAATGTCAAGGTTTTATATTTATATTTGTTCAAAAAGGTTTTATTTATAGAGTGTAGTGTATTATCCAACAAGTCTTCATAACATTAAATAATCCTGTTAAATGAAATAACAAGTAATTAGGTTGTACACGACCGTGAAATATAAGTAGTATTACCTTCATGACGTGTACACGACCGTGAAATATAAGTAGTATTACCTGCATGGCCTGTACACGACAGTGAAATATAAGTAATATTACCTGCATGACGTGTACACGACCGTGAAATATAAGTAGTATTACCTGCATGGCGTGTACACGACCGTGAATTATAAGTAGTATTACCTGCATGACGTGTACACGACCGTGAAATATAAGTAGTATTACCTGCATGGCGTGTACACGACCGTGAATTATAAGTAGTATTACCTTCATGACGTGTACACGACCTTGAAATAAAAGAAGTATTACCTGCATGACGTGTACACGACAGTGAAATATAAGTAGTATTACCTGCATGACGTGTACACGACCGTGAATTATAAGTTGTATTACCTGCATGACGTGTACACGACAGTGAAATATAAGTAGTATTACCTGCATGACGTGTACACGTCCGTGAATTATAAGTAGTATTACCTGCATGACGTGTACACGGCCGTGAATTATAAGTAGTATTACCCGCATGACCTGTACACGACCGTGAATTATAAGTAGTATTACCTGCATGACGTGTACACGACCTTGAATAATAAGTAGTATTACCTGCATGACGTGTACACGACCGAGAATTTTAAGTAGTATTACCTGCATGACGTGTACACGACCGTGAACTATAAGTAGTATTACCTGCATGACGTGTACACGACCGTGAAATATAAGTAGTATTACCTGCATGACGTGTACACGACCTTGAATAATAAGTAGTATTACCTGCATGACGTGTACACGACCGAGAATTTTAAGTAGTATTACCTGCATGGCGTGTACACGACCGTGAAATATAAGTAGTATTACCTTCATGACGTGTACACGACCGTGAAATATAAGTAGTATTACCTGCATGGCGTGTACACGACAGTGAAATATAAGTAATATTACCTGCATGACGTGTACACGACCGTGAAATATAAGTAGTATTACCTGCATGGCGTGTACACGACCGTGAATTATAAGTAGTATTACCTGCATGACGTGTACACGTCCGTGAAATATAAGTAGTATTACCTGCATGGCGTGTACACGACCGTGAATTATAAGTAGTATTACCTTCATGACGTGTACACGACCTTGAAATATAAGAAGTATTACCTGCATGACGTGTACACGACAGTGAAATATAAGTAGTATTACCTGCATGACGTGTACACGACCGTGAATTATAAGTTGTATTACCTGCATGACGTGTACACGACAGTGAAATATAAGTAGTATTACCTGCATGACGTGTACACGTCCGTGAATTATAAGTAGTATTACCTGCATGACGTGTACACGGCCGTGAATTATAAGTAGTATTACCCGCATGACCTGTACACGACCGTGAATTATAAGTAGTATTACCTGCATGACGTGTACACGACCTTGAATAATAAGTAGTATTACCTGCATGACGTGTACACGACCGAGAATTTTAAGTAGTATTACCTGCATGACGTGTACACGACCGTGAACTATAAGTAGTATTACCTGCATGACGTGTACACGACCGTGAAATATAAGTAGTATTACCTGCATGACGTGTACACGACCTTGAATAATAAGTAGTATTACCTGCATGACGTGTACACGACCGAGAATTTTAAGTAGTATTACCTGCATGACGTGTACACGACCGTGAAATATAAGTAGTATTACCTTCATGACGTGTACACGACCGTGAAATATAAGTAGTATTACCTGCATGGCGTGTACACGACAGTGAAATATAAGTAATATTACCTGCATGACGTGTACACGACCGTGAAATATAAGTAGTATTACCTGCATGGCGTGTACACGACCGTGAATTATAAGTAGTATTACCTGCATGACGTGTACACGACCGTGAAATATAAGTAGTATTACCTGCATGGCGTGTACACGACCGTGAATTATAAGTAGTATTACCTTCATGACGTGTACACGACCTTGAAATATAAGAAGTATTACCTGCATGACGTGTACACGACAGTGAAATATAAGTAGTATTCCCTGCATGACGTGTACACGACCGTGAATTATAAGTTGTATTACCTGCATGACGTGTACACGACAGTGAAATATAAGTAGTATTACCTGCATGACGTGTACACGTCCGTGAATTATAAGTAGTATTACCTGCATGACGTGTACACGACCATGAATTATAAGTAGTATTACCCGCATGACCTGTACACGACCGTGAATTATAAGTAGTATTACCTGCATGACGTGTACACGACCTTGAATAATAAGTAGTATTACCTGCATGACGTGTACACGACCGAGAATTTTAAGTAGTATTACCTGCATGACGTGTACACGACCGTGAAATATAAGTAGTATTACCTGCATGACGTGTACACGACCTTGAATAATAAGTAGTATTACCTGCATGACGTGTACACGACCGAGAATTTTAAGTAGTATTACCTGCATGACGTGTACACGACCGTGAACTATAAGTAGTATTACCTGCATGACGTGTACACGACCGTGAAATATAAGTAGTATTACCTGCATGAAGTGAACACGACCGTGAACTATAAGTAGTCTTACCTTCATGGCGTGTACATGACTGTGAAATATAAGTAGTATTACCTTCATAACGTGTGCACGACCGTGAAATATAAGTAGCATTGCCTTCATAACGTGTACACGACAGTGAATTATAAGTAGCATTACCTTCATAACGTGTACACGACCGTGAAATATAAGTAGTATTACCTGCATGACGTGTACACGACCGTGAAATATAAGTAGTATTACCTTCATAACGTGTACACGACCGTGAACTATAAGTAGTATTACCTGCATGACGTGTACACGACCGTGAATTATAAGTAGTATTACCATCAAACCGTGTTTATGGATACCATTTTATTGTGAATCTCCCGTGTATCCCTTTAAATTAAATAAACGTTTTTTTAAAAGTTTCTTTAAAATTTCATATCTACTTCGAAATGACTTTACGAAACCTATTTTGCAACACCATGAACATCAAACCTATACGTTGCAATATCGTACTTATCAAACCTATATGTTGCAACACCATGAACATCAAACCTTTATGTTGCAACAAAGTGAACATCAAACCTATATGTTGCTACACCATGAACATTAAACCTATTGTTACGCAGTGAATTCATTGTTTCATAAAATGTAAGTCAACACTCAACCAAATTCAATAATGTTTATTCAGGTAAGCTGTGATGTCCAAATATGACAATGTTTCAATTTGTCCCAAATTGACAATATATTTATGTCCAAATATGACTATATTTATGTCCAAATATGACAATATTTATGTCCAAATATGACTATATTTATGTCCAAATATGACAATATATAATTGTTCAATAATACAAACAAATATATGTATTATCAAAGTATCAAAGTGATAGCGGGAGACACCAAGTATGTGTCTTCACGCCACGCTATCTCAAGTCAAAGTGACAGGCAAATCCCCTGCCTCGCACGTGCTGGCCACGCATGCACTCGTAGATGCGTTTGTGCGAGTCACTCAGGGGTACGGAAACGGTCCTTCAGTTCACCTATGCATTGCAACACCATGAACATCAAACCTGTATGTTGCGAAACCATTAACATCAAACCTATATGTTGCAACCCCATGAACATCAAACCTATACGTTGCAACACCATGAACATCAAACCTTTACGTTGCAACAAAGTGAACATCAAACCTATATGTTGCTACACCGTGAACATCAAACCTTTATGTTGCAACACCATGAACATCAAACCTATACGTTGCAACACCATGAACATCAAACCTTTATGTTGCAACACTATGAACATCAAACATATATGTTGCAACACCATGAACATCAAACCTATATGTTACAATACCGTACTTATCAAACCTATATGTTGCAACACCATGAACATCAAACTAATATGTTGCAATACCATACTAATCAAACCTTTATGTTGCAACACCGTGAACATCAAACTAATATGTTGCAATACCATACTAATCAAACCTTTATGTTGCAACACCGTGAACATCAAACCTTTATGTTGCAACACCATGAACATCAAACCTTTGTTGCAACATCGTGAACATCAAACCTATACGTTGCTTCACCGTGAACATCAAACCTTTATGTTGCAACACCATGAACATCAAACCTATATGTTGCAACACCATGAACATCAAACCTATATGTTGCAATACCATACTAATCAAACCTATATGTTGCAACACTATGAACATAAAACTTATATGTTGCTACACCGTGAACATCAAACCTCTATGTTGCAACAAAGTGAACATCAAACCTATATGTTGCAACACCATGAACATCAAACCTATATGTTGCAATACCATACTAATCAAACCTAAATGTTGCAACACCATGAACATAAAACCTATATGTTGCAACACCGTGAACATCAAACCTTTGTTGCAACACCGTGAACATCAAACCTATACGTTGCTTCACCGTGAACATCAAACTTTTATGTTGCAACACCATGAACATCAAACCTATATGTTGCAACACCATGAACATCAAACCTTTATGTTGCAACACCATGAACATCAAACCTTTGTTGCAACACTGTGAACATCAAACCAATATGTTGCTACACCATGAACATCAAACCTTTATGATGCAACAAAGTGAACATAAAACCTAAATGTTGCAACACCATGAACATCAAACCTATATGTTGCAACACCATGAACATCAAACCTATATGTTGCAATACCATACTAATCAAACCTATATATTGCAACACTATGAACATAAAACTTATATGTTGCTACACCGTGAACATCAAACCTCTATGTTGCAACAAAGTGAACATTAAACCTATATGTTGCAACACCATGAACATCAAACCTATATGTTGCAATACCATACTAATCAAACCTAAATGTTGCAACACCATGAACATAAAACCTATATGTTGCAACACCGTGAACATCAAACCTTTGTTGCAACACCGTGAACATCAAACCTATACGTTGCTTCACCGTGAACATCAAACTTTTATGTTGCAACACCATGAACATCAAACCTATATGTTGCAACACCATGAACATCAAACCTTTATGTTGCAACACCATGAACATCAAACCTTTGTTGCAACACTGTGAACATCAAACCAATATGTTGCTACACCATGAACATCAAACCTTTATGATGCAACAAAGTGAACATAAAACCTAAATGTTGCAACACCATGAACATCAAACCTATATGTTGCAACACCATGAACATCAAACCTATATGTTGCAATACCATACTAATCAAACCTATATATTGCAACACTATGAACATAAAACTTATATGTTGCTACACCGTGAACATCAAACCTCTATGTTGCAACAAAGTGAACATTAAACCTATATGTTGCAACACCATGAACATCAAACCTATATGTTGCAATACCATACTAATCAAACCTAAATGTTGCAACACCATGAACATAAAACCTACATGTTGCAACACCGTGAACATCAAACCTTTGTTGCAACACCGTGAACTTCAAACCTATACGTTGCTTCACCGTGAACATCAAACTTTTATGTTGCAACACCATGAACATCAAACCTATATGTTGCAACACCATGAACATCAAACCTTTATGTTGCAACACCATGAACATCAAACCTTTGTTGCAACACTGTGAACATCAAACCAATATGTTGCTACACCATGAACATCAAACCTTTATGACAGAAAATGTAACTTTTGAGGTTAGTATATATATTTAGTATAAAGTAATATTGCATTTAACCTTTGCAGTATATATATTCATAATTAAAGAATATCTATTTATCATATTCTAAATAGGTATTTATCAAATATAGCATATAAGTGTGCTATGCATTACCTTCTAATTGTAATGCTCAAAACACTAAATAAATACTACTAATATATTCTTAACTTTTCTATCCCTTTTATGAGAGTTTGAGATGAGAGAATAAAGTTGCTATATTTTAACTATGATAGGTATAATTATAAAGGATGTGGAATAAATGCTTTCTTCATAAGTGTAGATATTACAAATATATTCCACATAACCCATATTCATTATTGTATTATTTTAACTACAGCAAATCCCGAGTTTCCCACGGCAGGTGCTGTTACGTGTGTGATCACACCTCTGTACCACCCACAGGGTATGTGTAGCATCCATATGTATACTTCATATGTTTTATCATAACTATCATTACGCCTGTGCAATGAAATATCCTTAACCACCTTTATAATATTGTAAATAGTATCATCACGTAATGTGTGATGATGTGATCATATTCATATCATATCCATATGAATAACCATGTAACAAGTATTGTTTAACAGCACATCATATTACCAGAGTATGTGCTCTGTATTATAATGTTATTCATGTAATGACTAACAATGGTTTTATCATTGATCATCACCATATTTATATTGCTGTGTATTGAATTATATGTATTGTGTATCAATATGTATACTACGAGATATTGTGTGATGTATATTATATTATTATATTTGTTGTTACAGGGTGTCAAATCTAAGTACACGTTCAACGGAAATAAACGTTCCCACACCCCACAGGAAGTGTTGTCATCTGTTGACCCACGTTAACCCTGTTACATTGCAACAAAGTGAACATAAAACCTAAATGTTGGGACACCATGAACATCAAACTTTTATGTTGCAACACCGTGAACATCAAACCTATATGTTGCTACACCGTGAACATCAAACCTATACGTTGCGACACCATGAAGATCAAACCTTTATGTTGCAACAAAGTTAACATCAATCCTGTATGATGAAACACCGTGAACATCAATCCTATACGTTGCGACACCATGAACATCAAACCTTTATGTTGCAACAAAGTGAACATCAAACCTATACGTTGCGACACCATGAACATCAAACCTTTATGTTGTAACATCGTGAACATCAAACCTATATGTTGCTACACCGTGAACATCAAACCTATACGTTGCGACACCATGAACATCAAACCTTTATGTTGCAACAAAGTGAACATCAATCCTGTATGATGCAACACCGTGAACATCAATCCTGTATGATGCAACACCGTGAACATCAAACCTTTATGTTGCAACAAAGTGAACATCAAACCTGTATGTTGTAACACCGTGAACATCAAACCTTTATGTTGCAACACCGTGAACATCAATCCTGTATGATGCAACAAAGTGAACATCAATCCTGTATGATGAAACACCGTGAACATCAATCCTATACGTTGCGACACCATGGACATCAAACCTTTATGTTGCAACAAAGTGAACATCAAACCTATACGTTGCGACACCATGAACATCAAACCTTTATGTTGTAACATCGTGAACATCAAACCTATATGTTGCTACACCGTGAACATCAAACCTATACGTTGCGACACCATGAACATCAAACCTTTATGTTGCAACAAAGTGAACATCAATCCTGTATGATGCAACACCGTGAACATCAATCCTGTATGATGCAACACCGTGAACATCAAACCTTTATGTTGCAACAAAGTGAACATCAAACCTGTATGTTGTAACACCGTGAACATCAAACCTTTATGTTGCAACACCATGAACATCAAACCTTTATGTTGCTACACCATGAACATCAAACCTTTATGTTGCAACAAAGTTAACATCAATCCTGTATGATGAAACACCGTGAACATCAATCCTATACGTTGCGACACCATGAACATCAAACCTTTATGTTGCAACAAAGTGAACATCAAACCTATACGTTGCGACACCATGAACATCAAACCTTTATGTTGTAACATCGTGAACATCAAACCTATATGTTGCTACACCGTGAACATCAAACCTATACGTTGCGACACCATAAACATCAAACCTTTATGTTGCAACAAAGTGAACATCAATCCTGTATGATGCAACACCGTGAACATCAATCCTGTATGATGCAACACCGTGAACATCAAACCTTTATGTTGCAACAAAGTGAACATCAAACCTGTATGTTGTAACACCGTGAACATCAAACCTTTACGTTGCAACAAAGTGAACATCAAACCTATATGTTGCTACACCGTGAACATCAAACCTTTATGTTGTAACACCGTGAACATCAAACCTTTATGTTGTAACACCGTGAACATCAAACCTTTATGTTGTAACACCGTGAACATCAAACCTTTATGTTGTAACACCATGAACATCAAACCTTTATGTTGCAACAAAGTGAACATCAATCCTGTATGATGCAACACCGTGAACATCAATCCTGTATGATGCAACACCGTGAACATCAAACCTTTATGTTGCAACAAAGTGAACATCAAACCTGTATGTTGTAACACCGTGAACATCAAACCTTTACGTTGCAACAAAGTGAACATCAAACCTATATGTTGCTACACCGTGAACATCAAACCTTTATGTTGTAACACCGTGAACATCAAACCTTTATGTTGTAACACCGTGAACATCAAACCTTTATGTTGTAACACCGTGAACATCAAACCTTTATGTTGTAACACCGTGAACATCAAACCTTTATTTTGCAATAAAGTGAACATCAAACCTGTATGTTGTAACACCGTGAACATCAAACCTTTACGTTGCAACAAAGTGAACATCAAACCTATATGTTGCTACACCGTGAACATCAAACCTTTATGTTGTAACACCGTGAACATCAAACCTTTATGTTGTAACACCGTGAACATCAAACCTGTATGTTGTAACACCGTGAACATCAAACCTTTACGTTGCAACAAAGTGAACATCAAACCTATATGTTGCTACACCGTGAACATCAAACCTTTATGTTGTAACACCGTGAACATCAAACCTTTATGTTGTAACACCGTGAACATCAAACCTTTATGTTGTAACACCGTGAACATCAAACCTTTATGTTGTAACACCGTGAACATCAAACCTTTATGTTGTAACACCGTGAACATCAAACCTTTATGTTGTAACACCGTGAACATCAAACCTTTATGTTGTAACACCATGAACATCAAACCTTTATGTTGTAACACCGTGAACATCAAACCTATATGTTGCTACACCATGAAAATCAAAATTTAAAATGATAAATTGATCAAATCAACATTGTATGGATACATTATATATATATAAGGACAGATATGTGTTAGTACGGATAAATATGACAATTTCCAATAGCATTGGACGAAATTTAAAAAATCAGGTTTCGGGTTCTTTCTGCAATATTTTTGTTAACTCATTTTTCTTTTCAACCCAATTGCCAAATGTGTTTCTGTTATAGTACGATTATCAACTTTAAGTATTGTGTGAAAAATCTGATTTTCTTCATCTACTTAAAAAATCATAAGTTTTGTATCTCTACTAAGTTTCAAATAATGAAACAAACTTTTGTTAAGAAGCTGTAATGCTAAAACAGCATGAGAATCACACCTATATAACGCTACAAGACAAATATACTATGAACATCAAATCTAAATATATGTTTTGCAGAACTCGGTAAAAATTAAATCATAAGTAAAACATACTCTTATAATCCTATTACTCGACGTCTCGTAAAGAGACCAAGGTTCCTTATAAACCCCATTTCATACATATATCAAAATAGGTAAAAACGTCTGAGGTCAGATAATAACACATTGATTAAATTAAAATTAGTTCATAACTCGAAGTTAGAAGTGTAAATATTGTTATTACAACCTCATTTGTCGTCATGGACTAAAGAGTTATCTATCAAACACAAACATGGACATACTTTATCACAAGAAGAAACAAAAGTTCTTACATTTTTGTAGCGTTTATGTTAATCCCTCCAGTACGATGAATATTTCCTGATATAGAGAAGTTTGGCTTCTAATTGGATCTGATGAAATAGGTCCTACTCTCGACATGAGCGTGCATCTCTTCTCTGGTACAAGTTATTTGCAACCAGGCGCTTGTCATGTGACACAATTCGACGTGACCGGATAGAAAACCTGCTAAATATGTATAATATTTACTTGTATCATTATACAGATATTAGATGTAAAGATATAACGAGAATTTGTGTCACAGTTCTCGTGACTATTGCATCCACGGGAGAGAGAGAGGCTTATTCATCATATTGCACCAGCCTTGAAAAAGTCGAATGACACACATATCCGAGCGTAACCGTCATCGTGTTATATTCCATTTAAATGCAAGGACATCTCCCGACTAAAAACTTCGGTAACTCTCGCTGAAACAAGCGTTGCTAAGCAAAAGTTAAGTTTTCAAATGTGCTCATTTGGAAGTTATGTAACTACTTACTTTTCATCCTATGGATAATCATCTTGAATACCTTTTTTTTGTCATAAAACGTCTAGCAAGTTAAGAAATGTTACTTCAAACAGCAAAAAAACGCATTGTACAAATGAACTCCTGCCGTTTAATGAAAGCGTAAAAGTGGAACGTTTCAGGGTTTTTTTACTTGACCGTCTCGAAATTCTAATGTGCAGATTTCTGAGCAGTAACTGTCCATTCTTCTCGTCTGTGGATTGTGAGACCTGGTTATAGTCGAAGCGTTGTTCATTTAAATATACCTATATGCTGTTCAAGAGGTCATGGGGTTGATATTGAGAGAGCAGTAAATGGTATGTTCAAGAGGTCATGGGCTTGATATTGAGAGAGCAGTAAATGGTAAAACCCTTCGTACTTGTGTCAACATTCAGTCTGTCAAATATTGATACTTAAACTGCCTGGATTGCTTAAATCTTACTTATCAAACAACTTCACATCTTGCTAAAAGTTTATTGATACCATCATTTGACCAATCACTGTTTATGTTGACTCAATATGTCCGGGACTTTTTATCAATTAGTCTCGTGCGTGATCGTCTGTTGGTTCCGCATCACTTAGTCACGTGATTCATGTCTCTGCATATCGCTTATGATAAAACAAAAATGCTAAAGTTAGGAAAGTTTTGAGTAGGCCTAAGAAAGATCACCTTTTAAGGTCATTTGCAAGTCAAAAGGATAAAACAAGTAGATCATTCGCTACTTCTTACTGGGAAGTTTCTTGAACTTTGGAACAGTGGAAATCTCACCATGAAAGTCAAAGATTCTGATTTAAATATATTGGATGTTGTGCAAGATTCTATCATGAAACCTGTTTATATCCATATTTGGAGAGTAACGACCAAGAAAACAACAACAGTAGCTTCATCACTGCAAACAGCATGTCAAATACACAGAATATGCAGGACGTCGGCAAACAGTAGGATTAGGACACTAAATATGCAACGTTCACATTATCTGATGCCATTGAACACCCGAAGTCAATTACTTAACAAAAGAATACATTGACCTGGAAATATTTTTAAATTGAAATATTCCAATCTTTGCTTTTACCACATCAAGCTGGAATCATTCTGTGGATATAGCAACCCGAAAAAATGGCTTAACCTCCTGCACAAAGCTACACAATGGACAACATATTTAAAAAAATAATGATATCTTAATTATATATATTCGAAAATCGAATCCATAATGATTTAAGGTCCTGATCCTGCGTTTAAAAGGATACGAGCTTATTTCTTAATGATTTAAATAACTTAAGTATATGATTTGATGATAACATGGTCAAAATCCAAAACAAAAGTTTTGATTCCTCCATTATACGACGAAACGATTAAAATATTATCATTTTACAATGGGAAAATCACAATGTTCAATTTATTAGTATAGGGGACTAGAACCAGACTTTTGTTTGAATAAGAGACTTTTGGATCTAAGTTTGATTAAACGATCTAACTAGGTTGGGAGCAATCATTGCAATTGCTGCTTACATGTCATTTGGTGTACTGAAACAGTTAACATAGCGGCATCGTACACAATCGCGACAAGCATTACTTAAAAATATTTTTCCATTTGTGCAATTTCGGTAAGTAAAAAGTCCCGACAAATCGTAGTAATATGTTGATACACAATAACAAGGGCAATGTCATTGCGCCATTTGGTTAAAGGTCAAGGTCGGGGAGCATTCATTTACCACAGCAATTCATCTACTTCACCTACGCGCCTGTGTACAGAATGAGTTTAGACACAGCAATTCATCTACTTCACCTACGCGCCTGTGTACAGAATGAGTTTAGACTCAGCAATTCATCTACTTCACCTACGCGCCTGTGTACAGAATGAGTTTAGACACAGCAATTCATCTACTTCACCTACGCGCCTGTGTACAGAATGAGTTTAGACACAGCAATTCATCTACTTCACCTACGCGCCTGTGTACAGAATGAGTTTAGACTCAGCAATTCATCTACTTCACCTACGCGCCTGTGTACAGAATGAGTTTAGACACAGCAATTCATCTACTTCACCTACGCGCCTGTGTACAGAATGAGTTTAGACTCAGCAATTCATCTACTTCACCTACGCGCCTGTGTACACAATGAGTTTAGACACAGCAATTCATCTACTTCACCTACGCGCCTGTGTACAGAATGAGTTTAGACTCAGCAATTCATCTACTTCACCTACGCGCCTGTGTACAGAATGAGTTTAGACTCAGCAATTCATCTACTTCACCTACGCGCCTGTGTACAGAATGGGTTTAGACTCAGAAATTATCTTCTTCACCTACGCGCCTGTGTACAGAATGGCATGGGTTTAGACTCAGCAATTCATCTACTTCACCTACGCGCCTGTGTACAGAATGAGTTTAGACTCAGCAATTCATCTACTTCACCTACGCGCCTGTGTACAGAATGGATTTAGACTCAGCAATTCATCTACTTCACCTACGCGCCTGTGTACAGAATGGGTTTAGACTCAGCAATTCATCTACTTCACCTACGCTCCTGTGTACAGAATGAGTTTAGACTCAGCAATTCATCTACTTCACCTACGCGCCTGTTCAAGAATGAGTTTAGACTCAGCAATTCATCTACTTCACCTACGCGCCTGTGTATAGAATGAGTTTAGACACAGCAATTCATCTACTTCACCTACGCGCCTGTGTATAGAATGAGTTTAGACACAGCAATTCATCTACTTCACCTATGCGCCTGTGTACAGAATGGGTTTAGACACAGCAATTCATCTACTTCACCTACGCGCCTGTGTAGAGAATGAGTTTAGACTCGGCAATTCATCTACTTCACCTACGCGCCTGTGTATAGAATGAGTTTAGACTCGGCAATTCATCTACTTCACCTACGCGCCTGTGTACAGAATGAGTTTAGACTCGGCAATTCATCTACTTCACCTACGCACCTGTGTACAGAATGAGTTTAGACTCGGCAATTCATCTACTTCACCTACGCGCCTGTGTACAGAATGAGTTTAGACTCAGCAATTCATCTACTTCACCTACATGCCTATGTACAGAATATTTTATAGACTTTCCAATATATCAAACAAATGATAATTAACAGAACATATATTTCACCCATTCTCTTTATGTGATAATGTATAAAATAGAAATCTATAAATCGAACAATTTTCCCACGAAAATAACATATTTTGTTGGTGATGTTTCTCTTATTTTCATAGACATACCCCTAGAAATAGTCTAGTTAAATGTTTCTTCATATCATTATTATTTAAATCATTCCCTAACGTTAGGAATACAGATGTCAACAAAATACAGTCCATTCGGTAAAGTTGCAATACAGAAATAACATGTTATACGGATAGGTGTATGTGTATATGATGAAGCCGATATATAAGACGTTTTACAATAACATTTTCCATTCAACACTGTTAGGTAGTCAAGAGAGTATGCAAAATAATTAAATTGAAAGATCCAATATATCACAATACGTATTGCAATACATTTTCTAAATCTGCATCGAGGAACGATGGATAAGCATACTAAGTAAGCCATAAAGAAAGTTGGGTCGAGGTAGGTGAATGCACATTTTAAGCAAGGTTCCCGGAATGTAAAGCTACGTCCCTTGTAATTAATAGCGACAGTTATGTCCCGACATTGCAGCACGTGCAGCCATCTGCTTGTTGCACAGCAGGGGTTAGGGGCGTGGCTGGAGCTAGGCAACTATAGGCACGCACCTGTAAGCTATATATCACCTTAACCATACATCACCTTAGCCGCAGAAATGTTGACATAAATTCAAGACGATATCATACTATATCAAGATTGCTTAGCCAAAACTGCAGGTTTGAAATAATATATGTAACATGCCACTTACTCAGCTGCAAATAATTTGTTGTAATTCCTACAAGTTACAATTGTGAAGAAAACTTGAATTGCGATGTAAAGAATTTATGTTTACTGTATTTTTTCGTAAACTTAGTGGGATTCCTCAGGGTTACTTATTCTCAGATACTGCTGTCAGTGTATTTGAATCATACTCATGCCGTGCCGTTCTTATCTGAGTTGATCTCTGAAAGGTAGCGTAAGGTGATCTCTCTATTCAATAGTCTTTAAAATAACCAGAGGCTCTCTATATAGATATATCAGCAATACAAGATTTACTGAAATACCATTAATTGTGAAATTAGTTTAAGAAGGAGATAGAAAAAATACATAACATGAGATACAATGAATAGTAATATAATATGAATACAAGAGAATGAAGAATGCACAGAGACTACACGAGTTGTCATCTTGTGATTAGCGAACCTGTGAATGTCTCTGCTCGGAATTCGTTCATCAGATATGGGTTTCCATGGCAACTAGACCGAAGGTTACATGGCACCTATAATTTCCATCCATTCACTAGATAATGATAAACTCAAGTAGACGTACTTCACCCCTTTTTCCGAAGCACTATTACTTTATAATTAAGTAAGTATTGAGATAAGCAAGTAAGCACTATTACTTTATAATTAAGTTAGTATTGAGATAAGCAAGTAAGCAAGGACCAAGAGGGTGTAGACTTCACCAATTCAACATCAAGAGGATTTAGACTTCACCAATTCAATATCAAGAGGATGTAGACTTCACCAATTCAACATCAAGAGGGTTTAGACTTCACCAATTCAATATCAAGAGGGTTCAGACTTTACCAATTCAATATCAAGAGGGTTAAGACTTCACCAATACTATATCAAGAGGGTTAAGACTTCACCAATTCAACATCAAGAGGGTTCAGATTTCACCAATTCAACATCAAGAGGGTTAAGACTTCACCAATTCAACATCAAGAGGGTTAAGACTTCACCAATTCAATATCAAGAGGATGTAGACTTCACCAATTCAATATCAAGAGGGTGTAGACTTCACCAATTCAATATCAAGAGGGTTTAGACTTTACCAATTCTACATAAAGCGGGTTCAGATTTCACCAATTCAACATCAAGAGGGTTTAGACTTTACCAATTCAACATCAAGAGGGTTAAGACTTCACCAATACTATATCAAGAGGGTTCAGACTTCACCAATACTATATCAAGAGGGTTCAGACTTCACCAATACTATATCAAGAGGGTGTAGACTTCACCAATTCAATATCAAGAGGGTGTAGACTTCACCAATTCAATATCAAGAGGGTTCAGACTTCACCAATTCAATATCAAGAGGATGTAGACTTCACCAATTCAATATCAAGAGGGTTAAGACTTTACCAATTCGACATAAAGAGGGTTCAGACTTTACCAATTCAACATCAAGAGGGTTCAGACTTCACCAATTCAACATCAAGAGGGTTAAGACTTCACCAATTCAATATCAAGAGGGTTCAGACTTCACCAATTCAATATCAAGAGGGTTCAGACTTCACCAATACTATATCAAGAGGGTGTAGACTTCACCAATTCAACATCAAGAGGGTGTAGACTTCACCAATTCAATATCAAGAGGGTTCAGACTTCACCAATTCAATATCAAGAGGGTTCAGACTTCACCAATTCAACATCAAGAGGGTGTAGACTTCACCAATTCAACATCAAGAGGGTTTAGACTTTACCAATTCAATATCAAGAGGGTTAAGACTTCACCAATTCAACATCAAGAGGGTTCAGATTTCACCAATTCAACATCAAGAGGGTGTAGACTTCACCAATTCAATATCAAGAGGGTTCAGACTTCACCAATACTATATCAAGAGGGTGTAGACTTCACCAATTCAACATCAAGAGGGTTTAGACTTTACCAATTCAATATCAAGAGGGTTCAGACTTTACCAATTCAACATCAAGAGGGTTCAGACTTCACCAATTCAATATCAAGAGGGTTCAGACTTCACCAATACTATATCAAGAGGGTGTAGACTTCACCAATTCAACATCAAGAGGGTGTAGACTTCACCAATTCAATATCAAGAGGGTTCAGACTTCACCAATACTATATCAAGAGGGTGTAGACTTCACCAATTCAACATCAAGAGGGTTTAGACTTTACCAATTCAATATCAAGAGGGTTAAGACTTCACCAATTCAACATCAAGAGGGTTTAGACTTCACCAATTCAATATCAAGAGGGTTTAGACTTCACCAATTCAATATCAAGAGGGTTAAGACATGACTAATTTAAAAGAAAATTGAAAACTGCAAGAGCAAGAAATGGATATTTGAAACGTGTTTTTTAGCTTTGGGTGGTTTTGATTTGTTGCTGGGCGGTTTCGGGCTGATGTCATTTCAAACATTGTAGTCGACAAAACGAAATTTTTTAATGGACATAAGAGGGAGGGAATTCAAATTATCGTAGCTATATTAAGCAAGCATGGTCTCACGCAGTGAGGGGTGAGGGGTGAAGGGTGAGGGGTGAGGGGCGAGGGGTGAGGGGACGATAGGGATCTGTGGAATTTACTCTGCAGACGTCTAGATGGGACTTGGAGAAATCATGTATTTCTCTTATATCTCTTGGTTTACATTGAGCGCGTTTGGCGTATTTAAGTTGATGATATGAAGTGGAGCTATTGCTGGAGATGCAAGTAGATAACGGACATATCATAACAACTGTCGTAGTAGACTAACAACATAGACTAAGATTTTATTATAGTCCCTGAAAACAATTTGTTAAACTAATGTTAATTTTTTAATGTCAATAAAGAAAATAAAAAAGGAGCCCTGAACAACCTTAACCTGAGGCATCTAGACTTGCTAGCATTTTCTAGACTTAAGCAGGCTCCTTTGATTGTGTTTGCTTAAGATTCTGGATAACAGAATACTTGCTAATCTCTAAGCAGTTACCGAGAAGAAATTACATAATAATATTACTGAGAACATTTCAAGAGGTTTGAATCTCCTAATTAATCAATGAAATGAGTTTGCTTGTATTTCATATTTCTTGGCAATTAATTTGTCAGTTTAAAAATTACTTCCATTTATTACGTGTTGAGCACAAAATAGAAGATTACAACGAGAAGCCCACACAAGCTATACAAACACTTGGGTAGATGAATAACAGAATAATGTTGTTGTTTATAAAAGAGTCACACTTATCGCTTCCAAGAGAGAGGCCCAGCGAGGTTTATTGGTACAAGAGATATAAGTAAATGGGGATGTGCAGAAACATCTATTAAACTTTGGAAAGTAAAACACAATATTTCATTTAGCAGAGTTAGGCATATGCATATTGTTGGCGAAAGAGTCACTGAAATAAAACAAGCTAAACATCGAGAATATTATTGCATTGCATATTTGTCATGTTCGTTATGAAATGTATATATTGCGTGTAATTTGTGTGTTTGGGTTCAGAACATGCAATAAGCCAGGATATGTTTCTATTTAAAACTTAGTCTTAGAGATTACACATGTATATAAATATAAAGACATTTGTTAGGCAGAACAAAAATCGAAAAATTTAGACTTACAAAAAATCTAACTAAATTCAAATATCTGGCATCAACATTGAAAGTACCTCAAGTGTACAAAATTCGGTTAAATTGATGGTGTTTGTAACTACGATAAAACTTGTCTTAAACTGGTATTTAATTGACGAGAATCTGGTCAAATTGTAAGTATAGGTAATAAAGATATGATCCTACCTCACAGTGTAGCTTGGTATCGGTATAGTAGAAGCACATGAACACAATCACACACATGTCGCTAGTTTTTTCTAAACCGTCCCCAGTCCTGTGGAAATTTCCAGTAGCAAGAATCTGAGTGCTGCTTCCTGGGTTATAGTCCGTATCGGGAAACAACCAGGTAACAATTTAACTTACTAAGCCCAGAGAAATAAGTCTGTGGTACCGTGCCTTTAAATAGTCAGCCATGATGTCAGGACAGTGTGTGACTCTGAAACGAACTTCAATGTCATATAGGGTGGTATTAATTTTTAAACAAATCTATTTAAAAGTGAAAGTGAAATCTTAAAAATATACTGACGGAGTAAGACTAAAAGAACTCGATAAAATATCTAAAATAGGAACTGTAACCCCTTTTTATTCCAACTCATTGTCCCTTCTTTCATTGTGTGTTCTGTTATTCTAGACTTGTTGAAGGGAAAACTTTCATCTGTTTCTTAACTTGTCATAAGTTTCTTAGATTACGTTTGACTAATTGACTCACGTCGTTGTTCGGTTTTATATCATAAACGCGATTTTATGCCTTCATATCGTCACTGTAAAAACCGATAAGCTTTAAACAAATTTTACTCTCAAGCAACAGATTTGCCCGCGGGATTTTGACCACGGGTAAAATACGAGGGCAAACGCCCTTCCCTCTTAATAATGCTCACGTCCTTTTTAATTTATTAACCACCAACTAGTTATAATTACATTGACTTGACTGATAACGGATAGGAAAGACCAGAGCGACGGTAAAATATCAAACTTACCACACTCAGACCTTTGTTATAAGAGAGCCTAACACACCGGCTCCGTCAGTGCTGTCGCAATAACTCAGCTGTCAGGGCGTCAGCTTCAACTTATGGGAGAGTCAACAATACGGGTTCGAGGGGCATATTGCCAAAACATTTACAGGTTGCAGCTCTAAATTAGAGTTATTTTTTAACGTCAATTAACACTTTGAGTTTAACAACAAAACATAATTTTTATGGTTAAAGATAATCATTTGAAGATTTGTATATGTTGCTATAAACGTATAGTGACGTCACTCTATTGTTTTTTAAAGGTCTTCATATATCTTAATTTCTTCTGACGTACATGGCAAGGGAATTATTCGAGTAATGTCCCTCGGATGCTTGTTATTATCAACGTATTCGATCTTTGAGGCAGGATATTGTTTTGATATTTGTCCAGGGACTCGTTACCACAAATTCTTTTGATTCCCAGCAGATTTATACGAGTCCTTCAACGAGTTAGCATTCAGTACCACGAACATTTTGCATCAAGGGACTCAAAGCTTATATTTTTGTGGGTACAATTTTAACTTTGGTATTTGATGCAGGATTCGGGGTAAACATATAACTGTATCATAATATATATTATGATACCAACAGTCCTTTTTATTTCTTTTCTCAGTGAATCATAATTTTATCTTTTTCTTATTCTTTATATTGATTGTTGGGGAGCCTTTTAATTGTTTTCTCAATTGATAATAGTGTTGCCCCCTAACAACACAACACAGTGTCGTGTTATTTTCACTGTAAACCGCTACTCTTCCCTCTGCCTCAAATCTAATATATGTTGTAACACAGTTCTTTATTATTTCCATGAAACATTATTTATTCTTTGCCTCATTCTTGATATCGATATTGACGCGTCCTCTTTGTTATTTTCTATTTGAACATTATAGGTCACTATTACAAACTAGATTTACATTTTTCTTCTCAATAATATTTCAGGGTGATAACATCTGGTCCAGTCCTCTTTTCACAAAGCACCGAGGTGATCGCAAGTCTTTAACGTAACCTTAGTGCAATGTTTAGTATTTAAAGGAGTTAAGGTCAACCTTAGTAAAAGTTGCTTTGTGAAAGGAGGTCCTGCAGGTTGGCACAACAAACATTTGTGACCTGGGAATTTACTCTGTATTGTGTCCTTAAGCAAGTCACTTAATCCACATTGCACTCAGTCCACCCAGCTGTACAATTAGGTACCTGAATGAGGGTAGTACGGACCTACATGGTTATGGGGCGGCTTTGAAAGTACAGTTCCTTCAGGGTAGAATTTACAGCCAATGAGCAGTGCTTGCGCTGGAAATTCAGCTTTATAATTGGCATTAATATTATTCAGAATTGGGAAGACACTATGCTAGAACCTGAGCGTTTGTAATGCAGGCGGGTAGAGGCTGTTGATATATCATTCTTGTAGATTTGATTATAAGGACGCATAGATCAATCGGACACTTTACTGGCATTCTTCGTTTTATTCAAGCTTTCTACCCAACAAAATATAAATCACTCGTTAAGAAACCAGAGCCAGTCTATACAAGAGTTGAAGTTGAAGGCAAACGTGGGTCGTTGAACCAGATGAAAACAAATATATTGAAAGAACTTGAAATGTTTCAGATATGCCGCCGTTCCCTATCTCTCTGTGATAAAACACCCTATGCATGGATCTAATACGCACCGGTGAGAAATGAAGACACTCGTAGCCTGCAGAAGGCAGATGCCAACAGAAAGGTGATTATCACTAAAGAGTGAAACTATACGTGAAACATTTCTGAAGATATTTGTATGGTTTGGTTTACAAATATATTATCTCAAAGATGCTTCAAGTCTATAAACAAATGATAAACGTATTGTGGAGTAAATCAAGAGTTAAATAGGCGTTTGATGTTTTGGTGACTTGGTTAACTGCACTTTTTGATGGATACCTAATAAGAATAATAGAAATGTATGGAATACATCTCGACTTAATGTTTTAGAATCGATAAAATTATTTTGACTAATATTGAACGTGTAAAAACCAAATAGGACGTTATTTTATCAACTCATTTGTTTCTTTTATTGCGGTTGAACAATCTGTAAATAATGAGTAAACAAGGGCTCACAGCGATGTATACATCTTTGTTTTTACAGTGAGGCTGTATATGTTAAAGATTGTTCGAAACGGTTTTTCAGTCTCCACCATTCAAACGGATTCTCCTGCATGTTCAAATGTTGACGTTGTTTGTAAGCTCTCTGACAAAACGCTTCTCCATTAATTGGATTTTATCTGCTCTTGAGTCGGCAGAATTCTGCTTTCTGTCATTCCGAATTCAAAGCAGCAGTAAAATAGTTGATGGAATGGACAGGTAGTACTCTTTGTGTCACACAAGTGTTCCATCAGATCGAGATCAGGACTCATAGCTAAATAAGCAATCATCTTATTCCGTTGCAAGGATTGGATGAGACTGAAGGAAATTGTATCATATTTCAAAGGTTTGGGAGATACCTTTTTTTGGATCAAGTCTACATTTATACACAAGAAAAAGTAAAAATAATTTTATTTGATCATAAATGTTTATTTTTCAAGAATATTCATGTGAAATGATACATTCGGAACAAAAATAGTGAAGTTGGGAAGTCGTGAATAAAATACATCAATAATTCATATTTACAGAAAAATATATTGAAATCTACAAAATCTCATGTTTATTGTGTCTTTCATGAGAATAAAATTATTTATTTTGACTCCAAAAACATGCCTGGTTTTCAATCAGCTAAACAAAAAGAAATTTGAACAACATCTGTCCTGTAGTGCCACCAAAATTTTAAAATAATTGACAACATTTGCGAGATGTAACTGATATTACCATATTGATCACTACCTATATGTTACCCTGGTGGAAGAGTTGGAACATGTTCACTCACTCATCGACCCAGTTCATAGAGATATTTACCAGCCCTATCGCCGTGTTAGTATAGACAATGTTTATACCCACAGTGCAGCTTCAATCTCCTGCTTATCAAACCTTATCAAACCATATGAATTCCAGTAGCGGTTCGAGAAAGAATGTATTTTATGAGGGCTCGGGGGTGTGCATGTTTTATTGAAAATGGGTGAGGGTTACCCGGAGTTCGGCCTTTTTACGGGTGATTTTCCAGTGAGAAGATATCGGCTTACAAAACTCTCTGGATCCATCATAGTTCAAAATCTCAGTTAAGCATCTCAGTCAAGTATATCAGTTAAGCATTTCAGCTTATTTTATCAGTTTAACATCTCAGTTTAGCACCATAGTTCAACATCTCAGATCTATAATAGTTCAAGATCTCAGTTGAGCACCTCAGTGCATCTCAAACTGGTTCAGACGGACGACCGGGACTCCCTCACAACATCAGCGAAGGAGAGAGAGACTAGCTCTGCTGGGTAGAACCCGTATTTCTTCACCCCGAGCCTGGTCCGCTTGTAGCCGTACGCCATCCCCCTGTCGTCTGCTCCCCGCAGTTGTCTCAGCTTCATCCCTGGATCATAGAACGCTGGTTTATATCAGAGTATTTTCCCCTGTGTAAAATACCACACTGTAATATTTTAGGTAAAAATATTCACAAAGGGAAAACCGCTGTGAACAGTTGATGGTATGTTTGTACGACCGTTGGCAGCCAACACTTGGAAGTCTCAGGCTTAGTTTCATCACCCTTGCATCAATTATACTTGAATTATTAGAGCTGGTACCGTATTCGACGTAATAAACGCCCTCTCCCTATAAGCGCCCCATAACAGTGTATTTAACTAAAAGCGCCCCCTCTCCAGGCTTACCTTACATGACAAACCTATGACATTTTACAAAAAAATGGTTTGGAGACTTGATTTCAGCCCTCCTCTGTAATCACAGTCGTTGTATTTGTAACTTTTCGCTAAAAAAAAATATGACGATTGAGAATATAAGAACATTTTTATCATTCTACTGAAAGATTAGGACATTTTAATTAGCGCCCCCTTTTTCCAATGTTTTAACCGCCAAGGGCGCTTAATGGGTCGAATACGGTAATAAAAAAAATACCTAAGGTCTTTCCATTTGGTGCCAGTTCTATAAGTATCATGAATGATTTGTATCAAACTCACTTTCACTCATTTTATGCTGAACCATCTCGTCAAATAAAAGTATTAATCTCTAAATATCATTGATCATCTGTGCCACAATAAAACCCTTATTTAAATTTTCATAGGATACAGACAAACACATACAATTATTAATGCAACATTGTTGATTTTAGAAAATTATCTATATTATGGATTGAGCTATGGCATATAATCCTTATTAGTCAAGGTATGTTCCGGGATTGGGAAATATTTCTTTAACCACTAACCATTTGCAAAGTTTGATTAACTTTCTGAAAAACAATTTGTTCAAAGTCCTTATGTAGATAGTAAACTTCAAAATTTCAATTGGTCATTGTTTTTTTGCCATTTTCAAAATGGCCCATGTCCGTGCCTCTCCCTGAGAATCCTGCGAGATTCCGGCAAAGGAAACTACAGGCGGTATGGAGGTGTCTAGATGATGGACTAGATGATGGACTAGATGATGACTACAGGCGGTATGGAGGTGTCTAGATGATGGACTAGATGATGGACTGACCGTTTCTGATGCTGATCTGGTCCGGACTGAGCCTCTTCCAGCAGGTCCAGGCGTACACCGAGACGTTCGATCTGTGACTCACCGCCGGGACTACAGCGGAACCCTCCTCTGTATAGACACACAAGCCTTGCCAGTATTAGCCGGACATATATGTTAAATCAACACAGTGACAGCAAGTATGTGGAACCGTTGAGTTAGCTCCTGAGACCGGCAGCCTTTGCAAGAGACGTTGTGATTAGGTTTATCAAACAGCATATGCAGCACACATTGAAAGTTCTAAATGTTCTGGAAATAGATGTTTCGTGTGCGCTTTTTGTAAAGGGTTTAAATGTAGGTTGTAATCATGTTCATCATCAGTTAAAATAAACTTATCTATGGTTCAATAATCCTTATTCTAATAAAATACATACAGTTGTACATGAGCAATTTTACAAGTTACAAAATGTGCGTGACGAAGAACATGACACATTCTTACGTATTTATGTGTGAATAGACACTTTATAATTTCTTTAAACGTCAAATTTTGAAGCTTTAAGGAAGCAGACTAAAGTTATAAGGGATATGCCAATTTAAGTAGTACTGGTAGTATGGTTTAAATTGAACTTAAATGGCATTTAGGTTTGACATCTGACTAATTATCATGTCAGGAGCCATACTTGAGCACACTTACCCTCGTGAGATTTTAGTTCCGGTGCTGAAACACTCTCCGCTGTTTCGTATTTTGATCCGGGACACTCTTCTGATGCTCTGGGTTCAAAATTCTTCCCATCGTCCTCTGATGCCTTCAGGTCCAGCAGCTTCAGTTTGATGTCCGAGCAACAAGCGCGTGCAGTTTGACAAGAATCACCAGCACTTTGGGGAGCCCCAGGTACATTCTGTTCAGACGCCAACTTGGCATCCAGGGATGCCAGGATGTCATCAATGATATCGTTGACGATGCAGTCTTCATGGGTCGTCTTCGGCATCTTGAGAGATCCGATGCGACACTTCCTGTGAAAGCTGAGCATCTTGGTACCTTCGTCATAGAAATCTGTGTCGTCATCTAGATCGTCCATGTTGAAGGATTCTTGGTTCCCCTGTCAGAGAGAGGAGGTCACGTGTTAACCCTTCATTCTAAAGAACGGCTTTGAGTCTGACTTGTAGAGTTGGAGGAAGTAAGTACATATGTGTCTTATCGACTGAAGTAATTTTTGAGAGGAGGATACGTTAACACATTTAAACGAATTGGAAACAAAAAAGAAATTAGGTTAAAATCCGCCAATGGCATAAGCAGGGTTAGCCAAGGGTAAGGTAAAAATGATAATTTTAAAATGAGGGAAGAGAACGTTTAAAGTTTTAAAGGAATTTGAAAGGTAACATGGAGATACGCCAATAGCATTAGAAGTGTTCGAACAGTTGTAAATCACTCCTAGTGGGGGTCCAGGGGAAATTCCCTTACCCGTTTGGCTGGGTGTGCCTTAAAACTATTAGATGTAGGATATTTCTATTATTGCAAAGGGCCCATTTGTCATTATGACCCCCTTAGCTAATGACCTAGGAACCACACTATTGAATCACCTTCTTGTCGGGGAAGCAGTGTTGAGTCAGGTAGGTCCGCCAGCTGTTACTGGCCATGTCCCTGATCCGCGGTCGTTCTGCTGCGAAGTCAACACTCTTCTCTACGCTGAAAAGTTGTCATTACTCAACTTGAGATTAACAATCACCGATATCCTTGGAATATGGTTTCTATCCTTCATAGTCAGTAGTTAGCTTATAACGAAATTGAAGCGATCTCATAAAATCAATTCATGCAGAACCAATCACTCGTGCCATGTGCTGTTTCTAAATTGAGTACCGTAACTCCTTGAATAATCGCCTAACTTGAATAAACGCCGGGTCTATGGCGTGGTTATAAAAATTAATGGCCTGCCTTGAATAATCGCCGATATATGTTTACTAAATTAAACAACCTTTGAAGTTCTCTGAATGTTTTAATGATATTACGTAACTAAGTACAGGAACATGCCAGTAGCCTGAAAGACGTTTTTAAACATAGGTTAGATGAGGTTGTATGATTTGAGCTTCCTCTGTAGTGAGTGCCCCTATAAGAATATGTCCCAAAACATAGACAGGCATATTTAAGAACCAACATGAGCACTGTCGCAGTTAAACTCCGACTACCCAGAAAGAGATTCTATCGCGAGATCGAGAATAGACAATGAACACATCAAGGTGATGATGATCTACAACTGTAGTGTATGATGAAGGCAGAGATTGGGAAAGGCAGGGGCAATGGGCAATTTTGCACATTTGATGAAAAAATTTCCCATTAAAATTTTGATGTTTACTATTGATATAAGGGCGATGGCCTAAATGAAATTTAAAAAAATACCATTTGGGCCAATGGGCCATTTTCAGGGGTTTTGGTAATTTTTTGAATTTTAAATTAGGCCATCGCCCATTATATCAATAGCTAACATAAATTTAATGGGCCATTTTTTCATCCAATGTTCAAAATGGCCCATGGCCCGTGCCTTTTCCATTCCCTGATGGACTCACGCGAGACCTTGTGGAGTGAGTTTCTTCAGCTTGATGAGCGTCTCGTTGATAAAAGCGAAGAGCACAGAGAGCTTCTCCTCCTCGTCCTTCACAAACATCTTCCTCAGCTGCTGCGTCTCCTGTAGGTGAACTCATCATTAGTACATTGAGAAACATCTTCCTCAGCTGCTGCGTCTCCTGTAGGTGAACTCATCATTAGTACATTGAGAAACATCTTCCTCAGCTGCTGCGTCTCCTGTAGGTGAACTCATCATTAGTACATTGAGAAACATCTCTACCAACTGTCTCCTGGTGGTGAACTCGTCATTAGTACATTGAGAAACATCTTCCTCAGCTGCTGCGTCTCCTGTAGGAGAACTCATCATTAGTACATTGAGAAACATCTTCCTCAGCTGCTGCGTCTCCTGTAGGAGAACTCGTCATTATTACATTGAGAAACATCTCTACCAACTGTCTCCTGTAGGAGAACTCATCATTAGTACATTGAGAAACATCTTCCTCAGCTGCTGCGTCTCCTGTAGGAGAACTCGTCATTAGTACATTGAGAAACATCTCTACCAACTGTCTCCTGGTGGAGAACTCGTCATTAGTACATTGAGAAACATCTCTACCATCTGTCTCCTGTTGGAGAACTCATCATTATTACATTGAGAAACATCTTCCTCAGCTGCTGCGTCTCCTGTAGGAGAACTCGTCATTAGTACATTGAGAAACATCTCTACCAACTGTCTCCTGGTGGAGAACTCGTCATTAGGACATTGAGAAACATCTCTACCATCTGTCTCCTGTTGGAGAACTCATCATTATTACATTGAGAAACATCTCTACCAACTGTCTCCTGTAGGAGAACTCATCATTAGTACATTGAGAAACATCTCTACCAACTGTCTCCTGGTGGTGAACTCGTCATTAGTACATTGAGAAACATCTTCCTCAGCTGCTGCGTCTCCTGTAGGAGAACTCATCATTAGTACATTGAGAAACATCTTCCTCAGCTGCTGCGTCTCCTGTAGGAGAACTCGTCATTATTACATTGAGAAACATCTCTACCAACTGTCTCCTGTAGGAGAACTCATCATTAGTACATTGAGAAACATCTTCCTCAGCTGCTGCGTCTCCTGTAGGAGAACTCGTCATTAGTACATTGAGAAACATCTCTACCAACTGTCTCCTGGTGGAGAACTCGTCATTAGTACATTGAGAAACATCTCTACCATCTGTCTCCTGTTGGAGAACTCATCATTATTACATTGAGAAACATCTTCCTCAGCTGCTGCGTCTCCTGTAGGAGAACTCATCATTAGTACACTGAGAAACATCTCTACCAACTGTCTCCTGGTGGAGAACTCGTCATTAGGACATTGAGAAACATCTTCCTCAGCTGCTGCGTCTCCTGTAGGAGAACTCATCATTAGTACATTGAGAAACATCTTCCTCAGCTGCTGCGTCTCCTGTAGGAGAACTCGTCATTATTACATTGAGAAACATCTCTACCAACTGTCTCCTGGTGGAGAACTCGTCATTAGGACATTGAGAAACATCTTCCTCAGCTGCTGCGTCTCCTGTAGGAGAACTCATCATTAGTACATTGAGAAACATCTTCCTCAGCTGCTGCGTCTCCTGTAGGAGAACTCGTCATTATTACATTGAGAAACATCTCTACCAACTGTCTCCTGGTGGAGAACTCGTCATTAGGACATTGAGAAACATCTCTACCATCTGTCTCCTGTTGGAGAACTCATCATTATTACATTGAGAAACATCTTCCTCAGCTGCTGCGTCTCCTGTAGGAGAACTCGTCATTATTATATTGAGAAACATCTCTACCAACTGTCTCCTGTAGGAGAACTCATCATTAGTACATTGAGAAACATCTCTACCAACTGTCTCCTGTAGGAGAACTCGTCATTAGTACATTGAGAAACATCTCTACCAACTGTCTCCTGTAGGAGAACTCATCATTAGTACATTGAGAAACATCTCTACCAACTGTCTCCTGTAGGAGAACTCGTCATTAGTACATTGAGAAACATCTCTACCAACTGTCTCCTGTAGGAGAACTCATCATTAGTACATTGAGAAACATCTCTACCAACTGTCTCCTGTAGGAGAACTCATCATTAGTACATTGAGAAACATCTCTACCAACTGTCTCCTGTAGGAGAACTCATCATTAGTACATTGAGAAACATCTCTACCAACTGTCTCCTGTAGGAGAACTCATCATTAGTACATTGAGAAACATCTCTACCAACTGTCTCCTGTAGGAGAACTCGTCATTAGTACATTGAGAAACATCTCTACCAACTGTCTCCTGTAGGAGAACTCATCATTAGTACATTGAGAAACATCTCTACCAACTGTCTCCTGTAGGAGAACTCATCATTAGTACATTGAGAAACATCTCTACCAACTGTCTCCTGTAGGAGAACTCATCATTAGTACATTGAGAAACATCTCTACCAACTGTCTCCTGTAGGAGAACTCATCATTAGTACATTGAGAAACATCTCTACCAACTGTCTCCTGTAGGAGAACTCATCATTAGTACATTGAGAAACATCTCTACCAACTGTCTCCTGTAGGAGAACTCGTCATTAGTACATTGAGAAACATCTCTACCAACTGTCTCCTGTAGGAGAACTCATCATTAGTACATTGAGAAACATCTCTACCAACTGTCTCCTGTAGGAGAACTCATCATTAGTACATTGCGAAACATCTCTACCAACTGTCTCCTGTAGGAGAACTCGTCATTAGTACATTGAGAAACATCTCTACCAACTGTCTCCTGTAGGAGAACTCATCATTAGTACATTGAGAAACATCTCTACCAACTGTCTCCTGGTGGTGAACTCGTCATTAGTACATTGAGAAACATCTTCCTCAGCTGCTGCGTCTCCTGTAGGAGAACTCATCATTAGTACATTGAGAAACATCTTCCTCAGCTGCTGCGTCTCCTGGTGGTGAACTCATCATTAGTACATTGAGAAACATCTTCCTCAGCTGCTGCGTCTCCTGTAGGAGAACTCGTCATTATTACATTGAGAAACATCTCTACCAACTGTCTCCTGTAGGAGAACTCATCATTAGTACATTGAGAAACATCTTCCTCAGCTGCTGCGTCTCCTGTAGGAGAACTCGTCATTAGTACATTGAGAAACATCTCTACCAACTGTCTCCTGGTGGAGAACTCGTCATTAGTACATTGAGAAACATCTTCCTCAGCTGCTGCGTCTCCTGTAGGAGAACTCGTCATTAGTACATTGAGAAACATCTCTACCAACTGTCTCCTGGTGGAGAACTCGTCATTAGTACATTGAGAAACATCTCTACCAACTGTCTCCTGTTGGAGAACTCATCATTATTACATTGAGAAACATCTTCCTCAGCTGCTGCGTCTCCTGTAGGAGAACTCGTCATTAGTACACTGAGAAACATCTCTACCAACTGTCTCCTGTAGGAGAACTCATCATTAGTACATTGAGAAACATCTTCCTCAGCTGCTGCGTCTCCTGGTGGTGAACTCGTCATTAGTACATTGAGAAACATCTTCCTCAGCTGCTGCGTCTCCTGTAGGAGAACTCGTCATTAGTACATTGAGAAACATCTTCCTCAGCTGCTGCGTCTCCTGTTGGAGAACTCATCATTATTACATTGAGAAACATCTTCCTCAGCTGCTGCGTCTCCTGTAGGAGAACTCGTCATTAGTACACTGAGAAACATCTCTACCAACTGTCTCCTGTAGGAGAACTCATCATTAGTACATTGAGAAACATCTTCCTCAGCTGCTGCGTCTCCTGGTGGTGAACTCGTCATTAGTACATTGAGAAACATCTTCCTCAGCTGCTGCGTCTCCTGTAGGAGAACTCGTCATTAGTACATTGAGAAACATCTCTACCAACTGTCTCCTGGTGGTGAACTCGTCATTAGTACATTGAGAAACATCTTCCTCAGCTGCTGCGTCTCCTGTAGGAGAACTCGTCATTAGTACATTGAGAAACATCTCTACCAACTGTCTCCTGTAGGAGAACTCATCATTAGTACATTGAGAAACATCTTCCTCAGCTGCTGCGTCTCCTGTAGGAGAACTCGTCATTAGTACATTGAGAAACATCTCTACCAACTGTCTCCTGTAGGAGAACTCATCATTAGTACATTGAGAAACATCTCTACCAACTGTCTCCTGGTGGTGAACTCGCCATTAGTACATTGAGAAACATCTCTACCAACTGTCTCCTGGTGGTGAACTCATAATTAGTACATTGAGAAACATCTCTACCAACTGTCTCCTGTAGGAGAACTCATCATTAGTACATTGAGAAACATCTTCCTCAGCTGCTGCGTTTACTGTTGGAGAACTCATCATTAGTAAATTGAGAAACATCTTCCTCAGCTGCTGCGCCTCCTGTAGGAGAACTCATCATTAGTACATTGAGAAACATCTTCCTCAGCTGCTGCGTCTCCTGTTTGAGAACTCGTCATTAGTACATTGAGAAACATCTCTACCAACTGTCTCCTATGAGTCGGCTTATCACATCCGACAGGAGTCGAGGGCTGAATAAACCCTTGTAGCCTTACAGTTGATACTTGACATACAGAGTACAGATCTGATATGGCAAATCACCTGAATGAGAACATCTCTGTGCCACAATCTTTATCGAAATAGAATTTTTAGTTACCTTTATTTTTTTTCAACTTCTAAACCCCAGATATATATGACAAATCACCTGAGCGAGGACATCTCTGTGCTGCAGTCTGTATCGAAATAGATTTTTTAGTAACCTTTATTTTTTTCCAACTTCTAAATCTTAGATATGATATGACAAGTCACCTTAGCGAGGACATCTCTGTGGTGCACCTCCTCCCTGTAGCAGGTGTGGTAGTGTTTGAGGGCCGTCTCCAGTCTCTGTTCCAGCAGCACCACGGTCCCGCTCGTCTTGAGCTCCTCCGGGCTCAGCGTGTCTGATAGATACACCTCCAGGTCTGTCAACCGCTTCACTAGCTTCAGGTAGCTCTGCAACACCAGGCAGTGTTCGGTACTAAACAGTCACTCTGTCAGTCGCTTCACTAGCTTAAGGTAGCTCTGCAACACCAGGCAGTGTTCGGTATTAAACAGTCACTCCGTCAGGTGTTTGGGTCATATAGGAGTAAAGATTAACACTCCGAGCAATATGGTGTATGGTGAATGTGGCAGATTCCCAATTCACATATTCGCAAAAGTGAAAATAATAAAATTTTGGATACGTCTTTTGAATATGCCCTCATATAGATACCCTAGACAATGCTATGATATGATGATGATGTATGATAAGAATGGAAAGACAAATTGGGTATCCAACATTCGTAAATTATTAAATAATGTTGGCTTTGGTGACATATGGCTGAGCCAAAAAGTTGATTTTAACTCCAATTTTGTAAACATTATTATGCAAAGACTGAAAGATATATTTACACAAGAATGGTCTATGACTATCACTTTCAAACAAATGTTTTTACTACAGGATGTTTAAGACACATATATACAGAGAACATTATCTGAGTTCATTAAATATAAGAAAATTCCGAAATGCATTATCTCGCTTTAGATGCTCATCCCACGACCTAGCAATTGAGTCAGGTAGATACGATAATATACCGCCAGAAAATAGAATTTGTAAATTATGTAATCTTAATTGTGTAGAAGACGAATATCATTTTGTTTTAATTTGTCCATTATATGCTGACTTTAGAACAACTAACATTCCTAGATACTATTATGAACATCCAAATAAAATCAAATTCTCATTACTTTAAAGAACTGACAATAATAATCTTATTCGCAAGCTATCAACTTTCATTTATCAAGGAATGTCACTAAGAAAGAATAAATTATAAGTATGATGTGATATTGTATTAAATTTTAAATAATATATGTTTTGTCTGATACGATGTGGTATGTTAGAATATAATATGTTGTTATTGTAATAATTAATTGTGTGTAAATTGATGTTATGAGGATATGGTCTCTGTGAAGGTGGCTGTATTACCACTGAATAATATCATTTGTAATTCGTCCATGTTTTGTACTATAGGCCTGTGGCCTCTTAGTATTCAATAAAGACATATCTATTCATATGACAAACTTTATGAAAAGTCAAGTGTAATTATTTTGATCTAGAAGTTTCACGATTTAGTATTATTTTAAAGCTAGTCAACGTTGTATAGTGACAATAGAATGTTTGAAGTCCCTTTTGTGATCGAAATCCGGACAATGACTCCCGTCAATCAGTCAAACGTAATTTTGGAATTTTGTCGAAAGCAACCAGAATGGGTTGTTATTGTTTGATAAGTTGCAAAACTACTTTAACTAATATCCATGTCAGTTGGACGTGAGAATTTTCCTTCCGCGAATAAGAAAGACTGTTTTTTTTTATAGATTTTCATTAAAACAAGTATTTATCGTATATAGCCATATTGAGATGAATGAGTGAGATTTTATTTATTTCTATAAAGAATTGTGCCATTTACGTTCGTATCAAAGCAAAATGACATGTTATGATCATCGGTTATGAAAAGTTATGTTAAGTGTTAGCTCTACTGTGAACAACTGAACGTTTATTGAAAAATAATAATTATTGTAACATGTGAAATTTCCTGTTTATAACATTTTGAACTTTGTCAGCTTCAACTGATGGAGGCAATAAAGAATATCTGTCTTAGTCTATCACCAGTAAAATCTTGACTTTTTTCAACAAACTGAACTTGATTTTTGTTTATTTTTCCAATAAACACATTTAATTAGACAGCGTAATTATCGGCTGTGAAAAAACCCACCTGGCCTGGGGTGTGACGTAATAAACAGACCATACAGAGTAACGTATCATTATTTCAACTGAAAGACCACCTAAATAATTGTTTAATTACCATTGATGTGGATGTCGTTTTTACACCAAATGCTTTGTTGTGCTACATCGTCAAATGATTTATCTAACTGAGTGGAAAACATTTTCTGAAAATCGTTAATTATTTTTTGTTACTGTGGTAATGTTACGATATCTGTATAGATAACGAGGCTGATTCTGTATATTACGTCACAAAAAGGAGGCGTGACCAGTCATGCATTCACTGGTTTGTGGCCAGATAGGTCTAAGCGGTCCACCAAAAGTGGCTTTCAAAAACGGTTTTCATTACCAAACTGAACATAGTTGAGTAGCGACCCTTGACGCACTACACAATATTGTAATCAGACTTTCGTATATTCCAAAGAAAATAGTGAAATATGTTTGTGGTTATGTGAATTTTAACAAAAAAAACAAATACTTTTCTAAATGTGGGTTGGAGATACAATTCAATCCTTTACATATGTTATTCTTACCTTCCAAGCAGTTTCTGATCTCGTTTCCAGTGACTGATGATTTTCAAAACACTCCATTGCTTTTGTTTTCAGATCCTCAAATCGATGGTCATTGCACCTGAGGAAAATAACAAACAAAAACTATGAAATATATTCATTACAAAACACAAAGTTAAGAATTTCTTTACAGAATGCTAAACACATAAAACTGATTTTCAATCCCTTGGATGTTTTTCATACAAACAGCCGGACAAAGACGTAAAACAGAATCTATATATATATGTATTAAAGTCAAATGTCGTGATCCCACTATCTCAGTACTTCAGATTTTTTGAAATTCTTGTGGGTAACAAGGGCCCGTCACTCAGTCATATGAAGGGGTCAATTTATTTTTGGAGGGGCTAATGGAAAATAACATAAATTTTCCTGGCTCCTTAGATGAATTTACAATTTACATTTGCATAATCTAACAAATTATTACCTAAATTTTCCTTTACAAAAGATATATACACATATTTTTTTCTTTTAATTAAGTTTGTAGCATATCTTAAAAAAAATACATGGGCCTGTAGGACCCCAGCACTACAAACAAAAAATGATGGGCCATTTATAAAAATCATGGGGAATGACCCGGGCCAACTGTCAATCTGAAGTCAAAGTTCGTAATCTCACTATCAGTATCTCACCCTAGCAACAGTGCAAAAGCTCCATCAGGATGTGTATATTTTTCCAGGTCCCCAAATGTCTGTCTGTGGAACATCGCTGTCTTGTCCAAAATAGTGCTAATCTTTGTTGCTGCAACTTTGGAATTGTTTCCAGTTCCGGTGTTGTAGATGTCACCTGGGAATCGAGACATGTTTGTATTCTCTACTTTGTAATTTAATTTGTTATCTTAAAAATAACTACAGTATGTATATGAAGGTGGTCCCTATTATCATGGGTCTTATTGTTTCACATGTATATTTCCTTCTAAATGAGTACAATCTAAATATTGTTTCTTGTTTTTAAACTCTGCACATATATCCTTCCAAAATTGGTTAATTAAACTTCTATCTATGGAAAATATATTTTTGGACATAGATATAAAAATCTTATCAGTGTGATGTATTTTATCGGAAATGTCCCTTTTATCAAGGTAATTAGTATATTATTAATAAATTATTTTCTGTAGATATAATCACCAACGTAAGATTATTATTTACAAATTGAATATAAATTGATTTGAATTAGGACTCCTGGAGCATATTAAAAACAATATTTGCAAAGCTGTAACAAGAAAATTCTAATAAAAAGACCCCTTGTTGCAGTTTTACCTAGCAGCCAATTTTGATAAGTGATTAGAACACTATCTTAACAAAATGCCATTTTTTTACAATAAAAGAATATATAAAATATTTAAGTTACATTGCTCCTGAAAAGGGACATTATTGATTTCACATTTATTGTACCTATAAAATGAAAAGAGAATGTTGCAATCTATTTTGAGCTCATTAATAACCTACTTTAATATGGCGAAAATGTTATAATTGTAGGGTTTGTGTCTTATTTTCGCCGTAAATGTAATTCTTCATTCAACATCTTTTAAACCATCAATACATTTTCCTTTCATACTTTTTCTGTTTGTTATCTATCAAACTATTCACATACAAAATAAAAAAGCTCTCGGACAAAATTTCATGAAGACAGGATCGTTTTTTAATTAATTGCACATGCAGTTAAAACTTCATGAAGGAAAATGATACTCAATATTTCAGATAACTAAAAAGGAGAGAAAATATTACTGAACATTTGAAAAAATGTTTTATTTTAACGCCTCAGTATTTAGTTTATTCATCTATGATGTTCTTTGCAAATATGAATATTTCTTGTAGGCATTGGAGACTTAAATGAGTTTACCACGATGATAGGGTTACCACGATAATAGGGTCACTAGCCATACAATACTGACAAATGATGATTTAAGGACATTAACAAAAAGGGCAAATAGCATGCATGTTTCTTGCATAATTTCAAATTCTGAATTATAGAAGCAAACGCTTGCATGAATACTTACAAAAGTCAACAAACATTTTTAGAACTTCGGACGCTTCGTGCAGCTGGTTGCAGTAAGCTTGGTTCGCTCCCACAATGCAATGTAGGAAAGATCGCCATGTTTTTAACTCTAAGAAACTGAAACAACAACTTCTTCAGTACAAATAAATTGGTTTCATCCTCAACTCACTGGTATGTATTAAGCAAGTTCTATTATTTCAAAGTTATGAACATGATTATCATCACAAAACATCAATTCAGTGATTCATAAGGTGAGATAAGCTGTCCACAGAACAGGGAATAAACGTCATGTGGTGATCACTGCAATAAATAACAATTCTTTTTCAACAGGTCTCGATAGAAATTCTTAAAATAAATAACAAAAAGATATCCAGCAATGCCTTCCACACTTGCAGTGCCGACGAATGCAAATATCTATCAATATATGCCGACGAATGCCTTCACTTCTCACTACATGCGCTGTTATTGTGAAATTGTCAAGAAGATAAGTTCTTCAAGTTTTTCTATTTGCAAATATCTATCAATATAAGATTAAGTTCAAACACTCTAAACGTTAATCACTTAAACGGAGTCTTAGCTTACGTTAAATCAGTTTCACCACTGAAGATCAATAATTTTTCTCTGCTCGTCTCAGTCATTTTGTATGTTCGCGCTGCAAAAGATTTCTGCAAAAAACAAAACTGTTGTCTGGCAACTAAACGTCATGAGCTCACTTCCGGTTTCAAGACGCGGTGTTCTCAAGTTATATTCAACACGAATGGTGTACTCATTAATGCTTAAAAACAGTTATAGAGAAAACAAAGGCGAAAACAACCCAACCCAGATGATAACAGATCTGGAACAGTTTTCGGTTATCTAGGTTTTGAGCTTGAAACGATTTTACAGAATTCAGGGACCGGTCATTAAATTTATTTCAGAGTTCCCTGCCCCTGATTCCAATATTTGCCGCTAGATGGCGGCGTGCGTGAGGTAGGGTAGGGAACCCTGCTAGGCCGGGGAGGGTTTTTACGCAATCTGGTTTCCTGGCTCTGTTGCGCAACATTCCCTACAAATGAGATGTGGTTTCAAGGTTCCGAGGGTTTGAAAAGTTACAAAATTTTATTTTTTTATATTTTTGTAATCAACTTTTATTCGAGAGAGCCTGTTACAAAGTGAAGGGCTTCTATCCAGGGTTATAGAAGTCCATGGTGAATACAAATGAAAAGGTTTTTGCAGGGACTGGGAAAGACATCTTTGACAATGGGCCATTTTCATGATTTCTGGTAATTTTCTGAATTTCATTATTTCAATTGCCCATTACATCATTAGTAAACTTCAAAATTTAATAGGCCAGTTTTTCATCCACCAATCACTGGTTTCTGGTCTTTCGTCATTTTTTACACAATAAATGATGTCCAACACATTCGCACCCTCATTCATACCTTTGTGCTAGTTAGAAAACAAATTTAATATTCTAGTTACTACATTAACATATATGATTTCACATTTATAACTTATAAGTCACTAAGATGACATATTGACAATCCTTGGGTATGGGAATTGAGGAGAAATAAATAACATATATGATTGGTAGGATTCAATGAGGAAGAGTGACTTCTTAGAATCTACAATGTCTTGATAAAACCTATCTTGTCTATTTTACTAAATGCTATCTGTTTTTCAATTAGGTACCTGTAACATAAACTATATCTAAAATATTTAGAATTGAGAGGTGTTTTTTTTAAACCTTACATTTATGAAGAACTTTGCCAACAAAAAAAGTCGATCAAAACATCATCAGTATTCATATTCTTAACACAATAAGCTTCTTATTGTAAACACTTCTCATTAATCTTTTTTTCTTAAACATTGCCAAATGGTTTGTGCATGTTCACAATCCCCAAAAAGATGACTTATGGTCTCAATTTCAGAGTGATAAAATGTACATAGATTGCTTTCTGGTAATTTAATCTTAAACAGGAAAAATACAAAATACCATGAATAATTCTGAACGCAAACCATCTAAATTGTGTGTTCAATGTGGCCTTTATCGGCTGCAAAAATATTTTTTTCCTACTCCAATTCAGCAAAAATGCACTGTTCCCATTTCTGCTTGGATTTTACAAACACGTCACAAGCACTTAAAATGTGATAATAACTCTCGGCACACTTTTCACCGACATGATTTTCGAATGACTGTATTATCATCTAGCTGTTGAAGAGGAATTGGTTTGCTTATCTTTGACTGGTAACTTTTGATAGCCATGACAAGACCATTAAAATGCAGGTTGAATAATATGTGGTTTTTGATAGATTGATCAATAATTGTTAAAAATATTAACGAATGATTGACGAACGATTTATGAATAATAGTGTTAAAGTGTTGAATGATTGGTGATAAATAGATGATTGATAAATTATCTCATTATTGTTTTGTTATTGGTGAGTGGCGATAGATTGATGAGTAATTGACGATTAATGATTGATTGATAATTGATCATCATGACTGAAAATGGTTTGTGAATGATTAATGACACCTGGTGAGTGACGAATGCTTGATAATTAGTGATTCATGATACATGATGAACATGACGAAATAGTTGTTGGTATAGATATCATAATTATTTACCTTATGAAGCATTTTTCAAAAACTGTAAGTTTAATTTTCTTTGAATAGTCATGCATAGGAAGCCCAGGGCCACATTTAGTTGGACAACTTGTATTTATACTTCTATCTCTAACATTTCTACAAGTATTTCATAAACTCGTTTTGGTCTCAGAATGTAAAGTAAGCCCAAGTGCCAATTTTACGCTAAATTATTCCTTACATGCCATACTCAGATAGTTTCAGTCATGTGATAAGTTTAAAACCACTAGTAGTAAACATTAAAGCAATGTTTAAAGGCAAACTTGGTTACAAAGTGTTTATTTGGCTTAGAGTGTTATTCCTATCATATTGATCGTTTTGAGTTTTGTAATAAGTCTAAATATCACAAATAAAAAACGTGAATAATTAACGTGAAAGGTAAAACGAAAATTATCAAACCGGACTCCAAGGTAAAAACATAGAAAAGTATAGCCTTAGCTCTGTACCTAATTTGGCTTTTTGGCATAAATCTAAATCAGACAATACAAGACAGTAGGTTTTGTATTCCTGAGTGAATGTTTAGTTACTAAAATGTGTGTGTGAGCTCAGTTTAGAACTTTAGATTACTGTTTAATATCATTGTAGTTGTATATTAAATCACATCATTTGCATATATCTACTTCCGTTTTTATGATATATTGGAATTTGGCTTACTGAAATGCATTCTTTTGCAGTATAGTATATATTCAAGATAATTTTCTGTCCTCTCCAGAGGTGTCCATGAAATCATGCACGTTGGTGGGTTCAAGATGATTTACCAAGTCTACTCATTCAGCCAGGCCACTATGGTACAGTGGATGGGTTCAAGATGATTTACTAAGTCTACTCATTCAGCCAGGCCGCTATGGTACAGTCGATGGGTTCAAGATGATTTACTAAGTCTACTCATTCAGCCAGGCCGCTATGGTACAGTCGATGGGTTCAAGATGATTTACCAAGTCTACTCATTCAGCCAGGCCGCTATGGTACAGTCGATGGGTTCAAGATGATTTACCAAGTCTACTCATTCAGCCAGGCCACTATGGTACAGTGGATGGGTTCAAGATGATTTACCAAGTCTACTCATTCAGCCAGGCCACTATGGTACAGTGGATGGGTTCAAGATGATTTACCAAGTCTACTCATTCAGCCAGGCCGCTATGGTACAGTCGATGGGTTCAAGATGATTTACTAAGTCTACTCATTCAGCCAGGCCGCTATGGTACAGTCGATGGGTTCAAGATGATTTACCAAGTCTACTCATTCAGCCAGGCCGCTATGGTACAGTCGATGGGTTCAAGATGATTTACTAAGTCTACTCATTCAGCCAGGCCGCTTTGGTACAGTCGATGGGTTCAAGATGATTTACCAAGTCTACTCATTCAGCCAGGCCGCTATGGTACAGTCGATGGGTTCAAGATGATTTACTAAGTCTACTCATTCAGCCAGGCCGCTATGGTACAGTCGATGGGTTCAAGATGATTTACCAAGTCTACTCATTCAGCCAGGCCGCTATGGTACAGTCGATGGGTTCAAGATGATTTACTAAGTCTACTCATTCAGCCAGGCCGCTATGGTACAGTGGATGGGTTCAAGATGATTTACCAAGTCTACTCATTCAGCCAGGCCACTATGGTACAGTGGATGGGTTCAAGATGATTTACCAAGTCTACTCATTCAGCCAGGCCACTATGGTACAGTCGATGGGTTCAAGATGATTTACCAAGTCTACTCATTCAGCCAGGCCACTATGGTACAGTGGATGGGTTCAAGATGATTTACCAAGTCTACTCATTCAGCCAGGCCACTATGGTACAGTCGATGGGTTCAAGATGATTTACCCAGTCTACTCATTCAGCCAGGCCGCTATGGTACAGTGGATGGGTTCAAGATGATTTACCAAGTCTACTCATTCAGCCAGGCCACTATGGTACAGTCGATGGGTTCAAGATGATTTACCAAGTCTACTCATTCAGCCAGGCCACTATGGTACAGTGGATGGGTTCAAGATGATTTACCAAGTCTACTCATTCAGCCAGGCCACTATGGTACAGTCGATGGGTTCAAGATGATTTACCAAGTCTACTCATTCAGCCAGGCCACTATGGTACAGTGGATGGGTTCAAGATGATTTACCAAGTCTACTCATTCAGCCAGGCCACTATGGTACAGTGGATGGGTTCAAGATGATTTACCAAGTCTACTCATTCAGCCAGGCCACTATGGTACAGTCGATGGGTTCAAGATGATTTACCAAGTCTACTCATTCAGCCAGGCCACTATGGTACAGTCGATGGGTTCAAGATGATTTACCAAGTCTACTCATTCAGCCAGGCCACTATGGTACAGTGGATGGGTTCAAGATGATTTACCAAGTCTACTCATTCAGCCAGGCCACTATGGTACAGTGGATGGGTTCAAGATGATTTACCAAGTCTACTCATTCAGCCAGGCCACTATGGTACAGTCGATGGGTTCAAGATGATTTACCAAGTCTACTCATTCAGCCAGGCCACTATGGTACAGTCGATGGGTTCAAGATGATTTACCAAGTCTACTCATTCAGCCAGGCCACTATGGTACAGTCGATGGGTTCAAGATGATTTACCAAGTCTACTCATTCAGCCAGGCCACTATGGTACAGTGGATGGGTTCAAGATGATTTACCAAGTCTACTCATTCAGCCAGGCCACTATGGTACAGTGGATGGGTTCAAGATGATTTACCAAGTCTACTCATTCAGCCAGGCCACTATGGTACAGTCGATGGGTTCAAGATGATTTACCAAGTCTACTCATTCAGCCAGGCCACTATGGTACAGTGGATGGGTTCAAGATGATTTACCAAGTCTACTCATTCAGCCAGGCCACTATGGTACAGTCGATGGGTTCAAGATGATTTACCAAGTCTACTCATTCAGCCAGGCCACTATGGTACAGTGGATGGGTTCAAGATGATTTACCAAGTCTACTCATTCAGCCAGGCCGCTATGGTACAGTCGATGGGTTCAAGATGATTTACCAAGTCTACTCATTCAGCCAGGCCACTATGGTACAGTGGATGGGTTCAAGATGATTTACCAAGTCTACTCATTCAGCCAGGCCGCTATGGTACAGTCGATGGGTTCAAGATGATTTACCAAGTCTACTCATTCAGCCAGGCCACTATGGTACAGTGGATGGGTTCAAGATGATTTACCAAGTCTACTCATTCAGCCAGGCCACTATGGTACAGTCGATGGGTTCAAGATGATTTACCAAGTCTACTCATTCAGCCAGGCCACTATGGTACAGTCGATGGGTTCAAGATGATTTACCAAGTCTACTCATTCAGCCAGGCCACTATGGTACAGTCGATGGGTTCAAGATGATTTACCAAGTCTACTCATTCAGCCAGGCCACTATGGTACAGTCGATGGGTTCAAGATGATTTACCAAGTCTACTCATTCAGCCAGGCCGCTATGGTACAGTCGATGGGTTCAAGATGATTTACCAAGTCTACTCATTCAGCCAGGCCACTATGGTACAGTGGATGGGTTCAAGATGATTTACCAAGTCTACTCATTCAGCCAGGCCACTATGGTACAGTCGATGGGTTCAAGATGATTTACCAAGTCTACTCATTCAGCCAGGCCGCTATGGTACAGTCGATGGGTTCAAGATGATTTACCAAGTCTACTCATTCAGCCAGGCCACTATGGTACAGTGGATGGGTTCAAGATGATTTACCAAGTCTACTCATTCAGCCAGGCCACTATGGTACAGTCGATGGGTTCAAGATGATTTACCAAGTCTACTCATTCAGCCAGGCCGCTATGGTACAGTCGATGGGTTCAAGATGATTTACCAAGTCTACTCATTCAGCCAGGCCACTATGGTACAGTGGGTGGGTTCAAGATGATTTACCAAGTCTACTCATTCAGCCAGGCCACTATGGTACAGTGGGTGGGTTCAAGATGATTTACCAAGTCTACTCATTCAGCCAGGCCACTATGGTACAGTGGGTGGGTTCAAGATGATTTACCAAGTCTACTCATTCAGCCAGGCCGCTATGGTACAGTGGATGGGTTCAAGATGATTTACTAAGTCTACTCATTCAGCCAAGCCGCTATGGTACAGTCGATGGTTCAAGATGATTTACCAAGTCTACTCATTCAGCCAGGCCGCTATGGTACAGTCGATGGGTTCAAGATGATTTACTAAGTCTACTCATTCAGCCAGGCCGCTATGGTACAGTCGATGGGTTCAAGATGATTTACCAAGTCTACTCATTCAGCCAGGCCGCTATGGTACAGTCGATGGGTTCAAGATGATTTACCAAGTCTACTCATTCAGCCAGGCCGCTATGGTACAGTCGATGGGTTCAAGATGATTTACCAAGTCTACTCATTCAGCCAGGCCGCTATGGTACAGTCGATGGGTTCAAGATGATTTACCAAGTCTACTCATTCAGCCAGGCCGCTATGGTACAGTCGATGGGTTCAAGATGATTTACCAAGTCTACTCATTCAGCCAGGCCGCTATGGTACAGTGGATGGGTTCAAGATGATTTACCAAGTCTACTCATTCAGCCAGGCCGCTATGGTACAGTCGGTGGGTTCAAGATGATTTACCAAGTCTACTCATTCAGCCAGGCCACTATGGTACAGTGGATGGGTTCAAGATGATTTACCAAGTCTACTCATTCAGCCAGGCCACTATGGTACAGTCGATGGGTTCAAGATGATTAACCAAGTCGACTCATTCAGCCAGGCCGCTATGGTACAGTCGATGGGTTCAAGATGATTAACCAAGTCTACTCATTCAGCCAGGCCGCTATGGTACAGTCGATGGGTTCAAGATGATTTACCAAGTCTACTCATTCAGCCAGGCCACTATGGTACAGTGGATGGGTTCAAGATGATTTACCAAGTCTACTCATTCAGCCAGGCCACTATGGTACAGTCGATGGGTTCAAGATGATTAACCAAGTCGACTCATTCAGCCAGGCCGCTATGGTACAGTCGATGGGTTCAAGATGATTTACTAAGTCTACTCATTCAGCCAGGCCGCTATGGTACAGTCGATGGGTTCAAGATGATTTACTAAGTCTACTCATTCAGCCAGGCCGCTATGGTACAGTCGATGGGTTCAAGATGATTTACCAAGTCTACTCATTCAGCCAGGCCGCTATGGTACAGTCGGTGGGTTCAAGATGATTTACCCAGTCTACTCATTCAGCCAGGCCGCTATGGTACAGTCGATGGGTTCAAGATGATTTACCAAGTCTACTCATTCAGCCAGGCAGCTATGGTACAGTCGATGGGTTCAAGATGATTTACCAAGTCTACTCATTCAGCCAGGCCGCTATGGTACAGTCGATGGGTTCAAGATGATTTACCAAGTCTACTCATTCAGCCAGGCCGCTATGGTACAGTCGATGGGTTCAAGATGATTTACCAAGTCTACTCATTCAGCCAGGCCACTATGGTACAGTGGGTGGGTTCAAGATGATTTACCAAGTCTACTCATTCAGCCAGGCCGCTATGGTACAGTGGGTGGGTTCAAGATGATTTACTAAGTCGACTCATTCAGCCAGGCCGCTATGGTACAGTGGATGGGTTCAAGATGATTTACCAAGTCTACTCATTCAGCCAGGCCACTATGGTACAGTCGATGGGTTCAAGATGATTTACCAAATCGACTCATTCAGCCAGGCCGCTATGGTACAGTGGATGGGTTCAAGATGATTTACTAAGTCTACTCATTCAGCCAAGCCGCTATGGTACAGTCGATGGTTCAAGATGATTTACCAAGTCTACTCATTCAGCCAGGCCGCTATGGTACAGTCGATGGGTTCAAGATGATTTACTAAGTCTACTCATTCAGCCAGGCCGCTATGGTACAGTCGATGGGTTCAAGATGATTTACCAAGTCTACTCATTCAGCCAGGCCGCTATGGTACAGTCGATGGGTTCAAGATGATTTACCAAGTCTACTCATTCAGCCAGGCCGCTATGGTACAGTCGATGGGTTCAAGATGATTTACCAAGTCTACTCATTCAGCCAGGCCGCTATGGTACAGTCGATGGGTTCAAGATGATTTACCAAGTCTACTCATTCAGCCAGGCCGCTATGGTACAGTCGATGGGTTCAAGATGATTTACCAAGTCTACTCATTCAGCCAGGCCGCTATGGTACAGTGGATGGGTTCAAGATGATTTACCAAGTCTACTCATTCAGCCAGGCCGCTATGGTACAGTCGGTGGGTTCAAGATGATTTACCAAGTCTACTCATTCAGCCAGGCCACTATGGTACAGTGGATGGGTTCAAGATGATTTACCAAGTCTACTCATTCAGCCAGGCCACTATGGTACAGTCGATGGGTTCAAGATGATTAACCAAGTCGACTCATTCAGCCAGGCCGCTATGGTACAGTCGATGGGTTCAAGATGATTAACCAAGTCTACTCATTCAGCCAGGCCGCTATGGTACAGTCGATGGGTTCAAGATGATTTACCAAGTCTACTCATTCAGCCAGGCCACTATGGTACAGTGGATGGGTTCAAGATGATTTACCAAGTCTACTCATTCAGCCAGGCCACTATGGTACAGTCGATGGGTTCAAGATGATTAACCAAGTCGACTCATTCAGCCAGGCCGCTATGGTACAGTCGATGGGTTCAAGATGATTTACTAAGTCTACTCATTCAGCCAGGCCGCTATGGTACAGTCGATGGGTTCAAGATGATTTACTAAGTCTACTCATTCAGCCAGGCAGCTATGGTACAGTCGATGGGTTCAAGATGATTTACCAAGTCTACTCATTCAGCCAGGCCGCTATGGTACAGTCGGTGGGTTCAAGATGATTTACCCAGTCTACTCATTCAGCCAGGCCGCTATGGTACAGTCGATGGGTTCAAGATGATTTACCAAGTCTACTCATTCAGCCAGGCAGCTATGGTACAGTCGATGGGTTCAAGATGATTTACCAAGTCTACTCATTCAGCCAGGCCGCTATGGTACAGTCGATGGGTTCAAGATGATTTACCAAGTCTACTCATTCAGCCAGGCCGCTATGGTACAGTCGGTGGGTTCAAGATGATTTACCCAGTCTACTCATTCAGCCAGGCCGCTATGGTACAGTCGATGGGTTCAAGATGATTTACCAAGTCTACTCATTCAGCCAGGCAGCTATGGTACAGTCGATGGGTTCAAGATGATTTACCAAGTCTACTCATTCAGCCAGGCCGCTATGGTACAGTCGATGGGTTCAAGATGATTTACCAAGTCTACTCATTCAGCCAGGCCACTATGGTACAGTCGATGGGTTCAAGATGATTTACCAAGTCTACTCATTCAGCCAGGCCGCTATGGTACAGTCGATGGGTTCAAGATGATTTACCAAGTCTACTCATTCAGCCAGGCCGCTATGGTACAGTCGATGGGTTCAAGATGATTTACTAAGTCTACTCATTCAGCCAGGCCGCTATGGTACAGTCGATGGGTTCAAGATGATTTACTAAGTCTACTCATTCAGCCAAGCCGCTATGGTACAGTCGATGGGTTCAAGATGATTTACTAAGTCTACTCATTCAGCCAGGCCGCTATGGTACAGTCGGTGGGTTCAAGATGATTTACCAAGTCTACTCATTCAGCCAGGCCGCTATGGTACAGTCGATGTGTTCAAGATGATTTACTAAGTCTACTCATTCAGCCAGGCCGCTATGGTACAGTCGATGGGTTCAAGATGATTTACCAAGTCTACTCATTCAGCCAGGCCGCTATGGTACAGTCGGTGGGTTCAAGATGATTTACCAAGTCTACTCATTCAGCCAGGCCGCTATGGTACAGTCGATGTGTTCAAGATGATTTACTAAGTCTACTCATTCAGCCAGGCCGCTATGGTACAGTCGATGGGTTCAAGATGATTTACCAAGTCTACTCATTCAGCCAGGCCGCTATGGTACAGTCGATGGGTTCAAGATGATTTACCAAATCTACTCATTCAGCCAGGCCGCTATGGTACAGTCGGTGGGTTCAAGATGATTTACCAAGTCTACTCATTCAGCCAGGCCGCTATGGTACAGTCGATGGGTTCAAGATGATTTACCAAGTCTACTCATTCAGCCAGGCCGCTATGGTACAGTCGGTGGGTTCAAGATGATTTACCAAGTCTACTCATTCAGCCAGGCCGCTATGGTACAGTGGTATAACTGGAAAGCAGCAGGCTGAACTCTGTGGCAGGTTTCGCGAAAGTCTTCAGTCAAATTGTTTGCAGAATAGCAAATCTTTACAATACACTGCATTTGATTGGTGAAACAGTTCAGTTGTGAAGAAATAAAGGATCTCAATAAATTCGTTACACAGTGTTTAGAAAGGGTGTACGGGACTCAGGAAATACAAACTCTAAACGAGTAATACAGTCCCGTACACCCTTTCACAAGACTGTATAACTAAAAGTGTCTGCACATTACACAGATATCTGCTTGTGTATACATACCATAGTTTGAGTACTTGAAGTATCAGATGGAATATAAGCCATACCAGTTGTTGATGCACAGTATCAAAGTTGGTTTATACAAAATATCATAAGTTTACCCATCATTATAGAGCTGGAACCTCCATGGTAGATGTTCATATGCTATAGGCCTGCTTGTTATGCTCCTACTGTTTTGTTTCATTCAGACTTGCCAAGGAAAGACCCAGACTGTAGTAGGCACCTACATACAAGGAGGAACCGTACTAATTTCTGTACTCACTTTGTAGTGAGGACTATGAAGAATTATCATCACATATTATTATTATTAATTCTTCAATACAACAGTAAGAACAACCAAACAACAACAATAGTTTCAGTGCTTTATTCTATGTACAGCTGACAAATAATTCACCTTCAAGCCCTGTTAGTGAAAGACAAAGAAAGAGAGAGAGAGAGAGAAAGAGAGAGAGAGAGAGAGAAAGAGGAAGCGAGAGAGAAAATCTGAGGATGTATTGCACATGAATGGAGAAGAATCTTCAGTATCCTAATGCTGAAACTAACTCACACTCTGGATTGGGTTGAATACTGAAAACACAGAGAGAATAATTGCATGTTTGTTGCTGGATACACCGTAATTGTTGAGTATATGTCCACTGGGTTCACACTGAAGATTGGGTTCACGATTGACTTGGCCAATAGTTTAACAATGGAAATTGGTTATTTTCACTAAATGTGCAATATTTTTCACAACAATTTGATTTTTAAAGCTAAGCGTGAATTCGTCCAAATGTTAGCATAGCACCTAATTTTAAACAACATTATAATGTTAACTAACAAAGGGAGGCAATCAAGATTAAACCATCAAATTATCTCCCTAACACCTCCTGGACGTATCAAGGCAAACTTGAATCATGATACCAAGTAGAAAATTGTGAACAACTAACAAACAATTTAAAATAATGTTTACCAAACGTTTTTGCATAATGAAAATGACATCTTTTTATCTTTCACAACACTAAATCATTTGATCTCAGTCAAACTGAATCTCTAACCTATGTCTTAATAAAGATACAAGACAGTCCTTGCCAGGTTTTTTGTTCTTTATACAATTGAATTTAGTCGAGGTTTGTTAAACAAGCAATTGTACATCAGAGGAATATCAATATCTACAATTCACAGTCATAAAGATTGTTAGAAAAGACATATATTCACATCAAGCACAATTCTGAGTCATCATGTTCCGTCATGTTCCTACAGTCCTCGTATTCATGTCTTTACTGGGGGGACCTTTCTACTAACAATCACAGGCAATATAAATAAATGCTTCAAAATTTACAAACTGGTATTAATGTACAGGCATGAAACACCAAAGCACTTCTTACAAAGAAATCAAGCTTCAGGTCTGATTAATTCTCAAATCTATTCTTGAAGTGCAAATACAAAACATCTATCAGACAACATGGAGTCTTAGAACTATAGTAAATGGAAAACTGATTCATTATCTTACACAAATTCAAATTCTGTTTTGTTTAAAATTGTTTCTGTATTGCAAATATAAACAAATTCATTGATTCAATATGAACATAAATGAAATGAGATTTTAGTAAGCCGTTTTCTCAACAATACCTTTTCATTGTAAAAATGTTCAAAAAACTTCTGCACTTTATTAAGAAAAAAGTTATTTTAAGATTATGAAATGAACTGAATGTCAACTAAATGTTTCCTACCTAAGATAAGAAAATAAACTTGTTGATAAACAGACAACATTTAGTGTTGAGTTCGAATGATAAATCCATAAATTGAGAATCGTGATACTTATACTAGCAATGTATGTATTTTGATACAATTTGCTGACTTAAGATTACTTATTTAACCTTAACATCAAGATGTTTGTCAAAGTACGTTTTTCTATCAAATACCCTGAAAATAGTGAATTGTGACTTCAAATCGTATAGTTTAATATATTGACACGTATCGTATCCGAATATGACTGTATCATCACAACTCGATTTACGTGTGAAGTGAAAAAAGGCTCAACATTTAAACATCAAGGATTATCACATGAAGAAGAAGAAGAAACTTGTACAAGAAGAAACACTAATGAAGAAGAACTTAACAAACAACATCACAAGATGTTGGTAATTGATTAATTAATTAACAGTGTTGAATAACAGGAAGGCACTGGGTGGATAATTAGCACAACCTGCTATGAATGGTGGAGTAGTTCACTTGCAATTTGCAGCTCTTCAGTAATACATGTACACAAAATTTTAAACAATAACTCAATCTTGATAAATATTATCAAGAGGTTTTTATAATTGGTTATACTATTGATCTAACATTGACCGATAAAGCGGACCGTCCCGCTCACCTCTGGCATTACACGGCTTGGCCTTTCTCCCTGGACAATCCAACACACTATTGTCCAAGTTGATGCTGTATTGAGTTCATCTTCATTCAGAAAACACCAAATACCTTATCAATGAATAAATGGATGGCTGATTATGACACTGAATCTGATTGATTGTTTCCTTTTTTGCACACAAGTGACCGACATTAGTATACATGACAAAAGGTCGCAAACTTCATTAAAGAAGTTGTATATCCATAATATTGCCTTCATCTTCTTGGTCAAAGTTAGATCGACCGTAAAACAAATATTGAACAGTCGATCTTAATTTATTTAGATTTCATATTAAAGAAATAGTTTAAAATTTGATAGATTAAATGGTCTGGAGTCTGATGTCATGAATAATTTAACAATCTGAATCAAATAACATTTTGAAATTGAAACATGAGCTGTTCAGCTTTGCATGCATAATATCAACAACTATTGATAACAAGCTCAATTATTGCCATTGTTTTTAGAAAAACATTATTACCAAACATCATTTCAGTGATACTGACTTTTGTTCAAAAGATGTTTTGTGATTTCTTTAAGACCTAAATATATGTTGTATTTTATACAAGATATATCACACATATGAGGTAAACACTTCATTGCTCTTTATCATGTTTTATATATATTTAGCTGTCCACTTTGACTTGCATTCAACCAACAACAGACACATTCGATTAATTAAGGTGACTTCCCTCAAAGGAAGCATTTGGACTTCAGTCTTCAATAGTTGACATGTAACGATTTCTGTACAATTATAGATACAACATTCAAACACAAATATCAAACAGTATTTCAAACAACAACATATGACGATGGTAAAAACAAGTCTGCATATGAAACCATCACTGTGCACTTTATTGTCAACATTTTGCATACTTGTCCTTTATCACAATACAAATACTTGTATATTAGCTTTTACTGATGACAGTTCAAATATATATATATTGTTTATGTATTTAGATGATGTCATCATGCCAGTTCAAATATTTCAAGATTTCTGCTACATCACAATTTTAGTTAAAGTGTAATCAAAAAGTTTGATTATCATATTTGATTTTTAACAATCTTCTCACTAGTTACTTTACTGATTTAAGTTAACAAACCTATTTCCAGCCTACATTCTCCATTCAACATTACTGATTTAAGTTAACAAACCTATTTCCAGCCTTCATTCTCCATTCAACATTACTGATTTAAGTTAACAAACCTATTTCCAGCCTACATTCTCCATTCAACATTACTGATTTAAGTTAACAAACCTATTTCCAGCCTTCATTCTCCATTCAACATTACTGATTTAAGTTAACAAATCTATTTCCAGCCTTCATTCTCCATTCAACATTACTGATTTAAGTTAACAAACCTATTTCAACATTCATTTTGCTTCAATCAGGTGTACATATTGCAGATTTAGGTGATTGTTTTCTTCGTTGAAGAATAGGTCCATGATCAAAATGCTGACTCCACTAGATATTAAGTTGATCATAAAAAGGTAAACATGTAAAACGACTTGTAAAGGTTCACACAAAAGGGTGTTGGAATGATTTCTCTTATGTGTTGGTCTGAAACACTTGTGCTTTAATCTTTATAAACCTAGTCATTTAGAAACCCCATTTATAATAGAAAGTAGAGCATTTCTATTACATCCATTGCCTTAATTATCCTATGTCTTTGTAACACTTTATGAGCTTGTCTACTTTTCATTATGTTAACTCTTCAATTTGAACAGTGATTGGGAAAGGCTATGGGTCATTTTGCACATTCAATGAAAGAATGGTCATTTAAGAATTTGAAGTTTACTATTGATGTAAGGGTAATGGCCCATTTGAAATTAGAAATTAGAAATATACCTATAAGCCTAAAAATGGCCAACTGTCAAAGATGTCTTTCCCAATTCCTGTTGAATATAATAATTTTGAAGCAAATTTAGTCTTAGTATTCGAATAATTAAGAGCTGTGTTTAGACTACACATGAAAGGCTCTAAATTTTGATTTGATAGGAACGTTTAGGCTGGCATTCCAAGTGTCGGTTGTGCGTAAGAGGTAGTGCGTATTTAACACGTTAAAATATTGAGTGATGTGAAATGGAACACTCATGTGAGTGTCTGAATACACAATATACGCAGATCGAACATGCAGACCGAATATGGGCATCACTTTATGCATTACGCCAAATTTACGAGTACATTGAATCAACTTATACCAATGTGCTGCAAAGTGTTAAATACTCACTAGGCATTGAATGTCAAATTGGATACACTTTATACGATACTTGCGCTTTCATAGAATCCAACATCACGTGTCACGCAATACACAGGACTGACTACACATGGAATCCCAGCTTAGAGTAGACAGTCAATCAAGTAATCTTAGGAGTATCTCTCTAGAGCTAGAGCTACAGCTCAGGTTCACCACACGCAATCAAGGGATCAACGTTACCAGTATGTCATGAAATGCCTATATATAACAATAAAATCAGAAATAAAATTCATTCTATGAAACCATGATTAAAAACTGGTGTAAATTTCCTTCAATTAAAAATTTGAGATCGAAAGTTAAAAGTGTGGAATGATAAATGACAATAAATTTAAAATGAATGTTCTCGAAATATCTAACGCCAAGACACATGTAGACGTTTCGACTAGCTTTCCGCTAAATCTCATGATTGGTCAGTTTGATTTAATAAAACTAAACAAACAAAAATATCTATCTAAAACTGGATTGTTTGGGAGGTATTGGGATTGGATCCACAACTGGAAAATGGCAAGTATGAAGCCAGGAACACAAATAAGATACAAAACATCTGATGGTTATGGATGATTTTATGTACTACAGAAATGATCAAGTTTATAATCGGAATGAAGACATTTTAATAAAAGAGAATCACATTACTTTTTGCATACCTACATAACCTTCCTATTCTGTCATCGTTACAACTACTATGAGTAATCTAATTGAACAATCTTAAAGCATTCAAAAAGACAATTAATGTACCATTTGTAATAATGCTCTGATTTATGACTAATCATAGCTGTACAAAATCTGCAAGGATCAATTAGTTTGCTTATTGTTGTTCAACAAACAATTTAATTTAAATCATTATTTATATCATTTCATTTGATCAATTAATTTCTCTCATCTAAATCATATTCTTATTTAATTGATTGAAATTATGAATGAAACAGAATTTGAGTTGGAAGAAAAATAGAGCCATTGGCTCTGTAGCTCATCAGGCTTCATATTTAATTTTGCTTTAGGGTGTTGTCAGTGTCGTTTCCCCTTAGTAGGGGCCTTATGCTTCTGTAGAAGATGAACCTAGGTTTAAAGAGTGAGGCCCTTATAAGGGGCAACAGGGCCAACAAAGCTATCAATCATAATCCTCAATAGTCAAGGAGTATGCACACACAATTTCAGTTTTCTAGGCCTTTTGGAGAGGAGTTTGCGTATGGATCACAGATGAACAGACGCCATAAGCTAATCAGAATCTTCTCAATTAAAAGCTGTTGATTTAATACTGATTTTCTCAATTATTCATTGAGAATTAAAAATATTGCTTCTTAAGCTAATCACATTTACATGATTTAAATTCATTTGTACTTCTTTTAAGCAAGTCGTTTGGTTGTACTGAATCCTAAACATTTTGCTTACTTGAAATGAACATCGTTTAATTTTCACACAGACATCCATATAAATCCTAAAGCAAGAGACAATGATAATTTGAAATTACAAAACTTATTTTCTCAAATATTGATTAAGAATTAAAATTATTGCTCATTAATCTACTCACATTTACATGATTAAAACGTGCTAAGCAGTTGTTTGCAGGAACTAAATGCTTTACTTGGTGTTAGGATTGAATAGGATTTAACCATGTCATTTTCAGAGACATCCATATAAATCTAGGACAAAAATGAGTTGTTATTATCATATATAAATCTTTACTTGGCGTTAATTTGAAATGGATTGAGCCATGTCCATTTAGCAGAGACATCAATATAAATCTAGAACATTTTGTTGTTATTGTAAACAAATCTTTACTTGGTGTTAACTTGAAATGGATTAAGAGACATCTGTATAAATGGTATAAATGGAGACGATGTTGTTGCTGAGAAAGCTTCATGAACACTAGCCCGAGCTGCGAGACCAACCTACATCTGTGATTACATGAGTATTGTGGATGTGACCTATACCTGACGTTGTCTAATCTAGCTTAGCTTTAATCCGGGCTTGTCTTAAGGCATTTCTCCTGTTCCAGGGGTGACACGTGCAGAATATTGCTGTCAATCTCTGTCTCTATAGTAACACACGTAGTCGACCCCACATATGACGTCTCGTCCGCAACCACCTCCAAGTCTCTGTGAACAAGGTACGTTTTCGTGCTCTCGTAGTGATTGGCAGACTCTTTCACGGCCTTGCATGACATGTCACACATCACAGAATCGCTAAAGTCATCGCTTCGTAACTTCTTGATGGGAATCTCCATAGACCGCCGTTTCTCAACATTAGACATGGAACACTTCTGGTTGTTCAATAAGGGCTTCTCCTTCTCATGCTCGTCTGATACATGAACCTCTTTCTCGGGAATCCCTCCTGCGGACGTCGGCCTCGCCTGTTTACTGTTGATGATGCCTGCCGTCCCCCCTCCAGACGTCTGCTTACCGTTGATGTTGTCTGGAGAGGCCCCTGCTGACGTAGCTCTCGTCTGTTTGCCGTTGAAGATGTTCTCCTGGTTCTCGCGACACTTGGAGTGGTAGTTGACCGTGGAGCCGAGGTCCTGAGAGAGGTCGAAGGCTGCATCGGAGGGGGAGGGGAGGGACGGGACCTCGCCGAGGTCAACGAAGGACTTGAGCCACCGGTGCTCCAAACACTGCCGGGCTGTCAGCCTCTTTCTGTAAGTGGAAGAGAAACATTGGAATGTTGGCTTCAGGATATATATCTACAAATATGACTTGCAGAGCTTAAAAAACTAGTGGTATTAGGGTGTAAATATGACTTGCAGAGCCTAGAAACAAGTAGGCTTGCTATCACAAGGTCTTGTGAGTCCTAGCAGATTTCAGTGTGTCCCTCAATAAGTACAGCCCAAATGCAGCATCTGACTTGCAGTTTTAATTTGTTAGGGTTCTTTCCAAATTTGCATGAGTATTTGACTCTGCCTCGGGATTAAATGGCTTTAAATTTATGCATAACACTGGTACTGAAATGTTTTCTTTCTTTCTTAACTGTTTGACATCTTACCCTGTGAATACAAATAGTGAAAGAAGATATGAAAATGCTTGAAAGCAAGAGTGCAGCCTTTAGATATACAAATGATGTTGACGTAGAAAAAAAATAACATCTAAAACAAAAGGAATTGCCCCTTATCTAACCAGAGTTATTGACCAGAATTCTAAAACAAGGTAAAAGAAAGAGACAATCTCAGAGTACGAGTTTTTTTCCCTTTCATACAAGTTATCATCCCTTCATACCTATAAGTCACCTCCCCTACGTTCAAATTGTAGTAATCACTTACAAGAGTGACCTCCCCTTCATACGAACAAGAGTTACATACAAATTGGAGTTAAGTCCCTTTAAACCCAAACAGTAACCTCCTCTATCCAGGGTTCGAAATTAGCACTAGCCCGGTAGCTCAAAAGTACTAATTTCGACCCCTACTACATACCTACAAGAGTTACCCCCCCTACATATAAATTGGAGTTCAGTCCCTTTATACCTACAAGAGTAACCTCCCCTACACAGGGTTCGGAATTAGCACTTACCTATAGACCTACAAGATTTACCTCCCCTACCTACCTAATATAGTTACCCCCCTACATACAAATTGGATTTTGGTCCCTTTATACCTACAAGAGTTACCTCCCCTACGCAGGGTTTGAAATAAGCATTAGCCTGGTAGCCCAAATAGTACTAATTTCGACCCCTACTACATACCTACAAGAGGTACCCCCCCTACATACAAATTGTAGTTAAGACCCTTTATACCTACAAGAGGTACCCCCCCTACATACAAATTGTAGTTAAGACCCTTTATACCTACAAGAGGTACCCCCCCTACATACAAATTGTAGTTAAGACCCTTTATACCTACAAGAGGTACCCCCCTACATACAAATTGGAGTTAAGACCCTTTATACCTACAAGAGGTACCCCCCCTACATACAAATTGTAGTTAAGACCCTTTATACCTACAAGAGGTACCCCCCTACATACAAATTGGAGTTAAGACCCTTTATACCTACAAGAGGTACCCCCCCTACATACAAATTGTAGTTAAGACCCTTTATACCTACAAGAGGTACCCCCCTACATACAAATTGGAGTTAAGACCCTTTATACCTACAAGAGGTACCCCCCCTACATACAAATTGTAGTTAAGACCCTTTATACCTACAAGAGGTACCCCCCTACATACAAATTGTAGTTAAGACCCTTTATACCTACAAGAGGTACCCCCCCTACATACAAATTGTAGTTAAGACCCTTTATACCTACAAGAGGTACCCCCCTACATACAAATTGTAGTTAAGACCCTTTATACCTACAAGAGGTACCCCCCCTACATACAAATTGTAGTTAAGACCCTTTATACCTACAAGAGGTACCCCCCCTACATACAAATTGTAGTTAAGACCCTTTATACCTACAAGAGGTACCCCCCTACATACAAATTGGAGTTAAGACCCTTTATACCTACAAGAGGTACCCCCCCTACATACAAATTGTAGTTAAGACCCTTTATACCTACAAGAGGTACCCCCCTACATACAAATTGGAGTTAAGACCCTTTATACCTACAAGAGGTACCCCCCCCTACATACAAATTGTAGTTAAGACCCTTTATACCTACAAGAGGTACCCCCCTACATACAAATTGGAGTTAAGACCCTTTATACCTACAAGAGGTACCCCCCCTACATACAAATTGTAGTTAAGACCCTTTATACCTACAAGAGGTACCCCCCTACATACAAATTGGAGTTAAGACCCTTTATACCTACAAGAGGTACCCCCCCTACATACAAATTGTAGTTAAGACCCTTTATACCTACAAGAGGTACCCCCCTACATACAAATTGTAGTTAAGACCCTTTATACCTACAAGAGGTACCCCCCCTACATACAAATTGGAGTTAAGACCCTTTATACCTACAAGAGGTACCCCCCTACATACAAATTGTAGTTAAGACCCTTTATACCTACAAGAGGTACCCCCCCTACATACAAATTGGAGTTAAGACCCTTTATACCTACAAGAGGTACCCCCCTACATACAAATTGGAGTTAAGACCCTTTATACCTACAAGAGGTACCCCCCCTACATACAAATTGTAGTTAAGACCCTTTATACCTACAAGAGGTACCCCCCTACATACAAATTGGAGTTAAGACCCTTTATACCTACAAGAGGTACCCCCCTACATACAAATTGTAGTTAAGACCCTTTATACCTACAAGAGGTACCCCCCTACATACAAATTGTAGTTAAGACCCTTTATACCTACAAGAGGTACCCCCCCTACATACAAATTGGAGTTAAGACCCTTTATACCTACAAGAGGTACCCCCCTACATACAAATTGGAGTTAAGACCCTTTATACCTACAAGAGGTACCCCCCTACATACAAATTGGAGTTAAGACCCTTTATACCTACAAGAGGTACCCCCCCTACATACAAATTGTAGTTAAGACCCTTTATACCTACAAGAGGTACCCCCCTACATACAAATTGGAGTTAAGACCCTTTATACCTACAAGAGGTACCCCCCTACATACAAATTGTAGTTAAGACCCTTTATACCTACAAGAGGTACCCCCCTACATACAAATTGTAGTTAAGACCCTTTATACCTACAAGAGGTACCCCCCCTACATACAAATTGTAGTTAAGACCCTTTATACCTACAAGAGGTACCCCCCTACATACAAATTGGAGTTAAGACCCTTTATACCTACAAGAGGTACCCCCCTACATACAAATTGTAGTTAAGACCCTTTATACCTACAAGAGGTACCCCCCTACATACAAATTGGAGTTAAGACCCTTTATACCTACAAGAGGTACCCCCCCTACATACAAATTGGAGTTAAGACCCTTTATACCTACAAGAGGTACCCCCCTACATACAAATTGGAGTTAAGACCCTTTATACCTACAAGAGGTACCCCCCTACATACAAATTGGAGTTAAGACCCTTTATACCTACAAGAGGTACCCCCCTACATACAAATTGGAGTTAAGACCCTTTATACCTACAAGAGGTACCCCCCCTACATACAAATTGGAGTTAAGACCCTTTATACCTACAAGAGGTACCCCCCTACATACAAATTGGAGTTAAGACCCTTTATACCTACAAGAGGTACCCCCCTACATACAAATTGTAGTTAAGACCCTTTATACCTACAAGAGGTACCCCCCTACATACAAATTGTAGTTAAGACCCTTTATACCTACAAGAGGTACCCCCCTACATACAAATTGGAGTTAAGACCCTTTATACCTACAAGAGGTACCCCCCTACATACAAATTGGAGTTAAGACCCTTTATACCTACAAGAGGTACCCCCCTACATACAAATTGTAGTTAAGACCCTTTATACCTACAAGAGGTACCCCCCTACATACAAATTGGAGTTAAGACCCTTTATACCTACAAGAGGTACCCCCCTACATACAAATTGGAGTTAAGACCCTTTATACCTACAAGAGGTACCCCCCTACATACAAATTGGAGTTAAGACCCTTTATACCTACAAGAGGTACCCCCCTACATACAAATTGTAGTTAAGACCCTTTATACCTACAAGAGGTACCCCCCTACATACAAATTGTAGTTAAGACCCTTTATACCTACAAGAGGTACCCCCCTACATACAAATTGTAGTTAAGACCCTTTATACCTACAAGAGGTACCCCCCTACATACAAATTGGAGTTAAGACCCTTTATACCTACAAGAGGTACCCCCCTACATACAAATTGGAGTTAAGACCCTTTATACCTACAAGAGGTACCCCCCTACATACAAATTGGAGTTAAGACCCTTTATACCTACAAGAGGTACCCCCCTACATACAAATTGGAGTTAAGACCCTTTATACCTACAAGAGGTACCCCCCTACATACAAATTGGAGTTAAGACCCTTTATACCTACAAGAGGTACCCCCCTACATACAAATTGGAGTTAAGACCCTTTATACCTACAAGAGGTACCCCCCTACATACAAATTGGAGTTAAGACCCTTTATACCTACAAGAGGTACCCCCCTACATACAAATTGGAGTTAAGACCCTTTATACCTACAAGAGGTACCCCCCTACATACAAATTGGAGTTAAGACCCTTTATACCTACAAGAGGTACCCCCCTACATACAAATTGGAGTTAAGACCCTTTATACCTACAAGAGGTACCCCCCTACATACAAATTGGAGTTAAGACCCTTTATACCTACAAGAGGTACCCCCCTACATACAAATTGGAGTTAAGACCCTTTATACCTACAAGAGGTACCCCCCTACATACAAATTGGAGTTAAGACCCTTTATACCTACAAGAGGTACCCCCCTACATACAAATTGTAGTTAAGACCCTTTATACCTACAAGAGGTACCCCCCTACATACAAATTGTAGTTAAGACCCTTTATACCTACAAGAGGTACCCCCCTACATACAAATTGGAGTTAAGACCCTTTATACCTACAAGAGGTACCCCCCTACATACAAATTGGAGTTAAGACCCTTTATACCTACAAGAGGTACCCCCCTACATACAAATTGGAGTTAAGACCCTTTATACCTACAAGAGGTACCCCCCTACATACAAATTGGAGTTAAGACCCTTTATACCTACAAGAGGTACCCCCCTACATACAAATTGGAGTTAAGACCCTTTATACCTACAAGAGGTACCCCCCTACATACAAATTGGAGTTAAGACCCTTTATACCTACAAGAGGTACCCCCCTACATACAAATTGGAGTTAAGACCCTTTATACCTACAAGAGGTACCCCCCTACATACAAATTGGAGTTAAGACCCTTTATACCTACAAGAGGTACCCCCCTACATACAAATTGGAGTTAAGACCCTTTATACCTACAAGAGGTACCCCCCTACATACAAATTGGAGTTAAGACCCTTTATACCTACAAGAGGTACCCCCCTACATACAAATTGGAGTTAAGACCCTTTATACCTACAAGAGGTACCCCCCTACATACAAATTGGAGTTAAGACCCTTTATACCTACAAGAGGTACCCCCCTACATACAAATTGTAGTTAAGACCCTTTATACCTACAAGAGGTACCCCCCTACATACAAATTGGAGTTAAGACCCTTTATACCTACAAGAGGTACCCCCCTACATACAAATTGGAGTTAAGACCCTTTATACCTACAAGAGGTACCCCCCCTACATACAAATTGGAGTTAAGACCCTTTATACCTACAAGAGGTACCCCCCTACATACAAATTGGAGTTAAGACCCTTTATACCTACAAGAGGTACCCCCCTACATACAAATTGGAGTTAAGACCCTTTATACCTACAAGAGGTACCCCCCCTACATACAAATTGGAGTTAAGACCCTTTATACCTACAAGAGGTACCCCCCTACATACAAATTGGAGTTAAGACCCTTTATAGCTACAAGAGGTACCCCCCTACATACAAATTGGAGTTAAGACCCTTTATACCTACAAGAGTTACCTCCACTACGTACAAATTGGAGTTAAGACCCTTTATACCTACAAGAGGTACCCCCCTACATACAAATTGGAGTTAAGACCCTTTATACCTACAAGAGGTACCCCCCTACATACAAATTGGAGTTAAGACCCTTTATACCTACAAGAGGTACCCCCCTACATACAAATTGTAGTTAAGACCCTTTATACCTACAAGAGGTACCCCCCTACATACAAATTGTAGTTAAGACCCTTTATACCTACAAGAGGTACCCCCCTACATACAAATTGGAGTTAAGACCCTTTATACCTACAAGAGGTACCCCCCTACATACAAATTGGAGTTAAGACCCTTTATACCTACAAGAGGTACCTCCACTACGTACAAATTGGAGTTAAGACCCTTTATACCTACAAGAGGTACCCCCCTACATACAAATTGTAGTTAAGACCCTTTATACCTACAAGAGGTACCCCCCTACATACAAATTGGAGTTAAGACCCTTTATACCTACAAGAGTTACCTCCACTACGTACAAATTGGAGTTAAGACCCTTTATACCTACAAGAGGTACCCCCCTACATACAAATTGGAGTTAAGACCCTTTATACCTACAAGAGGTACCCCCCTACATACAAATTGTAGTTAAGACCCTTTATACCTACAAGAGGTACCCCCCTACATACAAATTGGAGTTAAGACCCTTTATACCTACAAGAGGTACCCCCCTACATACAAATTGGAGTTAAGACCCTTTATACCTACAAGAGGTACCCCCCTACATACAAATTGGAGTTAAGACCCTTTATACCTACAAGAGGTACCCCCCCTACATACAAATTGGAGTTAAGACCCTTTATACCTACAAGAGGTACCCCCCTACATACAAATTGGAGTTAAGACCCTTTATACCTACAAGAGGTACCCCCCTACATACAAATTGGAGTTAAGACCCTTTATACCTACAAGAGGTACCCCCCTACATACAAATTGGAGTTAAGACCCTTTATACCTACAAGAGGTACCCCCCTACATACAAATTGGAGTTAAGACCCTTTATACCTACAAGAGGTACCCCCCTACATACAAATTGGAGTTAAGACCCTTTATACCTACAAGAGTTACCTCCACTACGTACAAATTGGAGTTAAGACCCTTTATACCTACAAGAGGTACCCCCCTACATACAAATTGGAGTTAAGACCCTTTATAGCTACAAGAGGTACCCCCCTACATACAAATTGGAGTTAAGACCCTTTATACCTACAAGAGGTACCCCCCTACATACAAATTGGAGTTAAGACCCTTTATACCTACAAGAGGTACCCCCCTACATACAAATTGGAGTTAAGACCCTTTATACCTACAAGAGGTACCCCCCTACATACAAATTGGAGTTAAGACCCTTTATACCTACAAGAGGTACCCCCCTACATACAAATTGTAGTTAAGACCCTTTATACCTACAAGAGGTACCCCCCCTACATACAAATTGTAGTTAAGACCCTTTATACCTACAAGAGGTACCCCCCTACATACAAATTGTAGTTAAGACCCTTTATACCTACAAGAGGTACCCCCCCTACATACAAATTGTAGTTAAGACCCTTTATACCTACAAGAGGTACCCCCCTACATACAAATTGGAGTTAAGACCCTTTATACCTACAAGAGGTACCCCCCCTACATACAAATTGTAGTTAAGACCCTTTATACCTACAAGAGGTACCCCCCTACATACAAATTGTAGTTAAGACCCTTTATACCTACAAGAGGTACCCCCCTACATACAAATTGGAGTTAAGACCCTTTATACCTACAAGAGGTACCCCCCTACATACAAATTGGAGTTAAGACCCTTTATAGCTAGCTACAAGAGTTACCTCCACTACGTACCTGGGATTCTTGACAAGTAGGCCTGTGATGAAGTCCTGAGCTGCCTCGCTGATGTCGGAGAACAGATCGTCGGGGAAGTCGAGTTTGACCTGGGAGATGTTGCAGAAGGTCTCCTGGTTGTTATCTCCAGCGAACGGAGAACAGGCGGTGAGCATCACGTAGGCCAACACACCCATGCTCCTGTCAACAGCATTACATGACGGCATTATCAATCTACCTCACACAGGCTTCAGAACATGTATAGTCCCTGACTCTTGCTGTACAATCTCTTAAAGTCGGAGGAGTGCTTTGGCATACCTATCAATTATCTAGCATATATTTCCCTAGGATACACTAAATACCATTGATACCATCTTGCCATGATGTCTTCAAATAGAACAAGGGTAGTATTTGATCCCTCCTTGGCTCCTTCCGCTGAGTCATCAGGTTCCTTATCTCTGGTAGGTCTTCATAATCATCGTTTTTACTCAACTTAAGTTTCGTCTGACTTGGAGTTTCAGATAAATAAACATTCAACAAGGAAAATGGAAATGTTGAGACAGATGTATTGAACTGAAGGGATGATTCTGTAGTGATCATTCAACAAGTGAAAAGTCACACAATATGCTTTGTGTAATTACATCTTTTCTTATTCAAAATGTCAACTTAACTTCATTTTAACTGAAGTGATGAACATTGGACATTTAGAGAGACAGATTTAACAAAGAAGAAGATTTTACCACATGTCTGTCATCGTGTTGAGAGGTTCGTAGTCTAGCACTTCCGGGGCTGCAACATCAACAACTCACACATTCACACATTGAATTTTGTTTCTCTTAGATTCAAACTTGGACATTTAGACATTGAATATGTAACTCTTAGATTCAAACTTGGATATTTAGACATTAATTTTTGTAACTCTTAAATTTAAACTTGGACATTCAGACACTAAATTTCTGAATTCTTAGATTCAAACTCGGACATTTCGACACTAAATTTTGTAACTCTTAAATTTAAACTTGGACATGCAGACATTAAATTTCTTAACTTCCAGATCAAACTCAGACATTCAGACACTGAATTTCGTAACTTTAGATTCAAACAAACGAGCAACAGACATTGAAGTTTTAACTCCCAGATTCAAACTAAACAGACACAGATATTAAATTACTTAACTCAAGACTTATAGATTTTTAATGTTGTCTTTAGCCTTGATTAATTGTTAGTTACCTATTTCAGTTTGTTTCAAATCACTTTTCAATTTGCACAAATGAAAGGAACAATTTCTTTAAAAAATTGCAACAAAATACAGAAATTAAAGATATTTTTCTCCTTTATTTCAAACTATGTTCAAATTTTCAGATTTCAAAATGTCATCAATAGTCAGAATTTTTATTGAAAAGAAAAGGATGAATTCTGCAATCTATCAGACAAATTCTGATCTTGGAAAATGGCTGAGTAAAAAAACAAAAAATTTAACAATTGACTGAATAGTTTTTCCGTAATAAGTCGGACAAAATATGTCCCTTGGCTGTTAGGGTATGATAAAAGCAAAATGACAAAGATCTTACTTTTGACAAGCAAAGACAATAAAATTCCTCAACAACAAATAATTTCAGTTTTTACCTAAGGCACCAAGGCAACACCAAATGTTGGGGAAGAAATTCATTGCCATAATAAATATATACCTAGATATATACCTAGAGGTGAAAAAGGTTTGTTTGTCTTACCCACATAGTCCGGCGTGCCGATAATGTCTCGTATATCCTCTCCAGTGTTTACGAGACAAGCAAATCCTAGATCACAGATTTTGATATCTCCCTCAGGGTACGGTTTCGTGAATAAAATATTCTGTGGCTGAAACATGGGAAACAAATCATTGTAATAGAGCGGGGATCATGGGGCGACAAAAGTTACGAGACTCTATCAAGGGAGATAACTCTGGCTGCTCCAGGCAAGACCGGCTCGCTGGTAGGAATGTTAAAATATGTTTCCTCTGTCCACCAAATGAGCTAGCAAGAAAACTTTTAATAGCATTTCCACAAAGAAATCAACATTTTGGATTAAAAGTCTTAATTTTTTCTCATATTTGTTAAATGCTAGTTCACTAAAAATTCCAACTATCCAAATTCACAATACAAAACACGCTTATGATCTCCATTTTCCGAAGTAATCAATATAAATACTACCTTTAAGAAATTATGACAAAGTTATGAAATAGATATTATTAATGAGAAATGTGATCCCCTGTTCACATTCAGAAAACTCTTCCAGAAGAGCCATTATTACGTTTCACAAGAAACAGATCCCCAGAAACCTGTCTTGAAGCAATTATTAGACAGACCATTATGCAGCTAGCAGCAGTCTAACCATCAAACATGTACCAGTAGATCTTATAGAGCAGCTAGCAGCAGTCTAACCATCAAACATGTACCAGTAGATCTTATAGAGCAGCTAGCAGCAGTCTAACCATCAAACATGTACCAGTAGATCTTATAGAGCAGCTAGCAGCAGTCTAACCATCAAACATGTACCAGTAGATCTTATAGAGCAGCTAGCAGCAGTCTAACCATCAAACATGTACCAGTAGATCTTATAGAGCAGCTAGCAGCAGTCTAACCATCAAACATGTACCAGTAGATCTTATAGAGCAGCTAGCAGCAGTCTAACCATCAAACATGTACCAGTAGATCTTATAGAGCAGCTAGCAGCAGTCTAACCATCAAACATGTACCAGTAGATCTTATAGAGCAGGACCTGATAGCATTATCAATAAAATACATCTGCATCAGTCAGTTACTCCAGTCCAGCTGGGAATTTTCCTCTTAAAGAGGTACAACTGTAGTTTTTCTTCAGACAAATCTTTGGAGAGAATCTATAACCATATCATGTCAATTAAAGCCCAACTGCATCATTCAGACGATCTTGGAATTTTCTCCTAAAAGAGGAACAACTGCAGATGATGCTTCAGACAAATCTGGAGTATTTCAAACCTTGGACTAAACAGTTCATTTACCATATCATTTCCAACAACAGTTGTTAATCCAGTTGATATTGGAAATGAATAGTTAATTTAAATTGAAATTCTTCAAGGGCATTTAGAAGTTGGGTAGTGATACAAGAAAATGATATGGATGTCAACTTCTTTATTTATTTCACACAACGTTTCTGGGCTAGTTCTTGCCCCTTCTTCAGGTGAGTAATGAGCATGGTGGCAGATACAGAATATATAGTAACAGGAAGCCAGTGAATTCAATTATGTACAAACATATTTGGATGACAAGTATATAAACAATGAAAGGGGGAAAGTGTTTTTACAATACAGATATAACAATGTTTACATAGTTAATTGGTACAGCTGATTGGTAGATGTGGTTCTTTGATGATGGGCCAGGCGGTGGGGAGGTAAACTATTGAGAAATTTCGATATAAAAATCTCCCTGATTTTGATATTTCATTTTAGGTAAGGAAAAGTAGAATTTTTAAAACTTGGAGATATGAGATCATAGGATATATTTTGTTTTTTCTCTTCTTCCACAACATTATAACTCTTTCATTTCCCAGTACTATGTATAAGGTGTTGATGGATTAACAACTCAGCTTTGAGAGTGATGAAGTATTAACTTCTTTTAACACCTTGTAGAATCAAGAATACAAAATGACTAAAAATCTCAGCAAAGTGTCTTTTGATGTAAAACATATAACCACAAGTTGATAAACATACTAATATTCCTGTTTAAAAAAATGCTTCTTATGTCTACAAAATATTCTCTTGGAATTTCTTACGTTCATTTTGGTTTTCACTAGATCCCTGTATTAACCTATAAGTATGACTACCTTAATAATACAACTTCATAGACTTAGTCCTTGTTGTACTTCAAACACAAACCACCATACCCACCTATCAGAGTTACATACCTTACATACCCTTTTATCAGGCTTCATTCAAACTTATTTTATCAGGCTACATTCCACATTTTCTATCTTTCGCCCTCTCACACTTATGAAACTATCCAAAGCTGACAGGACCGAAAGATCTATCACTGACAAGCTTTGAGCTTGTTTGTAGACTCTATATCTAACAGAACAGAACGCTACCCTCCAGTCAGCTAGCAAGACAAGTCTTATCAACGCCACTTCAAAGTTGCTCAGTTGTGATAGCTGCATTATACACACTTACAGGCTGAGAGAGGTGCTTGCCTAACACCTTATCTTGTGTAATGACATTTTGATTTACAGACTTGCCACGTGAATACCTCTCACTTGTTAGACAGCTTCTTTAGCAGTCTGTGTTTTATGTAGTTGTACAATGTTGTACATGGTTGTATTATGTTTAACATAGTAGGACTATGTTGTACAAGGTTGTATTCTGTTTAATGTAGTAAGACTATGTTGTACAAGGTTGTATTCTGTTTAATGTAGTAAGACTATGTTGTACATGGTTGTACTCTGTTTAATGTAGTAAGACTATGTTGTACAAGGTTGTATTCTGTTTAATGTAGTTGCACTTTGTTGTACAAGGTTGTATTCTGTTTAATGTAGTAAGACTATGTTGTACAAGGTTGTATTCTGTTTAATGTAGTAAGACTATGTTGTACAAGGTTGTATTCTGTTTAATGTAGTTGCACTTTGTTGTACAAGGTTGTATTCTGTTTAATGTAGTAAGACTATGTTGTACAAGGTTGTATTCTGTTTAATGTAGTAAGACTGTTGTACAAGGTTGTATTCTGTTTAATGTAGTAAGACTATGTTGTACAAGGTTGTATTCTGTTTAATGTAGTTGCACTTTGTTGTACAAGGTTGTATTCTGTTTAATGTAGTAAGACTATGTTGTACAAGGTTGTATTCTGTTTTATGTAGTAAGACTATGTTGTACAAGGTTGTATTCTGTTTTATGTAGTAAGACTACGTTGTACAAGGAATGCTGCCATGTTGGTTTTTGAAATTGATGATGTGATTGGTCAGCTTGTGACAAAGTTCTGTCTGAGCTAAACTTGTGTTAAACAAGTGCTTAGCTTGGGTGCTTTCAGACCGTAATATTTTTTTTGTTTCCCTCAAAACACAGTCGATGAAGGTTACCTTGAGGTCTAGAAGGTTACTTTTCCTGTATGTGCATTAACTAAGGAAAAGAGCTAGGATCCTTGAGTCAACAGGTAATGTGAGGTTACCTTGAGGTCGAGGTGGACGATGTTGCGCTCGTGCAGGTACGTGAGCCCCTCGAGGATCTGTATGAGGAGTCGGACGACGTCACTCTCACGGAACGACTCCTCGATGACACACTCGTGGAACAGCTCTCCCCCGGCGCAGCTGGAACACAGGGAGGGAGAAGGCTTAGCTTGCAGTCATTGTTTAAATCATCATTAGCATAGATAAATAATCATCATTGGTGGGCTATAGTAATCTTTTACAAAAAAATTTTTTTGGGGTCATTGGTGGATCATAATCATTGACAAAAAGTTATAGTTACTTTGATATGATTATCATCAGTAGAGGTGTGAAGATATATATTGTTCACTTTACTTTTTACCTAAAAACCAGAGTATTTATCAAAGGTTTAAGTCCAATTTTGTCAAAAACCTTGAAATCAATCAACAATCATCATTAACAAAGAATCCTAACTGAGATACACTCATTGTCAGCAATTGTCATTGTTGAGGGAGAGAGAAATAAAGACGGATGGATGGATGGATGGATGGATGGATAGATAGATAAATAGATATATAGATAGATATAGTGTGCAACATTGAACAGTGTGAGTGGGTGAGGTATTCCTTGTTAACACGTCGCCCTCAGTCAATATTGTTTTTTATAAAAACAGGTATTGACCTTATCAGCAGTTTATGATTGTACAAAATTGGTGTTAATTGGATAATATTTGCATAGCCCTAGATGGATGGATGGATGGATTGATGGATGGAGAGAGAGACAGATATACAGATAGACAGACAGACAGACAGACAGACAGACAGACAGACAGACAGACAGACAGACAGACAGACAGACAGACATATAGATAGATAGACAGATAGACAGATAGACAGATAGATACAGATAGATAGATAGATAGATAGATAGACAGACTTACAGACAGAGAGTCTACTCCATGTGTAATAGTAAATGTGTAATCCCTGGAGCGAGTGAGGTGATCAGTCTTTACACTCACTGTCTGAATGTGTAATCTCTGGAGCGAGTGAGGTGATCAGTCTTTACACTCACTGTCTGAATGTGTAATCTCTGGAGCGAGTGAGGTGATCAGTCTTTACACTCACTGTCTGAATGTGTAATCCTTGGAGCGAGTGAGGTGATCAGTCTTTACACTCACTGTCTGAATGTGTAATCCCTGGAGCGAGTGAAGTGATCAGTCTTTACACTCACTGTCTGAATGTGTAATCTCTGGAGCGAGTGAGGTGATCAGTCTTTACACTCACTTTCTGAATGTGTAATCTCTGGAGCGAGTGAGGTGATCAGTCTTTACACTCACTGTCTGAATGTGTAATCTCTGGAGCGAGTGAGGTGATCAGTCTTTACACTCACTGTCTGAATGTGTAATCTCTGGAGCGAGTGAGGTGATCAGTCTTTACACTCACTGTCTGAATGTGTAATCCCTGGAGCGAGTGAGGTGATCAGTCTTTACACTCACTGTCTGAATGTGTAATCCCTGGAGCGAGTGAGGTGATGAGTCTATACACTCACTGTCTGAATGTGTAATCTCTGGAGCGAGTGAGGTGATCAGTCTTTACACTCACTTTCTGAATGTGTAATCTCTGGAGCGAGTGAGGTGATCAGTCTTTACACTCACTGTCTGAATGTGTAATCTCTGGAGCGAGTGAGGTGATCAGTCTTTACACTCACTGTCTGAATGTGTAATCTCTGGAGCGAGTGAGGTGATCAGTCTTTACACTCACTGTCTGAATGTGTAATCCCTGGAGCGAGTGAGGTGATCAGTCTTTACACTCACTGTCTGAATGTGTAATCCCTGGAGCGAGTGAGGTGATCAGTCTTTACACTCACTGTCTGAATGTGTAATCTCTGGAGCGAGTGAGGTGATCAGTCTATACACTCACTGTCTGAATGTGTAATCTCTGGAGCGAGTGAGGTGATCAGTCTTTACACTCACTGTCTGAATGTGTAATCCCTGGAGCGAGTGAGGTGATCAGTCTTTACACTCACTGTCTGAATGTGTAATCTCTGGAGCGAGTGAGGTGATCAGTCTTTACACTCACTGTCTGAATACATGTGTAATCTCTGGAGCGAGTGAGGTGATCAGTCTTTACACTCACTGTCTGAATACATGTGTAATCTCTGGAGCGAGTGAGGTGATCAGTCTTTACACTCACTGTCTGAATGTGTAATCTCTGGAGCGAGTGAGGTGATCAGTCTTTACACTCACTGTCTGAATGTGTAATCCCTGGAGCGAGTGAGGTGATCAGTCTTTACACTCACTGTCTGAATGTGAAAGTTTATCTTCTAAACCTGCTGTCAGAGTGAGCACTACATTATGATCTAAGTCACTCCTCAAGCAAGTAATAGTTACTAGCATAGTAAATTGTATGCATCGGATAATGGCAGGGACACCTTGTCCGAGAGGCCAGTACGAGGCGGAGCCGAGTACTGGCTCGAGGACAAAGTGTCCCTGCCATTATCCGATGCATACAATTTACTATGCTAGTAACTGACTTACATCTCACTTAATCCGAGTACAATCAACCATAAAATTTTAGTTTTAAATAAAATTTCAATTTTCGATAACCTTCAAAGGGCCCCTTCACTGTTTTATGAATGAAGTATGTAGTACTATGAATGGTGTACGAGCACGTGCTTCTTGCTTGTCAAAGCGCGAGGCACGTGCTTCTTGCGTGTCAAAGCGCAAGGCACGAAGTAAATGTTTTGGGCTCGCAGACTTCGTGCACTCCATGAATATGAGCCTGTTTCAAGACAAAGTTTCACAGGTTGTCCATTTTTGTTTCGATTTTGAAGGTAGAAGACGCATGATTAGAGTCCTCATAGACAGCTAAATTTGACAGTGGTTTCTAATTATGAAACGTTGCCCTTGGATTTCTAATAAAGGTACTTTAATCATTCCCATAACAAGGTTAGCTAAAAAATTATTATCTTATCCATGACATAAATTAATTATGTATCATTATTAAATTATTTTGGATATTTCTAGACTTATTTTCCTAACATAACAAAGTTTTGGTGCAACACAAATCTTATAATGTTTATTTCTTGGTAATTTTGTTTTCTAGTGCAAACTAAAGTCTACAGTGTTATAAGGTGATTTTAATATTTTGATTCACGCAAAATGTGTTATGTGTAAGTGTTATGATTGTTTTCCAGATTGTTTTATTTGATTATTGATACTTTCAGTTCACTTCTATATATATGTTGTTGATTGATTGTTTTAAACCTTGTGTAGGAAAGGTCTACAAAAGTGTCCTTGCATCAGATGGCAGGACTCTTTGGCCTAACAGTTCCCGATATCGATAATGAACAGGACACTTTTATGAATGGTTGCCATGGACGACGAGGGCTTAGTGGGATGTAAGTTATCATGACAATGATGGCTGTGTGGTGTTGTGTTGCTATTGGTTGTGAGTGACCATCAATATATTGTGGGTTATATGACATGTTTGTCAACTTCCAAGTATTGTTTTGAATATGCTTACTTTAGTTAGAATAACAAGCATCAGTATTGTTCCTAGAGGAAATTGCCCTGGCTCCTTTTTGCTTAGTGTCATTTTGAGAAGTAGAAAACGTAACACATTACAAAGAGTCTGACATGCTCAGAGTTGGCCAAAATGCCCCCCTTGGCTGATCACATAGGAGAAATATTGTTAGTAAGACATATTTTTGTCAAAGATGGACTGATAGATGTATAAAGCAAGATTTATGATAGTTATCAATCGGTAAACATGATTATTTGACCATCATATGATTCAGAAACTGTTCCCTACACAGAGTCTCTTTACTAATGACAATAAACTAACAACAGTTACTGCGTAAATTAGTCTCATATATATAACTATGTCTCAGATTCATGTACATAATAATGTCACTATTTAGTATTTATAATCTCATTTTGTCATCAACTCATGTGGAAAATAATGTCACTATCTATAAGCTTATAGAAGGTCATTAACTCAGTAGTAAGCTGTGATCTTGTGAAGAAATTTAAAGAAAAGATGTCTTACTAATCCTTTCTTGATAAAATGAAATGTGTCGACACTGTGAGGTCTTCAATAATTCACAGGAGTATCAGTGTTGACAAATTCACGAGACAAGTGAAGAAGCAAGCAGAGCTCACATACCCCCGCTCCCCGCTTTGTTCAAAGAATTTCAAACAGTAAAACGGATTAATATTGGTTAAAGTTGTATGATAGTTGAGTATACAGTAAGTCATTGTGTATCGGTAAGTCTTTTTTCAACTGAAACCCAATACAAAGTTCATCAATAGGTTTTACATCTAGGGTAAATCTAGGGATAATGGTTGATCTTTGTTTCAAATTTGAGGTAGTTATCATGAATATTCTACGAGATGTACTGAGGACAAAATTATTTTTGAGTCACTTTGTAAGTCTTTTTTCCAAAAGAAAATCAATATATCGTTAAACTCTCACAAGGCATATTCAGCAATCACGATCGACAAATGTAACAAATTTGGTGAAGCTGAGATGTATATTTCAGGAAATATGTTCTGGACAAAGTAATTTAAAACAAAGGACAAAGGACTTGGTCATAGAGTCACTGTTTTAGTCATGTTTCCATGGAATTTTTAACAAAATTATTGATCTAACCCTCAAAAGGCACATCTAGGGATCATGGTTGATAAGTGTATCAAGTTAGGTGAAGCTAGCATGAATAGTTTAGGAGATGTGCTCCGGACAAAAGACTTGGTCATAGAGTCACTGTTTTAGTCATGTTTCCATGGAACCCGCAAAAAATAAAAATAATTTGTTGGTCTAACCCTCAAAAGGCACATCTAGGGATCATGGTTGATAAGTGTATGAAGTTTGGTGAAGCTAGCATGAATACTTTGGGGGATATGCTCCGGACAAACTTTTGTTACGGACAGACAGATGGACAGACAGAATTAATGCTATATACCCCCGCTTACGCTGTAGGGCGGGGGTATAAAAATGTCTTTGAAAAAAAAAAGGCCCTTTAACTCTATATTATAAGTAAGTGAAAGTTCTAGGCCCTTTAACTCTATATTATAAGTAAGTGAAAGTTCTAGGCACCACAATTTGACATTTCCGCACAGCCATCTTGTCTACATCAGTCACATTAACAGACACCATTCTGAATAGTTTACAGCTGACATTTCTCAAAGATATTTAAATAAAATACCAATTTACATTTGATAGGTAATTGACTGCAAAAAAAATAACTTTGTGATATTTTGCTATAGCATTTTTCATAAATAATGACAAAACCAAGCTTGCCCCTTTTGAGACAATATTTTATGAAATTCATTATACATGTAATAACTTTTTTGTATTGCAATTTTGATATAAAAATTGAACTTATTTTTTCTTATTCTCTCAAAGTACTTATGAACACACAGTTTGTTAAAAAGTAAATTTCAATTGATTGGTGTTCATTTTTTTTGAAACACAAAACTGAATTTGAAACAAATACTTTGTTAATCAAAAATCTTTTTTACTCATTTCAAATCTGATGCTATAACAAGCAAATTTAAAAAACAAACAATAATCCTTCCAAATTTGTCAAAGAACTTATTTATCTTGGTATATTCTGTTTACAAAAACACTGATATAAAAAAATGTTGCAAAGTACACAATGATCTAAGACCCACTGACTGTCAACAACAAGCTGATGTCATTACACTGAACATATTTACTGAACATATTGGTGTTGCTATGTTTATATCTAATGCATGAATCATAGATAGGGGTTTATTTATATCCATGTGTATGTCTACTCACAACTGTGAGTCAGAGTTATCTAAAGGTAGACAATGAGATCAATATGAAGCAGTATACATGTACTGCAGGGGGATGGTCTAGCCCCAGTGCTATTTATGCTACAATGTGAGGCTTGGTGAAATCACTTTTTATTTTGCCTGGTGAAATAATTTTAGTACAAATATATTAGGTGTCAATAAAAACAAGCACGCAACTGTGAGTCAGAGTAATTCAGAGGTAGACAACCATATCAACATGAAGCGGTATGTACTGCAGGGGAGTAGTCTAGCCCCAGTGCTATTAATGCTTCAATGTGAGGCTTGGTGAAATCACCGTAGTACAAATATATTAAATATCAATAAGAAACAAACCTAATAACTGTACAATAACTTATTGACTAAGGTTACTGGCTAGTTCAAGCATGATTTATTGTTACCATCAGAGGCTGGGCAAAATCACTTTTTATTAAGTTTCAATGAAAACCAACAAACATAACTGAACAATAAGGTTACTGCCTATCTCAATATATTATATAATTTGAAGTTGGGAGAAAACACTACAGAACAAAATAAAATGTGGACGATTTTGAATACATTAAACACAACCATCATATGTTAGTTACTGTTAAGTCAGTTATTTTATTATCTCCAAAGAACAAAATAAAATGTGGATGATTTTGAATTCATTTAAACCAACCATGTTAGTTACTGTATGTTAGTTATTATCTCCAATACTATAATGGTAAGACATGGAAAAGGCGCCAAATAAGCATCCATATTATTGCATCCAGCAAATTGTGATATATTTTTGTATTGAAGGTAAACACCGTAAGCTGGGTTTCGATAAGAGTTCATTAAAAAAATCCAAATGGTTAATTACATGCAAATGTCATCATCGAAATTCTACGTCCAATAAGGCCGATAGCTCTATAGCAAGGTCTTATAAATAAAACGTGACCAGCAGTGCATCGTGGGAGACTTCCTAAACTTCCTGTCAAGCCCAGGACATCCTTGAAGGGCAAATCAATTAGAGCTAATTAGACCTAACGATCAGCTTGTAATGAGACTATACACAAGGGAGGCACCCAGGAATGCTATTTTCTATTGATCCGACATGACAAACACTCAAAGTCTGAGATCGATGGATGATAAACCTCCCTGGAATGTCAAGTGTGTCAAGCGATCTGATTGGCTGATTTTCTATAGCGGTAGGACAAATTGTTATTGTCATGTGTTGCAATTAATGATCGTGAAGTAATCTCGATCTATAAAATATCAGACGGTCTGGGTATGATGGCTGTTTCTGGGACATCCTGAAGCTTTAGAGTTGAATGTTTCTGTATATCTCTGCATATATACCCTTGGGGTTTTCATGAGGATTTTTTTTTATTGAAATCATTGCCCTTAACTCTTGATCAATAACCAAATATAATGGATTGATACAAGTTGATCCAAAAAGATGTTTGGAAACACTGACATCAAAACAGTACTTTCAGCACACATTCAATAGCTTTAATTTAGATTTTCAAAGGAATGCTTCTCACCTGATATTAAAACTATGAAAACAAAAGAGCAAAGTTATAGCCTAAACCTAAGGTTTGAAGGTCCAACAGGTGTAACAGATTCATTGCTTTACTCAAATCAAGGGCAGGCTTTTTCATTGCAGATTGTCCTGATAGCAAGTCCCGAGAGTGGTATGTTGAAAAGTGTTGAAACCTGAGGTCCTAGGTGGCAGAGTATGAATGTTCAATATGATATGTTTATCATTTACTATTACTATTCAATTGTCTTAAATAATTTTTGGAAGATTGTTTACTTATTAATTGAATGATTTGGTTTAACGTTTCATTTTGACACAATGCAAAAGTATGAAAACATTTGAGCAGTACTCCAATCAAAATAAGAAGACAGTCATCAACATCCCCCTCAGATACTCCAATAAGACAATATCTCATCCATTAGTGGCGTGCAGATACAAACATGTGATCAGATGATAGGTAGGAGTGATAGGTTTAAACTGATTTTAATGAGATTGACCCAATAATATTTATAAAAAGGGTTCAAAATTAGCAATGACCCGGGAGCACATGGCTAGTGAAAAAGATGCTGGGCTAGTAAGGTGCAATGACTAGTTGAAGTTAAAGAAGATACAATTATAGCGATGTATTTGGCTAGTCAGAATGTCTTTGGGCATGTGCTCTGAGGAATGCACTAGTCCGAATGGCTAGTACCCACGTAGGACTAAATTTGATCCCTGTATAACTAACATATCACTGTCTAAATAGGGATTGAGCAAGCAGCAACATAATTGCAAAGAACAAAGACTGTAAAGAGTGCAATGTTATTAGATCTTTTGTCTCCTTGCATCACTTCAGAACTGTAGGTATTTACCTAATCAATGTTTAATCCATATTCCACTCGTACATCAGACATGGTTGAATGATTCCACAGAAAACTGGTCTCAGGTTTGATGAGCGTGCAGGCTGTTCTATTGACATAACCGACTCTGACAGCTAGCACTGTTAAGTAACCTCAGGTGTCCTTCATTACAAGCTGTGAAAGTGGTCGGTTAGACCCAAAGAACTTGACTAGTCACTAGTAATATCCTAAATCTAATAAGGAGTCTGTCTGTCTTCTATGTTTTGATGTCTGACATTAATAACCACTCACTACTCTGTGACAAGGACCAGTTTGTTGTCAGACTGTCTGTTGGTCTATATATATATATATATATACAGTAGAACTCGGATATAACGAACTCGAAGGGACCAAAGAATTCAGTTTGCCATATCCGGTGTTCGCTACTCACGTTTGGCCGCCATGCATTGAGCTTAAAAATTTGTTCGCTATATCCGTGTTCTACTGTATATAAATATATCATAATTACGACTCACTTTTCTGTTCTGTATATCATTAACAACCACTCACTATTCTGTGACGAGGACGAGTTCCGAGGGCGTCTCATACACTTCGAGCAGATCGACCAATCGGGGATGAGCAAGGGCGAGCTCCAACATGACGACTTCTCGAAGAATCTCCTCGCGACAACTCTTGCCTTTCCGTCGCTTCTTGATGAACTTGGCCGCCACCGTCTCTCCTGTCTCGTTGTTCAAACATTTCTTCACCACTGCAAACTTCCCCCTGCAACAAAGATGGAGGTGGGATCATGGGACTTTTCTGATGTTTGATGATTAAGAATGAGTAGCCATAACAACCATGTGCAGAGATAAATCTACAAATACAATCTGCTGAGTTCACCATCTCACAAGCAAAATGTCTTGTTAGTACTTGCAGGTTATAAGTGAGTGCTTTATTTCAATATGTAAGCACAAGCAACAATGAAAAGAGAATGGCATCCTGTGACTCGGTGTCCTTATACATTTGCGAGTATTTCAAGAAATCCAGGGGTAAATTTATCCCTTATATCATATGATTTTCAGTAAGGTATACATACTTTGACATGAACTATTAAAGTTGAAGCAAGAGGCCAAGGCAGAGAGGTTTGATGTTATCATACTTCAAGGCAAACCTTATGTTCTACATATACTCTATTGATCTAGTTAGGTCAAGACGTATATACATAGAGAAGGATTGAAAGCATTGTTTCGTCAAATATAACTCGAATGGAGCAGGGTATAAGTCAGATATACCCACACTTCCCTCCGTGCATCACTCAATACTCCTCCTGTTTGAATGAACCCACCATTCAAACAGGAGGTGTATTGAGCAATACACATCGGGAAGTGTAGGTATGTCTCTCACTTAGATAGATGATTGAGCTAACCCTCATGACTGTCTAGTTAAGCTGAGATAGATGACGTCTTGCATCACTAAACACCACATATAACCACAGATCATTCATCAACTATCAACAGATAGCGACAGTCACATGGATGATAAATGTCAGTCGAACCATTAAAACAACCTTATCTGTCAAACACCAACCACTGATTATTAATTATACGATGACATTACGATTCTGTCGACATGCTCTCACAAGCCTCATCAATCAAACTGATGGGTTAGGCTGACAAACACCCCTATGGTCATAGGTTATTGAAAACTGAGGCTTTTTGACAAACACCCTTATGACCATAGGTTATTGAAAACTGAGGCACCCTTATGGTCATTATAAGTTATACCATTCAAAGGCGGGGTACACGGGGAGATATCCGCCTCAAGCTTGGTATAAATGATTTATTCCCCGCTCAAGAGCGGGATATCAGTATTTATTCAGGGTCACGTGGACCAATCAGAGATCGAGATTCTTACATGAGGTAGGATAAAGGTTATTGTTTATACGCTGTTGTCCCTCAACACTCCTAATCCTTATCTTATGAATTTATTTTAAATACAACTGAACATTTTAACCCTTCACATCTTCGTCAGAGAATCTTGAAATTCAGTCTGGATTTTGTCATAGGTTATTGAAAACTGAGGCTTTTTGACAAACACCCTTATGGTCATAGGTTATTGAAAACTGAGGCTTTTTGACAAACACCCTTATGACCATAGGTTATTGAAAACTGAGGCTTTTTGACAAACACCCTTATGACCATAGGTTATTGAAAACTGAGGCTTTTTGTCAAACACCCTTATGGTCATAGGTTATTGAAAACTGAGGCTTTTTGACAAACACCCTTATGGTCATAGGTTATTGAAAACTGAGGCTTTTTGACAAACACCCTTATGGTCATAGGTTTTTGAAAACTGAGGTTTTTTGTCAAACACCCTTATGGTCATAGGTTATTGTTTATACGCTGTTGTCCCTCAACACTCCTAATCCTTATCTTATGAATTTATTTGAAATACAACTGAACATTTTAACCCTTCACATCTTTGTTAGAGAAATTCTTGAAATTCAGTCTGGATTTTGTACACCTACGCCCCAACCAACATTTTGACATTAACAGAACCACCTGAAAAACAAATCCAGACCTGTAGAAAACTCTCAAGTTTCTAACTCTGAGCCTCTTTAATTCTTATATTTAAAGAAGTTTTGGAGAATGAATATTTATCAGAGACTGAATTTATGTCAATCCCTAACCGGTCATGTCAGTTGACAGTGTGCTTATATACAAATTCAAATCCTACAGTAACTGTCATGGAGGATTATCTCTTCATCAATGACTCCACGGCTAAACTAAACCGCGACCCTTGTACTGCACGGAGTATCTTCAGAGTGATGCCAACATTTGTATTAATACCAATTGGATGAAAATAAGTATCAAAAGCTGCAATATTTATATTCACTTTTGTATAGCATCAAATGGAAATTTTTCATGACAGGAAAAGGTTTTCCCTGAAAAGTCAACACTGACATAAACATTTTGTCCTTGTTATTACTGCTTGTGACTTGTACAGTATCACACAGAATTTAAGGCTTTTTATGACTTTTTTTCAAGGCCAATCTATAAAGCAAAAAGGATAGGTGACTTTCAAATAAATGTTAGGAAACTCACAACACAATGGATCATACATATCGAACATTACTATGCTGAGTGAGTCTGTCAGCTAGACCCTTAAATTAAATAAAAGCCTAAGCAAGTCTATAATTATATAAGGCTTGACAGCTCAATTTTGAAGAAATTTCAGTCTCCTTATCATTATATTATTCATTTTTTTCAAATTTCAGTTTTATTGAAAAAAATCCTTTCAGAGTGTAATTGTTAGACAAATGCTGAGTAAGCATCATTGCTGGCATGTATACATACCTACCTACAGCAATTGTAAAGTTCTCTCTGAATATTCAAACCAACCCTTCACAAAGCGCTTCACTATTAGACAACCAATTAGAATGTGTTTGAAGTGACGACCTCCACAGTCTATAATCAGCCAGACAGGAAATCATATCTAAATGTGATTTCCGGTGTGCGATGACTGAGTTTCCGCAAGCTGGTTATGAGTTGAAAGGTTGCATCAAATGTTACTCTACAGTGGTGAGGTCACTGACATTCTACTCTGAAACTCTGTATATATATATACTCTACTGGATAGTATTCCATGATGGATGGGGGCTATACTACACTACTGGATAGTATTCCATGATGGATGGGGGCTATACTACACTACTGGACAGTATTCCATGATGGATGGGGGCTATACTACACTACTGGACAGTATTCCATGATGGATGGGGGCTATACTTCTCTACTGGACAGTATTCCATGATGGATGGGGGCTATACTACACTACTGGACAGTATTCCATGATGGATGGGGGCTATACTACTCTACTGGACAGTATTCCATGATGGATGGGGGCTATACTACTCTACTGGACAGTATTCCATGATGGATGGGGGCTATACTACTCTACTGGATAGTATTCCATGATGGATGGGGCTATACTACTCTACTGGATAGTATTCCATGATGGATGGGGGCTATACTACTCTACTGGATAGTATTCCATGATGGATGGGGGCTATACTTCTCTACTGGACAGTATTCCATGATGGATGGGGGCTATACTTCTCTACTGGACAGTATTCCATGATGGATGGGGGCTATACTACACTACTGGACAGTATTCCATGATGGATGGGGGCTATACTACTCTACTGGATAGTATTCCATGATGGATGGGGGCTATACTTCTCTACTGGATAGTATTCCATGATGGATGGGGGCTATACTTCTCTACTGGATAGTATTCATCAATAGAACAGTGAAACAAGACTCTTATTTCCAAATTTCAAATGGCAAACAATATCACTTTGGCTTAGGTTTGACTTGAATAGTTCAACCAGGATCTAGAATCAGTCGATGTACATTAAAGGGGCAGTAGCACGTTTTTAGGGGGAATATAGGGTGATGTAAGGAAAATGAAAATTAATGATTTCAATTGAAAGACAATGTATTCAATCTAAATGGAGCAGTAATAATTCCAATATATAACGTTGAATTTAGCCATGCGATTCCTTTTCTTACAAAAAATGAATTAAAGGTGTTCACACAAAAATGGCCGCCAATGGATTTTATGTGAATCTTCATTCTTTGTCCTCTGACTATAGATGATTGACTTGTGTAATGAGATTTTTGACACTGTCAAAATAATACATTTAGCATTGACTTACAATTATCAGTGAGAAATTCAAATTATAAAATTATCAAAAAACGTGCAACTGCGCAATCCCACTTTCTTGTTTCCATTCACCATAATATATCATAATGCTTTGCATTCCTGTAAACTGACTCAGTGCATGAGGCCCTTTACAATAGTTCGAAGGAAGGCTGATGTGCTGTATCTTGCTAGGAACTAATGATACCCTTTAAACCGGTCACATGTTCCATGAAAGTCCAATAAGCTTTTGTGAGTAAACACCTAAATATCTATATCTAACTCATACAACTGGTTCATAACATGATGGAAAGAGTGCGCGTTTTCCTTCATCACTTGTGTTGCTCTTAAACAAATTTAAATCTAAAGAAATAAGGTATCAAATCTTTAAAACACATAGTCAATGTAAGTAAAAATCTGTAATTTACATTCTTTTTCTGTACCAAACAAGGAGACAGAAAGTCTCTCTTTCTTTTCATGAACTTAGAAACAAGGATTAAATAAGGACTCCAAAACATTCCAGACAGGAAGAGCCAACTAACACGTTCCCACATCATAAAAGAAATTGCAGTCTATCTGCAAAACAATCACTTTCTTTTGATTTTGATTTTCCTAAGTATGAGTTCCCTCGACACTGAAAGATATAAAAGCTTTGTTTTGAATATAACATGGGATTCTGGTCCCTTGCAGAAAAATGAATGGGAGAGAAGATCACCTTGATGAATCGAGGCATAACTGCTGATAAAATATCTTAATCTTAAATATACCGTTATCTTTTCTTTACTGTAATAAGAGTTAATTGCAGGATACATCAAGAAACGGATTTGCTGACTGATGTTTGAAAGTTCCACACTTGGGTCTCGGCCTGTGTGTTCACTAGTGAAGATATTCAGTACTCAGCAACAGTTTATGACTACAACTCATTTAGTATTCTGTCACAGTCTGCTAGTTGACTTTGTCCTGAATAATTTATGGATTGTGGCGAGGCCAAGAGTTTACAAGTTTAAAAGTTATTGGCTGACAGAGCCACCAACGTTATAGGTCTGAATAACAAGTGTTGAGGTCTTACTTTAAAACAACATGGGGATAATGACGGACAGGTGAATCATTAGGTTCAACATTCACTTGTGGACTCAGGTAGAACATTTTATTTGGTCACAAGTCCTAAATTGCTTGAAGATAACTAATTGTTTACAGTTCAAATTGATAACTGATAAACAGTGCAACATTGATTATCGATTATTGAAATTATACCTGCTGGTCAGTAGGAAAAAACAACCCGGATTACAGATTAACAGTGCAACATTGGTTACCGATAAAAAGTGCAACATTGGTTGCCGATAAACCAGTGCAACATTGGTTACCGATAAACAGTGCAACATTGGTTCCTGATAAACAGTGCAACATTGGTTGCCGATAAACAGTGCAACATTGGTTCCTGATAAACAGTGCAACATTGGTTGCCGATAAACAGTGCAACATTGGTTACCGATAAACCAGTGCAACATTGGTTACCGATAAACAGTGCAACATTGGTTACTGATAAACCAGTGCAACATTGGTTACCGATAAACCAGTGCAACATTGGTTACCGATAAACAGAGCAACATTGGTTACCGATAAACAGTGTAACATTGATTGTCAAATATTGAAATTATATTTTATGTACAAAAGAATATAAAGATATTCAACTTGTTCCTTGGATTGATTAGTAACAGCTGCAACTTCAAAGGTGGCGGAGGCAATCATACATCTATAACTCTTTATGGGCGGAGGCAATCATACATCTATAACTCTTTATGGGCGGAGGCAATCATACATCTATAACTCTTTATGGGCGGAGGCAATCGTACATCTATAACTCTTTATGGGCGGAGGCAATCGTACATCTATAACTCTTTAAGAGCATACTCTTGATAACCTGTCGCTAGGACATTACATAAGCATTGTAACATTAACAGCTCTAATAGTGCGATAGACTTTGTAAGATTGTGGAGGACCAAGCACCTATTAACACCGTCTCCTGAAAAGCTGCATTTTGGTGCTACAGATACATTGTAACATTCTATGGTCCCTCGGACACTGTTATACAACCAAGGGGAAATTTTCAAAATACCGTTTGACAAAATAAGAGGGCTTCCTTTGCGAAAAACCTATTTTTTGTGCGTAAAAATCATATATATATCACAAAATATTGAATAACTGTCAAAATAACCTTTTCATAACTAAGAGTAGTAGACGACCTACAGAATGTGAGAAAATGTTTTTTGGGGGTTGAAAATTCTTTAAAAAAAAATTAAATTGTATAAGAAAAAATGCTCCTCTGAAAATGCTTAAAGTGGCAAATTTCGAAGTGCATAGGAAGTTGTTGCGAGTCATTAGGTAGTGTAGTTGACAAGAAAACATGTGAACTCTTGGAGCGTCGTGTTAACTCTTAAACTCATAAAACAGATAGATATAGAGCTTGCTAGCTTATTAATGTATTTCTGTCTTCTTAGGGGTGTAAGAGTTTTAATTGGATATAAAATATGTAGCCAGCCCCACTTTGACATCTTCTTGCTCAAAGTTAATCTCATCAAATTGATCAATGCATTAAATAATTGCGTGTCTTCATTTAACATAAATCAGACATTGATTGCACACAAATATATCATAACTTCTCAAAAGTTCAAGTAAATTGATATTGTTTGATTCACAAAATGCCAGATCTAAATGTCAGCAAATGCAAGTAGGATTGAACCAATGTCACTGAACTTTTGACACGGGTCCTAATAACATGGAATTAGTCGCAGTTAAGCTAGAGATTCTAACCTAATCAAATCCTTCAATTGCTTGATCAAGAGCCAAACACTCTAATCTTAAACCATGAGTTTCAAGTGTAGACTCCAATCAGGGTGAATATTGCTCTATAGCCCCATGAACACTAGAGTAATTGATCGTGAAGATTAGGTCGAAAGTAGATGATAGACCAGAGACACTTGCAGATTGGAAACAGGAACATGTTGAAGATTAAAAATAAAGTCCATTCTAAAGGTTTAAATTAAAAAAATTAAATTTGCAAAAGAATCACAACCTTAATTTAAAATTTCTGTTTTTCTTGAAATATATCCAAACTTTAGCATTTTTAAAAGTAAGGATAAATTGGCAAACAAATTTCTGATAATTCGAGAGTGACTGAGGAAGAAGGAAAACTTTCCGAGAGAAGCTTGTGTCAGGATAATCCACTTCCTTTACAGTCACATATTCATTTCACTAAAAGAAGCTCATACCTTTACTTGTCAGTTTTATTCTACATTACATTCTACAGAGTGGTTAAGCTGAACCAATTTTGAGGTTAATCCAAACACCTTCCTAATCTTCCTTATCTGTCATGGCTACCCAGAAACTGTCCTTTTATCTGTAAAGGTTGATGGTCATTCATTGGTTCAAAGATTGAAGATATCAAATATTAAACATAGTAAGGTGATCACAACAGCATGAAACAAAAGCTCTTGGTGAGGTTAGGTGTAGGGATTTGGAGTTTAACAGCGCTTTCAAGAGTATTTCACATACATGACTGCTGTAACCTATTGTCAAAGTTGTCAAGCCCATGGCGGGATTCTATCCTTGGACCTGAGTTGATTTCGAAGCCGCGAAACAAAAAGAGCCTTCCAAAGTTAAAACAAGTTTCTGACAGGGTAAGTGTGATCATATTATAGTGATAGGACCCCACCATGCCGTGTAATGTCGGAGTGTGATCATATTATAATGATAGGACCCCACCATGCCGTGTAATGTCCGGGTCTGTTTACAAGCAAGCAGGGGGTCAAACTTTCCCTTGTGTAATCTGACCTTCATCTAGCCGACACACACAATGGCCGAGATGAGATAGCAGAACAGGCTACCCCCAACTGAGCACTGTGATTCTTCAGATAAAACACATTCAGGGACAACCCACAACAGGTTTTACTCTGTGTAAGGTCTCAGAATAAAAGAACATTATAAGTTATGACCAGACATTATCAAGAAATAAGGCTGACAAAAAGCTCTTGAGAGACCTTGATTGATCGTTTTAGTGTTGTTACATTCTTTGAAGAATTTCTGAATATTAACCTCTCCTGACACTAAGAATGTGCCTGTTTCAAAAACAGGCTCTCAGATGTGAAAGTGATAACAAAATTTACAATAAAATCTATTGACGTGATAGCTGTGCTTTCTTCAAAGGCAGGGTTGAAAATCATGAATGTATCTTTCACAGTGTTTACTGTCAATCAGTCCTTACAAATCTTATCAAGGAAGGGATATAATGGGAAACACTCCCAATTAATCATAGCATTTTTACTCTAAAAATAATATAAACACATGAAAACTTTTTACCGGAAAACTCTATTTGTCATTTATGAAAACCTAAATGAAAAAGATCAAAATATTTTTTAGAAAAAGACTTAAGTTTGACACAAAAGAGAGGCGTTCTGTCCGACTAGTTTTACGAGCCACTCAAAGATCCCATTTGTTTTCACCATGGTTACAGACATAATGGAGAATGAGACGATTTGATACGATACATGTCATGATAAACTATTTTCAGGGTATCTTATAGGAAATAAACATTACTTAAACAATCATCTTGATATGAGGCTAAATAAATAATTCTAAAGTCACCAATAAGCATCATGATGGACAGTATCACATCGACCATCAGATTTTAACACGATTCTGATACTGATATATCCTCACAACTCTAATACTAAACTATACTTATTACTTTACTGCATATATTTGTATAGCTGAGAGAACGCTGCTCAAAGGTGCTTCCCTAGATCAAAGGTCATTTGATATCAGTCTTCATGACACATGTTTTACCATCTCAACTCCCGGGGGAGCATGTGACATTTACAGCTGGGTGGACTGGAACAGATAGTTGCTGTCCGATTTACTGCACAGAAAGTTGACTCGAAGGTGATTTACACCCGGTCACAGGCAGGGTTTAAACCCAGGCATGTCAGGCTTTAACTAGTCGGTCACTCGGCCATCGCACCCCCAAAGATGCATATTGGCTGATGATAGTGGAAAGGTCGAAGTGACCTAGTCTATTATCAATATTCATAACAGATGTTGGTTGGTTTGTTAACAGTCACCAATAAAGTGTTGTAATTGCAGCAAAAAAACAACTTTCCTGGAAGAACATTAGGGTTGATTTTGAAAAATATGTCAAATTGATTCTCATTTAAATACTGTTTGCACTACAACAAATTTTAACAAACAAAGAAAACTTTAATCAGTGATTAAAATTTCTGAAATCTACAACAAGAATTAAAGAAGTCATACCATGATTTTCAGGCCTCTCTCAAAGATTCTAACAGAAACTAGCACTTAAAACTGCTTGGGGAAGATACCACAGTGAAGTATTTATACCAGTATAGCAATATTAAACTAGTGTTATACCAGAATGCAAGCATGACGTCACAGTAGTGTGTAGTTGTGATCTCACAAGGTATGCGAGCGGTCACAATGGCCGCCAAGTCGCAGAAATGTTAGTTCATGACACTCCCAGCAATTTAACTTGACTGATGTATTACACTGGAGGTAGATGATATCACTGTGAAGACAGAAACAGTCTAGTAGAGTAGAGCAGATTAGCTCATGTAATCCCTGCGATCCTCTAATCTGCAATGCAATACCGAGAGCCAACAGACTGCCTCTCAGTTAGTTAGCACTAGTCAGTCCAGGTACGAGACAGAGGCAGCAACTTCACCAGATGTAGATCTATACATGGACACCCTGACATTTCCTTTCATGACAGTTAGTTCACCAGTTCTGCAACAATTGACCTATCAGTCTGACCCGAAAGTTTGAGCAGAGTCCAGAAGTGGGGGGTGGGGGGGTTTGAATGTGGGAGGTCACGCTTAAGAAGGTCTGTTGTTGGAATCCCGCCAGGGCTGGGCAGTATAGAACTTTTCTACATGCAGTCAGGTTTGGGTGCTATGCTACACTGCATTTCAGTGCAGTACCATCCATGGTTTGCCAGGTTCAGCCAATGCTCGCAGGTTTCACTGCAATACATAGCCACAATAGTGTTGCTGGCTTTCGCCCTGCAATGATACTAGCAGCCGTGATTTAAGTGAAATACTCTTGAAAGCGACATCAAATCCCATATCACTTTTAAACATCTTCAGCTCCTAACTTACATTCTCAGTTTTCTGATACTGTTCCTTACTGCTGTTCAGGCTTTTACAGAACTCAACAAGTCAAATCTGTACTGATTGATAATGCTGACAGTTTCAGGGTTTGATCCATAGTTTTTCTTATTTCTAATTGACAAGCAGATTTTAAGCTCACTTCAAAAACAAGCAATCACAGCTATGGAGAATTTTAAAAAACAGCTGAAATGGATTGAAGTCAGGTTAATAACTTCTTTGAGAGACATTTTGGAAGTTGGAATGACAATAATGCTGAGGAATATAATGGAGACAACTTCTTTGTTCATTGTATGCGTTTCGACAGATTCTTATGTCGTTCTAAAACAGACAATGAACAAAGAAGTTGTCATCATTTTTTCCTTAGCATTTTTGTCAGGTTAATAGTTTGTACTAATAAATAAAACCATGAGAAAAAAAATCAAAAATTTGCCGAAATCAGCTACTCAGCATCGATATCCCACACAAGTACAGAAAACAATCCACTGGAATAGAGAGAATTTCTGAAGGGGTCAAAAGGCAAAGTGAATTAACTGTGCCAAACAATTAACGACTTATCACCAGAATACCTTCGAGATAAACATTGTCTGATAAAGTTGACAAACAGATAGACATCTCAAGGTGCGGCAGTTGACATTTACACCATGTTAACTGTCTGGCTTGCCATTGACATCACTTAATTAGTTTCACTCTTGACAGTAATCATACCCAACACTGTCAATCTCACCCACCATTCATCAGTATCTTGCCATGCTTGAATCCTGCAATCTCACCCACCATTCATCAGTATCTTGCCATGCTTGAATCCTGCAATCTCACCCACCATTCATCAGTATCTTGCCATGCTTGAATCCTGCTGGTATTGACACACCTTACACAGGGATGGATCACTTTGGACAGGGATCCCGGGATATTTACCCATTGATGAATCAAAATATCCCATTATTAATACTAATGAGGGGAGAAAATCTCATCGCAAAAATGAAAACTATTATTTTTCTTCTGAAACATCCCATTGCATTCTCTGAAAATCCAATTTTTTAGGCCAAGGAAAGATTTTTTTCCCTTTCATACTTTGAACCAGGGTGATCCCTGCTGAGATACAAGCTGATTAAAATCAACCCTGCTCCGAGGAATAAAAATTGTTAAAATCGGGGTTCAAACTAATTCCAGTGGGGATATCCTCTCTGTCATTGTCAATCTTCTCGCAGACAAAACCCAATCATTAGCAATCTAATACAGACTGACATACCTTCAGGACTCTTAACAAACACTAATAACAATAAGGGAATATGCACCTCAGATGACAATAAACAAATAGCATTGTAAACAAACACACACCTACAGACAGACGGCTGATTATGACTGAGCACAAACTGTAGAAATGGTAGAATATTTGCAATCAGAGCTTGTGGTTTAACAAGCCTTTATACAAGCCCTGCACTGTCAGCAGATACGTTGTCTGTATCGTGATACGTATAGTTGACTTTAATTTTACTTTTTTAACCTAAAAATCAGTATTTTTGTCAGTGTTATTTGTTGTTTTAAAATAGTGTATTGTGACATGTATTGTACTGTTATAGGTATCATATCCCCACAACTCTAGTCATGAAGCAGGCCGCCGGCTCACTCACTACTTCTATACAACAAGCCCACATGATCAGAAAGTTACTGCAGTAACAGGCCTACCAAAGTAAAAATCGAAACGCTCCGAAAAACAGCGAAACGTACAGTTAAATGCACGACTTAGCATCGAAAAATAGCTTTACACATGGAAAATTAACGAAACAGCAACATTAAAGCGACGATCAGCATTTTAAACGAGCGACAGCGCAAAATGAAAGACTTGAAACACAACAACAGGCGCAGTAACCGAAGAAGGTCAAAACCTGACACCGCCTGCACATTTTCTATCAATGTAGCGTTTAACATGGCACGTATCCGTGAATCAATGTGCTTCAGAATTAAGAATTCTAAATGAATATCCAAATCATAATCTATTTCTAACGATTACAATATATCACTTATCGTGAACACAACAAAGAGATATCATATTTCGCTTCAAATGAGCATGCGCAGAAAGAATGTTGCGTATCGAGTCTTTCATTTTGCGCAGTCGCTCGTTTAAATTGCTGATCGTCGTTTTAATGTTGCTGTTTCGTAAATTTTCGATGTGTAAAGCTATTTTTCGATGCTAAGTCATGCATTTATGTGTACGTTTCGCTGCTTTTCCGAGCGTTTCAATTTTTTCTTTGGTAGGCCTGAGTAAGCAGCAAAACAGGCAGGTATTTTGAAGAGTGATCTATAACTATAAACAAGACATCAGCAGATCAAGGTTAACCTGGTGACAGCCTAGGGCAGCTGAGCTACTCTCTTCATGGTTGGACAGACACGAGAATACACACTGAGAGGAACGGCCTCAAGGCTTCACTTCCTGTTTCTAGTCTATAAAAATCATTGGATATTATCTAACCTTGGAATATAATAGAGTGGAAAAAGCCAATCCTTTGTCTTGATCACTGGTTTTGTAGCGTGAATTTCACCTTCAACGTGTCTTAATTTCTTGAGTCACTATATATAAACTTGAATAATATTTTAGTCCTTTATGGTGACATTTTCAATTTAACCTCAGTTTAAGTATGAGGACCTGCCATCACAAAAATTATAAAATTTTACCTAAATGCCCTTATCTGAAAACCAAACTAAGAAAATATACACAAGTAATACTAGTTAATAATTCTTGTTTTGTATATGAGGGGTCTGACAAGATGAAACATATTCTGATTAATACAGTCTAAGTAAACCTAATCTCAAATATACCCGCTACGCTCCAACATTGAGTCTAGCAAGCCGCAGCAACTGGTCGCGTCAGCCTACCTATCTGAATGACCAAACAGGGTTCATCTTACCAAGCCGCACTAGTCTGCATTCGCATACTACGTTCAAATTTCAAACAAAATATACCAATAGTAGCCTCTTTTAAATTGGAAAAATTCATTCAGCCAACTCAAGTTTGATGCGAGGGTCATAGGTCGCTGACGCGATCTTTTACTGAATCTTGCTAGTCTTAATATCAGAGTTTAGCAAGTAATATTGAGGCTTGGTTGACTTAGACTGTGATTTATAACAACGAGATGACAATACCTAATGACAAGGAAGACTTCCTTATTCTTCATACATTCTGAAATAAGACACTAACTCAGCACTTCAACCAACTAGTAGTCAGAGGCTACATAACTCAACAGTCCTTGAATGATATTTGGTTAGCTCTGCGTGGGCTCTACAGTAAGCAGTGTTTTGAGGTCCTTGAATGATATTTGGTTAGCTCTGCATGGGCTCTACAGTTAGCAGTGTTTTGAGGTCCTTGAATGATATTTGGTTAGCTCTGCTTGGGTGCTATAGTTAGCAGTGTTTTGAAGTCCTTGAATGATATTTGGTTAGCTCTGCGTGGGCTCTACAGTTAGCAGTGTTTTGAGGTCCTTGAATGATATTTGGTTAGCTCTGCTTGGGCTCTACAGTTAGCAGTGTTTTGAGGTCCTTGAATGATATTTGGTTAGCTCTGCTTGGGTGCTATAGTTAGCAGTGTTTTGAAGTCCTTGAATGATATTTGGTTAGCTCTGCTTGGGTTCTACAGTTAGCAGTGTTTTGAAATCCTTGAATGATATTTGGTTAGCTCTGCTTGGGTGCTACAGTTAGCAGTGTTTTGAAGTCCTTGAATGATATTTGGTTAGCTCTGCGTGAGCTCTATAGTTAGCAGTGTTTGATGTCCTTGAATGATATTTAGTTAGCTCTGCGTGGGCTCTACAGTAGGCAGTGTTTTGAGGTCCTTGAATGATATTTGGTTAGCTCTGCTTGGGTTCTATAGTTAGCAGTGTTTGATGTCCTTGAATGATATTTGGTTAGCTCTGCGTGAGCTCTACAGTTAGCAGTGTTTTGAGGTCCTTGAATGATATTTGGTTAGCTCTGCGTGAGCTCTACAGTTAGCAGTGTTTTGAGGTCCTTGAATGATATTTGGTTAGCTCTGCTTGGGTTCTATAGTTAGCAGTGTTTGATGTCCTTGAATGATATTTGGTTAGCTCTGCGTGAGCTCTACAGTAGGCAGTGTTTTGAGGTCCTTGAATGATATTTGGTTAGCTCTGCTTGGGTGCTACAGTTAGCAGTGTTTTGAGGTCCTTGAATGATATTTAGTTAGCTCTGCGTGGGCTCTACAGTAAGCAGTGTTTTGAGGTCCTTGAATGATATTTGGTTAGCTCTGCTTGGGTGCTACAGTTAGCAGTGTTTTGAAGTCCTTGAATGATATTTGGTTAGCTCTGCGTGAGCTCTACAGTAGGCAGTGTTTTGAGGTCCTTGAATGATATTTGGTTAGCTCTGCTTGGGTTCTATAGTTAGCAGTGTTTGATGTCCTTGAATGATATTTGGTTAGCTCTGCGTGAGCTCTACAGTTAGCAGTGTTTTGAGGTCCTTGAATGATATTTGGTTAGCTCTGCGTGAGCTCTACAGTAGGCAGTGTTTTGAGGTCCTTGAATGATATTTGGTTAGCTCTGTGTGGGTTCTATAGTTAGCAGTGTTTTGAGGTCCTTGAATGATATTTGGTTAGCTCTGCGTGAGCTCTACAGTAGGCAGTGTTTTGAGGTCCTTGAATGATATTTGGTTAGCTCTGCGTGGGCTCTATAGTTAGCAGTGTTTTGATGTCCTTGAATGATGTCCTTGAATGATATTTGGTTAGCTCTGCGTGAGCTCTACAGTAGGCAGTGTTTTGAGGTCCTTGAATGATATTTGGTTAGCTCTGCGTGGGCTCTACAGTTAGCAGTGTTTTGAAGTCCTTGAATGATATTTGGTTAGCTCTGCTTGGGTGCTATAGTTAGCAGTGTTTTGAAGTCCTTGAATGATATTTGGTTAGCTCTGCTTGGGTGCTATAGTTAGCAGTGTTTTGAAGTCCTTGAATGATATTTGGTTAGCTCTGCGTGGGCTCTATAGTTAGCAGTGTTTTGAAGTCCTTGAATGATATTTGGTTAGCTCTGCTTGGGTGCTATAGTTAGCAGTGTTTTGAAGTCCTTGAATGATATTTGGTTAGCTCTGCGTGGGCTCTACAGTTAGCAGTGTTTTGAAGTCCTTGAATGATATTTGGTTAGCTCTGCTTGGGTGCTACAGTTAGCAGTGTTTTGAAGTCCTTGAATGATATTTGGTTAGCTCTGCGTGAGCTCTACAGTTAGCAGTGTTTTGAGGTCCTTGAATGATATTTGGTTAGCTCTGCGTGGGCTCTATAGTTAGCAGTGTTTTGAGGTCCTTGAATGATATTTGGTTAGCTCTGCGTGGGCTCTATAGTTAGCAGTGTTTTGAAGTCCTTGAATGATATTTGGTTAGCTCTGCGTGAGCTCTACAGTTAGCAGTGTTTTGAGGTCCTTGAATGATATTTGGTTAGCTCTGCGTGGGCTCTATAGTTAGCAGTGTTTTGAAGTCCTTGAATGATATTTGGTTAGCTCTGCGTGGGCTCTACAGTTAGCAGTGTTTTGAAGTCCTTGAATGATATTTGGTTAGCTCTGCTTGGGTGCTATAGTTGGCAGTGTTTTGAAGTCCTTGAATGATATTTGGTTAGCTCTGCTTGGTGTGCTACAGTTAGCAGTGTTTTGAAGTCCTTGAATGATATTTGGTTAGCTCTGCTTGGGTGCTATAGTTAGCAGTGTTTTGAAGTCCTTGAATGATATTTAGTTAGCTCTGCTTGGGTTCTATAGTTAGCAGTGTTTTGAAGTCCTTGAATGATATTTGGTTAGCTCTGCTTGGGTGCTATAGTTAGCAGTGTTTTGAGGTCCTTGAATGATATTTAGTTAGCTCTGCTTGGGTTCTATAGTTAGCAGTGTTTTGAAGTCCTTGAATGATATTTAGTTAGCTCTGCTTGGGTTCTATAGTTAGCAGTGTTTTGAAGTCCTTGAATGATATTTGGTTAGCTCTGCTTGGGCTCTATAGTTAGCAGTGTTTTGAGGTCCTTGAATGATATTTGGTTAGCTCTGCTTGGGTTCTATAGTTAGCAGTGTTTTGAGGTCCTTGAATGATATTTGGTTAGCTCTGCTTGGGTGCTATAGTTAGCAGTGTTTTGAGGTCCTTGAATGATATTTGGTTAGCTCTGCGTGGGCTCTATAGTTAGCAGTGTTTTGAAGTCCTTGAATGATATTTGGTTAGCTCTGTGTGGGCTCTACAGTTAGCAGTGTTTTGAAATCCTTGAATGATATTTGGTTAGCTCTGCTTGGGTTCTATAGTTAGCAGTGTTTTGAAGTCCTTGAATGATATTTGGTTAGCTCTGCTTGGGTTCTATAGTTAGCAGTGTTTTGAGGTCCTTGAATGATATTTGGTTAGCTCTGCTTGGGTGCTATAGTTAGCAGTGTTTTGAAGTCCTTGAATGATATTTGGTTAGCTCTGCTTGGGCTCTATAGTTAGCAGTGTTTTGAGGTCCTTGAATGATATTTGGTTAGCTCTGCTTGGGCTCTATAGTTAGCAGTGTTTTGAGGTCCTTGAATGATATTTGGTTAGCTCTGCTTGGGCTCTATAGTTAGCAGTGTTTTGAAGTCCTTGAATGATATTTGGTTAGCTCTGCTTGGGTGCTACAGTTAGCAGTGTTTTGAAGTCCTTGAATGATATTTGGTTAGCTCTGCGTGAGCTCTACAGTTAGCAGTGTTTTGAAGTCCTTGAATGATATTTGGTTAGCTCTGCGTGGGCTCTACAGTTAGCAGTGTTTTGAGGTCCTTGAATGATATTTGGTTAGCTCTGCTTGGGTGCTATAGTTAGCAGTGTTTTGAGGTCCTTGAATGATATTTGGTTAGCTCTGCTTGGGCTCTATAGTTAGCAGTGTTTTGAGGTCCTTGAATGATATTTGGTTAGCTCTGCTTGGGTGCTATAGTTAGCAGTGTTTTGAGGTCCTTGAATGATATTTGGTTAGCTCTGCTTGGGTGCTATAGTTAGCAGTGTTTTGATGTCCTTGAATGATATTTAGTTAGCTCTTTGTGGGCTCTATAGTTAGCAGTGTTTTGAGGTCCTTGAATGATATTTGGTTAGCTCTGCTTGGGTGCTATAGTTAGCAGTGTTTTGAGGTCCTTGAATGATATTTGGTTAGCTCTGCGTGGGTTCTATAGTTAGCAGTGTTTTGAAGTCCTTGAATGATATTTGGTTAGCTCTGCTTGGGTGCTATAGTTAGCAGTGTTTTGATGTCCTTGAATGATATTTGGTTAGCTCTGCTTGGGCTCTATAGTTAGCAGTGTTTTGAGGTCCTTGAATGATATTTGGTTAGCTCTGCTTGGGTGCTACAGTTAGCAGTGTTTTGAGGTCCTTGAATGATATTTGGTTAGCTCTGCTTGGGCTCTATAGTTAGCAGTGTTTTGAGGTCCTTGAATGATATTTGGTTAGCTCTGCTTGGGTGCTATAGTTAGCAGTGTTTTGAGGTCCTTGAATGATATTTGGTTAGCTCTGCTTGGGTGCTATAGTTAGCAGTGTTTTGAGGTCCTTGAATGATATTTGGTTAGCTCTGCTTGGGTGCTATAGTTAGCAGTGTTTTGAGGTCCTTGAATGATATTTGGTTAGCTCTGCGTGGGCTCTATAGTTAGCAGTGTTTTGAGGTCCTTGAATGATATTTGGTTAGCTCTGCGTGAGCTCTACAGTTAGCAGTGTTTTGAAGTCCTTGAATGATATTTGGTTAGCTCTGCGTGGGCTCTATAGTTAGCAGTGTTTTGAAGTCCTTGAATGATATTTGGTTAGCTCTGCGTGGGCTCTATAGTTAGCAGTGTTTTGAAATCCTTGAATGATATTTGGTTAGCTCTGTGTGGGCTCTACAGTTAGCAGTGTTTTGAAGTCCTTGAATGATATTTGGTTAGCTCTGCTTGGGTGCTATAGTTAGCAGTGTTTTGAAGTTAATTTCCATAGAATTATTATTCTTAGTCAATCTTTTGTAACAATAAGGTTGAAAATGACCCCTTCTTCCTTACCCAGTGTAACAGTGGTCAAAATCATACCACTGGTGGAGCAAGGAACACCAGGGATCCATTCCTAGAGAAACAAACTCCTACAAAGCAAGACAAAGCAGGGACAAAACTTGTTTTCATGACAGACGTGGAACAGTACAATACCCACTTCTGCTGCTACCATGCTCAGTCCTGCCTGCTGTGTTCTCATGACAGACGTGGAACAGTACAATACCCACTTCTGCTGCTACCATGCCCAGTCCTGCCTGCTGTGTTCTCATGTTGTTACAGCAGGCGAGACTTGTGAAATATGGACTAGAAGGGGAATATAAGTCATAAGTGCCCAGTGGGGTATTGTTTATGTCTGTGCTAGACACCAAGACCCACTTCAGTTCACTGATTGTTGCCCTATAACAGGGGCCAACTAGGAAGAATGCAGTCATTTCCTTTCTTGAGTAACTCAGTGAAAATAGATCTGTGTCTCTGTGCATGATGCTAACCCATTCATCCTTTAGAAATATGGGGATGAAATTCCGAAGTCATAAATTAATCATGATATGTTATTCGACCATTATGACTAATATATTGTATCACCAAAATTTCTCTTTGCCATTTCCAAATCACATGGCGCTGTTCTTTAAAGAAAGTGATCTATTGGCGTCAAGGGGTAGGACATGTTGTTTTGTTTTTACAAAGTAAAATGATGAAGAGATACATCATAATAAAATAAACTTTGTAATTGCTTTGAATTGTCGCAGCAAGGCTGTCAGAGCTCTTGGCAACCATACATGGTTTCATGTCTGATATGACCAAAATACACAATATTTTCACTGGATTAAGAAATTATGACATATGAGGTATGTCTCCTTGAACCCGTAATACTCTCTGTGTAAGCAAATGATGTAACAGCATGCACATTTTATGAGTTAAAAAAGTTCTTGATTTCTGTGGTCTTAATGCTCAAATGGGCCTGTTGATAATTTGAAGCTCTCTATGTAGGTCACAACATGTAGGAAAGTTCTTAGAGAGAAATATTTTACATCAAGGAACTGAACTAATAGTTGACCCAAGAAACAGTTATGTTCTGAACAAAGCAGTCAAGGAATGGATAGTGACTAATCTGGGAAAAGTGGGAGACTTAAGCTCTCTGTGGAGATTACCCCCCCTGGAATGTCCCTAATTAGCTCCCCAGGGGGCGCCAGCTGGGGTCTCAAACAGAGGGGACCCTGACTGACCACACTTACATCTATTGGGTCACTCTCTTTTAGTAAGGTGAAGGTCAAGTAGATATAGGACTTTATCATATTTCCCTTGCTTGAATTAATCATATCCCTTGTTTGATAGGTGGATATGATGAAAAATGTCAAATATACCTATGAAATGAAACAAAAGTACTTGAAGTAATAATCTTTAATTTGACTACAAATTGTGCATATCTTGAAAGCATGTCAGATTGGAATGAAATTCATTTTCTAGCTGTTATTCATGGTACAGAGAGTGTTGATCTGAATTTACAAAACATCTAAAAGAATATAAAATAATGTAAGCAATGTAGATTTATATATTTATGTATGTACTTTTCATATAAGTTTTATTGGCTATTTTTCAACCAATTTAGAGACATTGAACTCTTAACTTTTGTTGGAACAAAAACAGCTGAAATGATTCAAATAAGTTATTCTTTTCAGGTCTCAAATGGTTTCCCTGACATTTTTCAGTCAGATCATAAGCTACCTGTCAAAGCTCTGCCACAAAACATTCCCGACAAGTCTACAACGGTTTAGAAAGTCACATGGTAATTTTGAATGCTGTCTTACAGTACATTCCACGATGACAACGATAATATTGTACACAAAGTCAGAAAGAGGCTAGGTCAACTGTAAGGTATATTTAAAATTTATTTCAGGCTGTGAGCAAGAGAGGGCGACATCAAAATACCACCACATGTCAGACAGGACTCATCTTTTGTGTTGAGGTGGTCGACTTGACAGACTAAACAGACAAGAATTCCTCATATGAAGTGGAGTATGTAATTGGCTGAATGGCTGACTTCAGGGGTGTTGAGTTTCCTGCAGGGAACTTGGAAGCTAGTGAGCCTCAGTGTCTGCTAGATGAGATGAGATTGGGGGGACATGATACTTCTTGGAGAATTGTGTCGACAAGTGACAACGGCAAATAGTTCCCAGCAACATCAGGCTTGACTTTGTTCAAGATAGTTGAACATACTTTGGCAACTAAACTGATAATTTTGAATATTTTTTAATTGTGAATTTTATATATTTTATGAACTTGCAGTGATAAATCTACAAATATGACCTGCTGTGAACGCTAGTTGAACATACTTTGGCAACTAAAATTTGACAAAGCTTTCACTCAAAAGTAATGTCAATTCAATTTATTACACGTTATTATTTATTTTCAATATTGTACATACATAGAGATTATTAACCGAGTGTGTTTCCGTATCATTAATATCATATAATAGGAATAAAATTTGTATTATGCGAGCCTTTGGCGAGCATAATACATATACTTTTATTCCTATTATATGATATTAATGATACGGAAACACACGAGGTTAATAATTTCTTTATCATATAATGTAATTTTGAAAAAAAAAAAATTTAAACGAAAATATGATTCCTTCTAAAAATATGTTTGACCTAGATTTCGCGGAGTATTTGCTTTCACAATAAACCAAGGTGAAGGTCATATTGTCGGCGATGTATAGTTGTGAACAGTCCAGAAATATTCCTTCATGAAATGAATTTTTTCACAGTGTTAGAAACATCTTCTGCAATCTATCAACTTTTTTCAGTCTGATTCCCAGTACACATTGTATTTTTTATAACACAAAATATAAGAAGCACTTGTCAACGTCGCTACAACAGGGGAGGTAACTCTAACTGCATTTTGAAAAGCTGCATTGTCATTGTTGTTACGCCAGTTCAGTTTCGGTATCTTTAGACTAAGCGCCGACTATTTGTGAAGGTGAGGTTGTTGAGTTTGTTACTACGCTACTGGATAATCTGTACTGTCACTAGAATATGATTTGTTTTTTTATGATAAGTTGGTAACCGACACGGTCAAAGCGATCTAGGTCTATGTTATTCACGAAAATTGAAGCACATATTTTTCGATAGCCGACAATGTTAGCTGCATATCGTTATATTTCTTAAACGCACAATGAAATCAACTTGAAATGCTTCGATAACCAAGCTATAATTTCTAAAATACCAATGCGTGATAAGTTTACCCTGACGGATTTTGTTTACAATATTTCATTCGATAAAAAATAGAGCCATTGGCTCTGTAGCTCATCAGGCTTCATCGTCAATTACAATATATGCTGTTGAGTGTGGCAAATGTGATTCCCCCTTTGTAGAGGCCAAGGGTCACCAATCATAAAATTAAGTATAATAGGCGACAAGTTACAGTTTTCAAGGCTGGCCTTATACTTCATTGGAGCAACAGGGTCACCAAACCTACAATTCATAATCCTCAATAATCAAGGAGTCTGTACACAAAGTTTCAGCTTTCTAGGCCTTATGGTTCTGGAGAAGAAGATGAAAATAGGTTTTTAGGGCGTGGCCCCTGTGGCCCTTATTTGGGGTCACAGGGCCACCAAAGCTACAATTTATAATCCTCACTAGCCAAGGAGTCTGTACACAAAGTTTCAGCTTTCTAGGCCTCATGGTTCTGGAGAAGAAGATGAAAATAGGTTTTTAGGACGTGGCCCCTGTGACCCTTATTAGGGGTCACAGGGCCACCAAAGCTACAATTTATAATCCTCACTAGCCAAGGAGTCTGTACACAAAGTTTCAGCTTTCTAGGCCTCATGGTTCTGGAGAAGAAGATGAAAATAGGTTTTTAGGACGTGGCCCCTGTGGCCCTTATTAGGGATCACAGGACCACCAAAGCTACAATTTATAATCCTCACTAGCCAAGGAGTCTGTACACAAAGTTTCAGCTTTCTAGGCCTTATGGTTCTGGAGAAGAAGTCGAAATTCCACAAAGTTTACGGACGGATGGACGGACGGACGGACGCCGGACACCATGCCATGCCATAAGCCCATCGGGCCTTACAGGCCAGATGAGCTAAAAATACAAAACCTGAAAACTCCTGATGACGTTATCAATGGTTAGAGACCGGTTTAGGACTCGCATGAAATGCATGGAGGTTTGAGAAAATAGTTCGGGTTTTGACCTAATTTGCATCTTTATCAGATTTTGAGCAAATCGGATACCAAGTTTATCCGATAGCTTTATTGCATCGATAACACCCTCCATTATATGATAATGCTAATTATTGTGATATATTTTATGAACTTGCAGTGATAAATCTACAAATATTAGCTGCTCACAGTGCAGTGTCCAGGCACCTGCTATCACAAGTTTATTAGTCCTGAAGACAATAGTACTACGAAAAAAGATTGCATTTAATTTCTGAAGCTCAAAGTTATTATATTTGTGAAGTCTTTCGAAATCTAAAGAGTATTTGATTCAATCAATTCATTTTTGTAATGATTATGTATTCTAGCCTACCAGACAAAAACTGAAATGCGACCAAAAAACATGTAACAGACAAAATACGAAAATAACATCAAAATTTCAGCTTAACACATGGAAAAGTTGTGAAAAAGCATAATTCTACCATGAATGTTATGAATACTAGATTCTGATTGGTTCACCTGGAAAATCAAACATGATCAATTTTGGAATGAACGTCTTCTGATTTTGATGCCGCTTCACCACGCATTGATACACCCGACTGGCAATTTCATAGCTGGTATTCTGCTGTTTACCGAGATTAAAACTTTTAAAAAGTTATTTAACATGTTTTATTTTCGTGTGTTTACGGGGGATGACCAAATCGTTTAAGGAAAATAAAGAATGTTATTCAAAATAAGAAGTTTAATGGATCAATTAGCGCCACACGCAGCGGGCTTCCTTCGATTACGGCAACAATACCGTGATGTCATTTACACGAGCGCTCATGACATCATTATCCCTAACAATGTCATAGTGGTTTTCTGTTTGAATCATCTATTTGATTGATAGGGATGTTTCAGTCTATATTGTCAACAAGTAATTAAATCACACATTTTAAACGGTACGATATTAATAGCTGTATTGAAGAAAGAGAGAAATATATTTGATGGATACGCATTGATAGATTTACCTTTGCTCACGGCTAAATTTATTTCAATTACCAGGGAGCATAACCCCCGACTCAGACCAGTTCATTTTTGTTGACGGAAGTTAAGACATTTTACAAAGTGCAATTCCCTTAGACACAGAGTTCAGGATTAAAATCGTCATGGTAGAATGGAGATAAACCTAGTGTGTTTGAAAATCAGAGACATGTTATACTGGATTGATAGCGAGTAAATTCTAAATTGCATGTTATACTGGATTGATCCGATCCAGTATAACATGTCTCTGATTTTCAAACACACTAGGTTTATCTCCTAAATCAAGTAACGGAGAAAAACAAGATGTTATGGATAGTTATGGACATATGCAATAAAGGAGTTGACTATCCATAACAACTTGTTCTTCTTCATCAACCAGCTTCTAAATGCCTCTCAAAGAAATCAAGTAAGTGTTCAAGCTTATCGAGCTATGTCGCTTATCAGTTCAATAGAAGCGATTTGTTGTATAGGCCTAATCATAATCACAGCATTTAACAGGTTTCGGAAATGCAATACAAGAGCTATGGGCCATTTTGCTCATTCAATCAAAATAAGGCCCATTAATATAAAGTTTACTATTGATAAGGCAATGGCCCATTTGGAATCCAGAAAATTACTTAAATGCCTGAAAACGACCCATTGTCAAAGATGTATTCCTCAATCCCTGACTATTCAGATTTTGCTCCACTTTGTTTTTTTGTGCCTAATGTTTGTGGCAACTGTAATTGTCTTAGTGATAATGTTGATAGGTAACACATGACACCACACTGCCTCTCTACTGTCATATACACACCACTCCAGGCCCATATTACCCTTGACAGTTGTGAGCTTACACATCATAAAAACATCACTCATTCACAGCGACGGACAGCTTCAAACAGAAAACAGTTGGTTCTTTCATAGCTGAATCATTCAAATGAGCTAGCAATTTCTTCATGGATTTTTCACTGACATAGAAGACAACTCGAGTTGAATGCACTCCCAGCAAGACTCAGTTCTCTGGCTTGTTCTGGTATAGGTCGGGGAATGTCCATTGTACAACAGCAATAATCAGATAAAGCAGACCTTACACTTTGGAATGGCTGGAGCATAACTGATATATGATATCAAACAGTTAACTTCTTTGAGTGGCATTTAGAAGTTGGAAGTCAAATAAGGACGAATATTTTATGGATGACAACTTTTTATTCTGAGTACACGACGTTTCGATACAGCTTCTTGCTTCGTTTACAAGAAGCTGTATTGAAACGTCGTGTATTCAGAATAAAGAAGTTGTCATCCAAAAAATATTCGTCATTGAAAACGATACAAGCAGCTGTATCGAAACGTCGTGTACTCAGAATAAAGAAGTTGTTATCCATAAAATATTCGTCCTTAATATCAAACAGGATCCGAACATGGCTAGTGAAGATGATGCTCGAATAGTAAACTGGATCCGAACTGGGATAGTGAAGATGATGCTCAAATAGTAAACTGGATCCAAACTGGGATAGTGAAGATGATGCTAGGATAGTAAAGTTCGGCACTGATTGTCGGACCCACTAGTTAAATTATAAAGAAGATATGATAATGGAGATGCATTTGACTAAGTTGGAATGTGTTTGGGCTCGTACTCTCAGGATACAGTCTCTGCTAGAACAGCAAAGGGACTAATTTCAACCCTCTTAGGCTGTTTATATTCCTTATATTGTGGATACAGTCTCTGCTAGAACAGCAAAGGGACTAATTTCAACCCTCTTAGGCTGTTTATATTTCTTATATTGTGGATCATGTAATGCTGTTACATTACGCATCTAGTCTGAAGGGGTCAAGGTCACCAAACAGGAAGTAAATGTAGAAGATGACCAGTTTCTAAGAGAGGCACTCAGACATATATGTGTACGTAATACGGTAATATACATGTATGGTGACTCAAACACTTGAGCCACACACACAGCCAACCAGAGGCAATTATGACACATGACTGATGAGTGGCCTGCAGTTTGAAACTGTGTCAGATCTCTATCAGACCAGCTAACTGTGTCAGAACGAGATATAGCCAAAAATTCCTTGCAACAATCACTAAACTTGATTTGAGAGATCTAAGAGAGAAAATGAGATTTACTCTAGATGTCATTCCAAAGATGAGCATAATCAGTCATTTAGTAACATACAAAGAAAATAAAAGAGATCAATATAAAATTTGAAATAATATTTGTTTATAAATATATTATATTGGAGTTGTTTGATTTCAGTTATATAAAGCAACAAGGCTGACAGAGATCACAAAGCTGGCAAATGTGGAAAGATACATCATTCCCTGATGAGTAACAGCACTGTTATAATTTATAAATGTGGAAAGATACATCATTCCCTGATGAGTAACAGCACTGTTATAATTTATAAATGTCTTGCAGCCAACGATAGCCAGACCCTTTTATCATAAACATATCTCTTGTGAGGAATGGTTTTTATGCTTGATCTCACGTTAACAAGCAAAATCTTATTTGGAACACCGTTTCAGTGATTAATGCCCGTCAAGCGAATAATGATGTCAAATGAAAGCATTACCATGTCAGATGACATCATCCATGAAAGAGACAATCTGTCAGATAAAAAAGACAGCAAGTGCTAACTTACACAGGGGGGTTTCAAAGGAATTCAGGGAAGATGAGTCTACGAGGAGTGAACCGGAGTGCATTGTGACTGCACCCTCAAATTGTCACCCAGACACCTGTCACAATTTGTTTGATAGAGTTTAGAAGGTAAATGCAGCAAGTATGTGTGCACCAAAACATAGGGAGATTTATCATCCAAAACTGGGTTCCACAGGAGATATCGCTTGTGGAATTCAAGCGATATCTCCTCGATATAGCAGATTTTGAACAATGCCCTGTCATCAGAAAATACATGACATTACAAACATTTTACATCATCAGTGACGTCACAATTCTATGGAGTCATAAACACAACATTGTCACAATGCTATGACGTCATTACCACGATGACATAACAATGCTATGACATCACTGGCTTAGGAACTTTAGGGCTATGCAGTGTTCAAAGATGTACATGCTAATGCTAACGTGATGAAAATGATTTTGGATGATAAATAGAATCTCACCCTTGGATATTTGTTACTTTTATCAACTTGTGTTGATATATTTGATATCAGAAGACACTTGGGGAAGATTCTCTATATATTATATGCCTCTGTGGTAAAGAAAAGTAGTTAATAACATTAAAAATAATTGTTTGCGACATCATACAGAGATGACATTGCGTTGTAGAAGTGACGTCAGTTGCTAACTGTTCCAGCAGTACTCTAGTGAAGATGATGAAGAACTGTCAGTGATGAGGAAGAACTCGATGCGTAGTGTGGGACCTCAGGCTAACATGGTATAATAATTTGTGTAGCATGGGATACATGTACAAACTCATCAAACTCAACTTGTTTAATTTCTTCAAAATTCCAAGTGTAAAGAGAAAAGCAGCACATCAAAAGATGTCAATAGAAAAAGAGAGGAGAAGAGTTGGAAACGGTCAAACCATCAACAACTTCGAGGTTCATAATGTTTAAGAGCATTTGAACTATCAGCTTATGAAGAGGCCCTGAAGAGACTGATATAAATGTTGAGCAGATACATGGACAGTTTAAGTGACCTTTTTCTCAAATTTAGTATTTATAAAACCGTTTAAGATAGAATATAAGAAGATAACACTATTACCCAAAAGGGAATTCTTCTTACATCCAACAGACCATGACATGATACATATGAGTAATAGTTGTTTTAGCTCATTAAACAGGATATAATTCATTAAAGAACTGTTATGTACTGTGTACTTTGTATTTCCTGATTAACAATCTACCCTTCTATACATTGACATTGTTATCACTCGTACAACAATTATTCAAGCCCACATACGATTTAATCCCCCAGTAATATCGAACTAAAACTTAACAGTTTGCTTAACACACTTTGACTTAAAGGGGCAGTAGCACGTTTTTTGATAACTTTATATTTTAAAATTTTCACTGATAATTGTAAGTTAATGTTAAATGTATTATATTGACAGTGTCAAAAATCTCATTAAACAAGTCAATCATCCATAGTCAGAGGACAAAGTTTGAAGATTCACATGAAATCCATTGGCGGCCATTTTTGTGTGAACACCTTTAATTCATTTTGAGTAAGAAAAAGGAATCGCATGGCTAAACTTTACAATATATATTTGAATTATTACTGCTCCATTTAGTTTAAATACATTGTCTTTCAATTGGAACCATTAATTTTCATTTTCCTGACAACACCTTATATTCCCCCTAAAAACGTGCTACTGCCCCTTTAAACAACACTTGTTAAACAACATGATAAAAGGTCTTTTTTCTCTGACATTATCTTTTTTATAAAACACGGTGCGAATATAGAATCTGTTCGCCACTCATTTTTTTCCATACAAACCCATGTTTCCTAAAAAATCGATGTTTTAGCTCTTACATACCTCCAATCCTGGTCAAGTGCTAATTTTTTTTAAATGCATCCCCTTGATTAACGGTTATGAAAACTTTAAATTTCGAAACCGGCCTTAGGGCCTATCTTAGAATTATGAAGATCCCGTCTAAACAATTTATCATGAAATGAAAACTTATACATGTATAAATAAAAACTTTATTGGCAATCTTCAAAATACATATTGATAAATAAACTATCTAAAGTTCCATCCATATCATTTATAGTTGACTGAATTGTAAGGGATAAAAGATTTTTGTTTTTAAATTGAATGAAATTCTAGCTTATACAACTATTTATCAACTCTCCTTTTATACCACATGTATCTTCTTTAACCGTAGGATACATAAAATATATGAATCATCCAATATATTATTTACGGAATGATAGCTATGTCGACGATCTTCTTTAATCCTTGGATGCATTAAATATAATTTTATATTAGGTACATAATATTGACATACATGTAGAAGTCTGTCTTTTATCCTTGGATATCCAAACAGCATTTAACTACTTCAGTCGACAATCTTTTTTAACCCTTGGATACATATCAAAATATTGACATAAAAGACGATCTTTTTTAGCCCTCGGATGTATAAGAAATGCTATCTTAGTAGGTCTTTTGTTTTTAGCATCGACTTCATGGAGTTAGGGTTACATTTTTTTTTTGTTTACTGAAAATTCCCACACACGTTTCACGTGTCATATAGTTAACTTCGAACATAAGTAAACGTTGCATATGAGACATACTTTCTCCTATATAATATACTACCTTGTAACCTATATATAAACTTAGTCGACGATCTCCCTTAACCCTTCAAGGCCTTGGATACAAAAAGACTGTCTTCTTCCGAGTTTAGAGTACTAGTTGAATATATCATTTTTAAAAATCTGCAATTCTTTCTATTTTGTATTCATTTACATTGTGGATACAGAAATGACATCTACTTCATTTTCAAGTTAGGGTTTAAACTTAATATTATCTTGTATTGAATTTCGTTGACAATCTCCCTTAACCCCTGGATACAGAAAAAAAGACTATCTTCTTTTGAGTTTAGTTTTACTTCCAGGGTACGTTTCACGAACTTTCAATGCTATTAAAACTCCAACCAGTTTTATATTATATATTTATATGATTTAAAATAAAAATTATATTCATTTAGATTTATATATATATCTTCTTTATTTTCCGGGTACATTTAACACTTCCTTTATGAGCTGATTCATGCAAGGGTCGTTATATTTCATTAGGAGTAGTCCCAACTTTTACCTTTCCTTCGATTCTTCGTCTATTAAGTACAGCTAAATTTTACAGATCACAAAACAGGACTTTTGTCAGTTGACAATGTAAACACACGCTAAAACTCGCCCAAGACATCTTTGAGGTCATCTCTGAACATTCGAATGTCAACTTTCTGTTCTATTTTTAGAACGCCATTCCCACTGATGACTAAAAGTTCCGAGCTTTCACGGTTAACTCTGCTTCCGGCCGTGCGGTTACGCTTGTTGGGTATCATGATTATGATGTTTACCATGTATTCTTGATATTTGTATGATTCCTTCTCTTCCAGATAGTTACAGATGTCTGTTGAAGGTGCAGCAATGATATAACCAAGTGATCGATAGAGTGTGAGAGGCGGGTGGAGAGAGAGGGCGAGTGAGAGGGAAGTGGGGCTGAGAGAAAGAGGAAAGGGGGAGCGAGTTCAAAACTCACTAAAATTTGTTTTTTTTTAAAATTCATCTTTCTTTCATTATACCCCACAAAAAAACATGCCCCACTTTTTTATATACTCCTCACCAAAAAAATCCCTCTTTAGGATGAAATCTAGAGCGACGAAAAGTGGCGAACAGATTCTATAGGGGCTCCTAAAACACTGCTAAATGCCAGTTTGTGACGGACTAGACTTAGCAGTTTGTTGTTTTTGTTAGATTCTAAAAGCAATCAGAATAATTAAGTGGAAAGTATTTCTTGCTAAACCAGTTCAAACCAATTAGAGATAATAAAGTAATGCAATCGATAATCGCATCGGAAGAGGTCAACCAATTACAATCATGGGAACAGGGGCCGAGATGAATTTAGCCACCACTACATTCTAATATTCACCTATTCATCCCCTTGCCCCCCTAAAAAAGGGTGGGGGAGGGAAGGGAGATAAAAGACTTTTACAAAGCTTACCTTAAAATTCACTTACTATCAATTCTTTAAAGTAAGTTCTTATTTTCATCCCCAAAATAAGGATTACTAAATCTCAATTTTTGTAGTATCAATTAAATATAATCCTTTATCATTACCTTAATTCGTAAGTAATTTTTTGTCTTCATTTAGATAAAATTTATTTCAAACTGGGAACAAATCTTGGATAAACGCATGAGTGTTTTCAGTTAGTGTTAGGAGACCTCTAGCTGTTACCCAGAGAGAGAACTTGGAGACTAATTACCATTGATTGATTACTACTCAGTCAGTCCTTCAGGGATAAGAAATTAACACTGTCATCGAAACGACATTACCCGTCTTTTCCCTGATATTTCACAAACTCACTCAACCATGTAGGCCTGCCATATTGAAAATACTCATTGTGCAATCATGTTATTCAATAAATAATAAATAATAAATAATGAACGTCAGATAAAGATACAGACGTAAAAAAGGAAAGAGGATCGTCCTATTGACGAGTTTAATCCTTCATGTTTTAAAGAATTCTACAAACCAACAACAGGTGTAACAAAAAGCTTTCTCTCACCTGCCGATTGAGCCTTGGATTGTGTATTTGCTTGTCAGAGCGTCCGTCTTGATGGCTGTGTTTGGTACGTAATTTCCGACTTTCAGGCCATTCATACTGAACATATTCTGTATTTACACTCTCAGGAATAAATCACATTTCCCCAAGCACGCTACAAGTATCCCGTCTCATGAAAACACACCACGATGGACTGTCGACTCGAAAGTCGATTTCACAAAGGAAGGAATCAGATCTGGGGTGGACACAGCAACAAGCACCACAGGATATTTAGTGAGAAAAACTTATCCGTCTCATCGATTCTGTAGATTCGGTTCAGGTTTCGTCGCAAATGACACTCCTTTAATTATCTTTGTATATTTTCATCAGTTTATGTGAAGGCCAAGTCCAGTCAAAATAGCTCGGCTTCACTTATCAAAAGTGATACTTGAGTAACTTCCGGTTTGCTATGCGAAAACGAGGCTAGGTTGAAAAGAGGGAATATCCTTAAAGCGAACCATGAATTGTCAGGTCATATTGACCTGTAATACCAATTTATTTTAGACTATATTTAGACTGCTAGGTTTAAAATCTATTTTAAACACTTACTTTTTGGTCAGGACTGGTAACTTTTCACTTTTTTTTCTTTATTTTCACCTTATGAATTGACCTATTAATTTTCAGGACAGGCTAGGTTTCAAATCTATTTTATACACTGCTATATATAACGTATATATATATAAAGTATGTAAGCGAATCATTTTATCATGTTGTTAATCAATCATCGACCGTAAATTGAAACTTGAACATATCTGGACCATCTTCGAATAAAAAGTTTACACGTAAGAAGTATAGGGCTCTGCAATGATTTTAAAAACGCTTCTTTTAGTCTGATTAAAATCGACTGTGATTCGAGGAAAAAAAGTGTAAAAATATTATCTCTAGTCGGGTTCGAACCAAACCTAGCCCGGCTTTCCTCTCATCCCGAATGGTTCGAGCCCCAATAGAGACAATATTTTTTATATTTTATTCCTCGGATCCCGGTCGATTTTAATCAGACTGAGAATCGTTTATTCCAATGTGAAATTTAATACTTATCAATTAATCATCCTCAAATAATGATATACATTAAATATTTTTCTCCATGAAAATACATAAACAGCTTTGTAGGCTTCTATAATTATATACGCATGCAGAAGCCAAAACTACACGTCTGTCGCTACACATGTCCAATTTACATGTATGGGCTACTATGAATATATAACCTTTCAAAAAGCCTAACTGTTCTTCTGGCTGCTCTAGAAAGTTCCAATAAAATTCTTCTTCAAAGTTCTAATAATACTTTCAAATAAGTTTACGCCCGTCATTATCCGGTTTTCGGTCATATTAGCGTCTTTAAACCACTATATATATATATAATATATCAGTTGATATCGTCATTGTTCACATCAGATCAATAGCTTTAAATCAATTATCTTCATAAATTAAAGGCACTTAATTGTCGATAAACTAATTTCCAACGTTTTGCACAATCGACTCCAAAACCTTACACGGAGAATAAATGTTGAACCAATTTATACAAAAGCTTCACATGCACGATCGTATATGGTGAATGGATTGCACAAATAATACATTATACAGATAACAATTTCTTAAAAGTTTAAAAGAGTACACCATAGTGTAGGCCGCCACTTAAATTGATCTCTTTTGTATTTTGATAGATGTAATTTTTTGGGGCTCAAATTAACATGCTGAGAAACTGGTGAGAGAATTGAAATTAACAACTATCCGAGGACTTAGGAGGCGAGAATCTTGCCGCGAGGCGCTAAGCCGAGCACGTGGCGCGTGAGGTTGCACGAGGTGAAACTTAAACGAACAGCGGGCATTTCAACAGTCACTGTTTGTTCTATTTACCTACGTAACCGCAAAGTTAATGCCAAGGTAAAGGATGGCGTACATTACTACAATCGTGAAAGAATCAAAGCATATTCATGAATATTTCTCAGAACTCATAGGCATGTTATCAATATTTCACTAAATGGGATATATTTATTTGATAACAGAAAGTTCTAGTTTATATTTCAATAGAATATCAAATCTAAATAGAACAACACGACCAAATTAAATACGAAACGTCGACAGTTATAATCCCCCAGCACACACTGGAAGCCGTATAGGTTTGGGCTCCGTCCGTGCGTCCGTGTGTCCGTCCGTCCGAGTTAATGCAATAATGGGGACAACTTTTCTCAGAAACTATTTCAGATAGGTTTACCAAACTTGCTGTGTGTCTTCATGGTATGGCGGTTACGAGTCAGTTCGCTCCAAAACCTGTTCCTCCTAGGTCGGTTCGCTCCAAAACCAGTTCCTCCTAGGTCGGTTCGCTCCAAAACCTGTTCCTCCTAGGTCGGTTCACTCCAAAACCAGTTCCTCCTAGGTCGGTTCGCTCCAAAACCTGTTCCTCCTAGGTCGGTTCGCTCCAAAACCAGTTCCTCCCAGGTCGGTTCACTCCAATAAATTTTACCGTCACTGATACATATGTTTGTTCTTTATCATACCTTTATCTGTGGTGCAGATGATTTTGAAATCACTTGAGTGTGCATTATGATTATGAATTCGACTCGTGGAATAGCCTACATCGAAAATAGGTATCACGATTATGATTATAACTGGAGACTTTAATGAAGATCTTCTTAATACAAATTCAAGCAGAGTTGACCAACTAAAGTTGATAAATGGATTACCTCAAAGCATTACCGATCCTACAAGGATTACTCCCCATTCTAGTACTTTGATTGATCTAATATTTGTGTCACATGTTGCCTCTGTACCAGAATCCGGTGTACTTGATCCTATATGTAGTGATCACTGTCCTGTGTTTGTTACGTTAAAAGAAAACGCTACAAAAATACATTCTTTTAAACGGAATTTACCCATCGATTGGACCAAATTTAGACAATTTTGGAATACAATTTAAGTTGATTATCCAGATTTCATTGCCGGTGCAGTATATAGAGGTAAGGAAATAAGAGCTATATTTTGCGACGTTAGCAAGGCTTTCGACAAGGTGTGGCACAAAGGTATTATATTTAAATTAACAAGAAATGGTATAAATGGTAATCTTCTAAAGTGGTTTTAGAGTTATCTTGACAAAAGAGAACAACGTGTTGTTATTAATGGATGTAGATCAGATAATAGTACTATTTTGCTGGCGTACCCCAGGGCGCAGTCTTAGGACCACTTTTATTCATTATTTATATGAATGATATATAGTTGAAGGAATAAGTTGTAACATATGCCTCTTTGCGGATGATACTTCTTTGTATGCACTCATTGGTGATCCCGAGGAAACTGCTATCAATATGAACGAGGATCTACAGCTAGTGCTGAATGGGCAGAAAAGTGGCAAGTGTCGTTTAACCCAACTAAGACAGAATCAGTTCACTTTACATTCTTTTAAAATTAAAACACTAAGAAGAGTTCAAATACTTTATTGCCAAAACATTATTAATTAATACACATATGGTACTGGTTTTGGAGCGAACTGACCCGTAACCCTTTATCCAAACCCTTATTCCAAGCAATACAACTGAACTTATTGGATAATAATAATAATAATAGGGCACTTGTAAAGCGCTATAATTCCGCACCACTGAGGGGCACGCTCAAAGCGCTAGCATAAAATTACAACTGGAAACTGTAGAAATGGGTATGGGAATTGTCAATATCGATAGGAGGGGATAACATCGAAAGCAAAGGTCAAAGATACAAAATGTTTTTTAGAAGCTGAACAAATTCTTCAACCCGTTTTCAACTGAAGGGAAAGGAATCGAAACCTCCCTATGAATATCGATTTGTTCGAACTCGATGCGGAAAAAAAACGCGTGATTACGAAACAGATTTAAAATTATTCACCATCTAATTTCATCATTACAATGTATACATAAGAACTCTTTTTTTCCTAATGACGTTTTTACAATTTATTCATACAAATAGGACATGAACTATGTGTGCTGTAAGCTTTTTATTTCGAATAGGCAGTAGTACAGCGTTGCTGAGGGTGGCCGTCGACATCATGTCGGTAAATTGCTAACATTGACAAAAACAGTAATTACTGAACTAAATTGCCAAAATATACTCCAAGACAAAAGTTTAGACTCAGTGAAAAGTGTAATGTCCTATTTTCTATCGCTAATATCTTACGAACTAGTGACTCTATTCTTCATGTCTCGGACTAAACGCCGTAACAAGGATATAATCCCCCACTAGGATCTACCTACAGACCTACTAGGATCCCCCACTAGGATCTAGCTACAGACCTACTAGGATCCCCCACTAGGATCTAGCTACAGACCTACTAGGATCTACCTACAGACCTACTAGGATCTAGCTACAGACCTACTAGGATCTACCTACAGACCTACTAGGATCTACCTACAGACCTACTAGGATCTACCTACAGACCCACTAGGATCTACCTACAGACCTACTAGGATCTAGCTACAGACCTACTAGGATCTACCTACAGACCTACTAGGATCTACCTACAGACCTACTAGGATCTCCCACTAGGATCTAGCTACAGACCTACTAGGATCTACCTACAGACCTACTAGGATCTACCTACAGACCCACTAGGATCTACCTACAGACCCACTAGGATCTAGCTACAGACCTACTAGGATCTAGCTACAGACCTACTAGGATCTACCTACAGACCCACTAGGATCTAGCTACAGACCTACTAGGATCTACCTACAGACCTACTAGGATCTACCTACAGACCCACTAGGATCTACCTACAGACCCACTAGGATCTAGCTACAGACCTACTAGGATCTAGCTACAGACCTACTAGGATCTACCTACAGACCTACTAGGATCTACCTACAGACCTACTAGGATCTACCTACAGACCTACTAGTATCTCCCACTAGGATCTACCTACAGACCTACTAGGATCTACCTACAGACCTACTAGTATCTCCCACTAGGATCTACCTACAGACCCACTAGGATCTACCTACCGACCTACTAGGATCTACCTACAGACCCACTAGGATCTACCTACAGACCCACTAGGATCTAGCTACAGACCTACTAGGATCTAGCTACAGACCTACTAGGATCTACCTACAGACCTACTAGGATCTACCTACAGACCTACTAGGATCTACCTACAGACCTACTAGTATCTCCCACTAGGATCTACCTACAGACCTACTAGGATCTACCTACAGACCTACTAGTATCTCCCACTAGGATCTACCTACAGACCCACTAGGATCTACCTACAGACCTACTAGGATCTACCTACAGACCCACTAGGATCTACCTACAGACCTACTAGGATCTACCTACAGACCTACTAGGATCTACCTACAGACCTACTAGGATCTAGCTACAGACCTACTAGGATCTCCCACTAGGATCTACCTACAGACCCACTAGGATCTACCTACAGACCTACTAGGATCTACCTACAGACCTACTAGGATCTACCTACAGACCTACTAGGATCTCCCACTAGGATCTACCTACAGACCTACTAGGATCTACCTACAGACCTACTAGGATCTACCTACAGACCCACTAGGATCTACCTACAGACCTACTAGGATCTACCTACAGACCTACTAGGATCTCCCACTAGGATCTACCTACAGACCTACTAGGATCTAGCTACAGACCTACTAGGATCTACCTACAGACCTACTAGGATCTACCTACAGACCTACTAGGATCTACCTACAGACCTACTAGGATCTAGCTACAGACCTACTAGGATCTACCTACAGACCTACTAGGATCTACCTACAGACCTACTAGGATCTCCCACTAGGATCTACCTACAGACCTACTAGGATCTAGCTACAGACCTACTAGGATCTCCCACTAGGATCTACCTACAGACCCACTAGGATCTACCTACAGACCTACTAGGATCTACCTACAGACCTACTAGGATCTAGCTACAGACCTACTAGGATCTCCCACTAGGATCTAGCTACAGACCTACTAGGATCTACCTACAGACCTACTAGGATCTACCTACAGACCCACTAGGATCTACCTACAGACCTACTAGGATCTACCTACAGACCTACTAGGATCTACCTACAGACCTACTAGGATCTACCTACAGACCTACTAGGATCTAGCTACAGACCTACTAGGATCTCCCACTAGGATCTACCTACAGACCCACTAGGATCTACCTACAGACCTACTAGGATCTACCTACAGACCTACTAGGATCTACCTACAGACCTACTAGGATCTCCCACTAGGATCTAGCTACAGACCTACTAGGATCTACCTACAGACCTACTAGGATCTACCTACAGACCTACTAGGATCCCCCACTAGGATCTACCTACAGACCTACTAGGATCTCCCGCTAGGATCTACCTACAGACCTACTAGGATCTCCCACTAGGATCTACCTACAGACCCACTAGGATCTACCTACAGACCTACTAGGATCTCCCACGAGGATCTACCTACAGACCTACTAGGATCTCCCACGAGGATCTACCTACACACCTACTAGTATCTACCTACAGACCTACTAGGATCTCCCACTAGGATCTACCTACAGACCTACTAGGATCTACCTACAGACCTACTAGGATCTCCCACTAGGATCTACCTACAGACCTACTAGTATCTACCTACAGACCTACTAGGATCTCCCACTAGGATCTACCTACATACCTACTAGGATCTACCTACAGACCTACTAGGATCTCCCACTAGGATCTACCTACAGACCTACTAGGATCTACCTACAGACCCACTAGGATCTACCTACAGACCTACTAGGATCTCCCACTAGGATCTACCTACAGACCTACTAGGATCCCCCACTAGGATCTACCTACAGACCTACTAGGATCCCCCACTAGGATCTACCTACAGACCTACTAGGATCCCCCACTAGGATCTACCTACAGACCTACTAGGATCTACCTACAGACCTACTAGGATCTACCTACAGACCCACTAGGATCTACCTACAGACCTACTAGGATCTCCCACTAGGATCTACCTACAGACCTACTAGGATCCCCCACTAGGATCTACCTACATACCTACTAGGATCTCCCACTAGGATCTACCTACAGACCTACTAGGATCTCCCACGAGGATCTACCTACAGACCTACTAGGATCTCCCACTAGGATCTACCTACAGACCTACTAGGATCTCCCACTAAGATCTACCTACAGACCTACTAGGATCTCCCACTAGGATCTACCTACAGACCTACTAGGATCTCCCACTAAGATCTACCTACAGACCTACTAGGATCCCCCACGAGGATCTACCTACAGACCTACTAGGATCTCCCACTAGGATCTACCTACAGACCTACTAGGATCTCCCACTAGGATCTACCTACAGACCTACTAGGATCTCCCACTAGGATCTACCTACAGACCTACTAGGATCTACCTACAGACCTACTAGGATATACCTACAGACCTACTAGGATCTACCTACAGACCTACTAGGATCTAGCTACAGACCTACTAGGATCTACCTACAGACCTACTAGGATCTACCTACACACCTACTAGGATCCCCCACTAGGATCTAGCTACAGACCTACTAGGATCCCCCACTAGGATCTACCTACAGACCTACTAGGATCTACCTACAGACCTACTAGGATCTACCTACAGACCTACTAGGATCTACCTACAGACCTACTAGGATCTACCTACAGACCTACTAGGATCTACCTACAGACCTACTAGGATCTACCTACAGACCTGCTAGGATCTACCTACACACCTACTAGGATCCCCCACTAGGATCTAGCTACAGACCTACTAGGATCTCCCACTAGGATCTACCTACAGACCCACTAGGACCTACCTACAGACCTACTAGGATCTAGCTACAGACCTACTAGGATCCCCCACTAGGATCTACCTACAGACCTACTAGGATCTCCCACTAGGATCTACCTACAGACCTACTAGGATCTACCTACAGACCTACTAGGATCTACCTACAGACCTACTAGGATCTCCCACTAGGATCTACCTACAGACCTACTAGGATCTACCTACAGACCTACTAGGATCCCCCACTAGGATCTAGCTACAGACCTACTAGGATCTCCCACTAGGATCTAGCTACAGACCTACTAGGATCTCCCACTAGGATCTACCTACAGACCTACTAGGATCTACCTACAGACCCACTAGGATCCCCCACTAGGATCTACCTACAGACCTACTAGGATCTCCCACTAGGATCTACCTACAGACCTACTAGGATCTACCTACAGACCTACTAGGATCTCCCACTAGGATCTACCTACAGACCTACTAGGATCTACCTACAGACCTACTAGGATCTCCCACTAGGATCTACCTACAGACCTACTAGGATCTACCTACAGACCTACTAGGATCCCCCACTAGGATCTAGCTACAGACCTACTAGGATCTCCCACTAGGATCTAGCTACAGACCTACTAGGATCTCCCACTAGGATCTACCTACAGACCTACTAGGATCTACCTACAGACCCACTAGGATCCCCCACTAGGATCTACCTACAGACCTACTAGGATCTACCTACAGACCTACTAGGATCTACCTACAGACCTACTAGGATCTACCTACAGACCTACTAGGATCTCCTACTAGGATCTAGCTACAGACCTACTAGGATCCCCCACTAGGATCTACCTACAGACCTACTAGGATCTCCCACTAGGATCTACCTACAGACCTACTAGGATCTACCTACAGACCCACTAGGATCCCCCACTAGGATCTACCTACAGACCTACTAGGATCTACCTACAGACCTACTAGGATCTACCTACAGACCTACTAGGATCTACCTACAGACCTACTAGGATCTCCTACTAGGATCTAGCTACAGACCTACTAGGATCCCCCACTAGGATCTACCTACAGACCTACTAGGATCTCCCACTAGGATCTACCTACAGACCTACTAGGATCTACCTACAGACCTACTAGGATCTACCTACAGACCTACTAGGATCTCCCACTAGGATCTACCTACAGACCTACTAGGATCTACCTACAGACCTACTAGGATCCCCCACTAGGATCTAGCTACAGACCTACTAGGATCTCCCACTAGGATCTAGCTACAGACCTACTAGGATCTCCCACTAGGATCTACCTACAGACCTACTAGGATCTCCCACTAGGATCTACCTACAGACCTACTAGGATCTCCCACTAGGATCTACCTACAGACCCACTAGGATCTACCTACAGACCTACTAGGATCCCCCACTAGGATCTAGCTACAGACCTACTAGGATCTACCTACAGACCTACTAGGATCTACCTACAGACCTACTAGGATCCCCCACTAGGATCTACCTACAGACCCACTAGGATCTACCTACAGACCTACTAGGATCTACCTACAGACCTACTAGGATCTACCTACAGACCTACGAGGATCTACCTACAGACCTACTAGGATCTCCCACTAGGATCTACCTACAGACCCACTAGGATCTACCTACAGACCTACTAGGATCCCCCACTAGGATCTAGCTACAGACCTACTAGGATTTACCTACAGACCTACTAGGATCTACCTACAGACCTACTAGGATCCCCCACTAGGATCTACCTACAGACCTACTAGGATCCCCCACTAGGATCTACCTACAGACCTACTAGGATCCCCCACTAGGATCTACCTACAGACCTACTAGGATCTCCCACGAGGATCTATCTACAGACCTACTAGACCTCACCTCACCCCACTCACCTCGCCTCACCTCACCTCACCCCACATCACTTCACATCACCTAACCCCAACTCACATCACCTCACCTCACCCCACATCGACCAACATCACCTCACCTCCACTCACCTTACCCCACTTCACCTCATCCCACATCACCTCAACCCACCCATCACATCACCTCACATCACCTCACCTAAGCTCACCTCACCTCACCCCACCCATCACATCACCTCACCTCACCCCACCCCACCTCACCTAACCCTACCCATCACCTCACCCCAACCCACCCCACCCCACCTCACCTCACCTCACCTCACCTCACCTCACCTCACCTCACCTCACCTCACCTCACCTCACCTCACCTCACCTCACCTCACCTCACCTCACCTCACCTCACCTCACCTCACCTCACCTCACCTCACCTCACCTCACCTCACCTCACCTCACCTCACCTCACCTCACCTCACCTCACCTCACCTCACCTCACCTCACCTCACCTCACCTCACCTCACCTCACCTCACCTCACCTCACCTCACCTCACCTCACCTCACCTCACCTCACCTCACCTCACCCAACCATACCCCAACCCACCCAACCCAACCCCACCCCACCCCAACAATTCACCGTGACCGTAATTTATCCGACACAAACTGGGGTCCGTTGTCTGTGATTAGCTGATCACACTGTGAGGAATGTCTCTTGAGTTTTTGGATAACTGTTGTTGACTTGTGTCGTTGAGACGGTCAATTTCCCAGAAGTTGCTGTAGTAGTCCACAGTGATGACGTAGTCATTGTTGTGGAGTGTGAACAGGTCACAAGCAACACGTTGCCAGGGTCTCTCTGGGATTTCATGTGGCATCAATGATTCTGGTCACACTGAAACGGCCAGTGAAGGCATTCACGTGCTCGCAGTAGGCAACCATCAATCCCAATGTGAGATGTGTGAAATTTTGTCTTCAGTTCAGTGCGTTGACTTCTAGGTATGACGACTCTCTCACACCTCGGAAGATTAGTACTTGGTCTAAGGTTTGGTTATCACTTATATTTTCCCTCTTTCTGTATCTTTAATTGTCCGTGTCTATCTCGCCCTCATTTCACCCTTTTTATGCCCCCGAATCGGAGATTCCGGGGGTATATTGTTTTTCACCTGTCCGTCTGTCCGTCCGTCTGTCTGTCTGTCCGTCTGTCTGTCCGTTTGTCCACAAAAACTTTAACCTTGGTCATAACTTTTGATTGGTCGGAGCTAGGTCTTTGATACTTGACATATGCATCCGGGGGCATTCGTGTTTCACAAACACATCTTGTTCTCTCTGTCACTCTCTGCGTTAATCGTTGTTAAAATTAAATTTTATAAGAAACGTGTTTGATCACTGGCTTTTAAACTGTTTTAATGTTAAAATCGTATGAATACATGTACCGTAGCATGTCTACGATATTTATACAACAGCTTCACTTGTACTCCTCGAATCGTTTATCAACCAGTGAAATGATCATTAATTGAATTGATGAATGAACTGTATTGCGATACTCGACTGAAAAATATCGCCGACTCATTATGCAAACCGTATTCGTTTACGCAGTTGCTGTACAGCGCTACACGCAGTCAGGTTTGGACGCAATGCATGAACGGATTCAGAGAAAATAGAAGGATAACCCAAAAACAAACTGAATGGTGTTAAAAATAACAAGGAGTAATGGAAAAAGAATATTTATTTGATCAAAATCTTGATCGCGAAAACGATTTAATACGCTTCAGCATGCCACTGCTGAGAAGTCGGACAAGTTAAGTGAAATATGAATGCAACATAACAAGACAATTTGAGCACATAATTCCATATCTCTATAAAACGAAAATTAACTAGCGTCATCAGAAGATGATATATGCCCCTGGTTTCAAATATTTCAGAATTAATATTAATTTTATAAATACCAAATATGATTTTAAATAGACCGTGACCCCTATATGTGGGAAACTACCAATATTTTTCTCTTTTAGTCCACAATCTATTTAGTGCATAATATCTTCGATCTGTGGAGAAATATGAGGAAAAGCTATCTTTCGACTTAACATAACTCACATTTATTGTGTTGTTGAATTTATATTGCATCTTCAAATTTTGTAATAGATGTAAGTGAGAAAATTTGCCATCTATTTTAAATAGAATTGGCATAGTAAAATTCCTGAGACTTTCTGTTCAAGAAACACAATTCTTATTAAAAACGTTAAAATGTAAATCAAAAGAAGTTGAAATTCATCAAGGCACATGTACACATCAGCTATGTCTTTAATGTTTGAGAGGTCTGCTTAGAAAGTAAACAAAGATGAAACATCAACAACTTTGTTGAAGGTTTATATTAACTTTATAAGTATATGTGAATTACTTCATGATTGAACAATATTGATCTCAAACAAGTTGTTTTAAAATATTGTATTATTCTCATATACAACTTTTTAATTCCATATTACATATAATATTATCACATTTTCAGGGCTACAGATAAGGGGCGTACACACGTAATGTACGCCTAAAAATCGACCAAGTACGGCCGAAAATAAAATTTCAAGCGTATCATATACGCTCATACATACCTGTGTTCGTCTACTACTTTGTTTCGGTGCGTATCATGTTCATGGACTTTCATTAGAGTGATATGATTAATTTGATACAACGAAAAATCACAAGCTGAAACGCATCATGCTTTAAACAGGAACAGAGTTATATGCTTGCTGTGCAACGAGGTACACCTTTATTTTTCGATTGGCCAACGTTTCTTATGATTTAAATATCAATCATTACATCTCTTTCTTTAACTCGATATAAAAGGGTATGCAATGTCTGTTTTTTACTGTCATGACTTATGACTTATGACTTATGACTTAGGTTCATTACAAATTATCAACCTTTCTTTTGGACTAAGTGTAATGCCTATATAACATTTTACATTATGAAAAGGTAACACTTGCATCTACCTTATCGTGACAAAATCATTTTAGTGTCACATGCTGACAAAGTATATTGATATGTGCAAAATATGTAAATAAAACATTTGTCTAATACTTATTTTAGTTTCCCACTGTTTAGTGATTTGCAATTTCCCATTTTATCCAATATGTGAACATTTTACATGTCTAACTTGAAATCGATTCAGTCTTCATACGATTCTGCTATTTTGGCTTTTCTTTCCTTTTGTTTGTGAATTAGTTGTTAGTTAACAATGTTGGAAAAGCATTGATGGTTTCACGTATGTTGAATATACCATTTAATTAACTGAAATTAGCCAATTATCAAATTATAACCATACCACCATATGTTAGGGTAAAAAGGGATCGCGTCAATTTTACTACTGTATCAACTGAAATACGACTTCATTTGTAAAAAGTGATTCTGATTTTGGGATTTTATTCACAGACCAGTTTCATCAATTAAATACCGTTACATTTCAGTTACACTGATAATGGGGACTCATAAGATCAAACAAAAAATGAAGAATTTGCCAAAACATTATTTTTCTAACAAATTAGTTAAATTGAATAGAGCATTGAGTATTTATTTGTATTTTTAGAATATATCAACATAATATTGTTTTTACTAATTGGGATGGATAGCGAAAAATATAAAACTGGCGATGATCAAATTTAACAACGTATAAAGCAAACTCTTTAGCACTATGTCAGTACACCTTCATACTCTTGAGTACACCTGCACTTAAAATTCAAGGCATATGTACAACTTCACTCAAAAAGTTATCTGGAGCCCTGCATTTTACATCAAAAATATTCTTTTGTTGCTTTCGTTTTTTTAACAATCCGTATCGTACTCATTCACAATCCGGAACATCTGTAAACATAGCCCAGTAACAATCATTGACAATAACATTACACCCGTCTGAATAAACATCAATTATGAACAATTAAAATAACACTTTTGATTCATCGAATATGGAATTGTAAATGTCAGTTGAATGAAGCTTTGATAATCTGAAGTTTCAATATATTAAACTGTCCAATTTAGTTTATCTGAGACTTTTAATCAGTCTTAGATATTAAAGTTTTCAATATCATCAACGAATTTGCTTAATGAATTAGAAAATACAAACAAATGATAGCTAAAATGGTCTTTGATTACATTAATTTAATCATAGTTACCAAATATTGTAATATTCCGACCAAAAAATATAAAATTAACACTTTTTTTTACCAAATTAAATTCTTACCAAAAGTGAAATTTCCCATGACAATCCGTAACCGTCCCATAACAATCCGGAATCCCAGTAACAATCTCTCTCCCAACGGTGCGTATGTGGGTGTGAATACATAGCCACAATAGTGTTGCGGGTTTTCTCCCTGCAATAATACTAGCAGCCGCGATATAACACTCATTCTCAATGAAAGTGCACAATTTGTTAAAAACGATGTCGTCTTGATAAATATTTTAAGATGTCACGAATACAACGTAACTATGTCGTAGTTATATATCAATACCATCGGAAATTGAATTTTTCACTAGAAAATCAAGAAAAATATAAATATTTTACTTCTAATATTTATACAGAAGACTCAATTGCTATGGAACATGCCAAATTGGTAATGTCGCCCACAAGAGATATTACGTTGTTAAAGCAGCTGATTTGCAGGTATAAGTCTTAGAAGCTATAAAAATCCTCAAGATATAGAAAACCCTGTTCTCTTTGATATTTTAAGTGATTATGTAAGAAAAGCTTACTAAACTATTCCAAAAATGAAATTTAGTTAATGTCGCTGTTTTTTATGTAATTTACGTTATGGTTCTTTAAAATCAGCTTTGAAACAAGGTTATGCGCAGTGAACATGAGTAAATATAATTTTCCCGTGAGTTGTATAGTGATTAAAAAGAAAATCCAAGCAATTGTCATTGTTAACATAGTTGCTGGTGTTTCTGACATTAATATCCGCTAAGGAGCAGGCATATGGTTAAGGCTGTAACCTACGTTATGGATTTTTTGTAGATATTTAAAAAAGTAATGTCCTTAAAAATAATTTTTAAGATGTTAAAGGTTCTTAATTTTGCTTGTAAGTAAACAAAATCGCTCCAACGCAGCCATAATATTTTTATGACTCGAAAAAAACCCGCTTTGTAATTTACGTTATGTAATTTACGTTATGTTTGCATACGTTATCTGTACCAAATTACCAAATATGGAGGAGTATTGCAGAGATCGAAACGTGTGTTGGACCAGAAATGCAAGAAAGAACATTACTATTGAAGTTAAGTCACTTACTTCTTAACAAAATGTTTTATGAAATTCACGTGTGATTTAGGTTTGAATCTACGCCTTAGGCCTTTTAAATGTGTAAAATAGGCCTAGAAATATCCGAAAACTATAGTAGTAACACGAGATAGGATAATATTCAAAGTTCTGTCTGTTTCTCAAGTTTGATTGTAAATTTGTAAATTGACAAACACAAACTCGCATGAACTAAATACCACTCTATTTGAACGATCTTGTATTTTACGTTATGAGCCCGCGACGATCGACCTCTTTGATCCGATCAAAAACACCAGTTTATCAAAGTCGTACAAAAAAAGTCCTAATCTTTTGAACTAATATGTGTAAAGATGGTATTGTTACACTAATTATAAGGACCAAAAGGCTTATTTCAGGTCGTGTAGCGGTTTGAAGACATGTGACTTCGCCATTGTTATCTTCAGTCTACCGGGGAAAAGACTTGTCATATTCGCTTATAATTATTACTGTTTACAAGTCAAAAGTTAGAACAGTTGAATTTTATGTTGTACTGAACAATAATGTCTAGTTCTTGCGGCAGAGGTTATGTATTTGTTTTGAAAGGGTCAAAAACAAAACTCTTCAGCTTGCAAATGTGTCGATAGAAACTGAATATATCGTTTCAAAGCTACTTGTATTGGTAATGTAATTTACGTTATGTTTAGATGTATTCTAGCTTATGGCAATTGGGTGTTACACAATGTCATACATATTGTTACTTTATGGTCGTTTTCAGGAATAAATAATTGGTTTGTTTAACATAATAAATAAACCTTTGTTTTTGACACATTTTCGAGGTTTTTGTTTGTTCTTCAAAGTTTCCTTCATTAGAATGGATTGAAAATTGATAAATATATACATAGTTTATAATTTAGATTTGTCAAAATGTCTTATCGCTTTACATTAAAATTTAACTTGTTAACTTGATAGCTACAATATTTACTGTTTAAATCTAATGTAAATTAATAACATTTGAACAGTTTGTTAGTTGGAGGTTGATTGATGTGGAAACAGGGTCCTTTACAAATAGCTTTACAACGTTAAATTCTGAGACATTGATATGTCATGTTCGGACAGCTATAACAATAAATCTAGTAGGAATTATTTGATGAAACTTTATAATCATATTCTATGAGTAGAACACATTCAAACAACATCAATAAAAGAGTCTGATATTGACTTTCGAGTTTTTCCGAAAACACATCTTCAATTGTGCACTTTCATTGAGAATGAGTGATAAGTGAAATACTCTTGAAAGCGGCGATAAACCCCACATCACCTCACTTCACTTCCACTCACCCCACATCACCTCACCCCACATCACCTCACCTCACCTCACCCCACATCACCTCACCTCACCTCCACTCACCCCACATCACCTCACCCCACTTCACCTCACCTCACCTCACCTCACCTCACCTCCACTCACCCCACATCACCTCACCTCACCTCACCCCACTTCACCTCACCTCCACTCACCCCACATCACCTCACCTCACCTCACCTCCACTCACCTCACCTCCACTCACCCCACATCACCTCACCTCACCTCACCTCACCCCACTTCACCTCACCTCACCTCCACTCACCCCACATCACCTAACCCAACATCACCTCACCCCACTTCACCTCACCTCACCTCACCTCACCTCACCTCCACTCACCCCACATCACCTAACCCAACATCACCTCACCTCACCTCACCTCACCTCACCTCCACTCACCCCACATCACCTAACCCAACATCACCTCACCTCACCTCACCTCACCTCACCTCCACTCACCCCACATCACCTAACCCAACATCACCTCACCCCACTTCACCTCACCTCACCTCACCTCACCTCACCTCCACTCACCCCACATCACCTAACCCAACATCACCTCACCTCACATCACCTCACCTCACCTCACCTCACCTCCACTCACCCCACATCACCTCACCTCACCTCACCTCACCTCACCTCACCTCACCTCACCTCCACTCACCCCACATCACCTAACCCAACATCACCTCACTTCACTTCACCTCACCTCCACTCACCCCACATCACCTAACCCAACATCACCTCACCTCACCTCACCTCACCTCACCTCACCTCCACTCACCCCACATCACCTAACCCAACATCACCTCACCCCACTTCACCTCACCTCACCTCACCTCACCTCACCTCCACTCACCCCACATCACCTAACCCAACATCACCTCACCTCACATCACCTCACCTCACCTCACCTCACCTCCACTCACCCCACATCACCTCACCTCACCTCACCTCACCTCACCTCACCTCACCTCACCTCCACTCACCCCACATCACCTAACCCAACATCACCTCACTTCACCTCACCTCACCTCCACTCACCCCACATCACCTAACCCCACATCACCTCACCCCACTTCACCTCACCTCACCTCACCTCACCTCACCTCACCTCACCTCACCTCACCTCACCTCACCCCACTTCACCTCACCTCACCTCCACTCACCTCACCTCCACTCACCCCACATCACCTAACCCCACATCACCTCACCCCACTTCACCTCACCTCACCTCACCTCACCTCACCTCACCTCACCTCACCTCACCTCACCTCACCTCACCTCACCTCACCTCACCCCACCTCACCTCACCTCACCTCACCTCACCTATATCCTCCTTGAATTGGTTTATCATATTGTTCTTATTTGCGACATCAATGTTACCTTTCTAAGTGACAATCATCTTGTCAGCTATTTTCGAATGTCGATTTTAAACAAATCTTTTGTGATATTTTTGTGATTTCCATTATGTCTGTTAGTTAATGTAAAGTGGATATCTCTCCCACATTCGCCCTAAATCATACAATAAGGAGTAGATATTCCAACATATCAGAACTTGTCTACATCACGCTGGAAGGTAAATTCTTTCAAAACATTTAAATCTTTGATAACCCCACACTTAAGATTCATATAGGCCTAATAGAATAAGTAGTATTTGACTGCCAAACAGCTTAAGAAATGTCAGAACTCCTTTTTATGTTAAACAGACATGACACTGAGCAATATTAGAGTGCTTTCACATCTATCCCTTATAAATGTTTGTTTGCAAGTGAGCTATGACGCAGTGGCAATTGTAAAGGGGGCGCCGGCCCTTGGATTCACGTCCTGTTAGATGTCATGTGACTTGACGGCCACGACAGCAAGCTAACTAGTACAGGAGGTCTGGGAGCTGTTCTACTTTATAGGCTGCATGTGAGTAAACTCAGTTATTTAATGTCACGTAGCATATAAGGTATGTACATTAATAAGTATGATACTAATGATGATATGATACCTATTGTTGGAGTATACAACCTTCAAATAAGGTTCCTTGGCTTATGTGGAGGTTATTATACCCGTGTCGGGTAGGATTTAGACGATGTATGCTCGCCGTGACTATCTCAGGTAAACCTCCGTTCCCACTGCGGAGCGTAGGGGATCTTAAAGGGGCAATAGCACGTTTTTAGGGGGAATATAAGGTGATGTCAGGAAATTGAAAATTAATGGTTCCAATTGAAAGACAATGAATGTATTCAAACTAAATGAAGCAGTAATAATTCAAATATATAACGTAAAGTTCAGCCATGCGATTTATTTCTGTTACAAAAATGAATTAAAGGTGTTCACACAAAAATGGCCGCCAATGGATTTTATGTGAAGCCTCATTCTTTGTCCTCTGACTATGAAATATTGGCTTGTGTAATGAGATTGTTGACACTGTCAATATGATACATTTAGCATTTACTTACAATTATAAGTGAAATATTTAAAATGTAAATTTATCAAAAAACGTGCTACTGCCCGTTTAAGTACCGAGGCGAGCATGATCGTCTAGGTAGGATAATGGTTTTAGACGTGTCTAATAGGATTAGGATTTTGAACGTTTCTGGTAGGTTAATGATTTGTTTTACATGTATGATAAGATAAAGATTAATGCGGACTGAAGTAAGCGATTGGGTGATAGTGTTGAAATCATAAGACAAATAAGACTACGAAAGATTTGCCAGTATACAAGTCATCCCCGAATGTTCAGCACCTATTATATTGCTCTTATTGATTGGGTGACTTTGATCAAGTAATTTTCGTATGACTGGTTTCTTATCTTATATATGTAAGCTTTGAGAAACTGTAAGCCTCCAAATAAATTAAAGATAAAAAAATAAAAGATTTTGAATTCATGTACTTTCGTAAGTTGCAAGATGTAACATGTCGTTCTCAACCATGCAATTCTTGAAAAGACAAGTCCAATCGTGCAAAACTAACATTTCAATCCTGTAAAACTCAACTTGCTGTTCTCAACTTGACAAAATTGAAATGTAATTCTAGAAATGTAGAAGACATTTGTTTGTCTTTTTATACGACCCAGAATGTATACATGTTGAAATAGACTTAAAACATCTCACTTACTCATTACGTAAGGTTTAAAAAAACTATTTTCAATGGAGATGTTAATAACTTTTTAAAGAAAATTTAATCCTCATCAGATGTAAGAAAACACGGAACTCCTAACCGTCATATTTGCTGCATTAGATTTGTCATCAAATGACCCTTGACGCACAAGTGTCTGGATTGAGATCATGTATACGTTTTGATAAGTTTTAATACGTTTTATACCAACATTCTGTACCTTTAAGAATTTTGAAACAGTGGACCCAAATATTTCTGGAGTGTCTGTTTAACGTGCAGTGTACGAACAAATGCTAACACTCCAGCAGTGAAACATGTAACCCAGTTTTACCCGATCAATACTCTACTCTGTCTGTACCCGGGTTTGCGATAAGAGAGGTGATATAAGAGGTTGCTATCACATTAATTACACTCAGATAAGGCCTATCTCCGGTGGAGTAACACTAAGAAACGAAGTAGCCGGATAGCCGGACTGGTATTACTAATACAGACTTGAAGAATACATGTCTGGATTTCAACAATGAAAAAGGTGGAGACATTTAATTATACATTTATATTGATCTAAATGTTATGATTTATAGGGGCATATACAAAATTAAGATGTTCTGAATAAATATTGTTGTTTTTGGTTGACATTATTTATATGAATAAGATTACATTACAGTGAACTGGAGTGGTATATAGTCCCACAGTGAACAGAATACAGGCAGGAACAACCTTGATCTTTATATTGTTTTAGTTTAATTTTAGTTAATACATTGTAATTGCACTAACATGTGAAGACAAGATGAGGCATGATTATCAGTTTGATTATTGTTGGTCGTGCAGTCATGGAAATGATGTCGGCAAAATCCGTTCGAGCATTTTTTATTTTCATGCTTTTTGTTTTCCCTCTTATGAAACAAGTTGAATATGTGTCTATTAATAGTTCACTACATTAGCCATAACATCACAAAATCCATATAGTGATCTGCGAAATTAAACATACAAATCATCATCGACATTCTTGTAGGGATTACTTTAAGGTAAAATATTTCCCTAATGCAACTCCATATTGAGCCTTAAATGAGTTAAACAGAGTTCACTGTACATTTAGACAGCTTGTGTAGTTGATACCGTCACGTGCAGGTTTGTTAATTCTAAGAGGTGCATCTAAAGAGTAGTTAAAATCTGGGGAAGTAAATTCTTCCTTACTCAAAGGTCTTATTGCTGACGTCTCACGTCCACATACAACTATTTAAAGGTTGATCAATATTTTGAAGGAGACACCATTTTCTAAAATAAACATAATCACTGTTTAACAAAAGGTTGATCCTTTCCAATATCCATTTTTGTTGTTGCTACCAGGGGCCTACTTTCCGAGTCAGTCCAATACAGAAGCGAATGACCTGTGATAAACTTCAAGTTATGAAGATATATCGTGGGATCTCCAGTTAGCTGCCCGGTAGCTTAAAATAAACCCAAACACGCTTGCATATACAACTTTGGATACTAAAATGCATGTCGGTTTCATTTTTAGATGTTAATATCAAAAACAGAAAGCTGAATTACCGATATCAGACGTCCGGGCATTAGCATTGACATCATCTAACTGGGGAGGGAGAGACAGGGGCAAATATGAGCTGATACACTAGTGGCAATTTCTTTCTGAAGATTGTACAGACACATTGTATATCTAGAACCTCTGTTTAGATGGAAAAAGGGGAAGAGACACCAGAGGATCAAGATGGCCACTGCTCCAACACAAGCCGAAACAAGTAGACCAAGCTACAATGACCCCGAGGAGAGGACCGAGGGGTATGTATGGCATAACTGATTCATGAGATCGTTTGAACGTGTTTCAACTAATGAGAGAGTTCCACATTTGTCAAGTTTGACAATAAATGATCATTGGGCATTTGGTATCACAAACCTATCAGGAATCATTGCTTCCACGTTCAAACGATTGTTATATAACTTTTTAAGATCATTCATTGTTGTAACTTAATGGCTTATATCTTAAGAAATATAATGATATGAATGTTTAACTTGTCAATATAAGAATTCCAAATTCATTATATCATTATTTCTCATTACTCATCATAGTGACAATAGTATATATAAGTAAACCAATAATGTTATATTTGATATTGAACTAATATCATTTAAAAGAAAGAACTTGTAGGTGAGGATACTGCTACTCGTGACAGTTTAGTAACAATCATTGCTCAGTATCATCATATACTCGATGTTAATGGTTAAAATATTTGCCGAGCAACACTCACCATAACATCCTCTTCAAATACTGTACTGTGTTATTCATTGAAACATATGTGACATATGTCTTGACTGACAACATTTATGATCATAAGTATATTAGAAACCTATCATACATTTACCAATCAACTGGCGACCGCTCTCTAAGTTTATTTTCCCTCAGAACCACAGCAGCCTCTTCTTTAAACGTGACGGGTGTAACGGGAGGAGCTGTGGGCACTTCCAACGTGGCTGGAATTGTACATGGGGGGATGGGCAACGTATCGAACACGTTTAACAACACATTGAATGGTAAGTCCTTGTTACACAGTGTACAAGCCAATACAGTGCGAACCGGATATAGCTCGCTGTACCCTCGAGCGGCGGCTCATAGTTATGGTGTTACGGGCAATTGTGTTCACTTTTCTGATTGATGTGAGTATAGTTCACATACCAAACTTTGCATACTACTTCTTCCTAGTATAATGTTTTAAAATTCATTGCGATACTGAAAAATTACTTTCTAAATATTTTTAAAAACAAAAAACGCACGGCCAATTTCGCTCTTTCGCAACGCACATCAAATATAATGCCTCAATACTATTATACTATGCAATCATTTGATAAAATCTGACCAAGTATAAAATATATGATGAATACACTTACTGACAATGTTTAATATTGCTTATATAGAGCAGTCGTTTATTGACACAAGAGTAAAACGTAACCCCCCTATTCGCCATTACCATACAGTTTGATAGCCGTCAATACAGTTGGTTCATAGCCCGTTCACTACAAATCACTGTATGGATTATAGTTGGTTATTGTTTTCATTTTTTAATAACTGAGGCTCATATTGAACTATTTTGTTTGTTTTTTTCTTAAGGTATTGCTGAAATCAGTACAAACGAACACCATGAATAGCTCAGTGTGCTACTACTGTGACTTTACAACAGATAATATCAATATCATTATTGATCATTGCATAATCAAGCACCCATGTGATGAATTGAAATATAAACTACAATATCATGACAAATCTAACAAAAAACATTTTTACAAACAAAAAATTTCAAGATAATTCCAGAAATATTAAAATCCGAATGAAATTTCATTGTACCTATTAATGGTAACTGCTTTCAACGGTCTATTGAATTATACGCTATATTCCATCCAGTGCTACACACTGTTTCGGCTATAAGCCAGTACAGTGATGCCGCACTGTAGCTACTGAACCCCTTGATAACGTCATAAATACATAACTTTGAAACTTGAAATTCTACACAAACATTGTTCAATGTATCACAAATTAAATTCTGACATCATTTTTGATTAACACGATTGTACACGTGAAGAACATTGAAAACGCACGGGCTTGTCGATTTTTCTTCAATGTGTTCGTGATGAACAAACATGTATTTTCATCAAGAAACATCTAGTGATCAAATAAAACCTGCACTTGTTGTATGCAGGTCATATAGTTATACACTATAGCTAGCATACATATACATTAAGGCAGTACAATGGTAAATAATTACCTTTTTCATCCAACAATCGACACAAACTTGTCAGAACTATGAGCCGCTGCTCGAGGGTACAGCACTGTATTGGCTTGTACACTGTGTGTTAGTCAAAGGGTCAGTTGAGCACATCAAATAAAGATCATTCATAAAAACTTAGGGAAAAGTTTTAACTTTCATAATGACCTTACTAAGCAACAAAAGTGACATAGATCTTTATTCATAACCACATAGTTTTGAGTACATGTGAACTGTAAGCGGTTCACGACACTCGGAACAAGCATAGAAAAGCAAATATTTGAAATGTTGATGCATGTGTAAGACTTAGGGTAATCAGACAAGTTCTGGATAAAACTGAAAGACGGTTTGGACCAATTCTGTTTGTAACGTGACACCAACTCCAATCTGATCTTTATGAATCTTGAACACTCGAACAGTACACGACTGGTTACTTCTATGCAACGGAGATGTGCCATGCAGATCAACTTATATCAACTCATATCTTTCAAGTTATTTCTTTTATGCAGATCAACTTATATCAACTCATATCTTTCAAGTTAATTCTTTTATGCAGATCAACTTATATCAACTCATATCTTTCAAGTTATTTCTTTTATGCAGATCAAATTATATCAACTTTCAAGTTATAGGTTTGAGCTCCGTCCGTGCGTGCGTCCGTGCGTCCGTCCGTCCGAGTTAAAGGAGCCAATTTTTCTCAGTAACCATTTAAGATAGGATCATCAAATTTGATGTGTGCCTTCAGGGTATCAATACATTAATGGAGTTTGAAAATCAGAACCGGGCAAATATTTTTTCTTGAGTTATTGCCCTTGTTACGGTTTTTTGGGACTCTGTTCGAGGTGTCTTCAAAGGAGCCAATTTTTCTCAGTAACCGTTTAAGATAGGATCATCAAATTTTGTGTGTGCCTCCAGGGTATCAATATCTTGATGTAGTTCGAAAATCAGAATCGCCCAAATATTTTTTCCGGAGTTATTGCCCTTGTTATGTTTTTTTGGTACTCTGTTTGAGGTGTCTTCAAAGGAGCCAATTTTTCTCAGAAACTGTTACAGATAGGATCATCAAATTTTGTGTGTGCCTTCAGGGTATCAATACCTTGATGGAGTTCGAAAATCAGAACCGTGCAAATATTTTTTCCGGAGTTATGGCCCTTGTTACGTTTTTTGGGACCCTGTTCGAGGTGTCTTCAAAGGAGCCAATTTTTCTCAGAAACTGTAACAGATAGGATCATCAAATTTGATGTGTGCCGAGTATTTAGGAGAAGGTTCTGACTTAATTTAAAATAATAACAAATCTGGGGGGGGATGTTGATGACTATGTCTTCTTGTTTCTTTAGCAGTCAGATCGGCGTTATTTAAAGAACGAGTTTTATGGTATTATCATTGTCCATTAGATGATGTCGGTATTATGAATGATGTGTGACTAGTCATGATGCTGATTATGTAAGGGATTTATCAAATCTCCTTCCTTATCATAAACCATGTATCCTAAATTGGGTCTCGTTAAGAAAGAAGAAAAGAAGAAGAAATAATATATTCCGTTGTCACACTTCTGTGCATGTATATGTGCTAAAGTATACATTAAAGGACATGTAATTGTGCTAAAATGTTTATAGATATCTGAACATTAGACCAGTAAAGCCCCATTGTCAAACTTGCATGGGGTTCGTGATGAAATTCAGCTATTCAGAACAGAAATGCATCACTCCGTAGAACAATCTTTCGTCAAACGTTTGATATCACATTTCATGTTTTATTCAACAATACAATACTTAACCCCCCCCAATGTTTCTTTATCTTTATGAATTATACTCACCTTATTTTGGTTAGTTCATAACACAAACTACTTTCTAAGAAAATAATTGAAATCTTAACGATCGGGTGTAATCTTTGTATTGGTCGTTAAGTAAAAATTACCGTTACATGTTTTCTGTGAAATTCGTGATGTGACAGCAAGTAATTACAAAAATGCAGATGTTTGAAATTTGTACTAAAGTGTCTGTAGCCAGCCGGAGCGCAGCGTAATACACTCAGGGAACCTGAATGGCCATGATTTCGATAAACAGGAAGTGAATCCTAAGCATGAAACAGTTATTGTTCTACCCGAGTATGTGCTCCTGTGCCACAATTTTTCAGAATCTCGATATGCAAGTCTGATTCGTGTTTCCATCTTTTGTCAAATTCGGCTAGGTGTGAAGCGCCATTAAAAGAAGTTTAGTCCGATCTTATCATGGTTGGTCGCAAAATATTGCTGCAAATACCACGAATACAGCATAATCCTTTTTACAATATTGGAGTTTAATATGGGTCTTACATAATAAATTACTTAAAAGTACGGTGGCGCTCATGTCGACAGGACGTGGGTAAACGAGCTCTCCGCCAAATCCACCTGAATCATATTAAATGGCCACGAATACAGCCTCAAAACGGAATAAAAGTGAAAATAAAAGTAAGAATAAAGCTAACTTGGACAATATTGACAATACTATTACCACACGAAGTATATCTGCTTCACTAATGACGACCATGTTGGGCAGTGAATTTGACGAGATGAAATCACACTTTGACAAATCTCTCCGAGACCAAACTACAGAGTTGGGTAAGAAAATGGACTGTATCAATAAAGAATTTTCTACTATTGATGAGAAAACAGACAACATTTTTGAACAGAGTGGTGTTTAATATAATATATAATGAAGATTTGTATTGCGCTAAATCCATGCTTAGCATGCTCTAAGCGCTACAAGTTAAAAGAATAAACAACATATATACAACGGGAGAATGGAATGTAGAACTGCAAGGAGGGATATTGTAAGAGTTTGTGAACAGGTATGTCTTGAGTCGGCGCTTGAACTGTTCGAAAGATGGTGAAAGCTTGATATCAATCATATTCAGTAGGTATATCTCTGACAAAAATGACAAATGTATCGTCTCTTATGACCAATGTCTATCTACCAACCAAAAATGGCTAGCAAAATTAAAGTTATATCTGCGAATTGCCGCGGACTAGCCCACAAAACAAAAAGAAAAGAAATAATGAACCTTTGGCGTAAGCAAATTTTTTCAATTATATGTCTTCAAGACATTCACATTACCGTAACCCATTTATGCATGACCTCTCAGATTTTAATTTAATTGTGACAATTTATAGTTCATAACTTGCAATGAAGGGAATCAGTTGTTATTTTTCCCTCAAGTAATTTTTTCCGTGTTATTTTGATGATTGAATTAGCGTCCCATATATGGGACGACATGCACAGGAGGGTACAGGTTTTTTATATGCACGATGTAAAAACCAAATTTTTTGACAGATAATAAATTTTAGTTTGACAACATCTTGGGGACTTCCTCCTTCAGAAATGCAAACAATTTCAGAATTTCCGATTTCAGGTGTACTTCAGCAGAGCAATCAATCAAATTTTGCGTGAAACACTTAGTATATGTAGTATTCAAGCATTAACAATTTCTCCAGAGAGCGGGAAAAGGAACATTGACCACCACGTTGGTTCTTCATGAGGTACTTCTATAGCACATGAAATGCTCTAATTTACTCATTTCATCCTTAAAACCATCCTCATCTTCAATATAATCTGTGGCAGCAGAAAATTCGGATATGTCCATATATTTATATATCAGCAGAGGGTTAATCAGTCACTTATAATTTTTTTCTAATTTTATTACCTTTCAGGTTATCCTTTCCAATAAATATCAAGACAAGAAATTATATTTCTTCACAAGAATAATTTCCAAGAATGACCAAAAAACCTGTACCCTCTTTGCATGACGTCCCATAAGTGGGACGCTAATTTGACAAAAGTTTGAGCATGGAAAAAAATTTAGTTGACTTTCACTCTTATTTTAGTTAAACTATTTAACGTTGAAAAACATTAAAAACAAGTCAATTTAGTTCAAATGGAAAATTCAATTATTCAGTGGTACCTCAAACTTTGGTAATTTGCTAAATTAGTATCTTCTCTGTTTCAGGTCGTCAGATTTCACCGTATTTAAATCTACAACTATTTAACCTTGTTGACATATAAATACGACATCTTCCCTTTAAAAAACAGCTTACAGCAAATATTTATCTTGTATATGAACAGAGAACCAGACCATTGAATTAGCGTCCCATATATGGGACGTCATGCACAAATGGGTTAAAAAGGAGGAAGAGAATGTTATGAGAAATGAATGGGGATTAAAAAGTATCATTGCTCCTTATACTTCAAACTCAAGAGGTGTTGCTATCTTATTTAATGATAACATTGAATTAGAAATACATAAATCTGAAATTGATCTAAATGGAAATAACATTATATCTGATATAACCATTGAAGGTATAAGGCTAACCCTTGCAACCGTTTATGGACCTAACCAAGATGACCCAGGCTTTTATATCTCTATATTTAAAACCATATGTGACTTTGATTAGGAATCTATAATTGTCTGTGGTGATAGGAGTCTTGTCCTTAATCCTGATATTGATTTAGAAAACTACAAAAATATCAATAACCCTAAAGCCAGGAAAATTGTTTTAGAAAACATAGATTCAAATAATCTGATAGATATTTGGAGAAACAGAAATTTAAATATTAGAAAATTCACTTGGTGGAAAAAAAAACCCCAGACAGCAAGCTAGACTTGATTTTTTTCTAGTCTCTGAAGACATTTCAAATCTCAGTATAGATACCTCCATATTACCAGGATATAAATCAGACCATTCAGCTATTTCACTATCTTTTTCAAATATTCACAGTAAGGAAAAGGAAAAGGGGTATTGGAAATTTAATTCTTCACTTCTTTACAATACAGACTATACTAAACTTGTGAAAGAAATATTAGAGGAAACTAAAGAAGAATATGCTTTGGATAATACTGCCACAAGAAACAGTAATGATCTAAGACTAGAACTAAATATTTCTGTTGAGCTCTTTTTGGAAACCTTTCTAATGAAAGTGAGGGGCTAATCAATTTCATTTTCATCATATCTAAAAAAAAATAGAATTGAAAAAACAAATCAGTTGGAAAAAGAGATACAAACTTTAGAAGATGAAATTAGAGAAAACTTTCAATGTGTTAATGAAGAAATGCTTGCCAGATTGTCCAAAAATATGTCAGATCTTGAAAAAATAAGAGAAGAAGAAGAAAAAGGTAGACAAATATGAAGCAGAATCCAATGGTATGAAGAAGGTGAAAAACCTACAACGTTTTTCTGTAACTTAGAAAACAGAAACTATACCAGTAAACTTATTAACTCTTTAATTAATGATAGGCAGGAACTAGTGACTGATGGAAAAGCTTTTCTTGAGGAACAAGAAACTTTTTATCATAAACTTTATGCTGTTGATAACATTCAATGTGATACACAAGATATTTTAAACACTGTAAACACTCCTTCACTTAATAGTGGTTTTGCAGATAAGCTAGATGAATCCATAAGTATGAAAGAACTATCTGAAACAGTCAAGGCAATGAAAAATAAAAAAAGCCCTGGTTTAGATGGCTTTCCAGTTGAATTTTTTAAATGGTTTTGGAAGGATCTTAAGGTTTGGATATACAGATATGTACAAGAAGTTTTTGAAAAAAACCATTTATCTTATACAATCAATAGAGGTGTAATAACTTGCATCCCAAAACAAAATAAAGACAGAAGATATATGAAAAATTGGCGCCCAATATCACTTTTGAATACTTTGTATAAAATAATACGCTCCTGCATTGCCAGCAGATTGAAAAAGACACTAGATATTCTGATACATCCGGATCAAACAGGGTTTATACCTGGCAGATGCATCAGTGATAATGTCAGATTAATGTATGATATCATGTATGAACTAAAAAAGAAAAACAAACCAGGCCTTCTGATTCTTATTGATTTTGAAAAAGCTTTTGATACTGTTTCTAAAGATTTTATTATGAAAGTTCTAAAAAAAATTGGTTTTGGACCCAATATCATAAAATGGATAAATATATTGATGCAAAATGCAACTTCTTGTGTAATCCAAAATGGCCATCTCTCCTCTTTCTTTCCAAATGAACGTGGCTGTAGACAAGGAGACCCAGTTTCCCCATATCTATTTATTTTTGTGGCTGAGATTTTAGGAACTATGATAAGAACTAACAAAGATATTAAAGTTATTGTAATTAATGATGAAGAATATAAGATGGGGCAATATGCTGATGATACTCAATTATATCTTGATGGATCTGAAAATAGCCTTAACGCAGCTCTAGAAACTTTACATAAGTTCTATAAAATGTCTGGTCTTAAAATAAACATTGAAAAAACCAAAGCTATCTGGATAGGATCAATGACTGAAAGCAAAGTAAAATTATGCCCAGAAAGTAGTTTAGACTGGCACGAAGGTGATTTTAACATCCTCGAAATATATCTCAACCCGAAATTGGAAAACCTATGGGTAATCAATACTAGAAAAAGATTAGATATTATCAGAAGACTTCTTGCGGGTTGGAAAAGAAGAAAATAAACCTTACAAGGGAAAATTACAGTTTTAAAAACACTTGTATTATCAACTCTAGTACACATTTTTTCTGTATTGCCTACTCCCCCAACAGATTTCATTAACCAGATGAATAAGATCATATATAATTTTATGTGGGATGGTAAGAAGGACAAAATTAAAAGGACAACCATATGTAGAAAATATGAAGAAGGTCGACTTAAAATGACAGATATTAAATCTTTTATTAATGCACTTAACTTATCCTGCCTTAGAAGATATATGAATAAACACTCCATTTATAATTTAAGTCTATTCCCTTTTAGAAAGATATTTCTTATGAGAGCACAAATTAACAGTCATGTAACAGTTGACAACCCATTCTGGAATGATGTTTTAGCTTTGTGGAGTAAATATTACAAAACACAACATATGATAAATACATCTCTTCCAGAAGAGATTTTAGCTGAGCCTTTATGGTTAAATCACCAATTTAGAAATAGTAACTTGTTAATTGAGAATTGGTTCAATAGGGGTATTCACACAATAAGAGATATTTGGGGTGATCACTCATTTCTGCCTTTTAATGAACTTAAACATCTTTATCATATCAAGGGCACAGTCCTTGAATATAATAAGATAATTTTGAATATCCCTAAAACTTGGAAAAATACCCTTTTAGCTCATGAAACTTGCACACAAAACCTTACATTGAACCAAACTCTCCAAGAATTACTCTCACAAAAGAAAGGATGTAGGAATTTTTATGATAAGCTTATTTCTGATGACACACCACTTAAAGTTTGTCAAAAGTGGGAGAAACAACTGAATTTAGATATTTCATGGAAAGATGTGTTTAAGAAATATAGAAATTGTACTAAGGATGTTAAACTTTTAGACTTTCAATATAGATTCATTAATAGAGCAATTTACACTAGAAAAGAGCTGTTGCAAATGAAAATAGTAGATACAAATATATGCTCTTTTTGTGGTACTGAACCTGAAAACCTTGAGCATGTTTTTATTAAATGTACACATGTACATGAATTTTGGAGAAGGTTGAGAACTTTATTACTCCACATATCCCATACTTTGATATTATCTCTGATCTTGATATTCTCTTTTGCAACAGCCAGATCAGTCTTTTAGTTTAACACGTTATTCTATTAGCCAAAAAATATATTCATATCACCAGTATCAAACAGAATAAATTATCAATTGACAGTTTTGGAAATATTATCAAGGATGTTGTTATAGTTGACAAAATTATTGCATGTAAAAATAATACTTTACCTTCATTTCATGCCAAATGGAAAACCTTTATCAATGTGTTATGATTGCATATATTGCACCCATGTAGCCAATATTTTAAGGGCGCTTCATCATATAACAATGTAATACATGACCCGAATCAAATGTATACCTGGCATTACATGCTGAATTGAACTGAATAAAAAATATTTGAAAAAAAAAAACTATGATAAAACTATGTTTTGTTAAAATTACATTTCAGACTCCATAAGGCAATATAATTATTTTAACTTTTTATGTTTAACCCAATGAGGAAAAGAAGAAGAAAAAAAAAGGAAAAAGAAAAAAAGTAATTACAAAAATCCAGATGTTTGAAATTTGTACTTAAGTGTCTGTAGCCAGTCGGAGCGCAGCGTAATACACTCAGGGAACCTGAATGGCCATGATTTCGATAAACAGGAAGTGAATCCTAAGCATGAAACAGTTATTGTTCTACCCGAGTATGTGCTCCTGTGCCACAATTTTTCGGAAGCTCGATATGCAAGTCTGATTCGTGTTTCCATCTTTTGTCAAATTCGGCTAGGTGTGAAGCGCCCTTAAAAGAATTTTAGTCCGATCTTATCATGGTTGGTCGCAAAATATTGCTGCAAATACCACGAATACAGCATAATCCTTTTTACAATATTGGAGTTTAATATGGGTCTTGCATTATAAATTACTTAAAAGTACATATAAAACATGATAGAATAGAATAGGATAAATTTGAGCAATATTTTGGGTGGTGGAGGCAGCAGTTCACCGATATACCTATAAATATACAGTTGTTACCTACTTAGTTTGTGGGCGAGAAGCGGTTGTAAAGAGTCTCATCTCAGGAGAAATAAAAACTTCTTGTCATCGTTGAATGCTACGAATGTTGGGTTTATCAATGTTGCTTCTTGAATAAGGTTGAATCTCATTTCAGAGTGAAGTGTAAAATCAATAATACATATCTGACAGAGCACGGCTTGCTGCTTTGCATTATCCTCTCACATACTTTTATGTCTAGAAATATCCAGAGCCCAAGGTATCTGTTACAGTTAGTTAAACACAGTTCCTCTTCACAACAGTGAAACACATAGTCAGTAGGAATACATGCGCCTGATCGAAAATTATTGTTGTTTAACTAGTATCAATCATAGTCTCCATTTCGAACAGCATGTAGATAAAACAGATATATCTGATAAAACAATTTCCTAATTTAATAAAACCCCTAAATATTGTTGAAAAAACCTTGTTCATTATTGATAGCTGTTATTGTTATGTTACAGTGACGATACCTGACCACCTACATGATATATCAGGTAAGTCTTTTTACCTTTAATTATTTTTTCAAAGAGCTGAATACAACATCCTTGTGATTGCATCTTGACGAGTACCAAACTAGTGCAATTTAATTATCATTCATTCAAGACACTTATCAAATGCTTAAATCACCAAATATGTTGCTATATTCAACATTTTAATAGTATAAAGAAAAGGTAAACCGTAGGCTCGTAATGAAGACATGCTATGCCAGAGGTTTGCTAACATATGCTGGTATTTCGGGGTATTAAAATTTCAGACGGTTGTTGGATATTTATGTGACACCGTCATAATTGCTTTTTTGAAACACTTTTTAACATGTATTTATGCCAGAAATGTTACGTGTGATATCCAAACTTATCTTATTCATCCTTCATATGCTGTTCATTACTGAAATCGATGTATTTACTGTTATATAGAGAGAACGAAGAAGAATATAGAGAGAGATACGGCAGGGATGGTTCGAGTGTCTGCTGTGGACGATGTCCTTAACAAGATGAAAGTTCAGCGATGGGTCACAATTACAGGCAATGCTGGGGACGGCAAGACGGTTCTAGGTTACCTGGTGCTGAAGGAGTTCCTGCTGAAGAAGGTTGGAGTCTTCACTGTCTACAAACCTGAGGAGTATGATCAGATAGCAAAGATGAAAGAAGATACGGTCATTATGTTTGATGATAGATTTGGCGCTTTTCTTGCTGACCAGCAGTTAATCAAAAATTGGTTTGATGTCATTGAGGAAATTTTAAAAGATGTTGAAGGAGAAAATCCAAAGCTCAAAGTCATCTTCATCAGTCGGAAAAATGTTTTAAATGAATCTAAGGTTTATCTTGGACGTCTTACAGATTCCATTTTCGACAAGGAGTGTGTTATTGACCTGAGTAAAAGAAAATTGCCTGTCGAAAGACTGAAGATTCTGGAACATCATCTTGAACATGAGAACGTGACTATTGATCCAGAAACAAAGACAAGGGTTTGCAATATGGGAGTCGCACATGGCTTCCCGTATTGCAGTAAAATGTTTTCAAAGTTTAAATCAAAGGGATATGATGTCTCCATCGAAGAATTTTTTAAATCACCATTAAAGTTTCTGGACATGACCACCAAACTTCTTTACAAGAAAACCTGCAGACAACTCTTCCAGCTGATGATAAAGAATGATGGGGAACTTGATATTAATGACATTGCAGATGATGTTGAAAGACAAACTCTACTTGAAGTAGAAAAGGAGCAAGAAGGCAGCTATATCACTGTCTGGAAGAATGGAATCTGTCATTTTGCTCATCCATCAGTGTATGAGAGTGTACTGAATGTAATCAATGACATTGACCCTCTATACTGTGTTAAGTATGCAACTCTCTCTGTTATACGACAGAAGATGATCATTTCAACATCTGATAAAGAAGACAACAGCAGAGATCCGTGTTACATCATTGTGAAGTCATCCCCTGCTGTACTGGAAGCATTAGCTGGGAGGTTCCGGGAAGAGATACTCAAGGGAGACTACTCTGTATTTACGCATAGACTTTGTCAGAGTAGGAAGTTCTGTGAAGCTCTTGTTTCCAGTTGCGTCTGTGATGATGAAGACCAGGTAATTCGTGAAAATGTTAACACATGCTCTAGAATCTATCTCTAATTTCTTTATCATACATTTTACATGCATGACATATACATAACATAATTATATAGCTCTCCGCGTGTCCGTCCGTCCGTCCGAAATCGTTAGCATTACTCTAAAACTATACCACTTACAAACTTCAAATATGGGATGGCAGTAGCCTATATGATGCTGTTGTGCCTTTTAGGGGTTTCACTCAATGGTTCAAATAAGTTTTGAAATTTTGACCAAAAACCATCCGATTTCTGGACTTTGTCTCGTTTCCGGAGCATAATTAAAAAACTATACCACTTGGAAACTTTAAATTTGGTATGGTAGTAGCCTACATGATGCTGTTGTGCCTTTTAGGGGTTTCACCTCCAACGTTCAAATAATTTTTGAAATTTTGACCGAAAGCCGTCAGAGATTCGGACATTGTGTCGTTTCCGGATCATAATTTAAAAACTATACCACTTGGAATTTTCAAACTTGGTATGGCAGTAACCTATATGATGCTGTTGTGCCTTTTAAGGGTTTTAATTCCAAAGTTCAAATAATTTAGAATTTTGAACCAAAACAGTCCGAAAACAGTAGGTTGAGGATCAAGCTTGTAAATATATTTCCTAATGACAAACACATACCGTATAAACATTGTAAATGTGACTTATACCAGTTCACACCTATTCAGACAAATTAAATTTTAATGTTATTTTCATTATCATGTGATGGAAAAATACGGTAACAATCCTAGGACTTATCAGAACATATGACTTTTCACTATTTTCGTCAAAGAAAGGCGGTCAAACTACAGGCGGGGGTATGTGAGCTGCGCTCACTTTTGCCTTGTTAGATAAGCTAAATAATACTTTAGATTATTTACTGTTTTGGCGCAGCTTGGTTGACCTCTATGATTTAACTTCAGCAACACTGGCCGTGGCTCTTTATCTTTATGCCTTGATAAAGGACCCGTGGATTTCAAATCAAGACAGTTGGACATGATTTTAGCAGTTTTGTTGTCAACTTTGGTGGATGACCCCATTCAAAACTTACAAAACTCTATTAACTCACCCTGCAGTTATATTTAGAAGTGAAGTAACGTACATGTGTATTTTCAGGACAATTATGGGATTAAATTTTAGTGCATTGATTTTGACCAAGCATAATATTCACAACATCATAACTTTTTGATAAAAACCATTATCCATCTCCCTACTATACCCTTCATTATCTGTCGATTAAAGTACTGCGAACGTTGCTCCTGAACGTAACCAAAACAATGTTTAGATTACTCTGCTCTTTCAAAACAATATTGACTTGTAATTGAAATAGTTTTATATCTAATCATTTACTAGAAAGTGATAATAGGAGAAAACGTTCGGCTTTAGATCAAAAGGTCCGTGGTTCGAATCCTGCCAGGGGCTCAGCAACTATGACTGTAGTAGAGAACTGTTCTACACGCAGTCAGGTTTTTGGTGCAATGCTACACTGAATTTCAGCACAGTACCACCCATGGTTCGCTAGTTGCAGCAACTGCTCGCAGCTTTCACCGCAATACATATCCATAATAATGTTGGAAGACAAGAGTAATTCTATGGATGAACAAATTCTTTATTGGATGGTGGCGACGTTTCGGTATAGATTCTTATACCGTTATCAAGCATGATAAGAATCTATACCGAAACGTCGCCACCATCCAATAAAGAAGTTGTTCATCCATTGAATTACTCTTGTTTTCCTTATGCCATCAACTTCTAGAATGCCACTCATAATAATGTTGCTGGCTTTTTCCTGCAATAAAACCTGCAGCTGTGATATAAGTGAAATACCCTTGAAAGCGATGTTAAACCCTAAATGACCTAACCTATTTTAAGATGTATGTTTTAAAATAAGAGAACAATTCTCAATTTCCGCTGTTAAACTGGAATAGTAATATTTTGTTGATATTTGTCCTTTAAAGAAATCCTTATAAGATGTTAATTTTTTCTGTTTTTTTCATTTCCATTTTAAAGTGGGCAACTTGATATTCTAATTACTGAAGTATGATTAATTCTTTATCAAATTAATGGAAATAAATATGGAAGGGGATGTGTGCCAAAAATGAATTCATGTACACTTGTAACTCGCAAGATGTAACATGTCGTTCTCAACCATGCAATTCTCGAAAAGACAAGTTCATTTGTTTCGGTTAGCCAGGTCAGCCGCTTACATAAAGTAAACTTGTTCCTTTCTCGTTGCTGTTGCAGAATCAGTGCGCGCCGGTCAAATGTTTGCTTTAACGAATCAAGCATAGCATATCATTTTTGGCACACATCCCCCGTCAATGCGAAATCATGTACATTGCAATCGTGTAAAACTCGAAATGCAAAAGTCTGTTTTAAAAAGCTGATTTTACAACTCTTTATTTTCCATTTTCCATTTTCCATTTTCCATATGTGAAACGTAACTTACAGCATTGCTTATTGTGAATATTACTCTTATTCAAAATAGAAAATCGGGTTTTGTCTTTTGACATTTCTTGAATTACATTTCAACTTTGTAAAGTTGAGAACAGCAAGTTGAGTTTTACAGGATTGAAATATTAGTTTTGCACGCTTGGACTTGTCTTTTCGAGAATTGCATGGTTGAGAATGACAAGTTACATCTTGCGAGTTACGAGTGTACATGAATTCATTTTTGGCACACATCCCCTTCCATAAATAAAAAATACAAAGTTGACTGTCAACAAATGTAAAATGTCAAATGACTTATTAATGATTATATGAACAACCTAGCACTCGCAAACTAGGGACACAGAAAATGAACATTTTATTTATACTAGATTAAGTTCTTGTCTTTGCTTGAAAATATAAATAATAAAGATTATATCTGACGGCGAATTAAGATATTGTTATAAACCTCCAGTGACGTCACTCTATTGTTCTATTAGGTTCTTCTTTTACCGGATAAACCTCTTTGCCGGGCATTCTCTAGGAAAGCTCGGGGCTTACTGTAGAATTTAAATCGGAAATTTATTTTGATAGGGATTATACACGTTTTGAAATACTTTGTTTCAAAGTCCTTCTTCGAATAAATACCATCACAAAATATCACAATTTTGACAAATCACAAATATAATGTTCGCATGCCTGGTTTCGAACTCTGCACCACTCGCTTACTAAACTGGCGCCTTTGACAACTCGGCTATAAAGGCCCACGAGAACAATGATGTATTTTCCACAGTGACAATCATGTGAACTTCACGAGGCAGATAGCGCATGCATTTCACGTTCACGGCTTGGGTAGCGAGCGCAAAGCACGTGCAGGGCACGGATGTGCTCTCCGTTTGCTCATGGTGATTCCCTACCAGTAAAAATCAATGAATCCATTTTTATACTTATTATTGAAATAATTTTGTTACTACGGTTTATCTCAGTTCATAAGTTAGATCAAAACCTCGCCCTCGGTGTTGTTTGATAATGTAAGCCCTCAGCCTCGGCCCTTTCCAATTTCCCTCTGCCGCGGGCTTACATTATCAACAACACCTCTGGCTTGGTTTTGATCCTACACTTAGGCCTTGTAAGGGTTTTCCTACAAGACTATTGCATTCATTCATTCAATCTGTTATTCATAAGTTTTTTGGCCTAATTATAACAATTAATAGAAACAATTATCAAAGAATACTTCAGTTATTTAGAATTTGCATCAAAACTTTGGCATTATCAAAATGTTGAATTACTTTTTTCACTTTATGTTTACAGAAAGGCTCAAAACGATTCATCAACACACCAGGAGAGGTTGGAGACACCATGATGTTGACAGCTCTTAGGGGCGGACGTATGGCTGCTGTACAGAGTTTAGTGAAGGCTGGGGCGGATGTCAACATACAGGATAGGAGTTGGAGAACAGCCCTACACTATCTGTGTCAGCTCAGGGAATCTGGTGTGCGGGATGATGACGGCGAGGGTGATTGTGTCGATATTGACACAATACGATTTATCATCACTAAAGGAAGTGGAGACGTTAATATTCCTGATCGATTTGGACGGACAGCTCTTCACTATCTGTGTCAGCTCAACCCAACTGATGATCAACAGCGTGTAGTCATCGATGCTTTACGACTGTTCATCACTAAAGGAAGAGGAGACCTTAATTATCCTGATACGTTTGGACATACACCACTACACTATCTTTTCAGATGTGCCGCATTCTCCAGGGAAGAAATAAAGTTCATCATCTTTGAAGGGAAAGGTGACCTTAACCGATGTGGACAGCACAAGAGTACCCCACTGCACTACCTCTGTGCATTCTCAGGCCTCCAACTGGGCACTGTAGATCTCGTGATCAATGAAGGGAAAGGAGACCTCAATAAAGGTGATGAACATGGAACGACACCATTCCATTACCTTTGTGAAAATGGAAGGGCTGACTTTAATGTAAAGCTTCGCATTACCAAGACAGGAAAGGGAGACATCAACAAGCAAGATAACAATGGAATCACACCACTTCATGTTCTCTGCAAGGGATCACTTCAGGTGATGGATGTTTTAACATTGATCAAAGAGAGAGACAAGGCCGACATGTACGGGAACACTCCACTCCACTTCCTGTGTAGGAGGCGAGGAATCAGTGATGAAGAAATACAACAGCTGAAGCAGCTCCCTGAATCAAACATGAAGAAACAAAACAGGCTCGGGTATACACCACTGGACTACCTCAATGATCAAGGTTATAATCCGTTATACAATGTATGATAAGACCATTTTGTTTTCAAAAAGCTGAAACCATTATTGTCAGTATATAAAGAGCCGAAAAGTATGAAGTAACACTTTGTAAAATATTTTGACTATTCTCAACTCAAATTGTAAGCAATTTAGGTTTTATACTCTTTTTCAGTAATTGCAAAGTTCAAAATTCCGTTTAAGAATAGGAATAAGTTACAAACTGAAAGTGGTATTCTTTTATATTTTACAATAATCCAAATATTTCCTAACAATTTGGATTATATAGTGTCAAATAAATAAGATCATGTTTGAGGGTTTATATAACCGAATTCTAACTTTAAAGTGACAGTAGCCCCAATCATCGACCATTTTTGTTGTGTGAACATCTCTAATTCATTTTGTGTAAGAAAAATGAACAACATGGCTGAACTTTACATTATATATTTGTTTTATTACTGCTTCATATAGTTGAAATACATTGTCTTTGAATTGGAACCATTTGTTCTAATTTTCCTAACAACACATTATATTCCCCCTAAAACGTGCTACAGACCCTGTAAACACCTTTATATTTCCTCCTTTCCATTTTACAGATGGCAGTCTACCCTGGACAGACGGGATGATAGCCAGATCTGCTGCTGACCTGGTGCTGTGTAGGGTGAAACATGGTGACGCATCGGCCATTGTACTAGGTAAAATAAGTAACTGTTGTTTTGAAGGCTGATTCCCTGCCACACTGAGACGCAAGTTGGGAAACGCGGTGTAACCATTTCAAGATACTTTATTTATGATTTGTGTAAGCACCAGTATAATTGGGTACCTGGTGTGGAATTGATGACAATGTGACAGGAAACTACAGATAATCACAAAGCACTTTAAGTGGCTGCTTGGCTCAGTGTGGTGTATCTTAATAGAAGATCGAGAAAGTATACCTTCTGTGTCTAGAGGCTCCGATTTCGCTTCCAGTTTAAGATGCTAGGCATTGTCCGTACCAATAATAGTCTGAGTATATATATGTCAAACATTGATCTATCTGCAACTGTTCCCTTGCAAAATACATGGAGCGTTGTTATTCCATTGTCATCTTCCTTGTCGAAGTCTCCTTTTGTTGTGTTGGTAATGTGAAGCTTGACATTAAGTAATAGATATACCCACACTTCCTGAATTGTATCGCTCAATATACCTCCTGTTTGAATCGTGAGTCTCCGAGGCGTAGCGTAGCGGAGCAGAGGATCACGATTCAAATAGGAGGCATATTGAGTGATGAACCGAGGGAAGGGTGGGTATATATACCTGGTAAAGTTATATTTGACGAAAAGAGTTTTCCACCATTCTCTATGTACATTTATCTTGACCTAACTAGATCAACAAAATATTAACAATACTCTTTTTTTACGTTTTTAAAAACATAAACTGACTTCATTACTTTAAAATTTGGTACAAACTAGTACCTATTCATGGCTTATATAGGAAAATACAACAATCCAGACATGGCACAACAAAAAGTACCGCTACTTGTATCAAGCCTCAGTAGCTCAGTCGATAGAGGCGTTGCGTCGCAACATTGACGCCCCTGGTTCGATTCCCACTTTGGTCATTAACATTTCTCAAAAATTCTAAATTTTACAACTTGATTGATTTGCCTTAGTTGAAGATCTCTTCTTTTGACTTTATTTGGGTGTGCAAAAACGAATAGGTGTATTGGAAAATTTGTGGTGTATCGGTCAATATGCCAACAGTTAGAACAAAGGAAACCATAGCAACGAGACCGGAAGTGGGGTATAAGTGTTATTTGAAAGTGGTATGACTATGAGCTGGTAAATGAGAATTTCTGAAAGTCAAAACTGTTGGTAATTGAGTTTCATTGTGATTGAAAGTTATAGAACTTAATGCCTGTGATATGGATGGTAACAGAGTTAATATGTTGACATTTTAAGATATGATTTATGACAAATTAGCAAACGCTAAAAAAAACTTAACCTGTGAAAATTTTAGTCTTAGGATTTCAATCATTCAATTACCTTATTTGGAATGTTAAGAACATAAGTATTTACAACTGTCTGCAATAAATAATATATCATAGAATTAGAATTTATCAAAATATTGATTACCTCAAACTTTACTTCAAACTCTCAACTTTATTTCAAATTATGTACCGGGAATCCTCGTATTTAAGCCCTGGGCTAAATTTCGAATTTCATCCATTTCATAAGAGAAATATATTTTCTGAAATTAAGCCCTGGGCGTAATTTCAAAGAGAAATAAAATACAACTTTTTACTTTTGATATAAGGATTCCTCCTGTGGAAAATTAGAAGTTAAGGGTTTATTTGTTAATAATTCCACATATATGAAACGCTCCAATCAATTTTCTTTTTTTAACGAGTTGATAACCAAAGTAAACGATTTTACCCTTATCAGCTCTTGAATAAATTGTGTCAAATGTATCAAAACGTTTATGTTTTGTGTCTTTAGTGACACTTGCATTTCGAGACCAAACCTTTTCTACGTCTGAAATCCTGTTAAACTGATATCGTAGCCTAATACAGAACGAATAATATCATCGAAACCCCTTGTTTGAGCATTTTGAAGGAAGAAATGTAATATCAAATTTAAGCCCATGGGCTAAAATTCGAAAATAAGAACTCATTATTAAGCCCATGGGCTTAATAAAGGCAGGGCTTAAATACGAGGATTCCCGGTAACTATGAGTGTTATTAAGCATTCAACACAACAGCATTATGAGCTGGTCATAATTTTATTCACACAAAGACACGAGGTGAAGATCTGCAATGTACAAAAATTCACAATAAGCTTTGTTTAGCACCATAAAATACCGGTAATACTGATGCAAAGAATAATAATGATGTGTGAAAACACTAAAACCTCAATGATATAGCAAAGAATAACAACGCTGATAGTGATAGAAACTTGCGTAAAAGGTGTAAAGGCTTTTGCCAATGAAGGGGAGAACAGGGCAAAGCGCGCTGTCGGGTCAAAGTGACTAAGCGTTATTTTTCCTTAACGATCGACAAATGGCGTGGTTTGTGAGCGCTTTAAAAATTTTCTTTATAGTCAACACATTATAGTGCCCAAGTTATCAATTTAATTATCAAAAATATCGTTAAATAGAATTGTAATTTTTATTCTTTACTTTTCCTGTATTTTATTAAAAATGAAGTTTCAAATTCCATCAAAGGAAGTTTTTGGATAAGAACTTCGAAAATATCGGTCCATGACATATAAAAACATATTTTGTCCTTCTTAGCATACTGAGCCTGGGTTTTTCATTTTTAGCTCATCTGGCCTGTAAGGCCCGATGGGCTTATGGCATGGCATGGTGTCCGGCGTCCGGCCGTCCGTCCGTCCGTCTGTCTGTCCGTTTGTCCACAAAAACTTTAACCTTGGTCATAACTTTTGATTGGTCAGAGCTAGTTCTTTGATACTTGACATATGGATCCCTTGTGATGAGACCTTTCAGATGACACCATGACATTTGACCTTGTGACCTTGACCTTGACACAGCGAGCCTTTTCCGAAAACTTTAACCTTGGCTATAGTTTCTATACTGTCAGTGCAAGGTCTTTGATACTTGACATGTGTATCCCTTGTGATGAGACCTTTCAGATGACACAATGATATTTGACCTTTTCCGTCCGTCCGTCCGTCTGTCCGTTTGTCCACAAAAACTTTAACCGTGGTCATAACTTTTGATTGGTCAGAGCTAGCTCTTTGATACTTGACATATGGATCCCTTGTGATGAGACCTTTCAGATGACACCATGACATTTGACCTTGTGACCTTGACCTTGACACAGCGAGCATTTTAAACTTTAACCTTGGTCATAACTTTTGATTGGTCAGAGCTAGCTCTTTGATACTTGACATATGGATCCCTTGTGATGAGACCTTTCAGATGACACCATGACATTTGACCTTGTGACCTTGACCTTGACACAGCGAGCCTTTTCCGAAAACTTTAACATTGGCTATAGTTTCTATACTGTCAGTGCTAGGTCTTTGATTCTTGACATGTGTATCCCTTGTGATGAGACCTTTCAGATCACACCATGATAGTTGACTTTTTCCGTCCGTCCGTCCGTCTGTCCGTTTGTCCACAAAAACTTTAACCTTGGTCATAACTTTTGATTGGTCAGAGCTAGCTCTTTGATACTTGACATATGGATCCCTTGTGATGAGACCTTTCAGATGACACCATGACCTTTTGACCTTGTGAGCAGGATGCATCCAGGGGCATTCGTGTTTCACAAACACATCTTGTTAATTTAGTTTCCATAAGGGTGCATGTGATCTGCATGGCAATTTAAGAAAAAAAAGTTGTGTATGGTAATGGCTTATTATAGTTGTTTGACATATCACATTTGTGTGTCTTTTTGCATGGGGCGCCTTTATCGAAATACATTTTGCATCCTAAACATGTAAGTATGCCAAGAAAAAACGCTTATACAATTCCTGTGTTATTTTATCAGTCATGGGGAGACCAGGGCAAAGCGCGCCCCCTCACATATAAGCGTGGTTTCTTGGCATACTAACATGTTAAGAATGCAACTTGCAGCATGTCTTCATCAGATAAACTATTTTATGACAAATGCTTTTTAACATACCATGCCTGCCTAAAGAGATTTTAACCAAAATGTATTTCATTTGTTTCTCTACATATATATCATTGCATTCAATGACATGCCATGATAGATATGTAGAGAAACAAATGAACATGGAAAGGAGGCTTATTGCGACTCGAAATGTGGATAATATGCAAAAAAAACCTTCAGGATAACAATGGCTGTACGAGGAAAACAACGCGGGAAAAATGAGAATATGAAAAATAGCAAGAATTTAGTCTAATTACACTCAAACTTGATACTGATAGAAATCTCTTTTTCATGTTACAATTATATATTTATACATTTGAGAAAGAATACAAACTTTATGGAGGTGTGTTTATCCTTTTGAGTACGAACGGCACCGCTTGACAGACATTCCAAATTTCAAGAAATACGAAAAGGGACCAAACTCTAAAATTTGAATTCTAGGAAAAATCAGTTTAAATTCCAAATAAAAGGAAGCGGCTATAAAAGGGTTTATGAGACCTCAAAATACAATACACATGACACGACAATGAGCTTAAATGATTTCTAAATATTAAATTAGAATTCAAGATGATTTGTCTAATTGTTCTTTGTTTATTTAAACAACGTGGGGAATCAGTGGGATGAAAAGAATGAAAGGTAAAGAGTCTGATTGATTTTGAAAATTTGACAAACAGTAATTACGATACTTAAATTCAATCTACATGAAGAGAATTATTGGAATTTTACACTATGATTATTTATTAAAATCTATATAATGATTACACTATAGTGTTCTAAAAAAATTCACTCATTGCCCAATGCAATGTTGACAATTCTAAACATTATGATAATTTTTTTTGAGAAATCAAACTTATTTATCATATCTAGTTATAAATAATGTTTCAAATGACAACTTAAATGAACACAAGTAATTTTAGGTTTTAAGTTAGTTTATTTTCTTTCCTTTTAATCCCCGTATGTTTGTAAGTCAGCAGAAGAACCGTAGAGGAAGGACAGATGGTGTTCAATTTAGCCTACAATTCTCATTAGTGATCCAAACGATATTTTGTATCATGTTTTATTTTGTTTTAGTACATGCAGTTTAATGGAATTAACAGTAGTTAACTAGTATATATGACATACTTGAAAGGGTTTACCGTAAATACTTGATGATCGCCTGCTTTGAATAAACGCTGGGTTTAATGCCTTGTTGAAATAAATAATCGCCTGCGTTCAATAATCATCGAGTTCAAATAGAAGTATTGGAATTCTTAAAATACACTATGATAAATGTTTATACAGTGAAAGGAGGCCCAGCTATATGTGTTCTGTTTCATGGCTGCGTATTGAATAGGAATGTTTGTCTAAGTCTTAGAGGATATTTGTGTTTTCTTGACAAATACCATGTTTATTTCATCGAGTAAGGAAGAAAGTTTATGTTTTCACGAGTGGCGCAGCCACGAGTGAAAATATGTAACTTTTTTGCCTCACGAGATGAGATGATATGGTATTTGTCAAGAAAACAAAAAAATTCTATTTATTTTATGATTTAATTGTTGTATTTCTAAAAAAAACTTGAAGTGCATTTACGTTGAGTCGGCTCCACAGAGAGCCCGTCGCCAAAGCAACAACATGACGTCATGAGCGTGTCATTGCGTCAGAGCATTGTTCGATGACGTCAGGTCACTGTTGTTATTATAAGGGTAACGCTGTTTTTCAGGGCATTATCATTTGCAGAAGCCCAAGGTCTTCAATTGACTGCCAGACGAAGGAGGGCAGTTGAAAAGACCGCGTTATTATAGCTAAATGGATGGAATTTGTTCTTATGTACACATTTTACTCTTTTACTCTTAGTTACACTTGTACATGAACAAAAACGACAAAATAAGCATTGGGTCACTACCGACACACACTATGACGTGAAGTGAAGAATGACGTCATAATCGCGATCGTCATCTGGCTGATTCGAACCCATACGGAATGTAGCCACACCGTAGGAACGTGTACGCCTGGAATTTATTACACAACGGGAAGTGAACAAATTACTCGAGAGATACGTTTGTTTTTGTGCATTTGGTGTAGTTTTTGGTTGATAAGTCGGTTTTCAGGTACTTATGAGAAAAAATATTTCTGGCTGTAAAATTGTAGACTTTAGTTAACACAATGTATGTTTTTAGAAATGAAAAGCTGGTCAGCATTTGGATATAAGAGGCACATTTAAGTGAGGTTTCATGCTGCAAAAAGATAAGTGCACATAAAAACGATGTTAATTGTTATAAAGGAATAAATAAGTATTTCCAATCACATTTGCTTAAACACTGATTCACATTGATCACGCTGAGATATTTACATTCAAAGACAGCTGGTATGAAATCGTGGTAAACGCGTTACTAAAGAGCCGTTTGCGAAGTGGTGAACGAATTATATTTTTTTAGTGAACGAGTTATAGGGTCAACTTTAAGAATAGTTCTTTATTAAAACACCTAAAAATGCTATAATCTGTTCTGAATGTTTCAGGAAACTCTTCCAAATTGAGCCGTATGCACGTGGTTAGTTCTAGTAATTATACAATAGCTTCTGCGGCGTCATTCAACACCTGAAAAACGAACACTCACCTCAACAATTCACAAACTAAAACTCAGTGAAGTCACTTGAACAATGAAATATGTTAGAATAGATTATAGATATGTATATCATAGGTTAAATTAACAGACAAAGACGTCATTATTGTGTCTGAAGTACATTTTTCAAAACAGAAAGCTATTTCCGAACAGCATTAAGGACAAAGAATAATCAATCTTGCCATTTATAAAACGAGTATTCCAACAACATATACTAGTCAACATTTGTGTATTAAGCTTAAGCAATAATGTAAGATTGCATAGTTAATAGTTATGTTTTTCATTAAACAAACAATATCTTACTGACATTTTGCATCAAATTATGACAACGATGCAGTGTGTTGTGAGATTCAACGTGAAACGCACATTTGAGCTCACAATTGACATCTTTCCAGAGAAAAGATACATACTGCGGTTCTATATTCCTTAAATATTTCATTGTTTCCATTACCGTGTAGGAATATGACCTCAAGGGACGCTTTATGGACAATTAAATCATTATCGTGCATTATTGTAAAGTAAAAAATATGGGGATTCATGGTGACTAAAGTGTCCGTGACTACGACGAAATGAGACGAAGATCCTTTCTCACATCAGACATCATCAATATCTTCAGAAAAAACTATTGCGGGTTATCATTTTAAAATTCCATCATTGTATTGCTACCCTGAAGGTGAATACCAAATTTGGTTCTCCTATCTAAATAGTTTCTGAGAAAAGCTGGTCCCTTTAACTCGAACAGACGAACGGACTATGGATGAGTTTAAAAGGGGCTTACAAGGTTGCCTTGTCATTTTTAGCTCATCAGGACTGAAAGTCCAGATGGGCTTATGGCATGGCCCGTCGTCCGGCGTCCGTCCGTCGTCCGTCCGTCCGTCGTCCGTCCGTAAACTTGACCCCAAATAGGCTCACAGGGGTCACAACCTTAAAAACCTATTTTCATCTTCTTCTCCAGTTCTAAAAGGACTAGAGAGTTGAAAGTGATATGTGCAGACTCCTTGGACAATGGGGATTCTAATTTGTAACTTTGGTGAACCTGTGACCCCAAATAGGGTCACAGGGGTCACAACCTTAAAAACCTATTTTCATCTTCTTCTCCAGTTCTAAAAGGACTATAGAGTTGAAAATGATATGTGCAGACTCCTTGGCCAATCGGGGTTCTTAATTATAGATTTCATAACCCCATGACCCCAAATAGGGTCACAGGGGTCACAACCTTAAAAACCAATTCTCATCTTCTTCTCCAGTTCCAAAAGGTCTAGAGAGTTAATATAGATATGTGCAGACTCCTTGGACAATGGGGATTCTAATTTGTATCTTAGTTGACCCTGTGACCCCAAATAGGGTCACAGGGGTCACAACCTTAAAAACCTATTTTCATCTTCTTCTCAAGTTTCAAAAGGTCTAGAGAACTGAAATTATATGTGCAGACTCTTTGGCCAATGGGGTTTCAAATTGTAGATTTTGTGACCCCATGACCCCAAATAGGGTCACAGGGGTCACAACCTTAAAAACTTATTTTCATCATCATCTTTAGCTCCTAAAGGTCTATTGAGCTGAAAGACTGCATGTAGACTCCTTTGCCAATTGGGATTGTAAACTGTAGTTTTTGTGACCCCATGACCCCAAATAGGGTCACAGGGGTCACAATCTTAAAAATCTATTTTTCTCCATTAGATGACAGTCTAGGGCAAATTTATTTCTCCTTGGATATTTTAGTGTGGACTTCTTTCATTGTCTGATATGGCGATCTAGAAAGTGTTGAATAATAATACATTTGTTTTGTAATTTTTTTATAGGTTTTCTTGCAATAGGTAACATCAGTTTCATTTTTAGCTCATCTTGCCTGTATAAAGCAAACTTGATATGATGCCTGATGAGCTACAGAGCCAATGGCTCTATTTTTATATTTATAACAAACTTATTATCGACATTTAAAGGGCAGTAGCACGTTAATTTGGTATTCCTTTTTTCTACAAAAATTGCGTTCACACAAAAATGACCGCAAATGGACTTTTTGCGATTTTTTATGATTTGTTCTCTGACCGTCCATCCGAAATCGTTTCCGGAGCATTACTCTAAAACTATACCACTTACAAACTTCAAATTTGGTATGACAGTAGCCTATATGATGCTGTTGTACCTTTTAGGGTTTCATCTCAATGGCTCAAATAATTTTTGAAATTTTGACCAAAAACCATCCGATTTCTGGACTTTGTCTCGTTTCCGGGGCATAATTAGAAAACTATACCACTTGGAAACTTCAAATTTGGTATGGCAGTAGCCTACATGATGCTGTTGTGCCTTTTAGGGGTTTCACCTCCAATGTTCAAATAATTTTTGGGAAGTACTTTGTTAAGTAACCAAAAGAAGTACTTTGGGAAGTACTTTGGGAAGTAACCAAAAGAAAGGGATTGTGACCTATTGTGATACTCATATGGACACTGTATGAACATTTTAACATGACTGATATTGTTACCACTGCAAAGAATACATATATTGGAATGTTGATACCACTGCAAAGAATACATATATTGGAATATAAATTGACCTACATGGAACTGAATGGAAGGTGAGAGTTTGTTGAAAAACATTTATTATCATAGTTATACCAGTTCACACCTATTCAGACAAATTAAATTTTAATGTTATTTTCATTATCATGTGATGGAAAAATACGGTAACAATCCTAGGACTTATCAGAACATATGACTTTTCAATATTTTCGTCAAAGAAAGGCGGTCAAACTACAGGCGGGGGTATGTGAGCTGCGCTCACTTTTGCCTTGTTACGTAAGCATGAGCAAAAAGATTTCGCAGCTTTGTGTTCTAAACTGAACAAAATAATGACTTTTTCACAATTCATAAATCATTCTAGTAAAAGGTAATAAGCATGCAATTTCGTAAATTATGACTCACTTTTTGCCAAGGGTGGTATAATCTTTACACTTTCATCAGACATGCACAAATCGATTCTAGCTTATTGATGAAAGTAATGATAGCGGTTAAACATTACATTTGTCAATACTGCACTTTATGTAAGCAACAATAAACACAAATTGCTAAATATCATTCATATTGAGGGTTGTGGTTGTGCAACACCAAGTGACTGTAATTCGTTTACCACCCCCGGCTGTAATTCGTTCACTCTGATTTGACACCATGTCTAGTTCAAGGGTTCTAATTTTGTTATTTGACAATACTATGTCTTTAAATTTAACATATATGTCGACTAATGGATGGTTAACAATATGGTACGAAGATATTGGATTATTTTTATGTATGTTTTGAAAATAAGATAGTATCTCACACATGTAAGTTTCAGATGCGAAATTCGCCTCCTATATTGTGATGTAGCAGCCGCCCGAGGGCACATAATGACATAAACTTTCGTCTATATTTTCACCAGTGCCTACCGTTTTACAGCCGTAATATTTTTTCTCAAAAGTACTTGAAAACTGAATTATTGAGCAAACTCCTACACCGAATGCACATAAACAAACTTATCTCTCGCAGAGAAACTCGTTCACTTCCGTTGTGTAACAAATTACAGGCGTACACGTTCCTACGGTGTGGTAGTCGTTGAATGAGAAAACTGAAGCATTCTGTATCATGAAACTCTCTAATTGATGCAAAGATATGTTTAATAATTAAACTGAATATAAGAACTTTGAATTTTTATGAAAATTTCGTCTTTGACAAATGTTGGATAAAACTAATTTAGGCTACGCCAAGTTACCATTAACCCTAGTGGTTGCAACTAAGAATGATAATCCTTTTAAAATTTGTTTAAATCCTCGATAAGTTAATGCCGTTCTATTGTCACGTGATGATATATGCCGAAAGTTCGCGTCCTAAGGTAAAAGAAAGTAATTGAATTGGTTCAAAATATTCGAGTCGATACGCTTATACGGTCGCCATATTTGTTCAAGACTTCAAAACTAAATTCTAATATGACGTCACTTGGCTACGAAGTGATATTGGCCCGTCGTCAAGGTTTAGCGGGCCATTATCATTTGCAGAGGCCCGCTCATTTCTGATAACATGAGGGCGTTTTCATGATAATTCCATCCATTTTAGCTATAACAGTCACTAGTGACTGATAACACGGTCCATTGTTATTGTCACTAGTGACTGATAACACGGTTTACTGTCATTGATAGATCTCGGTATTTCACCCCCAATCATATAATAATAGGTCATCATTCAGCAAGTCGGAATACACTCCATGAAATAAAAAGGTTAAACATATAAATACAAAATATATATATATGTTTTAGGTACCCCGATTACTTTGAATATAAAGTATCGCCGTTAAAGATGCTGTATCATACTTGCAAGCGGTTCAGGATGAAACTTAGCTATTGAGAAATGAAATACATCACTTTGTAGAAAAATCTTTCGTCGAAATTTTGATATCATTTTTAGATTGTTTAATCAACAATAACATACTTATCTCGACGCTTCAAGCACAGTACCCCTCCTGGAAAGGGCATGTCGTTTTGCGAACCCGCTTTCGGTGACGTAATCATTATGCTTGTAGGATGTACACCGTGTCTCAACTACCGTAATTGCGTTCGATGGGTATCAACTTTGACAACAACGAATACCTAATTTGGAGAAAAAGAATATAAAATCTTGTAGAGCGCGACAAAGACGGTTTTCAAGCGTACATTTAGAAACAGGAAGTTGTGAAATGGCCACACTTGATTCGCCCTTATGTCGACTGCCGTTTCGGTATTTTTTGGTAAATTATCTCCTATTTGATGAATTTTGGTCCGATTTCCTTAAGGTTGGTCGCTAAATTTTTCTAAAAATACAACGTATACATTAAAAATACTTTAAAAACATTGCAAGTATGATATAGCATCTTTAATCATTTACAAATAAGGAGTTCTTTGTTAATCAATAAGTAAATAATAAATCAGCAACTGTTAAGTCCGATCGCGAGTCGTTATTCCATTCAAGTTTTTATTTCATGGATGTTTCTTCTGATCGATATACGACCAATTCATCATAGGAATTTAATGAACAAAATAATGAGTGCAGAATTATTTTATATATGTATTCTTCCAAAATGTAATAAGTTATTAATGTTACAACTAGCATGAGTTACTAGATTAAGTTTCGTTTGTAGTGTGTTACGGGGAATCCAATTATCTTTTACTTTACTTTGAGGTGTCTATATTTCGAGTAACACTCAAGTTAGAAACGTCCAACGAACGAATGGTTTGTGTTACACTTACACTACCAAAATGAAATAACGCTGATCCTAATGTGTTCAATAAGTACATAGATAACGACTGCTTCTTAAGTGGCACTAGTATAGTCTATACTTCATCCCAGGGAATTAGCTTCATGACAGGCAAGAGTGGACAGATACACAAACAAGATAATGACGTCACAGAGATGATGGTTAATTCGTTACGACAACAGAGTAGTTGTAACAAAAGTAAAGAAGATGAGGTCAGTTGTGATGTTGACGGCACATGGAGGCATAGTGAATGCCTCATGGTCCATACTCCACTTGCTGACTCTACTCCATGCAAAAATCCAAGCTAACTTAGTAACTTCCACCAATTCGTGCAATTTGTCCACTGAATACAATATATCTGGAAAGCTCACATACAATGTATATATTTCATAATATTTGATTTTAAAACCTTGAGCAAACAATATGTCAGAATAGGTTGTGATTGACATTCACTTCCGTGCGTCTCAATCATACAATTGTATATTTTAATAACAGTAAGTGATTTACGAAGAATTGGATAATTACCGAAGCATATAATGCCTATATAAAAATACTTCAATAAAATAGTAATTGCCTCAGACGACTTCCCAAGACAATCGGACAAGGCAACATCCTAAAACAATGAAACAATGATATTTTTCGTGCGGACCATCTCATCATAGTCAGATGGATTGTCATATTTTGCCTTGTGTTAATTAATGTGTCTGCGTGCTGGGTTTCTGAAAGTGTCTGAGTAGTGGCTGTCTTCGTAATGGCGTATAATCCTGGGAGAGGGATTTTACAGCAGTAGATTTGAAATATAATTATATTAACCAATCTCATTAAAAATGATACCATATTTTCTTCACTGCGTTACGCAGATTATAGATCTACCTTCGTAGCGTAGTGCAGCAAACAGATCATATTTTAAAAAGATTGATTGACTGAAGGCACTGTTACTCGACTGACGCCAACTTTGTTACATTTACGAACAAAATCTCAAGTTGCGACACCTCCTTTGTTGTCATAATTTTTTTACGGAACTTGTTGAATATTTTTTGTGTGCTGCGATCTTTAAGTGGAACGCAAATGAACAAAATCGTAATGCTTAGATCAATTTTACGAAGTCTGGAACGATACGAACGTTTAGTGAAACAGGGCCCAGGGTTTTAGTAGTTCGTGGAATATATAGATTTTTTTCATAAAATACCTCAAAATGATTTTAAATATGATTTGTTTATGTTTGCAGTACAATCTGTTCTAAATTTTTTTCTACATGTATTTATCACACAGCTCGCTATAAAAAAATGAAAACATTTGTAACAATATATCAAACATAAATCTCTTAAAAAGTAATACATGTGTGTGATATTATGAAATATATGAAATACAATTATTTAAGATATTATAAATTTGTTTGACGAAAAACTAGCTTTGGTTAAGTTCTGAAAACTACACTTCAAAATGATCAAAAACGCATGCATGTTTGTTTTCGATTTATTATCTTTATAGAGATTTATCATATAATCAATAATGAAGGAACTATATTTTGGATACCATGTTTGAATACAACGATGTTTTTTACAGGACAATCGGTTTTTACAATGTGGCCTTTTTGTCAATTTTAGCGGTAAACTATATCACCAAACTATTTGAAACATGTTAGTAAACAATTCAAGATGTCACTTGTTTACTTTTAGGCTTTATTTCATTGCATTTCATCTCATCACCTTAAATTTTCTTATTTTCAATGCGCTTTGAGCATGCACCTTGTGTATGAATATAGCGCTTTATAAATGCCCATTATTATAATTATTATTGTGCCTATTTCGGCAACCTATTTTAACAGTTATTGCTGTTATTTGCCGACCGCGATTGAGAAAGCAGCTGAACAAAGTTTTAATTTTTTTTGCAACTTTTAAAATATTTAGTCACCAAAGTATTAAAATCTGTAAAATAGACATTTCAAGATGCCATTTGTATATATTCCGGCAAAACAATTTTAATAACGTACCGTTGGTAAGTGATCTAATTTACAACCCACAGCTCTGAGAAAGCAGCTGAATTATCATTCATTTGTCAGCGATAAAACTTTAAATTTATTTGGGCAAGTATTGAATAGTTTATCATCAAAGTATTTGAAACAGTAAAATAAATATTTCAAGATGCCATTTGTATATATTTTCACCAATGATTTATACAAATAGTTCGTATTTCGCAGACCGTAACTCCAGCTTTGAGAAAACAACTGATTATGTAAATTCGAGTGGCAAACAAAATTATATTTTTTTGTGCAATTATCAAATATTATTACATAATTGTAGTCAAAATATCAAAATATAGATTTTAAGATGCCATTTGTATAGTTTGTATAAGAACAATTTGTTCTATGCTTAACGCAAAACATTTTAATATGCCATTTGTTTATGTTTTTATGAAAATTTTCTTTTTTTTGATGAACTCTGAAATTAGCCATTTTGTTTTTACTTTGCGCGGTTGAACAAAGTTTTAAAAAATCTTGGCAATTACCAATAAAAATGTCATCAAAATGTTTGAAATGTCAAAATAAAGATTTTAAGATGCTATTTGTATATGTTTAGATAACAACAAACATGTTTATTCCAGGCCGGGCGATGATTCTCAACTCACAGAAAGTACACGGACAGCTACAAGTGGTAGATTTTGGACGGGAACTGAACAACATGGCGGGTAGTGGAGAGAGAAACACTCCGGGTCAGTTCAAGAGGTTCTGGGGGACTTGTAGCAGTCCGCTCCCCCTCCCTCCCTCCCCCTCCCCCCTCACGTCTCCCTCCTACTGGGAGACTCAATCTACACTGAGGACAGTGAGGTGGAGGGAGGGAGGCAGTTTCCTGCTGCAGATGGGGGTGAAGGAGGGAGAGAGCAACATGGACGAGGTGTTCTGTGTTTCTGTTCTCCGCGGCGGGGTCTGCGTGTCTGTGTGGGACAGGTGTCTCCCTCACCCCGGCCAGCTCTGTATCCGGGTGTTTAGGAGAGGTCAGGAGGAGAGTAGGGGACATCAGGTTGGTGAGTGTGTATCTCTCCCCCTCCCTACATTGGGTGAAGAGGTCACCTTCACCTTCGGGTTGGTGCTGGATGTGGGGAGGGGGAGGGTAGCGTTCCTAGACGTGGGGAGGGGGAAACTCTTGTGTAAATTAAACCTGAAGTTCACCCAGCGGGTTTTCCCCATGTTTCACGTTGATCCATCCAGCTGTGCTACAAGAATGAGACTGGTCAGCGGGCGCGAGATCTCCGTCACTGACCAGAAAATACAACTCATTCAGCAGGCCTTGTCAGATTGAATATAGTTAGTTTATCTTGTTTTTGTATGTTGTGAATTTGTAAATAATAACAAGTTAGAGTTAGATCAAAATTAGAACGTTATAAAACATACTTTGTGAATGTCGTTAGTTTGTGACCTGTCAGTTCGAGTGTGGAATGATGCTTTTGTAAAAAAGTAAGAGATATGTGTTTGTAAATACACTCATTGTATTTCTTATGACCTAACATGAAAAATAAATATACATTCGAACCCTTTTTAATTTCTTTTGGAAGATAAAAACCCAATTTTAATCACTACGAATGTCCGTCAGTAACCGCGACTTGTTGAGTGAAGCGGCCTTCAAATGTTCATTCTCATCGCTGTCACAAACGAACGATTTGTTGAAAAATTGTCTAATATCTGTTTTAAAATGTTGTCATTGTATTCATTATAACATAATATGAAAAAAAAATTATACATTTGAACCCTTTTTAATTACCTTTGGAAGATATAAAACCCAATTTCAATCACTACGAATGTCCGTCAGAAACCGCGACTTGTTGAGTGAAGCGGCCTGTAACAAACAATCAAAAATCGTCCAATATCTGTTTCAAAGTGTTGTTGTTGTATTTATTATAACATAATGTGAAAAACTAGACCACATTTGCATACTTTTAAACATTGTTTAACAATTTATTCATGTCCTTGTAATTTGGTTGTAGCTGACATGAATTAAAACCGTTTTAGGCCTATTAATTGTCGTGGAAATGTAATAAAACTCAGCCGGGCATGAAATTATAAACAACATCTATGAACATGCATTGTTAATGAAACGTTTAGAAAAATAATGCTGTTATCGTTTTAAAAAGAAACGCATATGAATTTACCACAAACAAAAAATTATACATTAACATATTATTTCAGTGACGATTCATGCACCAGCTATTGAGAATCTCTACAAAATCGAATAACATGTTACCGACCGGAATAATGATTTTTGTTGTATTTTGCACATTGATGCCAATTCTTCTACGTAAAATTTATACAGGGCCTACAACAAATGCTTTTTCAGAGGATGATAAATTAGGCCTATCAAGATGTCGAGTGAAGGGAAATGATAGGTCTAAACTTTATTTCATGAGTTCAATATTTATCAAATGTGTAAAGTGTTTCATTCTTCAGTTGTAAATAATGTTTAAAAGCGCGAAGATTGAAAGCAAATGTTTGTATTTCACACATCAGGCAAGTAAATGCATATACACGTATGGCAGGATTTCCCGCTCGTTCTAGAGCGGATTGTGACGTAATGTTGCTCGTGCGTATATGACGTCACTGTACTCAAAGAAAGCTGACACAATCTTCGTGTTTTCCAGCGCCAACATATCCGTGTAATAGGCCTTCTGCTCAGGGAGTGCGTCTCGTCATGTCTTAACTTTATCAAAACCAGTTAGTTTGTGTTTATCATTGGTCGATTGCATGTTGTAGTATGGAGGTAAAATCAAAACTCTGCAAAATCCCACTATGACCAAGTCCTTTGTAGGCTACGGAGCATATCTCCTAAACTATACTTTCTAGCTTCACTAAACTTCATACACTGATGAAGTTATCAACAATCATATCTAAATGTGCCTTTTGATGATTAGATCAACAAATGATTTTTATTTTGTGCAGTTTCCATGGAAGTAAAATTGACCAAGAACAATACATCTCAGCTTCACCAAACTTTCTACACATGTCAATCATGGTCCCTTATGCCTATGTCTTTTGAGGGTTAAATAAGTATGTTGATTTCTTTTCTGTGCTTTCCGTGGGAAAACATGACTTGCAAAGTGACTTAACAAAAATAATTTGGTCCTCAGCACATCTCATAGAATATTCATGAGAACTGCCTCAGATTTTTGGGACTTACATGTACACAATGACTTATCTTTAAAACCATAGGCCTATTCTAAAGTATAATGAAACTTTACCAAAAGTTTATCAATTCTACTATTTGAAATTGTTCGAACAAAATGGGAAGCGGGCATGACCTCTGCTGGCTTCTTCACTTGTTTAAAATCAGCAATTTCTAAACAGTGTAGTCATGAGAGGTAATTTACAAATATTGTTATAAAAATGTTTAGCCGTTTTTGGTATGATATATTTTCTACATTTTCCATTTTGTTCACAACCTTTTTAATTATTGATTGCAGATTAATTGTATAGAAATACTAGGATCTTTATTGCATCCATGGACAGCCAGAGTGAGTAAATAAGTCCTCGTTTGCCTTGAAAAAGCCGATTTGAGCTTGGAACTAAGTTGGGAGTTTGTGTTATTTAGACTAAGTGCCTTAATAACCAATATTTAAGAAGTGGTGTTTTTAATATGGTAATCTTAAATGAGAACACTATCGCCAAATATTTGAATGCATATACCTCCATGTATATATCCATATACCTCCATGTATATATCCATAAACCTCCATGTATATATCCATATACCTCCATGTATATATCCATATGTACCTCATCCAGCCAAACAAACCAGGAAGTTTTGTGTTAATTGAACATATTATTTTACACCACATTCCGTATCGCTTCTCGAGATGACAGTAGCCAATGGCAACATAATACAAACCAGGGATTATTAAAGTGTACAAAAGAAATACCAAAACAAAACGTTTATAATGTGTTGTTAATACTTTCTGTTTTAATCAGATATAGGGGAGACCGGCGCATGTTTGTCTTTTCTGTTATTTGTGTTCGGTACCGGTGGACACATTTACTTAAACTGGTAATTCTTTATTGACAACATGACTTTACTCCCAGACTGACTTTCCAACGACAGTCCAACATGTTCTTGACAAACTGTGGAAGAAAAACCGTTTTTTATCTAGCTGAGAAATTTATTCGACTTCAGTTCACTTTGTTGTTTAGGAATATGTTCTCAAGTGAGCATAAACCAACATGCCAAGACGTATATGTAACTAACAGGTTTTTTGGTATGAGGGCTGTGTATTTGTGGGGTACGTTTGGTCATTACAGCTAGGCGGGGCGCATTTGGCCGTGAGGACGACTCACAAAAATGTTTAGGTCCTCCTCGAAACCATTCTTCTAAAGGTCCTCCTCCTCAAAATGTAGATACCTCCTGTAGGTCCTTGGAGAGTAGTAAAGTAAATGTAGTATGTTTCTGTCCCAAATATCAAATACAATGAAAAACATCTTTTCTCTCTTTAATTGTTGTAGGCTGAACATGTTCTGGTTGATCCTAAAGATGGCCGAACCTGCTCCTGAGGGAAACTGAACCTGCCCCAATGCAGGGTATGTTCGGTTTTTCAAATCGTCGTCTTTAAAGCATAGTTATTGCCAAACTAGTTACGTTAGGCACTTATTGCAATTAAGTTAAGATATGTCTCAATATATGTACAAACTAACACTTGTATATATTTGAAAAAAAAAACCCAACTCATTTTCTCTATTTTTGTGAAAAAAATACGTACCGGCCCCGGTCTCCCCTACGTGAGATATCGTACCTTTGAGCGAAATAAGCCACCGTTTGTATTCAGGATAATTCTTGAGATATTAATTCCGCGCTCCATAAAATGTGTTATCATACTGTAACAATCCGTGAAATCAAACATCAAACGGCACACTTTGAATCCAAAAAAGGTTTTGTTTATTAGAAATAAATCATGATCTTTATAGTACTTTTGTTTTGCTTGTGAATTTATTTTTGCATATGTCATCGATTTTCCCTGTTTATTTTCACTGTTATTTATACTTTGAATATGCATTTTGGTGCGTTTGCCTCTAAAGACATTAATCTTTTTCCAGACCTGCCTTGAGTTAGATAATGCGCAACACATTATTTTCCATGAGCTAGCATAATTGATTAAAGGGTCAGTCTTATCAGGCTATTTTTTTGGATTCATTAATGCATCCTCTTGGAATTCGTTTCTACAAAATTAAGAACCCCGATTGACCGTCCCCTTGACTAGAATGCTAAGATATATTGTTGTCTTCCCTGTATAAACCTGTGAAAAGAAGGTTCACCAATGATGAGAAGAAGCAGAGAAACAGTTTGGTTACACGCAATTATAAACATGTATAGTTCCTTCTCACTTAGAATACTGCTTACAAAACTCCTACTCATTAAGATGTCTTTTAAAAGTGTAAAATCTGACTTAAATTTAGATTAAAAGGGATTGTTTGCAATTCATTAAAGCAATTCCATCTATAGCATGAGTGAGTGATATATCTATTACATACGTTGCTGTCTGAACGATTGCTTGTTGTCCCTTACTTTCCTTATTACCGGATTCCTTTCTTCATCTCAGTCCGTCTGACCAGGCTGTCTATCTTATCTTATCAAGCAGTAGGTTTTTTAAACCATAAGCTGCTTTAATAAACAAAATGTATCGGCGAAGGTTGCGCCTAACTTAAATATTGATCAATATCTTTGACCATCCCATTTCATCCACAGTTTTGAACAATATTTTATATCTATTTGCATTTGTATTATATATAATATGTTTTGATATATGGATTATTGTACTATATGGTGTCTTATAAGTTTTTGATATTCTAAAAACGTATTACTTGTAACAGGACGTGACACCGAAATAAAATAAGTTTAATCATCATCTTCTTCTTCTTCTTCTTCTTAATCTATCTACTTGGAACGAGGGACAGAGTTTTCAGCGGCGTCCGTACGTCCTGGTTCTTGTTAACGCATCTCATGAGAGCATGAACTCCATGTCTGCAAATTTGGTCACAGCTAGTCTATCAGCCAGACCCTCAAATAAAATGCAAGTCTACAATAAGACTTGAGAGCTCAATTTTAGGAGAAAATTTCAGTCTCCTTTTCATCCTTTTTTCTCTCCAAATTTCAGATTTATTGAAATGTCAGAGTTTTATTTTTAGACTAGGTCAAAGCCTACATAGGGAAATTATATGCATGCACCAGTCACTTTGGGTGACCGTGACCGTATTTTCAATGTCACCACGGCACTTGAACACTTTTTGAAACTGTTGTTTACGCATTTTCTAATGAACTGTTGCACTCAATGTCTTTAAATTAGGTCACAACATACATTGGGGAATAAAACATTGGCTTATTGTGATGTTGATCTTATTTATATATAGATATAACATCAAAAGATAGATATATGTTATATTGTATCACCCAAAACAGTGTTCCACAGGAGATATCGCTTGTGGAAGATCAAGCGTTATCTCCTAGGAGTTTTAGGGCTATGCAGTGTTCAAAGATGTACCTTTTTCGTGCTAATTTGATGAAAATGATCTTGGATGATAAATAGAATCTCACCCTTGTGTCTTCTGATATCAAGCAAGCCTCGGATATTTGTTACTTTTATCAACTTGTGTTGATATATTTGATATCAGAAGACACTTGGGTGAGATTCTCTATGTATTAACACAAAGAAACTTATTCATAGTTCAGGTAATAAATCAATCTAAATAAATTTAGATCAACAGATTTTTTATTTTGTCATACTGTTGGTCTAAGATTGACCAGTGTGAGAGGTCGCCCCGTTTCGTATGCAAATAAGGACTCCGCGATTTGCTCCAATTTTGTTTGTGCTCAATTAAATTCGACGTCACAAACAGTTGCTCATTCAAGAAGTGAACGGAAAAAACATGATAGCTTATGGCATGTTCTTAATAACAGTGTGCATTGAGAAAAAATAAATATTGTTTTTGGTACTGATAAAAAAATATCATTAGGTTGATTTAATTTTGGTTGTATGAAATAGTTATAGTTTTATGATTAACAAAAAAATCATTATTTCAAAGTTGTTTGGATGGAAATGAAAGAAATTAGTGCAAACGAGTTTGATAAATATTGAGTTACCTCCTCTTGCATGAGGATTTTCGTAAATATTTAAGGATTGTTTTACATGTTTTGTGCCTCTATCGATGTATAACAGCAACAAATTGTATAAAATCGCGTAGCGTAGCGTAGCGATTTTATACAAAATTTGTTGCTGTTATACATCGATAGAGGCACAAAACATGTAAAACAATCCTTATAATTACAAAATCAACATTTTAACATTTTAAAGTTTTTCCTAATTATTTTCAAAAAATCTGTCATCAATGTCGTGAAATTGTGGTTTGTTACACGAAACAATACAAAGTTGAATCAAAATTGAGAACTCCATAAACTAAAACGGCCGAAGATTTAATTTCGTTTTCGCAACCATTGACACCCATGCAATCACAATTCGTTTTAACCGGAATCCGTATTTTCGGAATAACCCTAATTAGCATATCACATGACGTTCAAATGTCCGCCGTTTGCCGAGCGAACAAGCTTGAGGACTCGTAGTTATTTAAATGCAGTATTTCCGGTGAATGTATGGATTGTGTTAGGGAGAAGAATGTCTTTACTTGTTACAAACGCAGGTGGGAAGTGATAAGATATGTTATACCTGTCTTTGCAACAGAACGTAACTCGCAACTGTCAAAACCGAACTATTGCGTCAAGTGATTGTGACGTCACAAGGAATGAATGCACATGGTATGGTTGCACATTTTTCTGCATTTATCGAGAAATGGCAGCAGGTTTTTGAGCGCTCTCGTCCAATCAGAATCCCGGAAATTAGTGTAACAAAACCATTTTGTAATTATTGACATTTATCAGGCTCTAACTTTGTGATTATTATTCGCCCAGTTAGTATTTGTGCCATGTGCAATTATCATTTATCATTGACAACTAGCAAATACGCTAAATCATTTTAAAATGAAAAGAAATAATCTATTAATACATTCAAGCAATCGGAATATTCATCGAAATCGTCGCTCTGCTCCGCTCCGAATGACAGGGCTCCGAGTTAACATCATCCATTTCAATATGGAAGGGGATGTGTGCCAAAAATGAATTCATGTACAGTCGTAATTTGCAAGATGTAACTTGTCGTTCTCAACCATGCATTTCTTGAAAAGACAAGTCCAAGTGTGCAAAACTAACATTTCAATCCTGTAAAACTCAACTTGCTGTTCTCAACTTTACAAAGTTGAAATGTTATTCTAGAAATGTCAAAGACAAATACCGATTTTCTATCTTAAATAAGACTAATAATAACAACAAGCAATGCTGTAAGTAACGTTTTACAGATGGAAAATTAAGAGTTGTAAAATCAGCTTTTGAAAAAAGACTTTTGCATTTCGAGTTTTATATGATTTCGCATTGACGGGGGATGTGTGCCAAAAATGATATGCTATGCTTGGTTCGTTAAAGCAGACATTTGACCGGCGCGCGCTAATAATGCAACCGGCACGAGAAAGGAACATGTTTACTTTTTGTAAGCGGCTGACCTTGCTTACCGAAACAAATACCCAAATGACAGAAAAACTGACTAATGTACGTTTTAAGCATAAGCAGAAGTATATAGGGTTCATTCTGTACGTCCATCCTTCTGCCTGACCGTCACTAAATCTGTCCAGAGCATATCGCAACAACTATACAGGTCTGCTAGCTTCACCAAACTTCATACACCTATCAACCATGATCCCTAGATGTGCCTTTTGAGGGTTAGACTAACTTTTATGGGGGCAGTTTCCATCAATATATGAAAAAAGTTATTCGATTATAAAATCCTTTGTTCAGATCTTATTTCCTGAAATATACATCTCAGCTTTACCAAATTATCTACACATGTCAATCATGATTTTGGATATGCCTTTTGAAAGTTGAACAAAATGTGAATTTTCTTTTCTGTGACTAACAAAGTAAAAATATTTTTGCCCTCAGCACAACTCGTAGAATTTCATGAAGACTACCTCAAATTTGAAACAAAGATCAACCACTATCCCTAGATGTATCTTTTAATGGTAAACCTTAATAATGAAGATAGTTTTGTGGTTTCAGTGATCATGGGACTGACACAATGACTTACCTTTAAAGCTCTATACTCAACTATCATACAACCTTAAACACTGTTTATCAAATTTACTGTTTGAAATCCTTTGAACAAATTTGGGAGTGTGGCTATGTGAGCTCTGCTCGGAACTTCACTTGTTGATTAAGTAATCCAAATATTGTTAATGTTGTGTTGATAATATCTGTATGCCACTATATTGGCATTCTTTCCCCACAGAGGCAGATAAAAGTATGAAATATCGATACAGCTTCTATTCTATTACGCCGACTTTGTGGCATAAAATTGGAGATGCCTGATTAAAGGCAATTAAAATTAGTTGTGCAATCAGCGAACGCTGTTCTAAAATCATTAATTTGGCTACCGAAGCATGGTGATGTATTGTGATATGAATCACCCTTTCCATTCGAGAAGCGTTGTCATGTGATAAAGAAATTCAAATTGATTATGATGTTATTTTTTTCCGCCTGCGGAAACTGCTGGAACCCACGGATTTCGGTTAGTTAGAACAGAGGCTGTATCAACATTTCATGACTTTATCTGCCTATGTCGGGAGAGTACGGAACCGTAGAGGAGACATTGAATGACAGTTAGTCGTGGCCACGAGGTAATATGTCGTGGCCACGATTTAAGTGACCCAATAGATTTTAAGTATTAGTCGGCCATTTTGTTGAGAGATAAACGTAGTAGAGATGTTATGATTGGTGCTTTAAGCCCCTCAAAGAGGAGGGCAGGGGTGTAAGACCGAAAATAAATCTGGAGGTTCTGCTTCCCTCTAAATGAGGGTCATTTTATCGAAATCATACTCTCTCTGCAATGGCTATTATAACGAATATATCAATTTTGGTCAATGACATTTGTGTTAGTTCTCCAAGACAACCTTTTTATTTGAATAAAACGTTATCATTAAGGCTATGAAATCTAAATTACGCTGTTTGTCGTTCATATCCCACTCCTTATTAAATATTTCATTTTACGCATATGACGTGTTGCAACTAGAAAGATCTATAAAAGTCCTACCCAATTATTGATAGATCCAAAGAATGGGGTAAAACCAAGTATATTAAATTTGGTTACTCTATAAAGTATTCAATCAAAAAGGATTTATCAATAATCCATTTATAATTTCACAATCACTTAAAATATTCATGCATGTTATAACTACGCATGTGTAATATATTATACAGAAGTACCACTCAAAACCCTTAAGATTTACTATACACTTAATATACTTTTACAGTTTTATATATCTTTTGTTTTGATATAAGTTTAACTCATCAGAATTTATGCTATAAAGTCACTATTTATCATGCATCTATATCATATGTTTCATCCTAGCACCATTTTCCTAACATAAAACATATATCTATCTTTGAATATCAATCCAAAAGGCTGGCGGCTATATATCTGCACAGCATGCATCTATAATTACTCTTATAACTTAATCATTATTATAATCCAATCAATCAATATTCTATTTTATTAAGTCTGGATTTTCGTAACAGTGTTAATATTCAAATGTTAATAGAAGTTCAAGATATAAAGATGTTCATCCGTCATAATACATATAGAGGCGGTCATACTGTAAAATACCAAAAACCGTGATTAAGTACCCCTATATTGTAGTTGATATCAGACTGTTTCAACAACTTCTGAAGGTACCAAAATATATTTGTAACAGCTTCTAAGAACACACAAATTCAAGATAATAACCTTCGCTCTACCGTAAAGTTAACTGTAAACCCCGCTTTGCCCTAACAATCTTCTACCCCTTGTTTCAATAACCCTCGCTTTACCGTATAACTGCAACCCTCTTTTCTCATTACTATCAATTCACCGAATATTTCACGGTATCCCTAGCTTTGCCCCAACTACCCTCTTTAATCCTCTGCGTAACCCTCATTTTCCATAACCCTCGTGTCCATGATTCCTCGTTTTACAGTAAACTGAGTATAACACTTGTATTTTCCTTACTTCCCTACTCGTTTTCCTCACCCTGGCTATACTGTTTACCTTTAACTGTAACCCTTGCGTTGCCCTATACCTCTTAGTAAACCTCTTTTAATAACCCTCAATTACCGTCTACCTAACTGCAATTTTCGCTTTGATCTAAACCCCTAGGTACCACTCGTTTTCATACTACTCCTTTTATTACATGCCAAGTGCTCCAGATATAAGAATCATATCTGCGAATTTTAGGTATTCTGCGTATTTTGAGCACTGATGCCTAACATTACACCCCTTGCCCTGCTTTACAATATACCTAACTGTAACCGCCACTTTTCGCAAAATCCTACGGCATAACTCCTCCTGTAACCCGAACTTAAAAGTATATCTAACTTTAATCCATGATGATGACGTCACTCTATTGTGTGAACAGTGGATTATTTTAAAGAATCCACTGCACATGGACTTGTCCAGTCTGGAGGGGTGTCAGGCATTCACACAAACCTATTCCGCATATCTTATCACTGTACGTTATACATGGATTAAGATGGAGAAGGCATTCGGAGCAGTGGATTCTTTAAAATAATCAACTCGCCCCTTCGGGGCTCGTTGATTATTTTAAAGAATCCACTACTCCTCATGCATTCTCCATTACTTAACCCTCGCTCTTATCCTCTACATGAGCCGTCACTTTGCCCTCACCTTCTAGTAACCCTTGTTTCATAACCCTCTCTTTTATACCTTATTGTAACCCTTGCTTTACCCTTACCCTCATCGTAAACCTCGTGTCCATAACCCTCGCATAACCGTCGGGATTTTGATCGAAAACCGGACAATGTGGTTCGAGTGGCGCGCGCAAATTCGCCAAACCTAATTTGGAAACCTTATCATAAGCTGACAGGACAATGTTTCCTCTACAGTCCCGTACTCTCCCGACATAGGCAGATGAAGTCATGAAATGTTGATACAACCTCTGTTCTAGCCGAAATCAGTGGGTTTTGGCAGTTTCCGCCGGCGGAAGAAAATTGCATCACAATCCATTTGAATTTCTTTATCACATGACAACGCTTCTCGCTTGGAAAGGGTGGTTTATATCACAATACATCACCATGATCCGGCAGACAGATTTTGTGACGATCAGACAGAAGGATGGACGTACAGAATGAGTCCTAAATACTCCTGCTTATGCTTATAAAAACGTATAAATCTTAATTTTCCATCTGTAAAACGTTACTTACAGCATTGCTTGTTGTTATTATTAGTCTTATTTAAGATAGAAAATCGGTATTTGTCTTTGACATTTCTAGAATAACATTTCAACTTTGTAAAGTTGAGAACAGCAAGTTGAGTTTTACAGGATTGAAATGTTAGTTTTGCACACTTGGACTTTGTCTTTTCAAGAATTGCATGGTTGAGAACGACAAGTTACATCTTGCAAGTTAGAAGTGTACATGAATTCATTTTTGGTACACATCCCCTTCCATATTTCAAAAGATGTGCTGCTGAGCACTGCTGAGTTCTAGCTAGGGCATCTTTTCTGATTGGTCGAGCGGTTGATTTCAGAGGTCAGCGGGATGACCCGCCTTACGGGCCAATCTTAGATCAACAGTATAACCTAATAAAAAAAACTGTTGATCTTAATTTATTTAGATTGGGTAATAAATAGTTAATAAACAAAGGTCCGGAAATGCATATGGTTTTTTGAGTTGATTTAACTACTTCCAGATTATTGCTTTTTGTCTATTATATTATATATACATTTATTTATATATAAGAAAGAGTAAACATCAGATGGTTCGGACTGGATCAATCTTCTTTAATACGATGAATTCATTTCGACCATTATGTGGGTCTTGTCAAGTATGATTACAAATGGAAGGTAACATATACTTATACAGGAACAAAACAATAAATCAATTCATATAATCAACACATAGTTGTGTGCTCAGCTTGACAGTTAAGAAATCAGTCATGTGTTGTCAATCACGTAATGATAGCCCCAAGCACTAATTGACGGGTGCAGTTTTTTTTTATATATAGGTTGTCGCACCACTTTGACATTTTTCACTAGAACTGTTCACTCAAAGTAATGTTTGTTTATAGCCTACGCTGGTAGATTACAAAAACAATAATTTACTATTTATAACAATCGCTATGTTTCTCAGGTCACCATATTTTTGACGGCTTTCCAATCTTGATAATCATTACATTATAAGTTACCATGTGTTCGCGAGTTTGATATGGAGATTTATCATGTGTCCGAGTTAAATATCAAACGAGAACGAAGTTCGAGTTTGATATTTAACTCGGACACATGATAAATCTCCATGTCAAACTCGCGGACACATGGTAACGAATTTATCTCGACGAGCACCTTTTCTAAATGCTTTAAATCTGGCTTGAAAGATGAGATTGGCCAAAATGGCGTCTGATCAGATCAGTGTTACCCTTTTATTTAGGTATTTACAAATATAATTTATACACCATCGCGTTAATGACCAAAAGTATGGTCTAGCACCGAAGCGGAGCGCACGGTACTAGACGGAAATTTAGGATTTACGAAAAAAAATCAAAATACCGAGCAATGCGGTCATTTCTTAAGGTTGATTGTTTGGTCACGTGACCTCGTGCATTCGCACCACATTCGATTTGAAGCGGCCGTAGAAGTCCCTGTCATGGCGGACTGTCGAGTAGGATCAAGCGAGATTAATTTGATAGTGTCGGAGTTATAGATGAGACAGACATCATAGCAGAATGTACAGGTTGGTTTGAGAGTACAATAAACAAAAAGCGGTGACTTTTAACTTAACTATTATTCATAGGTCGGCTTTCTGTTTGCATTATTTGAATCTTGAGCTCGCTGATGGACAACCTTGCCGCGAGTGAGCGGGTCAACATGCCGTTGAGATGCCGTATGACTTGCTAATGTATTTTGAGGTACCAATCCTATTTGAAGAACATTTCACTTATACCAGTAATGTTTTTTGTTTAAAGCTGACTTTAGCATGTGCAGGGCAATTCACCAAGCATACATGACGTTACAACAATCGAGCGTAGCGTGGCCTTGTTTACCGAACAAAGGGCAAGGGAGATAACTCCGTCGTTGCTTGTTACTAGGGGGGCGCGTGGCCCAGTTTAACATAGCTAAATATACCTACGGCACGTGACCGGTTTTGACCAATGGTAAACCGACATTGCTGTGCAAGTCGAGATAAATGATATTATCTCGACTTGCACAGCAATGTCGGCTTACCATTGGTCAAAATCGGTCACGTGCCGTAGGTATATTAACCCTTACGATGCGGCTATATATTTTTGCTCTACAAGCCCACGTGGCGGAATTGTTTTGTCCGGTGCCAGCCACCGTTATATCCTGATTAAACGCTTCTTTTTTTTTGTGCGCGGATATACATATGATACATGGAAATAAAGACAATTCTCTCTTCTATACGATGATGTAAAAATTATAAAATTATCTCTAATGGTTCGTGAGATATAAATGCCGCAAGGTGGGTACCCTCAATCATTTTGAGGTAAACAAATTTTTTGCGGCACTTGTCGCAACGCTTTGCCGCTTCTTTATTTTTGTGCGCGGATATACATATGATACATGGAAATGAAGACAATTCTCTCTTCTACACGATGATGTAAAAATTATAGAATTATCTCTATTGGTTTGTGAGATATGAATGCCGCAAGGTTGGTACCCTCAATCATTTTTGAGAAAAGGTTTAATATTTTATATCCGGGAGCAGCCAAGACTGCTTGCAGTCAATATATAGCCTTATCCTGAAAGTTACGGATTTCGCCAAGAGGGCTTACGTGCCATTTTATATTTGGCCCGTAAATATCACGCGCCCCGCATCGTAAGGGTTAAGCTATGTTAAACTGGGCCACGCGCTCCCCTAGTAACAAGCAACGGACGGAGTGTCAAGAGTTATCTCCCTTGCCCTTTGTTCGGTAAACAAGGCCACGCTACGCTCGATTGCTGTAACGTCATGTATGCTTTGTGATTGCGCTGTGCATGCTAAAGTCAGCTTTATGTAATAACTTTACTGGTATAAGTAAAATGTTCTTCTAATAAAAGATTGGTACCGCTAAAATACATTAACAAGTCATACGGTATCTCAACGGCATGTTGACCCGCTCACTCGCAGCGAGGTTGTCTATCAGCAAGCTCAAGATTCAAATTATGCAAACAGAAAGCCAAACTATGAACATCAGTTAAGTTAAAAGTCACCGCTATTTGTTTATTGAACTCTCAAACCAACCTGTACATTCTGTTATGATGCCTGTCTTATCTATAACTCCGACACTATCCAACTCGCTCGCCCTCACTCGACAGTCCGCCATAACAGTAACGGGGCTTCTACGGCCGCTTCAAATCGAATGTGGTGCGAATGCACGAGGTCACGTGACCAAACAATCAAAATTTAGGAATGCCAGCATTGCTCGGTATTTTGATTTTTTTTCGTTAATCCTAAATTTCCCTCTAGTACCGTGCGCTTCGCTCCGGTACTAGACCATACTTTTGGTCATTAACACGATGGTTAAAAAATTATATTTGTAAATACCTAAATAAAAGAGTAACACTGATCTGATCAGACGCCATTTTGGCCAATCTCATCTTTCAAGCCGGATTTAAAGCATTTAAAACAGGTGCTCGTCGAGATAAATTCGTTACCATGTGTCCGCGAGTTTGATATGGAGATTTATCATGTGTCCGAGTTAAATATCAAACTCGAACTTCGTTCTCGTTTGATATTTAACTCGGACACATGATAAATCTCCATATCAAACTAGCGAACACATGGTAACTTATAATATCTCAACAGGGACATTGCCGTGTTAGTGGCAAACACGTGTTCTCTATTGTAATCATTATTTAGAAACTTATTGGAACACTTCACGTGTGTGTAGGTAAGCGTGTCGCTGTCACACCATTCAGTACGTGTAGGCATTGTTCCCTGTATAAGCGTTTTTCCTTGTAAGTTTTATTAAACCTCACCAATCATAGGATTCATCAATAATGTTTATCAGCATTACCGATGTTTATTGAAAGACAGTTCTGGGCTTCTATACGGAAAGTAGGGTTTAAGACAAGTAAACTTTGAAATCAAATAAGATCCCGGACTTAGATATTCGGAAACATTGGTTTTTACATTAACATTGATGTTTGATCACAACGCGTGCAATAAATGAAGGATATCATTTTGGTAAATTTTTCGCGGAAAGGACAATTGCAAGGACTTAAGAAAACAGAGCGCATTGGAACTCTTATAGAAGAAGCAAGAGAAGAAGATCATTTTATTTAGGTGTCACACACTTTAAAAGTGTTCGGCCAAAAGTGACCTATGAGACACTTAAATCATCATAAGACATGTTATAAATGATAATGATACATGTTAAAATCCGACATCACAAAACATAATTTATAATACATGGAAGTAACCCAGTGCTATATTACATACATGTATATGCAAAATACAATATTAAATGACTGATTTATACCTTTTGTTATACATACAATATAAACTGTTGCGGCGATGGATTTGATGTGGTGGATATATTGGACAGCAACTAAACAGCCTTATCAAGAGAAGATAATCTGTGAAAATACTGGTCACATACATTGAGTTTATAAAATAGCTCAGATCTTATTTCTTTGTAGAAACTGCACTCGACAAGAAATTGAACCTCGTCCTTTATAGAATTACTGTTGCAGTACTTGCATATTCGATTTGCTAGTGGGGTTACAGGCCGTGTATATCGTCCAACTTCAAGAGGTAGTGATCCGCAGCGCAGCTTGCTGAAAATACTTCGGTGAGATCGATTAATTATATATATGTTACAGTTAAAACGTATAATCAGGTATTATGTATAATACCTGAAAATTTCAGGTATTATATATAATACCTGATTCACTCAGGTATTATATATAATACCTAAAATTTTCAGGTATTATACGTAATACCTGAAATTAGAGCCAACATTTTATACATAATACCTGAAATTGGCAAGTTGATGTTCATTAGCTATTACAACGTAATTGTGTAAGAAAAAAGAACCAAAACAAATATATTTGTTTAGGTAGCAACCTTCTTTATTAATCAGTGCAGTTATAATTGGCGATATGGGCACGCTTGATAACGTCGTATGTGTCTTCTATTGACGCGAAGTACACCGGGTCTTCTTCAGCCTGTTCACGCTTACGAATAAGCTTTCTCACGTCACCACATTCAAGTACTTCATACTTTTTGAGTAGATAATACTGGTGTGGCGATTTCTTCGAAGTTGAATTAGACTCAAGAATCTCGTTGATGATCTTCTGATACTCTTCTTTTGGCAGTAGGACTCGCTTGGACGTTTCATAACTCTTGTAGAGTTGATCTCTGAACGAAGCTTCAGGGTCAAAATCCATTTTGGAAATGTACAGAAAAGACAACATTGACCTTGGTGTGATCAAACAGAAATCAAATTAAGTAATAGTATAAGTATTACTTACAGTGTTTTCATAAGTATTTGAATTATCTAGTCTCACAATAAGTTCTAAATAAGTTGTAATCACACTTTTCAATTACAAAAGAGTTAATCCTGTTGCTTTCTAAACACAACACTTAAGACTTTGGTGTGATCAAACAGAAATGAACTCAGTGTTGTTATAGCTATTCAACATCAACTTGCCAATTTCAGGTATTATGTATAAAATGTTGGCTCTAATTTCAGGTATTATGTATAATACCTGAAAGTTTCAGGTATTATATATAATACCTGAGTGAATCAGGTATTATATATAATACCTGAAAATTTCAGGTATTATACATAATACCTGATTATACGTTTTAACTGTAACATATATAAGAATAGATTTAACATAATGTTCAGTCAATAAAGTATCCTTGAAAAGTGCGGAGTTTATTTCCATTTTGGAGATTATTTCGTTCCACAAACCGGCAAGCCAGTCATTATGATCTTTCAACATAATATTCCTATAACTTCTGAACAATAAACTATACTTAATTAGAATTGAAAGAATGAAGCTTTCCCTTTCAATTGTTCTACTAATTTGTAAAACACCTGCCCCAGCGCAAACAAAACTGCTGGGCGTGGTTCGATGACTTGTTTATTCCCAAAACATGTATGAGGACATGTAAACAAAATGTGTTTTCACCCTGCAACAATACATAAAATAATAAGTACATCTGAATAATAATAAAACACTTGATTCATAAAGCATCATTGCAGGAATACATTATAAAGAGTTGATACAATATGCACATCACAAATGATTTCATTATGCAAACACACATTCAATGCATAGTTACCAACATATGATATACTTATAAAGAAAGGTTAACCATTCAATACAAATATGGAAAAAAATACCAGCAAAGACTAATCATGAAATAGCAATTACCCTAGTTTGAAGAATAATTGAATAAATGATAAGCCTATGATTATTTATATGATAGATATTTCATTATCATATACCTACACATAACATTGCGCCATGATATGATATAGATGCACCTATGTATTTATGATATATATTTTCAAATCCACGCGGGATTCGAACCCGGAACCTCCGGGTTGAGAGTCCTACGCTCTACCTGTTCGGCCAAAGAGATATCCCTCCAGCCGAAGCCAGTAGGAAGTAGTAGACCTCACCCTGTCTTATAAGTATGATAAAATATACAACATTACACCTTTGTGTAATACAGTAGGTTAAACCCTTCACCTCATGATTACTTGTATAAAATATAGATATGATAACTGACACAATAATAACATGTGCCACATTATAGATAAATGAAAATAGCCTAAACATTTAGCAATGCATAAACTACAATAAAATACATTCATACAACCACACACACAGTAGCCTTGCCCTATTCCCTAATAATATTATAGATAAAGAATATTGCCTTAATGATAATAATATTTATGTAAAAATAGAGGATATCTGTCTTTTCTTGACAAATACCATGTTTATCTCATCGAGTGAGGTAGAAAGGTTATATTTTCACGAGTGGTGCAGCCACGAGTGAAAATATATAACTTTTCTACCTCGAGATGAGAAAAACATGGTATTTGTCAAGAATTGACGGATATTCTATTTATTATATGATTTTACCATTGTAATTACGTCCGAAAAGGGTCATTTTCACGCCGAGCGGCCGCTAGGAACAGCCCGTCACCACAGTAACACTGTGACGTCATAAGCCAATTCGCCGCGTGAGACCATTGTCTTATGACGTCAAATTATATCAGTCACCGTTCGCAGTGAAAAATAGAGAATCTCACCCAAGTTGATAAAAGTATCAAATATCCGAGGCTTGCCGAGGATATTTTACTTTTATCAACGAGTGTTGATATATTTGATATCAGAAGACACGAGGGTGAGATTCTATTTATCATCCAAATCATTTTTTATCACATTAACATGAAAAATGTACATCTTTGAACACTGCATAGCCCTCCAACTCCTAAACCAGTGATGCAATAGCATTGTGACGTCATCATGTTAATGACGTCATAACATTGTGACGCTGTTGTGTTTATGACGTCATAGCATTGTGACATCATTACTGATGATGTAAAACCTTTGTGATGTCATGAATTTTCTGATTACAGGGCATTGTTCAAAATCTACTGTCAAAGCGATATCTCCTATGGAACACAGTTTTGGATGATAAATAGATAGTATTATATGGGTATTTTCATATCACATTCGGTATCAGCCCGAGACCCCAATATCAGCCCGAGAGCTTTAGCTCGAGGGCTGATATTGGTCGAGGGCTGATACCGAATGTGATATGAAAATACCCATATCATACTATTTTTATCATATATACTTACCGAACAAACTGCAAAAATAATTGTTACATTTTTAAACTTTAATTCCTAACATTAACATGTGGCTGATTTTATTCGTTTGGATAACTTTAACACAATACCAATAAACATTCAGCCCCCGAGCCTTCGCCTCTTGCGACTTTTGAGTTCATTTAATCTCTGGTTGAATTCCAAACTAGAATGAAAGGTTGTATTAATAATCAATCTGACAAATCCTATCCGCAAGTGACTGCAGCGTTTTTGCGATGTCGGACACGTTTTAACGTCAGCTGTACAAAGGGAGACAACTCTAAATTCCTCGCGACTTCGATCTTTTTTTTGCGTTCGTTGCTTAGGGTTCCACGTTCAAGTCCCTTGACGACGGGCTGATACAGGTTTTTGCCCTTGACGACGGGCTGATACAGGTTATCTGTCCTGCGGGCTGATACAGGGTGCTTGACGAAGGGTGTATCTTGCATTCAAAATCTCTGTATTTATAAGCAAGTATATGATAATATAAGTTATTTTCACTGTAGCTTGATAGACAGTTTATTTCACTGATAAATCCCAGTATTTCACTGCTCGCCATTAAATAAATTGTTTATATCTGACTGCCATGCGCTTGAATGATATCGCGACCGAAGATTGGAGAATTATCCGCACATAATGAGTTTAAGTAATAGGTAGAGGGTGAGTGGCAGAACATTATCGGAGATAAATCTCCGGTTTTGAGATGGTCGGGCGAGTCGTTAGCCGAGTGTCAGTCGAGGTCAACCGTCTCAATCCCGTACATTTATCACCCTTCACTTTACTGTAACGAGTTCTCTGTCTATCCTATAGAACAGTCTAATGCTTTAAGTCATACATTTTAACTGATCTTAATAGAATATGTATGATAATCAATTGTATATTGGAGAATCTCTAGTGTTATTTTAACCAAATTATACTCCTCCAAGTAGCAAAAAGTAGCATTGTTGACCTCTCCTTTTATTACAAGATGATGAACAAAACATTGTGGACTGTTGCATCATGCAGATGCAGATAACATGGTTATTGATAGGCAAATGGCTACAAAAGATATTCTAGAGATTTGGCTTTCCTCGTGTTGATCTTATGATTGGAAGTAGACAGAATCTATAGCAACGTGTCTGCCCTGATTGAACTGTTTACAATCGACATGGTGCTTGATATACAAACCCGTCGATACCTACTGTATGGTGACTATTACAGACATTATTCAAAATAATAAATTAATTTGAAAGGAGATGTTTACGTTATTAATTCTTCTCCTATTTTAAAGTTTGATGGTCATGCTGTTGTAATATAAAGCTACTTTTGGCCTTTTAAATTAATTACGCTGTTGAAATTGGTTTTGATTAAAACACAATCGCTAAACTCTAATTATCGAATAAGAGACGAAATATTCTTCAAATATATATTTAGAATGGTGCCTTTTGAGAGCTAGGTTTCTCACAAAAGCAAATTTGAAATAATCAGTATTCAAAATTATGTTTAGTTAATTGAAAAGGGGAAGGGTTGTTATCAACTTTATGTTAAATACATTTTGATTACTGATTTGTTTTCTGTGTTTCAAGCGTAATATGTAATGTTCCTTAATTAAATACCTGAGCAAATTATTAAAGCCCCATTGCCATACTTGCATGCGGTTTGTGAAATTTAACTATTGAGAAAAGAAATACATCACTCGGAAGAACAATCTTTCGTCGAAAGTTTGATATAATATTTACATGTTTTAATCAACAATATAATAAAAAACTTAACCGGACTACAAAAGTACAGTACCCTCTGAAAAAGTATTATAGATTTTAATGAACCCGCTTTCGGTGACATCATCATTGTGTGTGTAGGTTTAACACTGCGTCTCAGTTACCGCAATTGCGTCTAATTGGAATCAACTTGTGCCCGATTCGGATAAAAAGAAAGGAAAATCTAGTCGTGCGCGACAAAGACGGCTTTCAAGCAAGCAAGCGTATATTTTGGAACAGTAAATAATTGAGATGGCCTTCATGTCGACATGCCGGGGCTTACGTTTCGGTCATTTCAGCAAACTGTCTCCTATTTAATGAAGTTCGTTCATATCTTCTCATGGTTGGTCGCCAAAAAATGCTAAAAATACCACGAACACAGTAAAAATATTTTAAAAATATTGGAGTTTGAATATGGGTCTTTTAGTGCCTATTTGGATAACGTCATTTATGTATTAATTGTTACCTCATCAAACCTATCTGGCAAAAACTTGAAGAATTGATTTTTGATCAACAAAAACTAACATTAAATTTTCGAAGAAAAACATTGTGTTAGGTTTTTGTGAAAAGAGAAATAATTACTGTTGTTAAACACAATATATTCAAAATTTTAAACATGTAACAGAAGATATTGAGACAGCATATTTCGCTGACTGATTAAGCGTTTATTCCAACTGAAAATATTTAAATTCTGGTCAGTCTGTCACAACCTATTTTGATACCGTTTTTACATATTTATTACAAAAACTATCTGTTCACCTATTTGCTTCTTAAACCAACGCTTTGTGTATGCAATAATTTTTATGTCCTGGATTTATTATGTGATTTGTTATGTATTGAATTGATTATGTGAATTATCTTGCATTGTATGGAGATACAAAATAAATTTAGAAAACAACAAAAACATTTTCTTCAAATAAAAAAAGACGGTTAAGACCATAGCATTACATGCAATTAAGTTAGATAGCAAATAAATCTGCACAATATCGGTAATGACATTGAAAATCAATTAGAAGGACCCAAAATAAAACTTCATAGAATATCAAAACACTGCAGGAAACCGTTTTCAATATCCAAAGGTTTAAAAAACGTCCGAAACCATCAGGGCTATTCGTCTCTTCATTTACCTGTCAATGGTGTTGAAGTGCCTTTCTGTTAACTTAACGTAAGGTCCTGTCATTTCAGTTTGAACAAGTTGTCCAAATTGATACCACAAATAGTCGACCGGGTTAATGTCTGGAGACATTGACCTGATGATCATGCACGACAGAAGCTGACAGTTGTAACATTGTACTTTTTCATCTAATCGAGTGAAGTCTAAATTTTTATCTTTCTTGCTTCATATATTTGACAAGTTCTTCATGGTTACAATATTTCCCACTGTGTCGTAAATAAATAACACAATAGCTCCGCTTTTGTGTCATCTCATAATGCCATGCAATTGTGTCATATAACCTTATGAGACCATCAGCAACAAACTTGATGTATTCCAAACCAGATGCCTTCGCAGAATATTAGGTATTTATTGGCCAGTAACCATCTCCAATGAAGAGCTCTACAAGCGGACAAACACCATCCCACTGTCTCAAGTAATAAAGAAGAGAAAATGGCGATTCATTGGGCACATACTGAGGATGCAACCAGATGCCATTCCTAGAACAGCAATGAGATGGACACCACAAGGAAAGAGAAACAAGGGAAGGCCAAGGGAAACATGGAGAAGATCTGTGGAAAGAGAGATAAAAGAACAGGGATGGACCTGGGGTCAAATCCAGCATTGGGCTCAGGACCGGCCATATTGGCGATCTTTGGTGGAGGCCTTATGTGCTCCTAGCACGAAGAGGATTAAGTAAGTAAGTATGAGGTTTTATTTCACAGCTTTCTTTTACCGCGAATATATACATGACAAAGCATGCTCAAAGCGCCGTGAGTATTATCACCCTTGATTTCCTCGATTAGTCGCCGGGTATGACTGTTATAAGTAAATACACGCCAGGTCTCGAATTGACACCGGGTGATAAGTTGATTAATTAATGCTCCCGTAGTTGAATGAAGATAATGTATTCTCCCTCTACACCATCTCTGCGCATTTATTTCCTACTTAAAAGATAGTAGGCCTCGAATAAATGCCGGGTATGGAATACACGCCGGGGGTAAAGGAGGACTGAAAATATAAACGCCGGGGGCGTCTATTCGAGGAAATACGGTATTTTCGATGGGACCTACAGGTCCCATTTGTACAGCTAGGTGAAATGAGTGCAATGTGGATGAAGTGTCTTGCCCAGAGACATAACACAGGATGGGACCCAAGTCACAAATTTTAGTGTCTTAAGTGTTGATAAAAGAAGATGATAAAATAAGATCCCTTACTGTATTTCATCCGGCTACATCAGCGTATATGTCTCCGCTAATGCTACAACCTATCCCCTGATATCCTCCTATAGCCTTCTGTCGTATCGCTGACGGGTGGTTGCTCAGCGCTATTTATAGTCAAACTATATCGAACTCCATAAACTGTTATCTAGTGATCACGTGGAAATCTAAGAGCGCGCGATTTGGAGCTAAGCGGGAGACTGCAATGTGAATCAGATTTATTATCTATAGCACTCCCATTGGTTAATTTGAATCACGAGGTGAGCACGCGGAACGAAGTCAAGAAACTAGTTTGCCGCTATCGCTGAAAGGGCATCATTTGATTGGCTTGCTATATACCGTATACCGGGAAATTTTCGTGGTTGGAAATTTTCGAGGTTGAGGACTTACCTTCAAGCTCTACCCACGAAAACCACGAAAATTTCCCGGTATACGGTATAGCGATACGACAGAAGACTATAGGAGGATATCAGGGGATAGGTTGTAGCATTAGCGGTGACATATACGCTGATGTAGCAGGATGACTGTATTTTCCCAGCCGATGTTGTGTCCGAATTAGACGTTTTTTTCCATAATGTGTCAACATTATTAGTTACCAATAGACTTAATATAATCTTAGGTGAGGCTTTTAATTGTGTTCTTTTAACTCTAAGATTGATAAAGTAGGCGGCAATCAAAATTATTTTACAATGGCTTTCTGACTTTTCACTCACCGATACCTATCATTTCTGTTTTCCTGATAAAAATGCCAAAATTTGGCGTAACAGCATATTAACTGCCTTACGTTTAGATCGCTTTTATATTTCTTCTGATTGTGTGATTTCATGTGCCAATATATCGGTGTGTTCTGCTCCGATCATGACGTGTTTGTTAAAGCTCAAGGGTTTCGCCGGTATTAACTTTGGCAAAGGTGATTGGAAGTGCAATAACCAATTTTTAAAAATACCAATTTCAACTTCTTGTTTACTAACTTTTGTCGAAATAAAATACCTTCCAACGACAACATTACTTTAGATTTGTGGGATCAATTCAAAATTGAAATTCAACAATTTATCAAATTATATTAATAAAGGCGTAAGATGTAACATTCATTCCCAACGTTTGTATTATATAAGGCAATGCACTGAAAAACAATGTTCGCATCCCTTATGTGCTATCATTTAGAACTCATCTAGTGAAGGAAACGTTATAATATCTTCCTTCTATGGTTATATTTTCGTTCGTGGGTCAGATGTCTGGATATAAGATATAGACAGGTCATAGTCTTACCCTAGTTACAATATGACCATAGGTAAGATCAAGACCGGCGAGTTAATTCACATAACTGAATAACCACTGGGTGATAACGTACCCCGGAAATTGCTGACCACGAAGCGAGGAAAGATGACAGAGGCAAGGGACCAGGGGAAATAGCAATAAATAATGTACACAATGCAATTGAGTGAACCCGAAATCCAATTATAATCATAACCATGCACTCGAATAAAAAGACAACATATTGAAAGTCACACATCGCACATCAAACATGACATATAAAGTAGTATGTATATCAGAAGAAGTTTCGATCAAAGTAAAAGTGTCAGAAGCGGGAATAAAATATCCCCTTTGAGTCCGCGAAGAACTTTTCTGCTGCAACCTATTAGCTAATACAAATTATTATGATAGAAATATTACATATATATTCAATCTTAGATTGAAACTGTTAGATGTGCGACAAATTCGTTCATATTAACAGTTATCAAATTAACCCTATGCTTCTTCTTGAATATTATTAGTATTATTAACCAGATGGAAGTCTGGTAGTTTGTTAGTTTCGTTTCGTTTGGGGAATAGCTTCGGCAGAGCTAGCGACTCGCCCATCCCCAAGCTGTGAGACAAACGACCCAGGAGACACCTGTGTAGCGACCAGAATACAAAGTGCTGGTTCTAAATTGACCCGGCCTTATATAGAAGCTACCACAGGTAATCCATGTGTAGTAATCCCTAAGCTATTAATTCGTGATTGAGTGATACATATCTGACCCTGACAGTAATGGGCAGATATGTATCGTTAAATGTCCAGTTATTCAATTCTCTGCACTCTTCACCCTCTATGAAACATGTTACACCTGCACAAGTGGACAGGGCTTAAGATGAACCAGATTTTAAATATTATTTTGATCCATATCGACAGGATAAATTAGTTTTTCCAAATCTGAATATATCTATAAATTTGTTAAGACAATGTCCTATATTTTCTTAAAATATACCATGTTAATAGTATGGTAATCATCAGATATGATATAGTGCTGCGGATAATTGTGGCACCTGTTGGGTATTTACTTACATTAGTTTTTGATGATATTTTTCAATCTGTTGATTTTGAATGTTCTTGAAAGTCCTTGAATATGTCCTTGAATAAAAAAAGTTATATAAATTCTACTGAACACTCTTTTGTATTTTCTCAAGTCTGCATAGGAAAATAAAACAAGTCTGGCGCTGTCTACTGTGTTTCTGAAATTTATTTTTAAGTGTGTAGAGAAACAGCATGTAGAGGAAATATCAACTGAAGTGAATGGCAGTGAACGAATTAAAATAATGAATGATATTTACTTTTCATCAACAAACACTGATGTAGTGTTGAATAAACAAAATCTCGTTATCAATTCTACCCAACACCGGTTAACATGCCTTAGACTGTTGGTGAGTATTCAAACATGGCAATTCTTGTTCGAATGCGCTATTGTTTACAAATCGTTGCGCACAGAACGCAATTTATTCTGATTCTTTGGAGTTGAACGCGTATCTGTACTCCCAGTTTTTAAACCCATTGCGTTTCTTTATGATTTTATTTCGTAAAATACCCAGAGGCACTGTATCTAAGTAACTAGTAATCATAAATACTGAAAAAAATAGATTAGGGATATTTATGATTTGTATTTCATCTTGTGCTCAATTAAGTAAAAAATCAATATTTTTAATTTAAAAAAAATATCTTTTCCAGTATAAAATGCTAAGCAAACAAAAAAAGTCGCAAGGAACACGAGCGTATAAAACACGTCATGTCATGATAAAGGATCAACAACTATTGACCGTCTTTTATAATAGCATATACCTTTAAAATTATCAAAAACGTTAATTCAATGATAGATGTATGTATTGAATGTATGTGCATGATAATTTCAGACGCAGTTAAAAATGTTGGAATTTGGTCACTAAAGCAAAGGGAGATAATTACAGGGGGCGCAACTCGTGCATGGCTTATTATGTAATTGTTGAATCCGACCCTGAAAGTATTAACATACATTTTAATCAATAACAACTTTTTTTCACAAAATGTATTTTAATAATACTTTTGTTAATGTATGTGAATTAATAGAAATATTGTGTATTTCAAAACATACATGATATAGATCGATACCATTGACAGCACACTGTAGAAAATATATAACTACCAGTATTTCATAAAGCGTCAATAACCATTATCCTATATCATATAAGAATCTCGATCTCTGATTTTTTCACGTGACCCTGGATAACTACTGATATCACCCTCTTGAAATTATTTATACCCCGCCATGAACCAATCACGTAAAAAGCGTGCAAATTGAACTTAGTTATACCTCGCCATGAAAAAAGTGTGCAGATTGAGCTCCTTGAAAAGTATGTTTCGTAACATCAAAGTCAAAGTAATTGCAAGCTATATAAATGCAAAAAACATACATGTATATTGCCATAATTAGTTTATTTATCTAAGATTTGGTGTTTTAAATGCTTCTCGTCGAATGTCAATATTGTGTCGCGGCTTTCTTGATCATTGCATATGAGAATCGGTTCACATTTATTCGAAATATTAGTATTCACTCACTGTTTCGCTGTGTGTCTTGCAAGGAAAGTCGTTTAACATCGACATTATGCTTCAGGAACTATATTTAACGCACCTAGAGTTACAGTCAGACTAGAGTCAGTGTTTTGGTTCGAATTTTATTTGACTTTAATTGAGCATTGAAAGTCGCATTGAGGAACGGTTGTTGGTGTTAGAGTGCATAAACGTATTGAGAGCTTTAACGAGAACGGATTCCTAATGTAACTGTGCCAATTTCTAATTAATATTGGTCAACCTTTTTTTTACTTCTTCCTTCGAATGTAAAATTAAACAATTGTGTGTAGAATTGTGTGTAAACAAAACAATGCCTTGTTAATCTATTCACTATCCGAGCCATAAAAGCATCCCCATTGGCAAAGCTTTATAATCTGAATTGAATTCTTCTGTGTTATATGGATTAAATACACATTTACCTACAGAGTCAATGGACTTTCAGTTGAAAAGCATGTGCTATATTCTTCTATCAATGAATACTTCATAGAAAAAGTGTCATGATCATGGTTAAAATGTGGAAAAATAAACACAATATTTAAGAAAGTGAGAAAAAATAAGTTGCTGTCTTCATAGCTCTTATGATTAAAACATTTTAGTATTGTGGCCCAATTGACTGTAGATGAATTGTTTACAATAAAAATGCAATGTTATCAAATGTATGTCACTGAATACATATTTTATTTTTACTGAAATAGCTCCAGTGATAGCCATCCTGCTTGGTGCTAAAATGTATTAATTCAACCGCCATCTTCTGACGCAAAGCCAAAGACCCTTGAGTTTTTTAGATCTGTGCTTGCTCTGTAGCTTATTATAAAAAAAAAAATCCACTTTTGCGAGTGCTGTGTGAAGGCGGGCATTGTCCTGTTGAAACAATTCCCTCTGTTGGTCGAGGTGTGGCTGTAAAATGTCATTGATGTATTGGGGACCGTCAAATTGCCGGAAATGATGGCCAGGTGTGATCGTCCGATGTAAGTCATGGTTCCCCACATCATGACGCTCCCTTCTCCAAATCTGTCGACCTGTCGGAACGCAGTTTGGTGCAAAACGTTCATTTCCTCGTCTGTATACACGTTGCTTGCCATCACGTCTGTGAAGTAGGGCACTGAATCTGTCACCGAACCAGACTCGTCTCCAGTTCCTTAGGGTCAATATCCTCACGATAGTACACCATCTGAGACGTTGACGTCGATGTTGGCGTCTCTGAAAAAGTCAGACAATTGGTCGTCGTGCATGAAGATTAGCCTCACGTAAACGGTTGCTGATGGTTTGGGCCGACAATCTCCTCAAACCAGTCACTTGTGTTGCAGTGACGGTTGGTGTGGCTTGCTGATTACGTAGGTCGGGGACTCAGATGAAAGGATCCTGAGCAAGTATGGTGATCCTTAGTCTTCCACTCGGAGGACGGTCTGCGGATGCATGGAACTGTCATAGCGATTCCAAAGTCATGAGATCGTTGTTTTATGGACATTACGATGGCGGGCAACTGTTACAAAACGTTGCTCGGCCTGAATCCGACCAATGGCAATAATTCTATCTGTTTTATTCACTCGGGGCATTTTCGACCTTGATTTTCGGAGGAAACGAATTGAAAATATTGCCAAAGTACGCGTCCTTTTATAGACCTCGGCTTAAACTTTGATTTCCTTGATTTTCACGTGCAGTTCACTTTTAGTATTATGCATATGACTGTTTCGCACTTTCTCGAACAAAATCGGATAAAATGTCGGCGTGCGTTTATAGGGCTATGTTTGGAAGCTATTGCTAATCATACGAGAACATCTTAAGAATACATCACAATAAATTCCAATTTACACTCATCATTTTTGTTCAGAGGATGTTGTCAGATATTGAGAGAGGGGTTGCGTTTCTTTTTTGAGAGAGTGTGCTTATCTATAAGGCAGAGGAAACATATGATTTGATTGAAGTGCCGATACATCAAGGGTATGGATAAAAGAGCTTTTCGTTCAGATCTGATAAACTCCGAGCTTGTGGTAAATCCTCCTTCCAATCCAGAGGATTTGGTGAATCTCTACAACATCACTCTTCAGAGTCTTTTGGATTCGCACGCACCTGAAAAGATCAAGGTCAAAACAAACCATCCAGAAGCATCATGGACTATGACTACTGAAATAAAATCTGCAAAAACCTCAGCTCGCGTAGCTGAAAGGCGATGGAGACGGAGTCGTCTGGAAGTACACCGACAAATGTACTACACCGCCAGAACTCGTGTGACAACCGAGGTAAAGCGTGCAAAACAGTCCTTTTTCACCACAAAGATTGAAAACTGCGCCTCAGACTCTCGATCGTTGTACAATGTCATGTTTAAACTTCTTGGAAATGACACCAGGAATCCATCTCCCTCCAACAGTGACTCCAAAGCTACTGCAGAACAATTCCAACAATTCTTCGTTGACAAGATATCTAACATCCGTTCAGCCATGGACAGTGAGTATCCTTCGGCTCCTGCTACGGCAGTCTCCAACACTCCCCCAGACATGGTGACAATGGACTCCTTTAGGCATTTTACTGAGGAAGAAGTTCTTCGTCTTGTCAAAAAATCAAAGCCAACATCATGTGTGTTAGATCCTCTTCCGACGCCAGTTCTATTTTGGATAATCTTGATGTTCTACTGCCTGTGTTTACTGGCATCATTAACACTTGTATTCAGTCTGGAACTATGCCGTCAACCTTGAAGTCAGCAATTGTCAAGCCTATGCTGAAGAAAACATCTCTTGACCCGAACAGCCCCTCCAATTATCGTCCTGTGTCAAACCTATCTTTTCTGTCCAAGCTGATTGAACGAGCAGTATGTGATAGGCTGTTTGAACATCTCACCACGAACAACCTCTATGATGTCTTCCAATCGGCATACCGCAAGAACCACAGCACGGAGACGGCTTTGTTGAAAGTCATTTGGACTTGATGGAGGCAATGTTGGGATGCTGGTTTTACTTGACCTTAGTGCCGCATTCGACACAATTGACCATCAACTCTTACTGCAAAGGCTCAAAGTCAACTTCTTCATCAGTGGAAGTGCATGGGACTGGTTTCGTTCATACCTTGCAAATCGGCATCAGTGTGTTGTAGTGGATGAAGCAACATCTGCGAAAGTCAACCTGGAGTTTGGAGTCCCCCAGGGCTCTGTGTTGGGACCCATCATCTTCACTATGTACATAAAGGTACTAGGATCTGTCATAGAGAAGTCCTCAGTGGGTCGACAACAGTATGCAGATGACACACAGTTGAACAAGGTGTTCTCTCCCACTCCCACCGATGCTCAGGATGCAGTATCACAACTATCTGGATGCTGTGAAAATATTAAATCCTGGATGCTTCACAACAAGCTCAAGTTGAACGACACCAAAACTGAATGCCTTCTCGTTGGTTCCCAGAAAAGAAGAGCCCAGACAGGAATTGTGGAATATCAGTTTGAAGATAGTTGTATCTCTTTGTCCTCCAAGGTCAAGAATCTTGGTGTCATGCTCGACTCGGATCTTTCACTTGACTCTCACATCATTAATCTCACCAACACCTGTAGCCCGTTTCACAAAGACCTCTTACCGCTACGACCTCGTAAAGCAGGTCGTGGCCCACCTCTTACAATTTTTACCCGTTTCACAAAGAGCCCCTAAATTTACACTGCGTCGTAAACGGCCCAAAATTTAGGACCCCGATTGCCCTGTCCTAAATCATTTAGGACGTCGTAAATTATAAAAAAACATAGCGGCAAGCTCCCGCTTGGACTAAAAAATCATAGTTTATCTGTGTTTCCGAACATACTGATTTGAAAAAACTATTTGTATCCTTGTTTGAAAAATTCTGATTAAAATCAAATTACTTTTCTTGCACTTTACATGCAAAACAGAATATCATAATTGGAATAGTCTTGTTTACAAGACTAATCTTATAGAACTGCTTGAAATTAGGCAAATCTGTATACAGTACAAATCAAACAGTTCAAGCAAAGGATTATGTTGTATTCATGAACAATTGTGACTCAGACTAGGAAAGTATTTTTCAGTTGGAAGCATGAGTTATCTATTTATATGCTATTGATTAAGATGTACATTAAAATGTTGAAATCCCTACAGTAAATATTTTATTAACGCTTCATTTTTTACCTCAAATAAGACAGTGACAATCTTGACCTACCTAATTTTTCAATGAGGCAGAGTTCTACCAAAGTATCCGTTGACAGATGATTCATATTTTCAAAACACTTCAACCAAGTTCAACAGGCTCATGGTGTTTTGACATGGTTAAGTGTTTTGACATTTACCGTCAGCATTCACGCGACAGAAGGAAAGTAAGGGAATTAACTCATGCTTTCTATGTTATTGTTTTCTGACTAAAGTGTTTCAAGTTCAAATCTCATAGATTTAATCCGAAAATCTTTTATTTTGCTCTTTAATTATTATTTAAATTTTGGTATTCGAATGTTATTATTTTGGTGAATTAAAACTTTGTTATAGAACAACATGCATTAAAAAAGTGAATTATTTGATGAAAATTTATCAAATTGTCACATTGTTGAGACAGAGAGGTGAAATATATACAAAATTGAGGAAACAGGTGCGCGTCGTGACGAAATCATGTGTTGCTATGCAACCAAGTACCTCTTACTTGATATATGACATGGATTTACGACCCGTTGTACGACATGGATACGACCCCGTTGTGAAACGGTCGTAGAGCATGTCGTAAGAGCGTCGTAAACAAGGTCGTTTGTGCTACGACCTCCTAAATTTAGGAGGCCTTTGTGAAACGGGGAACTGTTATCTTGTACTCCGGAATATAGGTAATATTCGCAAGTGTCTGACAAAGAAGTCTACTGAAACACTGGTCTTGTCCCTAGTTGTGTCACGGCTCGACTACTGCAACTCTTTACTGGCCGGAGCAACAAAACAACAACTAAATAAACTGCAACGAGTTCAGAATACTGCCGCAAGGATTGTCACGTTGACCAAGAAATTTGAACACATCACTCGAGTCCTGTTCTGCAAAGCCTTCACTGGCTTCCAGTAGAACAGCGGATCACCTACAAACTCCTGTGCCTTGTCTACCAGTCTTTATCCGGTCAGGCCCCTCTCTACATAAGTGATCTCATTAAAGCCTACACACCAGTCAGAACTCTACGTTCGCAAAGCCAAAACTTGCTTCATGTTCCCATGGTCAAAACATCACGTTACGGAGAAAGAACATTCGCCTATTCAGCCACAAAAGCCTGGAACAATCTGCCCCAGTACTTAAAAGACTGTGAAACACTGACCTCCTTCAAGACAAACCTTAAAACCTATCTCTTCAGATGTGCCTTCTCTGATTAGTCTCTTCTTTTTCTCTTGACTTTGTGCGCTTAGAGCATGTAACGAGCATGGATTCAGCGCGTTATAAGTGGACTATTATTATTATTATTGATTCATATATGTAGTGTCCGTTCAGTAAATACTGCACATACATTTGCTAAAGGCTACATGACTATAATGTGTACTCAATAACACAATTTCATTATTGTTGGACCCTAAACAAATAATATATTTACTTATCTATCCAGTCTTAAGAATGGAATATTCTAATGGTATTTAAAATACCAACTAATGAAATTGATTTATCTGCTGACATACCTTAAGTATATCTCCATATATCTCTTGTTCTGGTTTTCATATATACATGTCATGAACATCTATATTTCATTTTCTTAATTCCGACATTCCTTCTGGAATGGATAAGAACAAAACAGGAAATAGTGGAAACAGTGTGCACAGACTCCTCGACTATTTAGGATTATTAATTGTAGCTTTGTTGGTCCTGTTTCGCAAATTTTGACGTAATTGATATTTTTCATAACAAATAATAACAAATGGCGCTTAAATATTCATAAATGCAAAAATAGGGTTGTTTTACATGTAAAAGCTTCCAGAACTTTTGCGAAAGTCTTCCATGTATTTCCGAAGCAAATTTTTTTTTAAAAATCAGCGTTTCGCAAATATTGACGTAATCACACTTCAAGGAGCATAAGTCATGGCGCTTACATTTTCATAAATGCAAAAATAGGGGTGTGATACATGTAAATGCTCCCTGAACCTCTGCGAAGGTCTTCTATGTACTTCCGAAGCAAACAATATGTTGCGATTCGCATATTTTGACGTAATCTCTGTTTTTCAAGGGGCATAAGTTTTGGTCACTTAAATTTTCAAAGTTGCAAAAATAGGGTTGTGACACATGTTAATATTCCCTGAATCTTTGCGAATGTTTTCTATATACTTCCGAAGCAAAAAATAATCATCCGCGTTTCGCAAATATTGACGTAATTGCACGTTTTCATTGGGCATTAATCTTGGTCAAAGTTGCAAAAATAGGGGTGTGACACATGTAAATGCTCCCTGAACCTCTGCGAAGGTCTTCCATGTATTTCCGTAGCAAACAATATGTTGCGATTCGCATATTTTGACGTAATCTCTGTTTTTCAAGGGGCATAAGTTTTGGTCACTTAAATTTTCAAAGTTGCAAAAATAGGGTTGTGACACATGTTAATATTCCCTGAATCTTTGCGAAGGTTTTCTATATACTTCCGAAGCAAAAAATAATCATCCGCGTTTCGCAAATATTGACGTAATCGCACGTTTTCATTGGGCATTAATCTTGGTCAAAGTTGCAAAAATAGGGGTGTGACACATGTAAAAGCTCCCTGAACCTTTGCGAAGGTCTTCTATATATTTCCAAAACAAAACAATATTCCCTGTTTTGCAAATTTTGACGTTATCACACTTTTTCAAGGGGCATAACCCATGGCGCATAAATTTTCATTAATGCAAAAATAGGGTTGTAATCCATGTAAAAGCTCCCAGATGCGTGATAAGTTTCTTAAATATTCATATTTCTAAACAAAACTTTTATAAAAAGTAAACCTCGGTGTGCTCTATCGTTTAGAATAAACAAATTTCTCCGAGTGTTAAATCCAAATGATGATAATGATGAATATCTAATTGATCCTCAAATGTTATGGGAGATGATATTATTGGAAATCAGAGGTATGACTATTTATTATTCATCAACTAAAAAGAAAAAACAAGTAGAAAAGATAGAAAACCTATTTGATCAACTAGAACAATTAGAAGTAAGCCTTGACCAGGAAGAACATTAAGAAAAGAAAGAATTGCTCTTAAAGGATATTGACAACATCAAAACAGAAATAGATGAGATTCATAGAATAGAAACACAAGGTGCATTTGTAAGATCAAGAGCTAAATGGGCAGAACAGGGAGAAAAACCAAATAAATATTTTTTGAAACTTGAACAAAGGAACTTTCTGAATAAATCAATGACAGAATTAGAAGGTCAAAATGGGGAAAAGATTACTGGCCAAACTAGCATACTAGAAGAAACCAAATCATACTATAAAAAGTTGTATACTGCAGAGGAATGTTAGATCTTGATCTTGAGATACTTTTAGAGAACATTGATGTACCTAAACTTAATGATGATGAATCCAACCAACTGGAAGGAGAAATAAGCTATGATGAAACTCTTATGGCTCTTAAGAAAATGAAAAATGACAAAAGCCCAGGACCTGATGGATTTACTTCAGAGTTTCTTATTTTTTTTTGGAAAGACTTAAATAAACATCTTATTAAATCTTTGAAATTTGGATATCACAACGGATTAATGTCTATTACTCAAAGACAAGGTTTAATTACATGCCTTCCAAAAACTAATAAAGCAAAATCATTATTGAAAAATTGGAGGCCCATCTCACTTCTTAACACATCATATAAGCTTGCATCAGCAGTTATTGCTAATAGAATCAAACAAGTCCTCCCTACAATAATTAATGAAGATCAAAAGGGATTTGTTCCAGGAAGATATATTGGAGAAGTGACAAGGTTAATATATGACCTGATGGATTATACAGAAACTTTTCAAATTCCTGGTTTGTTATTACTTATTGACTTCGAAAAAGCATTCGATTCTGTAGATAGAGATTTCATGATCAAGGTATTAAATTTTTTCAATTTTGGACCAAACATTCAGGCTTGGATTAAACTTTTTTTCAATAGAATAGAATCAAGTGTTTTGGTAAACGGTTTTGCAAGCTCTTTTTTCTCAGTGAGTAGGGGCTGCCGTCAGGGGGATCCAGTGTCGCCACTTATTTTTATTTTATGCGCTGAAATATTGGCAATACAAATAAGAAACAACAAAAATTTAAAGGGAATAAAAATGGGCAGTATTGAACACATTTTGTCACAATTTGCTGACGATACAACTTTAACATTAGACGGATCTGAAAGATGTTTGTACAGTGTTGTTAATCTTTTGAACAGTTTTGCCAGGTTCTCAGGATTAAAGGTAAATACAGAGAAGACTAGATTGATATGGATTGGTTCTAAAAAACGATCTCGATACAAACTATGTAAATATATACACTTTGACTGGTCACAACCTAATTTTAAACTGTTAGGAATTGACTTTGATGTTGAGTTAGATAAGATTGTTGATATGAATTTTAATGAAAAATTAGAAAGAATTAGAAATGAAATGAACATATGGTCAATGAGAACATTAACTCCTATGGGTCGAAACGTTGTATTAAAATCATTGCTTTTACCTAAACTTAATCATCTTTTTGCTGCTCTGCCAAATCCACCAGATAATACAATAGAAGAAAGTGCTTTGAATTTATATGGCAAGGTAAAAAAGATAAAGTTAAAAGGGAAGTTATGACTTTTCCACCCAAATATGGAGTCATAAGTGTTCCCAATATCAGATGTGTAATATTAGCACAGAAATTATCTTGGGTTAAAAGAATACAGAATAAGGTAAAATGGTATGTTCATTCATCACACTGCATTCCGAATATTGAAAGGATATTTTATGCAGATTCAACTTATTATTCCATTTGTCAGAAATGTGTTTTGGAAAGATGTTTTATGTGCATGGACATACTTTCTTAAGACTTATGACTCTGCTAGTAAGGATGCCACAGACTGTATGACCCAATCAGTATGGTATAATTATAATGTATCTGTAGACAATAAATACTTAGCCAACAAAATATGTCAAAATAAAGGTATTTGGTTTATTAATGATTTTGTGAAGGAAAATGGAGAAATGTTTAACTTTGAAGAGTTTCGTGCTCTTAATGATTTGGATATTAACTTTTTAACGTTTCTTTCAATGAGAAATGCAATTAAAATGTTTTTAAAATCAACTGTAAAAGGGAAGATTGTTAAGATCTGTGGTCCAATTCTACCTTTCAATAGAAGCATATTATACAGTTAGCAAAAGGGATGCAAATATTTTTATAAAAGTTTATTAAATGCAAGAGATATACAAACAGCAAGCTCTCAGAGATGGATGACTATTTTTAAAGAGAACAATTTAATGGCATATAGATGTAAAGTTCATGTAAATTTAAAATGGTTGCAATTTAAAATATTGCACAATATACTGGCTACAAGAAACTATTTGTACAAGATTGGATACTGTGAATCCCCTCTTTGTTTCTTTTGTGAGGAGGAAAATGAAAATATTGTACATCTATTATGTGAGTGCAAACATGTAATTGAGCTATGGAACAACTTGGCAGAATGGCTCTGTACAGAAGCAGAAGGAGAAATTGTTTTCACAAATGAAAATATTCTTTTTGGATTTAAAGGGGCAAATAATAATCCATTAAATGCAGTTGCTTTGGTTGCAAAACAATACATTTATAATTCAAGCAAAATTAAGAAATGTTTATATTTCAAAGCCCTTCAGAAAGAAATCCTTAGATATTGCCAAACTTCCAAAATATTGATTTCTCAAATTGCAATTTAGCCAAATTCTTCTCATTTTGGTCAACTTTCCATAATCTTTTCAATAAGTGATGTTCATAGTATAGTTTTGTTCATAGTATTATTAAAGAATAATACTAAGATAATATAAAAACTGATTACATATTAGAACTTGTCATGGTAGATAAAAAATGAAACATAGTGATGTGTGCAATTACAATAGTATCAACTTTAATGTCTTGAATTGAAAATGTGAATAATTGATACAAATATATTATACAATTGTTTTCCTCACCCTGTTTATAATAACTGTTAATAATGAACTGAAGATACTTCATGTGGAATTGTGGAGCCTTTACCTATGTATGACATGAATTGTAAGCAACTTGAAAATGTGGGAAATAAAAAGGAAAAAAAAAAAAAATAATCTCCGAGTGTTAGTTTGGGCTACAGATTCGAACGCATAGACGTGCATGTGGTCAATTTAGACCAAAATCGTTGCTTTCTGAATTGACAATGCAAGAGAAATGAAAGAGGAAAAGAAAAGTCAACTCAAGTGGTGATAAATATTACGTAGCGTCATATTGACATTTATTCGGATTTATTATGGATTTTAGTTTTTGGGGACGCAGATTAAGTCTATTGACTGCTATGTTCTGAAAATGATCACAAGTATTTGTTCCGCTTCGAATAAATTAAACGTACATACATATTTAAACAATATTTCCGAAGCGGACCCTACCCCAAGTATGCATTAAGTTCAGACTGTTGCCTTGGAAATCAGAACACTATTAACTAAATTGTTCATCTTTATTTTAAGAAACCCGGTTGTTCCTAACATTCAGCCTACAAAGTGGAAAACAATTTGTATTATACCGACAAATTCCGTTAAATTCTGTCATGATACGGTTTAAACATATTTTATTTCGCAAATGAAATGAGGATTGGTGAACAAGCCACAAGGCTTTAAACACCGCTCCAAAACACAGCATAACATAAAGTTAGACACAGTATACAATACGATCCAAAATATATATTATTGATGGAAACAGATCAACTCAGTTTGTGTAACTCAAACATAATGTTGTTGGAGATACCTATAGGATGCTGCAGTTTAACTGGTATTATTCCTATAGAACAGACGTAGCAAATGTTAATCATTTCTATAGAACAGACATAAACAAATCAGTAAATGTTAATTATTGAAAGCGGTTACTTTTTCAAATGAACCGATGAAAGGATTTTAGGATTTTGTTGTTTTTGCTATTATCTAAGGATTCGTTTCCTTACAATACTGTTTTAATATCATATCCTTGTGTATAGACATACATATTTGTTGTTAAGTTATGGAAGTTTCGACAGACAAACAGATAGTGAAGGGTGTCTTCGTTAAAATGGCCCCAAGAACAAGTAGATATTTCAGATATCTGTCGGTTATACATGTATTTATCTGCATTCAAATCGAGCTTGAGGAGACAATGAATTATTTGACAAAAGTGAGTCCCGAAATTTAAATCAAAGTCACTTGGGGATACAGCTCGGCTTATCATCGTTTTAAATTGGGGTAGGGATAGGGCATTCGTAACTGCGACAGTAAGAATTCCTTGAATCAATAACGCTAGGTAAAAAAGAAAGAGAATATCTCTGCGTTCTACAATTGACATTCTCTCCCCACAGAGGCAGCTCAGTCATACCTGAGATAGCCTCTGTTCTATTACGCCAAGATCCTGGGGTTCCGGCAGATTACCCTAGCGGCATAAACATTGTAACTTAAGATATCTCCCTTATTTGCAGCCAATGAAAACACCTTTTGGATATCCATGACTTTAGGAATTCTTAACTGTCCGTAAGTGACATGGAAAATATTATGCCTTTATGATTATTTTTCACCAACAGTGTGAGAGGGAAAATATTTGAAAAACAGATATGGATAGGGGTTTTCATATGATAGAAAGTTAACTGTTTTATAATTGTGTAAATGATTATTTGTTTTATGATATATTTTATATAACTATTCAACCAAATAATGACTAATAAAAAGGTAAAAAGCGATAGTTAGTAAAAGAAGAATTACCTCCCCTGGATGTTAAATTTCAACGTAAGCTTTGACGAACCACACGGAGATGGCCGAGGTTTTGCGAATGACAACTTTTGAAACGGCGTCGCTGATTGCACAACTAACTTCGATTGCTTCCAATCAGATTTCTACTTTTCTATCCCGTGTATTAGCCATAATAGAACAGAGGCTAATTCAGCTATGACTGAGTTGCCTCAGTGGGGAGAGAATGTACAATTGATTGATTGATTGAATGGAAGTACTGTTTTCTAGATTATAGTTACTTAGTTCCGATACTGTACCTGGTACAAGTTCGTTAAGTCTTGAGTCATACCGTGATACATTTGATAAACACTCTTGAGTTTAAACCGATGTCTTCGATTTTTCAATGTCCTATTATTAGTTTCATTTTTTTTTTATAGGTTCGTGCCTCGAACAGCACCACAAATCATTCTAAATAAATCCAAATGAAGACTTCCCAGTACATTTGCTTGTTCAATCGTACAATTATCCAATATCATTTCAATATTTCATTTATATGTAATTTCCAAGAACAATCGCTTTGAAGTGTTAAGCCTAAATGCATGTTTGTGGTCTTCAACTTCTTTTATAGGCGCGCCGTTCATTGATAAGTTCGGTTTGACGTTGTATCGTTTTGTCTACTCTTATCATACTCTTGGTCTTATTATGATTGAAGATAACATGCCATTTTCTAGCCCAGTTTGCAATTTTTTCTAAATCGCTATTTCTAGTTGCAGCAGCAGTAAAATGATCATCTATTATGACATATATTGTTATATCATCGGCAAAAAGGCGAATGTTAATGTTTATGCCTTCAACAATGTCATTGATATAGTGAACAAAAGGAGGCCCAGCACTGAGCCCTGGGGTACACCGGCTTCTACAGTGCTAAAACTTGAACTATAGCCATTTATTGATACATTTGTACTTTTCTTTTTTTCACCATCCAGGTAACTCTTAAACTATTCTAAAAGTTCTCCCCGGACACCGTACGCGTGAAGCTTGTGAATGATGCCCCTGTGCCAAACTTTATCGAATGCTTTACTAATATCGCAGAATACAGCTCTTATTTCATTGCCTTGATCCTGGACTGCCTTCGAAATGAAATTATACCCTTCAAAAAAAGAAACGCATAATATATTTTTAATTTTTTGAACTTATGTAAATATGAATATAACAATAAAACTGTCATAATTCTTCTCTGAACGTAATCCTAACATGATTATTTACCACTTCTGTTCAAAAACGGAGACATTTTAGCTATTTCGTTCTTTAAAGAAGCAATTGAAAACAGTTTGTTGAAACCTCTGCTTAGGAAAATCTGTTAATCAAAAACAACATGTAGAAAGCATAAAAGCATGAGGAAGTAATACCTGACAAAAGGTAAATATGGTTTCAATTCTTTTATTCTTTGAACATGAAAATAAGGATAAATATAAGCAATGCCAAAGTGGCGAAAATCGGAAACATCGCCGTACGTCAAATTAAAACTTTAGTTTCAAAATCTGCTGTCATTTTAAATTAGAATGATAATAAGAGCACAATATTTAGTCATATTAAGTCGTTCCTTGCAGGCCGATATTCGACAAAAAGAAGCCAATATTTGTGAAAGAAAGAGTGTTATCAAAGCCAAAATAATAAACATCCGGGTCAAGTACTTGCGTCATCGTCTTCCCACAGCAATACAGCTTACATAACAGATATATGTTTTGTGAAAACAAGTCGACAAAACTTTAGGGAGCCGTTTCCCTGAAGTGGATATTCGACCAAGAGAGCTAGTTATCGGGCCTGTTTTGAGAACTTTGAAATGTTCAATCGCCGTCAATAGTGTTTTAAAACTCTGAGGGTTAATCTTTAAATCTTTAGTAAAGTCTGATTTGTTGATCATACTCACTATCATCCAAAATTGTGAGATGAAAAACAGCGTTTCTCAGTATTGTTTACTTTCTGAATTCAAATTTGGCCTATAATTTTATTTGAAAGGTCAACAGATTTGGTTGAGTGGGTGTTATGATGTAAGTTACTATATCAAGGACACAAGATCTGCTAAATTCGTTGTTTAAAGAGATTTTGACTGATAGTCTGAACATCAACAACATTCACGAACGTCAAATGCATCAGGTTTTTGGTCTGACAGGGGGAGTTTTCAAGCATGATTGCGTTCCATCATATACAGAACCCCGCTATGTCTACGTCTATGTCAAGATCAAGGTCAAAGTCCTGCACTAACTCCCTCAAACACAAGATCAAAACCCCTTTAGAACATAATGTTATGAACTTTATAAACGTGCACGTCAACGTCATATTACGTTTTAGACACTTCAATATCGGGCCATCACAATGCGGTAAGGGTGGAGAAGAACTTTGTAAAGGAGACTTTTTTACCTTTTGCATTCATTGTTAGAAATATTATAACAAAACAATAAACTGACTTTAGCGCCAAATTTTTGACAAATAACACACAAGAACAGAACAAAATCTGATGTCAACGTGTTTGCCAACACTTTGTCTACAGCCTTGTTAAATTTCACCCTCTCACCATTGAAAGTATGTGATATTTTTGCTCTCAACTAAATGTTAATATATTCTAAGAAAAATGATTCATGCGTTTCTTTTTTTGAAGAGTATATATAGGGTATATTAAGGTATGTTCATTGATTTACCGTAGAATCGCCCGGCATAGAACCAGATTGTAAATTTAATGATATATTGTTATCCATGAAGAAATTCAAAAATACTTAAAGACGCACTTTTCAAAAACTTTAGCGACACAACTCGTTAGTGCGCTAGGTCTATCGTTTGAACAGTCGGGCACATCACCTTTCTTTTAACTATTTTCATTAAATTTATTTGTAGCCGCCATTTCAATCTTTGAGGGAATCTGGAATGTCCCTATATATTTTTTTTACTCTAAGGGTACCCCCTAACTGTGTACCAAATTTCATGCTTGTATCATTAAAGGCACAATTGTATATAAATTCTTCCCATATCTGCTGGACTATACCCAGTGTTACTGTTCACTAATCAGAACCATCATCTAAAAGGCTTTTCTTGTTGCGGAGTGACCTAAACTTAGACAAGTCATTAAGACAGTTTTGCGTTTTAGCAGTCTTATGTATTCGATTACGTTTTATTATTAGAGATAGGATTTGGCTTTTCATCCATACGGGATCTTTAGTTCTTATGGTTACAATTTTATTTGGGATGATTTTATTCTTAATATTCAACATAAGTGATGTCAGTTTCAAGGGATATCATCTACATTGCCTTGAGAAAATATCATGTCGGAGTTTATTTCTTTTACATTCTTATTTTTGCCATCAGTATCTGCTGAGGAATAATCGTATATTTTCCTTTTGAATGAATTTGCATCTTTCATATTTCTTATGTATTCACATACACAATGTACAATGGTCGCTCCATATTGGATCTTTAACATCACTGAATTAAAAACAAAAATCAAATCAATCAAAGTTTTAGGAGATTTTCGAGGAGCATTGGTCATAATCTATCGAAGACCGTAAATGCTTTGTATATATTCTTTCTTTTGGTTTTGTTTGTTGAGATCGTCAATATTTAAAATCACAGGTTCTTATAGTATGCATGTTACGCAATCTAAATAAATTTAGATCAACAGATTTTTTATTTTGTCATAGGAGAGACCAGGGCAAAGCGCACCCCTAACATATAAGCGTGTTTTCTGGGAATATTAACATGTTTAGAATACAACTTGCAGCATGTCTCTAATTCTCATCAGATAAACTGTTGTATGCCAAATGCTTTTAAATATACCATTCCAACATAAAGAGATGTAAACGATAACGTATTTCGACAAAGAAGGGGCACTTTGCCCCGTAGTTTGGGGCAAAGCGCCCCATGCGAAAAGGTGGTATGTCAAACAAGTTTTTTTTAAAGTGCCATGCAGTTCACAGGCACCCTTATTAAATTTAACAACAATAAAAATCAAGGCTCAGTATGCAAAGAAAGACAAAATTATTTTTTATATGTCATGGACCTAGATTTTCGAATTTCTAAACCAACAAGATGTGTTTGTGAAACACGAATGCCCCCGGATGCATCCTGCTCGCTGTGTCAAGGTCAAGGTCAAGGTCACATGGTCAAATGTCATGGTACGTGTCATCTGAAAGGTCTCATCACAAGGAATACACATGTGAAGTATCAAAGACCTAGCACTGACAGTATAGAAGCTATAGACAAGGTTAAAGTTTTCGGAAAATGCTCGCTGTGTCAAGGTCAAGGTCACAATGTCAAATGTCATGGTGTCATCTGAAAGGTCTCATCACAAGGGATCCATTTGTCAAGTATCAAAGACCTAGCTCCGACCAATCAAAAGTTATGACCAAGGTTAAAGTTTTTGTGGACAAACGGACAGACGGACAGACGGACAGACGGACGGACAGGTGAAAAACAATATACCCCCGGAATCTCCGATTCGGGGGCATAAAAACCCACATGATTATCATAAACGAATTTCTAAGAACTATGAAAGTCTTGACAATTTATCTCATTTACTATGAGAAAACAATTAAAATATGAAAGAAAAAAAGAAATTTATTGGTTCAAAATACAAATTTGACATTTTAAAAACATCTAATCTCTGCCGGGGTTGCCCATACGGACTATCCCTTTAATTGTTTAGGGGTAAACAAAATATATAATGAATATCAAAGTAATGCTAGAAAATCAAAAAAAAATATATGTGTTTCTAAATGAAACAAAAATAATATGATATCATTTTGATACTTCATTGATAATATCCTTTTTTTAAATACAGGAAAATTATGGAATGTAAATTCTTTTTCACGATATATGCTTCACAAAAATAATTGATAACTCTGACACTAATGTGTTGACGATAAAGAATTATTTTATATCACTCGGGGCCAAGCGCTCCCCCGGCTCACTTTGCCCCTTAGACGGTTCCATTCGATATTTATATCTCTTGTATCAGTTCCTTGCAAATTATATTCAGCTGTTTTAAATACTCGTCTTAGCTCCTGGTTGGAGAGTAACGGTATCTTAGCGGACGAGCTTATGGTTTTCGTAAAGGGCGTAGCACTCAAGAGCATATTTATAGTTTATTTTCTGTGATTAATAATAGAGAAGAAGAAGAAGAAGAGTATTTTATTAATGTGTCACATGCTGTACATATATATATCACAGTATAAAAAGCTGTTAAAAGTCAGCACCCAGCCATAAGGCTTACGAGACACAAACATACAATTACAATTACAAATTCATAAAAAATACAACACTACATTTACATTCGTCAGATGTCGCACCACCTTTCACCACATGACCCATCCTTACCCCACCCCACTCTCGATACATCCGAATATAATACTCTCAGTCAAACATCAGACTCACACAGTACACAATCGCCCCTCTCTCTCAAAAACAAACACTTTCAGTCAAACATAAGAATAATAGAAAGCAGTCCCGCCAGTCAACTTATGTATGTTATATCGATATTATGAAAGCTTTTGATAACCGCTATTGTTTATGGTAAAAATTACTTAAACTTGGTATAAATGGTAAATTTCTATATGCTGTTCAATCTATGTATGAAAATTCTTTTGCACGAGTTTGTGTCAACGACAGTTTTACTGATCCCTTTCAGGTTCAGTCCGGCGTTCGGCAAGGATGTGTTTTACTGATCCCTTTCAGGTTCAGTCCGGTGTTCGGCAAGGGTGTGTTTTACTGATCTCTTTCAGGTTCAGTCCGGTGTTCGGCAAGGATGTGTTTTATCGCCAACTTTGTTTTCAGTGTACATTAACGGTTTAGTTGATAAGGTTAATGTTTTAAATTGTGGTATTCAATTAGATGGTAGTATGCTTAGTCTTTTACTTTATGCTGATGACATAGCTCCCATAGCGCCTGATGAGAATTGTCTTCAATCAATGTTATATTGTGTATCTGATTGGTGCTCAACTTGGCGTCTTAAGGTGAATGTAAACAAGACATTATTGTACACTACCGCCCCTGCAGTCTAAAGCAGTCTGAATATGTTTTTAAAATTGCCGATGATGTTATTGATTATGTCCATGCTTATAAATATTTAGGCTTGTGGCTACAAGAAAACTTAGATTTGAATTATACTGCTAAAGAAATAGCTAAGTCTGCTAGTCGTGCACTTTGTTTAATTATCTGTAAATCGAAGTGTTTGGGGGGAATGCCCTATGGTGTGTTTAACACCTTTTATGAAAATCTGGTCCAACCAATTTTGTCATACGGTTCACCGGTTTGGGGTATCAGACAGTTCAGCTGTATTAACGCTGTTCAAAATAAGGCTTGCCGTTTTTTCCTAGCTGTAGGTAGTAAGACCCAAACCTAGCTGTACGTGGCATTATGGGTTGGTCCGCCTCACTTACAAAACAAAATACTGATATTTTACGTTTTTGGCGTCGGTTACATTTAGCCAATGATTTTAGAATTCCCAGTGTCGTCAGCAGATGGTCTCTTAATTTCAGAAAGTCTTGGTACAATACAGTTTACTCAATGATACAGTCTTGGCAATTACCTATAAATGATATTTGTCTTCTCTCTCAGAGTGATTTTACATTTGCTAAGAATTATTTAATTAACAAGGATAAGGAAGATTGGTTACTTCAACTATGGAATGATAATGGTCAGTGTAATGGCAATAAGTTGCGGACTTACCGCTTATTTAAACATTCACTAAGTACTGAATCGTATATTTCAGCTTCTCTTCAGCGTTCTCACCTCAGTACACAGAGTAAATTACGATGTGGCACTCTTCCCTTAGAAGTAGAATTAGGTAGGTTTTCTCGGCCTAAAGTTCCTCTTGATCAAAGATTATGTAAATTTTGTAACAGTAATAGTATAGAGGATGAAATTCACTTTCTCACTGTTTGCAGTTTTTACTCAGACTTAAGGTATGAACTTTGGAAATCTGTTTCTTCTGCTGATCCTTCTTTTTTACACTTAAATCCGACTGACCAGGGCCGGTATTCATAAAGCTTCTAAGAATTTTCTTAAGCCTTAAGAATTCTTAAATCAACTAAGAATTCTTAGTTTCCATAGCAACGTTCTTAACTTCTAAGAATTTTCTTAGAATTGTGATTTTGTTCTTAGTTTTGTTCTTAACTTTAAGAAACCTCATGAGGACACTTAACTCCTTAAGAAAATTCTTAAATAAAACAAAATGGCCGCTCTTGGAAACAGGAATTTTACTGCTAGAAAAAATGTGTTTGATATTTACAACAACAGAGAGCTTTTAAGAAGATTTCGCTTAGACAAAGGAGGAATTGAATATGTGACAGACATGCTTTCAGACAATCTTGAACCTGTTACTGCCAGGAACCATGCTATGTCCCCTTTAGACAAAGTTCTTGTGACGTTGAGATTTCTAGCTACAGGGAAAATGCAACTTTGTAACGCCGATGATATGGAACTGTCACAGCCATCAGTAAGTCGGGCGGTCACACAGACATTGTCAGCTATAAATGATCCTCGTATTGTCAAAAGATTTATATCATTTCCCTTGACTCAGAGGCAAGTTATAAACAATGCACTAGATTTCGCGTCAGTGGCAAATTTCCCAAATGTTGTCGGTGTTATAGATGGTACTCACGTCCAAATACTAGCCCCTCATGTCAATGAACCTGCATTCGTGAACAGGAAACATTATCACTCCATAAACACTCAAATTGTTTTTGATGCCGACTATCGTATATTGGATATCGTTGCGAAGTGGCCAGGATCAACACACGACTCTCGGATCCTTCGAGAAAGTGGTCTCCAAGTGCTTTTTGAGACGGGACGCGTTCCCCCGAACGCTCATCTGTTGGGAGACAGTGGATATCCTTCAAAAACTTGGCTTTTAACGCCATATCTTCGGCCAAACAACGCTGTCCAACATGCTTACAATCGGTAATTTACTTGATTTAGAGTTACCCCCCTTAGAGTAAATGTCAAAAGTTGAATTCCGGTAAATCCAAATTTAAGATCCCGAACTGAAATGTGAGCCTTATTTTTGATAAGGAATTAACGATAATAATGTATGAACGAAATAAAAAAAGATGAAAAGTAAATGCGTAATTCAACAATGTTTTAAGAAATAATAAAGAGAATTTAACATTTATTGAATGGCTGAATCACTTATAATTATTAATTCGTTCATTACTCTTTATGAAAGAATATCTCATTTTTTTGTTATAATTATTTTTTATTTTTCCACCAAAAGCCAATTATTAAAAATGAATATATCAATCATTTCTGCCGAAATTTGCATTCAATAAATAATTGTTGGTTTTTTTTCATAATATCGAATGTTATTTTATAAACAGTTCCCACAAGAGAACAAGGAGTATTGTGGAAAGGGGAATAGGCCAACTGAAGAGAAGGTTTCATGCCCTGCATGTTGAACTGAGACTTAGCCCCCAGAAAGCCTGTCAGGTAACTTATTTTGGTTGTTTTTTTACATCAATTTTATTGAATAATATTTACACTTGAATGCATTTCTTTATCAGTTTTAAACAGTTAATAATATCATGGTGAAGCACTCATAAAAGATAATTAGTGATGATAAATATGTCTCTGAAGACATTTATGTTTAAAATCATTATTTCTAATTTCAAGCAGAGGTTATGGCAAAGTAATATGTTCAAATGCATTGATGTTTTCATCAATGAAATGTCCTTTCCAATGTATAATTTGGGTTTCTGATACTTGAGAATATGCAATTGATATTTCTTCCTATTACAATCATTTTTCATTAAACAGGACAGGCAGAATTGTTATATGAACAGAATATATAATCAGAAAGATGAAGGGTTATCACTTTGAATTACATATGAAGATGCATATTGCAATATGGTATTCTTTATGTAAGGTTTAATTCCAGGTGATTGTTGCTTGTGCCATTTTGCACAATATCTGCAAAATGAGGAACATCCCTGAGCCTGAGGAGAGCAGCGATTCTCCACCTGACAGTCGACAGCCTGACACCATACCACACCTCCCTAGTAGCAGTAGAAGTAACACTGCAACCTCAGGCGTTTCATACAGAGACCAGTTTTCAAGATTACATTTCTCATGTGAGTTGAAAAAATACCCATAGAAGTTAATCAAATACTAGTTTGAATAATTACTATTATTTATAATCAGGAAACAATTGATAAACAAAACATTGATATGAGCAAAACAATTTTATTTTTATTGTTTAGAATACAACAAAATATAATTGAACAGATAACAGAAACAATGTAAGTTGTGGTCCAATTTTAATATATTTGATAATCTCAAAAATGAGAATTAAATTTTTTTCAAAACTGCAAAAAGCATTTAATTGATTGTAAATAGAGGGCACCACTTTGTTTTCTCCATTAAAGCATGATAACCATGAAAATGAAGCAAATTAGGATTTAAGTTTGTTAGATGTTAGTTAATATTAATAAGTAGGATGATGTACAAACGTCATAAATTAGTTTTTCTAAGTATCAAGTACTTGAAACCAATAATTTTGCATAGACATAGGCATTTGTGTAAATGCCATTTTGCATTGATTAACTTGGAAGGGCAACAAATCAAATGTACCTTCTAACACTTGCCAAGGGTCAACATATTGCAAAGTCTAACAACAACAATATACAACTTCTTTAAATAACCACTAAATTTCTATAGAAATTCCTTGTATTTCTTAGTTCTATAATAATTCTTAACTAAGTTTTCATCTTAGTCTTCCTTAAGTGAAGAACTAAGAATTTTCTTAAAATTTAAGAATTCTTAACAAATACTTAGTAAAAAACTAAGAAAATTCTTAGAAGCTTTATGAATACCGGCCCAGACTGTTTATCTTTTATCTAGCAGTACGTTATGTAAGCCACTTGCTGCCCTAACATATCAAATGTACAAACGGAGGCTGCGCCTCATTTAAGCATCAACAGTTTTACTCCATCCTTTATATGTCATGTTTTATATTATCTATATTTTAATATATGATGATTGATATTGAAAGTATTATGGTGTCTCATAGGCCTTGTAGGCCGGGTGCTATCTTTTAAACTGTAAGGTTTTTTATCATGTGATATATTGTTTTATCTTGTCATATGTGAAATGTATACTTGTAAGCACGTGACACTGAAATAAAATACTTGTCTTCTTCTTCGGTATATACAAGCCTCGTCGCTAATGGCTGCAATACTGCCAAAGCGGCGCTAAACAATATCTCACTCACTATATACTAGCAAATGATTTAAGCAATTAATTAAAAATTTCCCTAATCCAATGAATAGTTGACATATTGTTGTGTAAAAGGTGCACTTGAGATACATTTTGCGTTTTTTGTTTATATGAAATATTTGAATTGGGACATATTCTTTCCTTAAAGAAAAATGCTGTTTTTAAAACTTTTTGCAATGGTAAATCTCAAACTCACGCTAAAGATGCAAACGTGCACCACAACGTACGTTTCTTAACGTTTGTTATCATTGGTTTAATGGCAAACCACGCCGTCTGTCGATCGTTAAAGAGAAATAACGCTTGGTCATTTTAAAATGAACACAAAATCTATTAATACATCCAAACAATCGGATTATTCATCGAAATGGTCGCTCTGCTCCGCTCCGAATGACAGAGCTCCGAACATCATCCATTTCAAAAGTGCTGCTGAGCTTTTTTAACTTCCAGCGAGCTGGGGCATCTTTTCTGATTGGCCGAGCGGCTGATTTCAGAGGTCAGCGGGATGACCCGCCTTACGGGCCAATCTTAGATCAACAACATAACCTAATTAAAAAAACCTGTTGATCTAAATTTATTTAGATTGCATGTTACGATCAATAGCATTGCCTATTGATTCAACATTCTTTGGATCCTGGATTGGGCTTAACATCTCCACAACATAATATCGAAAACGAAAGCATAATGAAAACACAAGTTCTTTATAAACAACGGAATTTGAAAAATTGTACATAAAGAGTGAAAGTAGTGGACTGTACTGCAGCAAAAGGACCGACTGCCTGTCTGTGATACTGTGATATCTCAAACAAAATGACAGGCAGGGGTCCTTGAATTGTATCTCGGCACAGGCATACTACTACAACAACATACATACTATTGTACCAAGAACTTTCTGTTTTGATTCTGAAATATCTAAAAAAAATTGTTTTGCATTTGTCTCAAATCCAAAGAAAAAAGAAACCAAAACAAGTCAAGTAACAAGAAAACTTAGGGATAAAAACAGCTTCCGTGTACAACACAGTTGGTACTTATATAACAGTAACAACCTTACGTCAAATATATCAAAGTTAGCAAGTATTCCTTATAATGAAACAACACCTCTTTATAACACTATGCAAAGTATAGGCACGTGCGTGCACGCTTATCATCGACTTGTGATGTTACTAGCGTCTGGTTACCTGTGTCAAATGTGGATACCTGCCGAGAGAAACACCATGTTTGTAAGTACATTTTTATGCAATAATTACAATTCTACATCAATATATGTTTACATACTGTAGTGATTCGCTGTTTATCATTGTCAGCTAATTCTAAGAGAGGCACGTTGACATGTTATGTCTGTGATGTGTTATGGTTATGTTCCGACGATAATATGAATACGAATACGTTGCGTTGATCAATGATTCCAAACAGGTATTTGTCACAAAGGTGACAAGATCCCCCGCCGCAAATTGATGTTAACAAAAAGCATAATGTATACATAGAAACACTTGTCTACACTTCTCATGCCACTAGATGTCATTTAGACCATAACAAATCGACTGGTCCATGGGTCTTCCAAATAAGAAGCCTTGTGCAAAAAAGAAGAGAATATAGAGAACAGTTCTTAACATATCATCCTAATAAGCTTGAAATGCATGTTGGCTTCACTGTGACTTGAAAATAATGTGAAAGTCACCAAAACCAGATTGGCCCGGTGTCTTCCTAAAATAGATTTATAAAATCCAGTGAATGAATCTTGAGATATCACACTAACAAGCTTAACATGCAGGTAAATTGATGATTAATAAAAAGTTCTGCTGTGACCTTGATAACAATGTGAAGGTCATCAAAAGTTACTTTGTCCAGCGTCTTCCCTATAATATGCAGATCGCAATGCTTAAATTTACAAAGCCTCGCTGTGACCATGAACATAATGAGGAGGTCACCAAAATCTACAGGGCCCGGCGCTTCCCCGATAAGATGCTTTGTGTAAATTATGAAGAGAATTAAGAAAATAGTTCCCGAGATATCCTGCTGACAAGCCTAAAATCAGGTTTCACTACATGAAATTTTCAAAGCCTCGCTGTGATCTTAAAAATACTGTGAAGCTCACCAAATTCGACTGGGTCTGGTGCCTTCCAAATAAGATGCTTTGTGTAAATTATGAAGAGAATCCAGGGAATAGTTCTTGAGATATCCCGCTGACGAGGGTAAAATTCCAAAATCTTGTTGTGACCTTGAAATGAAGGTCAAGGTCATGACACTTTGATGGGACCCTACTCTCATGGTGATGAAGCTACATACAAACAATGAAAATAATCCGGTCAATAGTTTTTGAGTTATTCAATTTCATTCGTACGGACGTTCGTACGTGCGGACGGACGCTGCGCAATACTATATCCCCCGCTTCGCGCTAAACGCGCGGCGGGGTAAAATAAAAATATGTTTTATCTAAGGGATTATAAAGAACTATGAGAAAAATAAACTTATTGAATTAGATAATGACTACAAGCCTCTATTGATTTTTTTGTAAATGAAACAGGCCTTGTATACTTAAATATTGTGAGTGTAAGGTAATTCTGTCATGATACTAGCCTATGGGCCAGTAAAACAATGCCGCGTTGCAGCGAAAGGACCGATGGGGCCGCTCATAAATGCAAAACGAAAAATAGAACGAACGATGCTATCCATCTAATAAGTTGTGGGCAAACATCTACACTGTCGTTTACCCGGTATGAAGGGTACAAAATGGCGGACGGGATAGGTCAACACAGGCAGGTGTCTGCTTTCAGTGCTCCCTTCTCCTAATCCTAGAGGTTTAGATGGTCACCTTTAACTGTGGTAATCAGGAATATAACCTTAAATACATTCCTTATGAGTTTTATTTCACAAACTGCAATAGATTTGCTTATTTGAAATGTCAAGTTTATCTAAGTTTCATTTTCGAAGCGGAGAGGAGAACTTTAAATGCCTTTTTATGCCCCTAGAAACCTATCGGGGATTTCGTCTATTGTTTTGGAGGTCTCTTGTTTTCTGGTAATAACCTCCAAGGAGGTTTTACATTGGGAAGTCAGGGCATTATATTCACATGTAAGACCTACTCGGGGGTTGGAAGGTTTTTATATTCATTTGTAAGACCTACTCGGGGGTTGGAAGGTTTTTATATTTCAAAGTCAAAGGGTTTTATATTCAAATGTGTAACCTAACCCCAAAGTCCATATTATCAAATTACAAAGTTTCAATGCTTCCAAAGTGCGAGATTCGAACCCTCATCTCTCTGAACCGTAAGCAAGCACTCTAACCACTACTCTAACGGGCCAGATAAAAGTGAAGGCTGATATTAACAGAGTTACACCTTTTAACTTGTGATAAATTTAAATGATCAAAATACAGTATCAACCACGTGACTTGTCGATTGTCATTTGTAAAACCTCACACCTCGAAGAATGCTTTGCACGTGCATTTGTGCTTTGTCAATGTGAAATAGACGTTTGAACACACTGCTTAATATGAAGGAAACTCATTTTAATTGTTTATTATTCAGAATTAAAGCGACAGTATAAAGCAATGTAATCCAAGAATAAATGTTAAAAGAAACCGACAAACATAACTCCTTGATATTTGTTGATTTTTCTCAATTTGTTTTGTGATCAGTCTAAAAATATGATTACAAATACAACAATATGGACAAATGATTGCGGGTTGTCAATAGATGTTAAATATCGGTATCTAAGTTAGTTAAAACACGAGAACGAGGTTATGCTTGGGTTTTCAAAACCTTCGGGAAGAAAGCTTCGCTTTCGGTCTTACTTTCCGCTCAGCTTTCTTTCCTCAGGTTTTGAAAACCCAAGCATAACCTCGTTCTCGTGTTTTAACCCTAACTTAACGACCTTGAATCTAATTCATATTGTCGCGCATATCAGGTTGGGGAAATCCTGAAATCGACGTATTATACGTCAATCGACGTATAATAGTCCGATCTAGATAGAAAATCATACGTCGATCGGCGTATTTTGATTAATTTTCTCAGATGATTAATATACGCCGTTTTCCGAGTATTCGGCAGCATTGACTTTTCATCAATTTTGACGTCATCACTGTGAAGTAAATTCAAATTGAAATGCAAACATGACGTCAAAATTCGGCAAAAGTGATGGATGCACTTTTTTCTCAGCCTCCATACTTCGACTATGCGGCGGACTAATTTGTTAATTGGCACCAAAATACACTAATTTATCGAGTAGTACAACTTCTGGTTTTAGGAACACCAGTCGATGAAAAGTCAATGCTGCAGTTTATGAAAGTTTTGGAAACTTTAGGGCTGAGTTTGTTGAATCATTTTGGAAGTCAAGTTTCCCACGGAATGACAATTAACATGTTTTGCCCTAAAAAAAATCTAGGGATCATGATTGACATGTGTAGAAAGTTTGGTTGAGCTGAATTGTATACATGTACTTCACGAGATATGTTTCGGATTTCATCATAGAATAATGTTTTGGCCATGTTTCCATGGAAACCGCTCGTTGGTTATATCATCAAAAGACACATCTACGGGTCGTTGTTGATAAGTTTAAACAGTTTAGTGAATTTAGCATGTAAAGTGTAGGATATGGTCTAGACAAAGGCATTCTAACCGTTTTTGTCATGTTTCCATGGAATCCACACAAAAATAAAAATCATTTGTTGGTCTAGCCCTCAAGTAAAATCTAGGGACATGGTTGATCAGTTTAAGAAGTTGGGTGACGCTAGCATGTAAAGTTTAGGAGATATGATCCGGACAAAGGACTTGGTCATAGAGTTCTTGTTTTAGACAAATTTCCTCTTTTCAATCCCCACGGAAGCAGCTCAATCATACACGAGTTAACTCGGGAATGATGTTTCCATGAATAAAAATTATTTGTTGACCCGCTGACCCTCAAAAGGGACATCTAAGGATCATGGCTGATAAGTGTATGAAATTTGGTGAAGCATGTGTAGTTAAGCAGATATGCTCCGGACAAAGTTTTGTGACGGACGGACGAATTAACAGACAGAATGGACGCTATATACCCCTGTAAGGCGGGGATATGATTACGTATAGGCCTTATGGCTGTGTATTATTGATCTATGCTCTAGCCTTCGGATAAAAACCTGTCAGTCTGTCAATCTTTTCGTCATCTTCCTACGTAGAGCCTAAAACGCCAGTTTCCGAACTGTCATTTTATGCCTTGCTGCAGAGCCTTTACTTTTCTGTGCTGCTATAGTGCCCCTACAGACTAGAGAGCAAGCACAAAAAACTCAAGGGTTATACAGCAAGGCATAAAATGACAGTTCGGATCTGAATTATGTTATTAACAAGTTTTCACCAGGAAGAATAACGAAATACGGTTGGAAAATGACCTATTCAGAAGACTCCATCAATTTAAATGTTATAAATTGTTTGATATTGTTTTAAAAGTATTTTTGACATTTTTGTTATGAACACGTATTCAAAACTTTGGAAAATTTCTAGGGTATACAAACGAAATAATTTGATGTGAAAATATCCGAAAACAGATCTTAAGAAACAATTCTAAATGATTCTCAAAAAAAGTTTACTTTGTTTCCAACGTATAAACACAAATCAATGAGAGAAAATGTGAACCAGAATCACTGGCTTACATGTACAGTATGTAAGCCTTGCAACATTTTCCATTTGTTCTGTGTTCTGAAGCCTAATGAAAAAATAATCGCATATTAAATCGTATGAACATTTTGGTGCGGACATGCAAATTATTTGAACTGGATATGTCAATGTAACATTTATAGTCACAAAATCTCATAGATTAAAATTAGTTCTTGATGGATTTCCTAAGACTTTGGGACAACCGGCTGTACTAATTATCCACAATGTCTTCCTATTCAGATCAGCCATCAAGACTTTTAAATGGGCAGTAGCACGTTTTTAGGGGGAGAATAAGGTGATGTCAGGAAAATGAAAATTAATTGAAAGACAACGTATTTAAACGTACTAAATGGAGCAGTAATAATTCAAATATATAGTGTAAAGTTTAGTCACGAGATTCCTTTTTCTTACACAAAATGAATCAAAGGTGTTCACACAAAATGGCCGCCAATGGATTTTATGTGAATCTTCAAACTTGATCCTCTGACTATGGATGATTGGCTATTGTAATGAGATTTTTGACACTGTCAAAAAATTACATTTAGCATTAACCTACAATTATCAGTGAAAATTTTAAAATATAAAATTATAAAAAAACGTGCTATTTATTATCAATACAATGAAAATACAAGAGGGAGAAGGTCTATAATGTAATCTGCAAGATATTTATTTTTCCTACATACAATATAAAAAAATGGAAATCTTCCCTATTAAGCTCTTATTTAATTCAATTTATTTATTCCTTAAAACTTAATACCACTATGGATCTAGCTCATAACTTTGTAACTTATAAACCATTTAAACTCAAATCCACAGTGGAGATGCAGAAAGATATAATCATGAGTAAAATGTGTCATATATAGTTAACAATTTGAGAAATATAACAACCCGGAAGTTCTGTGTAGCCAAGAACTGGTTGTCATATTCTACTTAAATATGGCAATGAGATGTGTCATGTTAAAAGATTTAAAAATGACAAATTGTCAAGATTTTGAATTTTTTGGCAAAAAAGGAGGATTGAGTTCATTTATTTATCATATGTTTTCTTTCTGTATATAATTAATCAAACTAGATAAGCGTTTGCGGGACACCTCAAAAGCAGAGCAGCCCCGAAACTTGGGGTTTCGCCTTACCCTGTTCCGCCTTCTACAAGCCTCAGCATATTGGACATTTTCTTGTGACCTTGACCTTTGACACTCAAGATCACACAATCAATGAATACATTTCATTGAATATTACATTAATGTAACAAATTAAAGCGTTAAAAGTTTAAATAATCCATTTTCTAAATATATGTTGACTTTGCTGTGACCTTGACCTTTGACAGTTTGTATCCAGAACCTTTTCCAAATTGTGTACTTCTCAAGAGATAATATACACAAAATCTAAACTTCATAGCATAAAAACTGTACAAGTAATCGTGTTTACAAGGAACTTTGTAACTATTTTGTAACTCGTGACCTTGACCTTTGACCTTGAAAGTGAACATGTCATTGTAATTTCCCAGAGGTGTAGACATTTATACATGTTCATGAGTTCTGAATAGCTTAATGGGATTAGGTTATATCAAAATTAGTGGCACATTGCAATAACACAAATTTAATGACCTTGACCTTTGACCTTCAAGGGTTACACAATCAATGAACACTTTTCATTGAGTATAACAATCCTCTATTGATTAAAAGTGTTCATTGTTAAAATAAAGCATTTTTTCGCAAAACCATTCTAAAGTAGTGACCTTGCTGTGACCTTGACCTTGGACAGATTATAGCGAAAACCTTTTCAAAATTTTTTACTCTTCCAAGGATGATATATACCAAGTAAGAGCTTCATGGCACAAAAACTTTTCAAGTTATTGCGTTTACAAAGAAAATTTGGTAGCTATTTCATAACTCGTGACCTTGACCTTTGACCTTGAAAGTGTACATGCCATTGTAATTCCCAAGAGGTGTAGACATTTATACATGTTCATGAGTTCAGAAAAGCTCGTTCGGATTAGGTTATATCCAAATTAGTTGCACATTGCAATAACACAAATCTCATCACCTTGACCTTTGACCTTCAAGGTTACACAATCAATGAACACTTTTCATTGAGTATAACAATCCTCTATTGATTAAAAGTGTTCATTGTTTAACTCAACGATCCATAAGATTTAAAAAATAACAGAGTGTTGGAGGAAAGGTCAGTTTATTGCTGACGAAAGTTATATTAGTTACAGATATTTTAAAAATCCTCCAAATCCCCCAAAACTTAGACTCTTTGCGCTGCTGCTACAACCATGGCTTTAGCAAAATTCTGATGCACTTCACTTTTGATAGTAATGTATCTCTCAAAGGCATTTGACTTTCAGTCACCGTGGAGTTTGATTAATAATGGTGAGACACCTTGACTGAAAGCAAAAGAACAACCCTCTCGCCTAAAAGAGTGCCCACTGTTATCAGCCGGCCGATATCCACAGGCGCACAAGACACTCTTTAAAGGGGCAGTAGCACGTTTTTTGAGAATTTTATATTCCCCCTAAAAACGTGCTACTGCCCCTTTAAGGCTTTAACAAAAGTAGAGTATGTGAGACAGTTAACTTTATCTGCCTCACGGAAGGTGAATAAATGCTGTTCAGGTGATAGCCCTTGTTGAAGCCTGTCGCCTGAGAGCAGACACTGGGCACAGTGGTGATTCTGGTACTGCAGATAACGGCACCTGCATTAAGACTCTCTGACCGAACTGTATGGTCTTAGTGTGTGTGACAGTCAATTCTACGTAGTTGTTAAACCACAAGACATCACTGATACACAAGTGCTTAACATTACTTTTGTTTTCTATCTTTTCTTGTAACAATGTTGATTTCCTGAAGAAAGTAAAGAAGGCTGTAAGACACGCTGCCCAGAATGCTACATTGAAGCCGAGACTCATATCAAGTTTTCCATATATTTGTCCTAAAATTACAGGTGTAATAGGGAGTTTTTGAACTGGTGGTTTCCCTTTAAGGCTGAAAATACCCTTCCGAACTAGCCCAAGCGTCCAGTCCGTAAGTGGGTTGTCGAATCCCGCTTCTAGGTGCAGCAGTCTTACCGTGTTGAGATAACCGGGTATGCTGCTTGCGCTGAGTGACCGGGCCAGGAAGGCACATTATCGTAGTAGTGTTGTTCCACTGGCTGGCACAGGAATTAGGGCGAAGTACAGACAGAAGCGGAAGTAATACCCCCATTTCACTGAGCTACGAGCCGTTGCCGACTGAAAATAGGCCAAATGTCGTCATTGACTCGTAATTAAGCGTCTCTGAGTCCTCTTTAGTCGCCTCTGAGCGTAGTTAAGTCTGTATGGGTCTGTATGAGTCTGGAAGAGTCGGGATGTCAAATTTTGTCGGGAGTGGGTTTTTGAACATGTTCAAAAACCCACTCCCGACTTTTTAAGTCCGGAGTGGTTCGTACTTTTCAACCGGAAATTCCAGAAATTCCATTGACGTCGTATTGAGTCGTCAAAGAGTCCTGTTGCTCGTATCTGAGTCCTATTAAGTCGTATGGAATCATATTGAATCGTGAATAAGTCGTACATAGTTGGATTGAAACGTGGTTGTCGGTTGTGAGTCGGGAATAGTTCTTTCCCTAATTTACATGCCGACTCACTCCCAACTAGTGCAAACACATGTACGACTAACCAATACTCAAAGACGCCCAGTGACGACCCGTTCCTGACTACTCATAGCAACATAGTCGGCGGTTGTTGGCCTTTTCTATGCCCGATTCCGGTCTAAAATTGCCGATTTTATCGTACGTGGATCGTCTGTGACTCGCACGTGAGACGTTTCTGTGTCGTGAGGAGTCTTCATTGTCGTGAACGAGTCGTAAATAAGTAGTTCAGGTCGTGAGTGGGTCGACAGTGAGTCGTAAGGTAGTCGGAAATGAGTCTTTGTAAGAGTCGTGGGGGTGACTTGGTGTCGTGAAAGACTCGGCAGTGAGTCGTTAACGAGACGGTCTCAGTCGTATTGAGTCGTATCTGAGTTTGGATGAGTCGTAAGTTCCTCAGTTTATTGTCGGGGGTGCCTCCTAGGTCTGTCAGGAGTTCCTCCTCACTGTGTCGTATGTCAGTCGTGTATGTCGTAGGTAACTTTTGAGAGTGTCGTTAGTAACTCGTAGAAATTTCAAATTTCATAATTTGACCTATATTTGCTCCCGACTCATGCCAACAAAGTCGTAGTGGAAAAGTCGGGAATAGTCGGGAAGAGTCTTGAACACTTTTCAAAGTCGTAGCTCAGTGAAATGGGGGTATAAGTCTTATTCATGGAGGTGTACGTCTTCTTAGTGGAACAGGCATATGCAGACTGCTTGTAGAGGCTCACTTCATTGTCTAGTCGCTGCAACTCCGTGCCCACTGGTCCTGTAAGAACAGCATAGACTTTAGGGACATATGATCACAGAATATATTGAAACCTTGTTCGTTCAACCACTGTTTATTTCTAAGCACATGTAATCGGGATAGTCTGTCACTTGTCACATTTTCTACTCCCGGAATATGTCTAGCTGTCAGATAGAAACCATGCATGGCCGACAACCAAAACAGTTTACGAAGGATGGTCATGATCACAACGTTTTGAGATGTTCCCTTGTTTATACAGAACAGTGGTACTATTATCAGAGTATACAACTATATGCCGACCGCTCCACGCCGATGCCCAACGTTCCGCAGCCACGCCCACTGTTGCTAGTTCTTTCACATTTATGTTCGCTTCGCCTATTTCGCTCATGTCCGCACTAAAAGCTGTGTAGAACCAATCGCCCTGAAATACGCCGCCGCCGCCGATTTCGCACGCATCAGTTGTAAAGTCATCATAACTTATCGGCTCACCCTTAACTGCAAAGGTTGTACCGTTAAAACTACTACAGAAATCAACCCACCACTGAATGTCTTCTCTGGCCTCTTTATTTAAGGTCACGTAATGATGTTTATTTCTAACGGTAGCACTTAAGTCAATCAAACGTCTGATGAACGTGCGTCCGCCACGCACTGCACGTGCAGCCAAGTTCAGCTTGCCTATCACGCTAAGCAATTGACACTTTGTTGTTTTCCGCTTACCGACAATGTTATGTAAACACTGATGTAATTCCATTAGCTTCTGTTGGGGTAGAGTTAGGGTGCTCCTTACACTGTTAATCTCGATTCCCAGGAAGACCATTACCTGAGTAGGTGGGACGTACTTTTGGTAGTTTATAGTGAACCCTAGGCGCTCGCTATCACTAGGAAGTCATCCAAGTACACAATCGCAACACTAGACCCGATATTTCTACGATTTAACATGCGAGTAATGCTCGAACTTAGCCTTTGGAATATTTCAGGGCTCTTTGCTGCGCCAAATGGTAGCATTTAGAAACTTCCACTTTAGACCAAGAGCATTATAACAGTCTGGATGGACAGGAACACTACGATAGGCATGTTTAAAGAGACACAGAGTATGTTGAAAGGATCACTTATGTCAAATTTTGAAATCGATGTTATTACATCGGGAACCACTAACTGTTACTGAAAATAACAAGTTAAAGGTCAATCAGTACATTAGAGCGAAAATACAGCCATTCAAAGTCGGGATTTTGATCGAAAACCGGACAATGTGGCTCGAGTGGCGCGCGCAAATTTGCCAAACGTAATTTTGAAACCTTGTCATAAGCTGACAGAAAGATATATTTGATTCGATGGTGTTTATAAGGTATTGTAACTAATAGGTAGATTAATTGGATGCATAATTTCAAATATTAAACGTATTTGAGATGTTTTCTTGATTTTTCCTTAAAATCAAACATTTTAGAGATATTATGCATAAATGGATATATTCGCAAGTCCAGTGATGAGATATGAACTTCAATCAGCATATTAGATATTTTGTAGCTTATAAAAAAACTAATAAAATTTGAAAAAGATACTCTGTGTCACTTTAAGATCTATCTTTGCCATATACCCGTCCCTTGGAAGAAGGGATAGAGCCTTATTTATACTATCATAGGTCACATGATTTGTACTCACATAGTCGTTTACACTCTCGCCCGGTGGTCTGCTGCAGTCGTGGATCACTCGGATGTCGCTAGAGTCAGACTTGGGTACCGTTTCGAGTCCACTGATGATCGTAGGCTTATCTGCGCACACAAGGTAGTGACCAATGTCTATCTCCTGCTGTATCTGTTGCTCGACCTTCACTACATTCTCCTCATGGAGGGCACATTTAGAGTTCTCACTAGTGACTTCCACAAGATCAACATGCTCATCTACAATCCTAAACCCATTTCGAACTCCACTAAGTATAAATTCCCTATCGCAGTCGCCCTCTAGTTCCTTTTCCCAGATATTTGCTGCCCTAGTGAGGGGGTTGGGCTGTAATTGCTACCGTCGGGTGAACTTGTTGGTCTGTCCTACACTAGACGAGTCGTGAGTGAACTCCGGGTGGGGACCCTGGCACCGAATACACACATGGGCATATCTACATTTGACAAAGCGACATCCCGATTGATATTGAAAGTTGAGACAGATTTCCTTACCCTCCGCCGAGATTGGTTTCCTATGAGTTTCACACGAGCGCCTAATGATTTCTTTCTTCTCCAGATAATAGAACATCGTGTGGTAGTCTATATCCGACCAATTCTTCACAGACCCTGCCTGACTTCGCCTATGCATGTGATCAAACAACATTACTGAAGGGTTGGTATGTTGCTGGAGATAATCTCCGATGTACGATGTATAGTTTAGGTAGTCGAGTATTTCTGATTGGCTCAAATTTTTATCTTTGATCAATTGATAAGAATCCTGGAGTTTTAAGAAAACCACTGAGCGACTGAAACTTCTTCTGGCTTTAATTTTGACCTAGCAGTACGAATTAATAGCTTCCTTCAAGTTTCTGATAAGTCTAAAAGGTCTTCATTATCTTCTATTACACATTTTGGTTGGGTTATAAAATCATAGATATACAAAGGTTAAGTATTGTCACCTGCACGCTGTTGCTTGACTTGGTCTTTGTTGGTTTGTAAGATGTCAGTCATAGTAGACGAGCCGATAGCATCGAGAAAAGTGTTGAGTTCTGCGTTGTTAGCTAGCTCACGGGTGGTGACCGGCGTCGCGTCTTCACGGTGTTGGCCGGGTGTGGACTGAGGTCCGCGCAGGGAAACAATTGTCTTCTCGAGCAGCTTACGTTGGGCCAGTTTAAGGTTAAGGCTTTCAATGTCAGTTTTATTCAATTTAGCCAATTCTTCAGGGGCGGTAAATTCTTCTTTAATAAGTCTATTAATTGAGTTTTCAGTGAACCCTCTCTCTCTCAGCCATGAGTCGAGGGCTTCGTTCTCTCGCTTACTCGCCATGCTGCAGCTTCGCGGCTCTTGCTTCGTCAACTGAGTGTGAGACCGGGGTCGCACGGGCAGGACTATTCATGGGTTGTTGTATCTCTCTGCCAACCACGTCACAGGTCACGGGTCACAAGTTAAAACAAAATAATCCCCGAGGCTATTATTTATACATACAATAAAGCATTTTCGCAAAACCATGCTAAAGTAGTGACCTTGCTGTGACCTTGACCTTGGACAGATTGTAGCCAATACCTTTTCAAAAATTGTGACTCTTCCAAGGAAGATACATACCAAGTTAGAGCTTCATAGCACAAAAACTTTCAAGTTATCGCGTTTACAAGGAATTGTTTAGTGGTTATATAGCTCGTGACATTGACCTTTGACATTGAAAGTGAACATGTCAAAATCGTTCCCCCGAGGTATAAGCAGTAAGTTATAAATACAAGTTCTGGAAACCTTAGTAGAAAAAAGTTATAGCCAATAGTATGAGCGCGGCGGCGGCGGCGGAAACTGCACAAATACTGAAAGCAGCCCCGTCTTTAGCTGCTAATTAATCTGGAAGCCAATATCCAAAGTGATTAATTTAGAGATTAATACTGTTGGTATTATCTCATATATTTTGATTAGAACAGTTTAATTTATATCCTTAGTGTGACCTGAAACATCAATAGACAGACATATATTCAGTATTGAGGCTGAAGGCCAAAAATACAAACATTGTATATGTCATAGAAACACACATAAATATAGGTATAAGGTTTGACAATTTTAGCTCTACTTTTATTCATCCATTGGAGAAAGTTAATTTATGATGATATTTCTATCTTCACTGCATCTCAAGCTAATCTTGCTGACAGGACTATACAATAATGGAACTTATTTCTGGCATGTTATTTCTGGCAAGCCAATCATCCATAGTCAGAGGACAAAGTATGAAGATTCACATAAAATACATTGGCGGCCATTTTATGTTAACACCTTTAATTCATTTTGCGTAAGAAACAAGTATAGCATGGCTAAATTTTAATTTGAATTATTACTGCTCCATTTAGTTTAAATACATTGTCTTTCAATTGGAACCGTTAATTTTCATTTTCCTGACATCACCTTATATTCCCCCTAAAAACGTGCTACTGCCCCTTTAAGCAGTAGAAAAAGACTCTGTCAGCAATTGGTACATTATTGTATCTTCCTGTTTCAATGCCTAACCCAAAACTGCTACAACTAAACTTTGCTAAAAGAGATTTAAGATAGGGGAGATTGGTAATGTAAGCTTTCTTGTCTGAGGCCCTTTGAGTTCCGAAATAAGATTGAAATCATCGGTACTTGTGACGCATGACAAAGATAGCTTTCTTCATGATATAAAGTGTTTGTAGGCAAATGAATTTCAAAGATTATTACTATTAGCAGACCATTATTGCTTCCGAATATCGGAAAGCCTAAATTTATACTGATGCATAAAAACCTTGCTGTCACCCACATCCTGTGAAAGCCATACAAATCCAAAACCAAATTCAAACAAGATATTTCTTAAGTATGTAGCCCATTTGATACATCAATACAGTGATTGAAAATGTTAAATTTAGGTAAGTAAAATCTATATATATTGTGTCATTTGCACATTGGTTACAGCTTGACCAAATCAGCTGCATGTGTTATAAGGGCAGTGACAGTAGATTTCAACTTTTAAGTCAGGACTCCAGGTCGTCAGATTAACAAATCTAAAATAATTTAAAAAAATTTGTGTTTTCTTTTCTGTTTACATACCAACACGTATTAGAAACTAATATTCTAGCGAGTTCATTCATAACTTTTGTTGTCAATAGCTGCGTTCCTGTGGCAACGCACGTGCAACTGCACATTCCAGTGAAAAGAGCGTTGCTGGTTACTTGTTAGCTAAGTATGCATAGCTCTAACCTCGTCACGAGGTCGGAGCTATGCATACTTAGCTAGTTACTTGTCACACGCATTGCTGATAGTGACGTATGCTACAACATGTTTCAAAATATGTTACAAATATAAAAAATTTGGCCGATTTTACCTTTAAAAAGGCAATATAAATTATGTATTTGCAATGCTTTCATTATCCTAGTTGGGAAAAACTTCGTAATTTCAATTCTTTAAAACTTGCATATATTTATCGAGTGAATAAACGCCAAACACCATTTGATTTGTATCCATGAGTACTTTGTAACCTTGAGCCAGTGTAAAGTGTATCTTTTTGTTAACCAATTTCATTGATTATAATTTTGAAGGAAAAACAATTATCAACTTAATATTTGATGTTTTGCTGATCCTTATTTTAAAAAGTAATTTTAGCAGTAAGAAATAGGCATATTAACATTTTAGTATATCAGAATTATCAGAAAAGAATCAGAGATTGTGGGTTGATCAATCAAAAACTATATCTCAAATTTCAGTTAACCCGAATTTTCTTTAAAACTAGCTGTGCCAATCAATTTCTCCATGTTTTTGAATTTTTAGAGGCAGTATTTACCCAAACAAATCCATTTCTATCCTGAAGTTAAACCTGAACATTAAAACATTAACATTCCTTATGATAATCATACCAAATTAGACAAATAGAAAGAAACAATCAAATATTTGACACTCCCATCTGCAGTGCAAAGGGGATGTGGTACATGTTTATCTTAAAATGATCAATGAGAGGCAATCATATTTACAGGTGACAATAAATGTCATTTGACAAGCAAACATGACACCCAGGCAGAAATTGATGCAGATATAACCTTAAGGTTTTTAAATTATTTTCACAACAATTTTAATTGAATTAACCTTGATTGTGATCAAGGCTGAAGAAAAATATGAACCCAAGAATGTAAGAGATACGAAGTCTGTCTTAAATATCTTAAAAGTTTCTACCATACATGTTATCAATAGTAAAAGAACTGTTCAAAATCAAAGTTTTTGATAACCTAATAATTACTTTCCTGTAATGATTTTTGACTACGTTAGTCATGACTATTGGGATTGTATAGAAAAAAACATTTAGGACAAATCTTGAAAAAGTTACATGGATATAGTACTTAGTGTTGCCATCAAACAAATATATCGATCTCTGAGGCATTGACATGTTCCAGAACTTACAGGATGGTTTTGGTTATTTTGAGAGAACTTTCTAATGTTGAAAAGGGTATAAGAGATAATATACCTTAGAACCATGATAAGGAATGTATTCAAAATACAACAAGAAAAGCTGCCCCCTTTAACTCTGCCGGACGGACGCACGGACGGAGCCCAAACCTACATCCCCCTTCCACTTCTTGGCGGGGGATAATAAACGGTTGACTATTTCATATATACTATATATGTTCTGAAAAAAATAGAACCATGGGGTCTGTAGCCCAGCAGGCTTTACATTTTATTTTGCTTTAGGGTGTGACCAATGTGGTCACAGGGCCAACAAAGCTACAATCTATATTCCTCATAAGTCTGTAAATAATGTTTCAGCTTTCTAGGCCTTATGATTCTGGAGAAAAAGTCGAAATTCCAAAAATTGTACGGACGGACGGACGGACGGACGAACGCGGGACACCATGCCATGCCATAAGCCAGTCGGGCCTTGCAGGCTTAAAAACGAATCTGTCTACAAAACTAAAAAATTGCTGTCTACGAATTCGTTTAGTCTACCAATAAAACAACACCCACCTTCTATTCACGCCGTTCAAAGAGATCTTTGTTTTTGTTCCCAAAGATCAGTTTTTTATCAATGTAAAATACAAATTTGCACAATTCTACAATCTACTTCCTGGTTTCCAGATTGAGCTTCAATGATGGTCCATAAAAAGTAAATCTTAAAATTGTTCAAATTAAATCATCGCATTAACAAATTCATATCACCAAATGCTGCGGTTTCCTTTCTGATTACAGTTGGAAAGAGTATGTGTTATGATGAATATGTCAAAGGTTTCTTTAATAATTCATTATATAATTTAAATTAATAGCTTCCAATGCTGGGTGAATCTTTACAGACAATAATTGTCAAGTAGGTTCTTCAGGTTAGGGGTCATGAACTCACCAAATGTACATTTAAGAATCTCCATTTGCCAAGGAGTCTACACGCAACCTTTCAGCTCTCTATACCTTTTTGAACTAAAGAAGAAGATGACAATAGGTTTTTAAGGTTTTGACCCCTGTGACCCCATTTGGGGTCATAGGTCACGAAATCTACAATTTAGAATCCCCATTGGCAATGGAGTCTGCACCTCAAATTTCAACTCTCTAGAGTCATTGGTTTTGGAGAAGAAGTCGAAAATGTTAATGGACGGATTGACGGATGTACGGACGCCATGCCATGCCATAAGCCCTTCGGGTTATATGTGGAAAATGATTACCACATGTATAGTAACCTCTCGTTTATAAAATCCCTGACAAAACCTGATGCACTTGTACTTTAAGGATCAATAAAATGTCTGTTTGAATTAATAAATTTTCAAAGAACATTTAGGCTTCATAAACAGTCATGTATTATTATTATTTTCTATTGTTTTTTTAAAATCCAAAATGGCAGCCTACAGGGCATCACTCAATGAAAACAGAAACCTGACTAAACCGAAACACAATATCTAACTGTTAAGCAAGTCTTGATTTCACCCGGCTTCAAGAAAACTCAGCTCTCCTCTGTTTCTCGTACAAACTGCCAGAAAGTGAACTAATTATCCCCCAACCAAGTTGCGGAAGGTATTAAAACGGGTACCGCTCGTCCGCCCGTCCGTCCGTCCGTTACACTTTGAGTCCGGCTCATAACTTTGTAACTAATCAACCATTTCAATTCAAATTCGTCATGGAAATGAAGAAACATGTAATAATGTGTCACGGGTAACAATTTTATGAAAATCTACATAAAATGTTAGGATTTTGGAGTAAAAGTGGAAAATTTGTAGGAAATCTGTTACAAGTCCTGTCCGGCTCACAACTTCTAAACTAATCATCACATATTGATCAAATTTAATATGGAGATACATTATCATATGAAGGTGTGTCATGAAGAACAATTTTGAAAATATTTTCATGAAATTTTGCCTTTTTTGGCCAAAAATGAGGACTCTGTTCGAAAACTGAAAGTCCTGTCCTGCTCACTGCTTCTTAACTAATAATTCAATTGGATCAAATTTGATATGGAGATACATACCGGTAATTATATGAGGTGTGTCATGAAGAACAGTTTTAAAAATATGTTTGTTTTCATATGATCAAATTGATCTTAGAGATCCAAATACGAAATACATAAATTCATTCGTTTGATTTTAATTTTGTCAGTTTTCTCGAATCATGCCTAACAGTGAACATAAAGTTAATATCATTTAGTTTTTTTTATAAGAACAGTTTCCTTCATATCCTGGAAAGGTTATGTTATTTTGTGCGACAAAAATTAATCGGCAATATGATAAGGAAAACCTATACATACTGTGCAATTTGCGGGGGATATTGCTCGACCATGTCAGCTACTTGTTTTTTTTTTATGAAAGCGTATTTTAAATCGCCGATCTTCGAAAATAATAACCGTTTAAAGAATTGTTTTAACATATGTAAACAAAGATTGTAAAATGATCTAATGAATAGGAAAGAAAAGCAATGTTAGATTCCTAATGCATAACTTCTGTCTTGATGAATATAAACGAAGTGACAGTTTTTTACACTTCTACTCATGTATATACAAGAAAATGAACTCTGGTTCATCATAGTATCACATGATAAACCTTGATTATACAACGCAACACTAGCCCTGCATAAACAAATGTGACGTCATGTTCCATCCATGTGGTAGCGGGCAAATACCAAACATCAGAACGAACATGACATACGTGAACAGAAAACAAACACTTACCTCGTTTCTGTGGAAGGTTGTGAACGAGATAAAACAGAGATAGACTTTCATAACACCTTAGATTCATTACAATAGAGACATTATCGTTAATATGTGGCGGGATGATTATCAGCAAAATGGCCGCTTTAGTACTACTTTCTGATGGGAGCATCTAATTTAATAGTATTGACAACTTTTTGATAACATTAATCACAAGTATAACAAATTAAAGACAATACAGAAAATTGCAATAAAAAATAACACTGTTTTACATAAAAAGCATATATTTCTAACCTTGAAATACAATGAGAATAAAAGTAAAGAAAATGTTACACATTTCGAAATAACGATTTCGTTTACTATGAAATGGGTGATAAGTTTATTTTCTTTTAAATTAGACATATATGAAAAACCTCTGATATAATTTCCCAGTCAATGCCTTAAAATAAACATTTACTGATCTGTATATCTATTTGAAATCACGAAACATTAAACTTTCAATTGATCAATATGCGAACTATTTTTTGCGTACGTAGAGTATAAACTCATACCAAATATGGAAGTATCGTAAAACTTAATCAATGAATTCATGTTATTTCATGAAATCGATATGTTTGGTTCGAAGAATTACTGTGGTATTTCAATTTCAAAAGCTATGAAATAGCATAAACGCTCACTGTTTTCAAGTAGATTGATTAATGACATCTTGACATTTTGAGAGTTTGCATGTAAGTGGAAGATAATCCTAGGAAGTAATGGTGTATCTTGTTGGATGTGTCTTTGGATGAATAGCAATTATGTTTAAATGATTTTTCTGCTATTCCAGGTGGAATTATCGTCGTTTATTTTAACGTGATTCAACAATTTTTAGTAATAACTATGTGTTTATTTTACCATCTATCTATAGTTTTGAATTTGCTTCCTTTCCCTGGGAATAATTGGCTCTATTGAAATGCACGAAAATTCACAAAACAAAACATTGCGTTATAAAAACGCAGCACTTAGATTTACAAATTGAATGGCCTTACGTTTGAGTAAAAGAGAGGTTATCTTGAATGTCTGTGTGATTCTTGCAAAGGAAAATATATGCGTATGCTTGTAAAGGCAGCCGGGAGAAACGTTTAGTTTTAAAGCTTATTATCTAATGTGAATATTTGTAATCATCATATGATGTTTTGCTTTGATGCAAACGTAAGTGGCATGATTAATTAGATTAAACAAAATATATCATAAACTCATATCAAATCAATATCAGTTATATGATAAGAACTGGTTTTCAATCCATAAGAATTTCAATTCAAAAGGGATAAATTTACATGTCCAAATTAAATGAATAATAGTTCTACAAATAACATGTGGTAAGGATAATTAAACATTTATTGACAACTTGATCTTTCTTTACATTTAAGCAAAGTTTGAGAAAAAAAGTGCATTTTGAAGTAGTGTTTAAAGTATTTGACTTAAATTCCCACCTACATGTACCGTAGAGTCCTAGCGCTAGTTTACCAATGAATATAAATGTATTGCTTCTTGGGAGTCTTGTGAACAATTTCTGCTAGTTTTTAATCAAAAATTTGAATTTGACCATTTTAGTCAAAATGTCCAATTTGTTAAAATCCTGGACCAATACTGAACCTATACTCCCAAGCTCACCCTTACGCCGAAAAAATTATTTTTTCAAATTCATTTTTTTCAATCGGTATTGCCTCTTGGAAGCCTTGTGAACAATTTCTGCTAGTTTTTAATCAGAATTTTGAATTTGACCATTTAAGTCAAAATGTCCAATTGGTTAAAATTCTAGCCTTATAAAATCAAAATATAAGTTCTTAAAAATCATTTTTTGCAAATCTCTACATGCTTGGTACACCTTTAAGAACAGTTTCTGCCCATTTTCAATCAAAATATTGAAAGTCATGTTTTTGATGAAAAATGCCAGGCCTATATCTGTATAACCTAAATTCAGTTTTTTCAATATACGTCAAAATAAAAGGTCTTAGAAATCAATTTGTGCGTATCTCTACATGCTCGCTACACCTTTACGAACAGTTTCTGCCCATTTTTAATCAAAATTTTGAAAGTCATGTTTTTGGTAGAAAATGCAATGAATGTCTGTGAAGGTTTCCCTCCCTTGTTCATTTAACACTGGTCATTTTAAGTGAAAATAAAAGGTCTTAAAAATCATTTTTTGCAAATCTCTACATGCTTGGTACACCTTTAAGAACAGTTTCTGCCCATTTTCAATTAAAATATTGAAAGTCATGTTTTTGATGAAAAATGCCAGGCCTATATCTGTATAACCTAAATTCAGATTTTTCAATATACGTCAAAATAAAAGGTCTTAGAAATCAATTTGTGCGTATCTCTACATGCTCGCTACACCTTTACGAACAGTTTCTGCCCATTTTTAATCAAAATTTTGAAAGTCATGTTTTTGGTAGAAAATGCAATGAATGTCTGTGAAGGGTTCCCTCCCTTGTTCACTTAACACTGGTCATTTTAAGTGAAAATAAAAGGTCTTTAAAATCATTTTTTGTAAATCTCTACATGCTTGGTACACCTTTAAGAACAGTTTCTGCCCATTTTCAATCAAAATATTGAAAGTCATGTTTTGATGAAAAATGCCAGGCCTATATCTGTATAACCTAAATTCAGATTTTTCAATATACGTCAAAATAAAAGGTCTTAGAAATCAATTTGTGCGTATCTCTACATGCTCGCTACACCTTTACGAACAGTTTCTGCCCATTTTTAATAAAAATTTTGAAAGTCATGTTCTTGGTAGAAAATGCAATGAATGTCTGTGAAGGGTTCCCTCCCTTGTTCACTTAACACTGGTCATTTTAAGTGAAAATAAAAGGTCTTAAAAATCATTTTTTGCAAATCTCTACATGCTTGGTACACCTTTAAGAACAGTTTCTGCCCATTTTCAATCAAAATATTGAAAGTCATGTTTTTGATGAAAAATGCCAGGCCTATATCTGTATAACCTAAATTCAGATTTTTCAATATACGTCAAAATAAAAGGTCTTAGAAATCAATTTGTGCGTATCTCTACATGCTCGCTACACCTTTACGAACAGTTTCGGCCCATTTTTAATCAAAATTTTGAAAGTCATGTTTTTGTTAGAAAATGCAATGAATGTCTGTGAAGGGTTCCCTCTCTTGTTCACTTAACACTGGTCATTTTAAGTGAAAATAAAAGGTCTTAAAAATCATTTTTTGCAAATCTCTACATGCTTGGTACACCTTTAAGAACAGTTTCTGCCCATTTTCAATTAAAATATTGAAAGTCATGTTTTTGATGAAAAATGCCAGGCCTATATCTGTATAACCTAAATTCAGATTTTTCAATATACGTCAAAATAAAAGGTCTTAGAAATCAATTTGTGCGTATCTCTACATGCTCGCTACACCTTTACGAACAGTTTCTGCCCATTTTTAATCAAAATTTTGAAAGTCATGTTTTTGGTAGAAAATGCAATGAATGTCTGTGAAGGGTTCCCTCCCTTGTTCACTTAACACTGGTCATTTTAAGTGAAAATAAAAGGTCTTAAAAATCATTTTTTGCAAATCTCTACATGCTTGGTACACCTTTAAGAACAGTTTCTGCCCATTTTCAATCAAAATATTGAAAGTCATGTTTTTGATGAAAAATGCCAGGCCTATATCTGTATAACCTAAATTCAGATTTTTCAATATACGTCAAAATAAAAGGTCTTAGAAATCAATTTGTGCGTATCTCTACATGCTCGCTACACCTTTACGAACAGTTTCTGCCCATTTTTAATCAAAATTTTGAAAGTCATGTTTTTGGTAGAAAATGCAATGAATGTCTGTGAAGGGTTCCCTCCCTTGTTCACTTAACACTGGTCATTTTAAGTGAAAATAAAAGGTCTTAAAAATCATTTTTTGCAAATCTCTACATGCTTGGTACACCTTTAAGAACAGTTTCTGCCCATTTTCAATTAAAATATTGAAAGTCATGTTTTTGATGAAAAATGCCAGGCCTATATCTGTATAACCTAAATTCAGATTTTTCAATATACGTCAAAATAAAAGGTCTTAGAAATCAATTTGTGCGTATCTCTACATGCTCGCTACACCTTTACGAACAGTTTCTGCCCATTTTTAATCAAAATTTTGAAAGTCATGTTTTTGGTAGAAAATGCAATGAATGTCTGTGAAGGGTTCCCTCCCTTGTTCACTTAACACTGGTCATTTTAAGTGAAAATAAAAGGTCTTAAAAATCATTTTTTGCAAATCTCTACATGCTTGGTACACCTTTAAGAACAGTTTCTGCCCATTTTCAATTAAAATATTGAAAGTCATGTTTTTGATGAAAAATGCCAGGCCTATATCTGTATAACCTAAATTCAGATTTTTCAATATACGTCAAAATAAAAGGTCTTAGAAATCAATTTGTGCGTATCTCTACATGCTCGCTACACCTTTACGAACAGTTTCTGCCCATTTTTAATCAAAATTTTGAAAGTCATGTTTTTGGTAGAAAATGCAATAGATAGTTTTATTCTGTCAAAAAGGCCACAGGCCCACAGGACATAACATGTCAAAAGCAAAAACACAAATGTTTTACAAGAAACATCAAATGAACAATTGTCCCAAATTTATATGTAAATTTTTTACAAATTATTTATGTAAAGTAGCATAAAGTTTAAAAGCAATGTAGATATATTTACCAAGATTCAAAAGTGTAGATTGACATTTTGAGTTCATTAAATTTATGAACAATTCCCTTGAAGGGTTTACATAATAATTACATTTGATATATTTTTTACGTAAATCTTTAAATGCAGAACATACCAATAAAAAGTGAAATTCATTCTCAACATAATCTAATCCGTAACGTGAACAGTAAGTACATAATCTACATTCAATATCAACACCAGTTCTACGTCCTAACTCTATCATTAAATTATGATTTCCACATCTAAAACGACTTAAGGCTTGCCGATATAGTTGCTCTTGTATATTAATAAGATATGACTCCACATTTAATAGTGATTTAAAGATGAGGTATGAGCCAAGACGTGAATTTTCAGCAATATTTGAGCGCCACTGTTGCATGTCGATATCCTTGATACGTTGTTTGACTTCTGATAAGAAATGTTCACGGTTTCCAAGATCTTGATTTATCCATACGACTCCAAATCCCAATTTATATAAAATGTCCTTTAGAAAAGATACCCAAGAAGTGCGGTTAGAAAGATCGAGATTATATAGCATGTAATAAGTCTGTTTTGGTAATCTTCTATTGTCCATGGTTATTAACTTGGTCCAGTATGTGATACACTTCATAATTTGCGTTGTATATATAGAATGTCTTCCACAATCTCCAAGAACAGCGGCGTTACATGCAGAATTTGATAATTTTAAAATCCTCTTGAAGTATTTTGTTTGGATTGATTCAACTGATTTATAAGTCTGGTACCCCCAGATTTCCGATCCATAAGTTAAGATAGGCAACACAATACTGTCAAAGAGTCGAGCTGCTGTAATTATTGGGAGGCCTCCACATAACGAATTAAGATTATAAATCAAAGAACATGCTTTTTCGGCCTGCTGTGCCAGTGTTGAAGTAGCTTTTGTCCAAACAGCTTTTGGTGTAAAAATCAGTCCTAAATATTTATAATGTGACACTACTTTTATCTCGGTTCCTTTGAAATACCATTTTTCATAGTGTCGAAGATATCCTCCATTTCGAAATACAACGATCTGTGATTTGTTAATGTTCAAGGATAGTCCCCATAGAAAATGCAATGAATGTATGTGAAGGGTTCCCTCCCTTGTTCACTTAACACTGGTCATTTTAAGTGAAAATAAAAGGTCTTTAAAATCATTTTTTGCAAATCTCTACATGCTTGGTACACCTTTAAGAACAGTTTCTGCCCATTTTCAATCAAAATATTGAAAGTCATGTTTTTGATGAAAAATGCCAGGCCTATATCTGTATAACCTAAATTCAGATTTTTCAATATACGTCAAAATAAAAGGTCTTAGAAATCAATTTGTGCGTATCTCTACATGCTCGCTACACCTTTACGAACAGTTTCTGCCCATTTTTAATCAAAATTTTGAAAGTCATGTTTTTGGTAGAAAATGCAATGAATGTCTGTGAAGGGTTCCCTCCCTTGTTCATGTAATGAACAGTGTTTTACCTATGTGCTCGCAGTGGGCTGATGCCTGTGTGTTACCTTCGGGACGGAAGTGTTTGTTTGTTGACAGTCAGGTGGCTTCCGGTTGCACTTGCGCAACACGGATGGATGTGGAACATTAGGAATACTTCGGCTGATTCCGTGACGACTGTGGCCGTTGTGTTTCGCTGGACTATATCGTGCAAACGTAGGAAGGCTGTAATAGGGCTGACTCGCCTAGTAACTTGAGTTATATAACATGTCGTACTGATAAACTCAGCTTTGTACCATCTTAATGTATCACATTTCACATTTCCATAAGTAACTTGAGACATATAACATGTCGTACTGATAAGCTCAGCTTTGTACCATCTTACTGTATCACATTTCACATTTCCATAAGTAACTTGAGACACATAACATGTCGTACTGATAAGCTCAGCTTTGTACCATCTTACTGTATCACATTTCACACTTCCATAGGTAACTTGAGACATATAACATGTCGTACTGATAAGCTCAGCTTTGTACCATTTTACTGTATCACATTTCACATTTCCATAAGTAACTTGAGACATATATCATGTCGTACTGATAAACTCAGCTTTGTACCAGCTTGTATCGCATTTCACCTTTTCATAGTCACTTGAGACATGTTTTGTTGAAGCTTTAAACTTTGTATAAGTTTGTCAAGACCTGACCATATTTTGGAACTATGATTTTTGTACAACTGTGCCGAGGTGCACATATGTGCTGAGGGTTTGTTTTGGAAATTGTAACATGGTGTGTTAATAGTCATTGTTTTGGTACATGTTTGCCAGGATACACAAATCTAGACACGCTTTAAGATACATAACAACTCTTCGTTGGTAACTGCAACCATATATCGTTTTGATATACTGAAAGTACGTTTTGAGACCCGTAACATGTTTGCTTTATAACCATCATCACTTTGTATCAGTTGTCAAGACACTTACACCTTGAAGGAACGTGACAAGACATGGTAGAAAACTGTAACTGCGAATAAGCTTATTGAGACATATATTTACAGTTTTGAAAGCATACTTTGAAACTTGTGGCACTTCTCGTTAACCCTTGTTACCTTTGAGTAAGTTTGTCAAGATACAGTGAATTTGTTGAGTGGCTATAAGTGCTCCGTAATCCTGAAGTATATCAAGTATTATATTGTGACCGTTTGAACCACTTGAGGTGGCCAATGAAACTTTGACTCTTGAAGCATATGACATGTGTTGAATAAATATGTAGAGCAGACTTTTGTGTTGTTGCCTTCTTTTGCATGCGAAAGTTTGTTTGAAAGTGACATCTCCTTGGTACTCACACACACAAGTTTAAGTTTAAAACCTTTATGTGAGAGCAGGAATTCGTATTCCTGGGGCGGGTAAGAATAAAGATATTTCTCACATTGGCGTCGTCGGCAGGATAATTCGTCGCATTTAAGGACGAAAGTTGTGTGTACGAGTCCAGGTGGTTTAGAACTTTCAGAACAGACTTCTCGCATTTGGTAAGATATGTTAAGTTAGGTAAGATTAAGTTAGATATTTAAGTTAAGTAGGTAGATTAGTTAGATTAGGTTGGTTAGGTAGATTAATTTAGATAAGTTGTGACTGACAGTAAGGTATTATTTTTTTTGTTTGTTTTAAGAGTGCGGAGTAACGACCTTCATAGCTTCATTTTGTTAACATTAATATTTGGCACCATGCAGTATTAGCCTTTAGTTTTTTATATACATACATATAGTCTGGTTAGGTTAACGGTTAGTCTTATAATTTGATAGAGTAGGTTAGTTTGTTAGACATAGAATAACAGAAATAGGCTTTGTTATATTTAATTAGTATTTGATAAGCACATAGGTAAAGATAAGCACATAGAGTCTTTGACAGTTTGATTAGTCCAGTCCGTGAGATTGGTCCGTAGTCTGTGAGGTTTCTTAGTAGTGAACAGGCAAGTCATTTTCTGTAATGTTATCTTTCCGATGTTCGTGTCGACTGAATGAATAGATCTAGCATAGCAACTCTCACAACATCGTACGTGTACTCTGTGGCTTTGATACGGTGTTTCCCTTCTAGTTGGTTAGTTCCCTTCTCAGTTTAGGTGTTTCCCTGGTGGTTGGGTTTTTCTCCGATGTTTAAGTCCATTGAATGGATATAACCGATATACCGATTTCCATCCACTACGACTAATTTGGCAAGACGTCCTGTGTGCGCCGCTAGTCTGTTAGCTGTAGTCTGTAGCTATTAGGATTTTCCAGTATGGCTTCTGGAGAAGATAAGTCTGACCAATTCTGTTGGCCTGAGACGCTTGGTTCTCAGACTCCTAGGACCTTCGGTAGGGGAAGGAAAATGGCGTTTTCGACACCTAGAGATAGGGACATGGTAGATGAGGGGAGGACAGAGACTTTAAGTAGTACTTTATTGCCGGAAGTGTTTACTGGGGAGAAAATGGAAGAGTGGCAAGACTGGGTAGTTACTTTCGAGATGTTCGCGGAGCTGAATGGGTGGAGTGAGGTGCAGAAGGCACGGTTTCTGGGAATAAGACTTATAGGAAGGGCTCGTAGAGTGTATTTTGACCTGGCACCTGAGACTCGTAATCATTATGCTTTGGTGAAAACAGCCCTGACTAACCGTTTCCGTCCCACTGGCACTCAGGCTTTGGCTTTGGTCGAATTTCATGGTAGGGGTAGACAGACCGGGGAAACCTATCTTGATTTTGCTGTAGCTCTCCGCAAGTTGTGTCATACTGCTTTTCCCGGCCTTAATACGTCAGCTAGGGAGACGATTTGTGTTAATGAGTTCGTCAATAAGCTGGGGAATCGTGAGTTGAGGTTAAAGATGAGACATACTAAGTTAAAGACCTTAGATGAGGCAGTGAATTTTGCTACAGAGTGGGAGGCTATTGAAGTGGCTGATTCTGGAAATTGTAGGCTGTTACAAGCTACGACCGAGGTGGAGGCGAGTGATAAGACTTTTTGTAAGGAAATGGTAGAGGGGCTTTGCCAGCAGATTAGCCAGCTTAGGGCAGAGTTGACTGCTATTAAACATAGTCAGGCAGCAGCTACTAGTGGTCCACCTCGGAGAAAGTGTACGTTTTGCGGAAAGAATGGGCATTTAGTTGAGGATTGCTATAGAAAGAAAGGAGCATGTTATGTTTGTGGGGAGCAAGGACACTTAGCCAGGACATGTGGGTCAAGGTCATCAGGGAATGGGTCTGGTTCTCGGGGGCACCCAAACTAATGCAGGCTGCCAACGAGACCCATTTGTCAGCCGATAGGGATGAAGCTAGTCCTAGTGTCACTTCAGGGTCACCAAGGTATTTGAATTGTCCGCAATATTTTGTTACGGGGCGTTTGAATGATATTTATGCACAGTTAATGGTAGACAATGGGGGCGGAATTAGTTTGATTAGTGAGACTTTCTATAATCGTCTAAGGCCCGGTCCAGTGATTCAGCCCTTTGATGCAACCTTGAGTGGTTTAGGAGATGGAAATTTGCAGACATTAGGTCTCGTGCAGTTGTCTTTGACCTTGGGTAAGAATAGAGTGACTTGCTATTTTGCCGTAGTTCGGGGCTTGCCCTATGATGGATTTTTGGGTGCCGAGTTCTGTAAGAGATATGGAGTTACGGTGGACATGCATAAGAATAGGCTGAAGTTAGCCTCAGGTAGTAGTGTTCCTATGCAGGAAGTTAGCAAGGCTGTGCAGTTTGGTGTCCGAACTTATGAGTCCGTGGTTATTCCCGCTGGTCACGAGATGGTGTTTTCATCAAGGTTAGATGGGGATTTTAGTCGTGAGGGTTTGATTGAAGGTCAACCTAGCTTTGAAAGGTCAAGTCAGATTATGATAGCTCGTGTTGCAGTTCAGCCAAAGGCTAACATAGTGCCTGTTAGGGTGGTTAATGCGACTAGTTCGGATTTAACCATTTCTAAGGGTACACAGATTGGAGTATTTACGGAGTTAGTACATCAGAACCAGGTTAAGCCTTCGTCAGTTCCTGATAAGCCTAACTTTGATAGTTACAAGGTAGGGGATCTTCCGTTAGAGCATAGGCAGAAGTTAGACGTTTTGTTGGCTTCCTACTCAGAAATATTTTCTACAGGGTCACATGACTTAGGTAGAACGGACCGTGTCCAACATGAGATTCGGACAGGAGATGCTAAGCCAATTAAGCAGGCCCCTCGCAGGTTACCCTATCATAGACAGCCAGAAGTTAGGGAGTTGGTAGAACGTATGAGACAAGATGGGATAATTCAGGACTCTGAGTCGCCATGGGCTTCGCCTATTGTTTTAGTCACTAAGCCAGATGGTTCCACGAGATTTTGTGTGGATTATCGCCGTTTGAACGATGTTAGTATCAAACTGGCCTACCCTTTACCCCGGATAGACGATTCGTTAGATCAGTTGGCAGGGTCGTCCTGGTATTCCTCGTTAGACTTGGCGTCGGGATATTGGCAGGTGGAGGTATGCCCCGAAGATAGGGATAAGACAGCCTTTGCTACTTTAGGGGGGCTCTACGAATTTAATGTCATGCCATTTGGTTTGTGTAATGCTCCTGGGACTTTTCAGAGATTGATGGATTGTGTTTTGGCAGGTTTACAGTGGAAAATTTGTCTCGTCTACATCGATGATATCATAATCTATTCTAAGACGTTTGAGGAACATCTTGATCATTTAGCGCAAGTTTTAGATAGACTTAGAGAAAATGGGCTAAAAATTAAACCTGCCAAATGTACTTTTTGTGCTAGGGAAGTCTCGTATCTGGGGCATAGAGTTTCCGGGGAGGGTGTATCTCCTAATCCTAAGAAAGTTTCAGCAGTAAAGGAGTGGCCGAACCCACAGTCTGTGTCAGAGATTCGGAGTTTTCTCGGACTGGCTTCCTATTATAGGAAGTTCATTCGGGATTTCTCCCGTATCGCTAAGCCTCTGACTAGGTTAACAGAGAAGGGAGTGAAGTTCGAGTGGAGTGAGGCATGTCAGGAATCTTTCAGTAGGTTAAAGGAGGCTTTAGTATCAGCACCAGTTCTAGTCTATCCTGACTTCACTAAGGATTTCATCTTAGACACCGATGCCAGTAACGAAGGGCTAGGATATGTTTTGAGTCAGTTGGTAGATGGTAAGGAAAGGGTCGTAGCGTATGGTAGCCGTACTTTGTCAAAGCCTGAAAGGAATTACTGCGTCACTAGACGTGAGTTACTCGCTGTGGTTGAAGGGACAGCTTATTTCCGTCATTTCCTGCTAGGGAGAAAGTTTCTGATTCGAACAGACCACGGTTCTTTGACCTGGCTTATGAGATTCAAAGAACCGGAAGGACAGGTAGCCAGATGGCTAGAGGCTTTAGCTCCGTATGATTTTGAGATCAAACATAGGCCTGGGCTTAAACATAATAATGCAGATGCGTTGTCTCGTTTGCCCTGTCGTCAGTGTCATAGGGTGGAAGTGTTGGTCACTGCCGTTCAGTCACCGTTAGAGCAGGCTCAGAGAGAGGGGTTAGGATTCTTATATCAGGCAGTTGAGTCTAGTCAGATTTCTCTTGTGTCTCGTCCCGTCACTAAGTTTGTTGAGACTTTGCTCGATCAGTGGGATTCTTTGAAGATCAGTAATGGGGTTCTTGTTAGACAGTTGGAAGGTACTGGTAAGATGCAGGCAGTGATCCCTGCACATATGGTGAACGAGGTGTTAGGTGGCGTTCATGAGTCTGTCGCAGGTGGAGGACATCTTGGGATCAGAAAGACTGTTTCTAAGGTCAGAGCTCGGTATTATTGGCCAAAGTGGAGGAAAGACGTAGAGATTTGGGTAAGATCTTGTGAAGCTTGTGATCGTAGAAAGGCTCCCATTCCCCGGCCAAAGGCTGGTTTACACGGCTTTACGTCAGGTTACCCATTTCAGCGTATTGCTATTGATATCTCCGGGCCGTGGCCTGTATCAAGAAGTGGAAATAAGTATATTTTGGTCGTGCAAGATTATTTCACTAAATGGGTAGAAGCTTACGCTATTCCTAACCAAGAGACTGAGACTGTGGCTAGAAAACTTGTAGATGAGTTTGTATGTAGGTTTGGTATGCCAGGGACTTTGCATTCTGATCAGGGAGCTAACTTTGAGTCTAAAGTCTTTCAGGCTATGTGTGTGGAGTTGGGAATTAAGAAGACTCGAACGACCCCGTATCACCCTATGAGTGATGGTTTAGTGGAGAGATTTAACCGGACTTTATCTGAAATGCTTAGCCAGTATGTTCAGGATAACCAGCGTGACTGGGATCTCCACCTCCCTAAGGTATTGATGTCTTTTCGGTGTGCAGAGCAGTCTTCTACCGGTTTTTCTCCTAACTATCTCGTTTTTGGCAGAGAGGTCACCTTACCCGTTGACCTTGTTTCTGGTTCTCCCGTGGAGGAGGAGACCACAGTGCCTAGATATGTTAGAGAGATGAAGACAGGATTTCAGAAAGCTTTTCAGTCGGTGGCATGTAGTTTAGAAGCCAGTCATAAGAGGCAGAAGTTTCATTATGATAAACAAGTTAAGGAACAGTCGTTAGCTGTAGGCGATATGGTCTGGCTACATTACCCTAGAGTAAAACGAGGACGGTCAAGAAAGTGGTCTCGACCTTGGGTAGGGCCTTTACAGGTTGTGAAGGTAATTAATCCGGTGGTAGTAAGGATTAAGGGCAAGGTCAATGGTCGTGTACGTCGTGAGGTGGTGCATGTCAACCGTCTTAAGAAGTGTAAGGCTGGAGTCTCTCGTTCCTTAGATCAGGGGGTGGATGCTGAAGTTCCTGCAGATGTGACAGCTGTTAGTCATGTGATAGAGTCTGATAGGGAGGAGGTTTCTGGAGATACAGGGCCTCAGGTTAAGTTTTATGCTAGACCCAGGATCCCTGTTGCTAGGGAGCCTGTGCTTTCAGTGATTGAGGAGGTTCCCGATGAGTCCGGGACTGGTGGTGTTCTAGCCGAAAGGGACAACTCTCAGGTGTTTGAGAGTTCGGAAGGTTTGGCGGTATCTGGGAGTTTAGGCTCTTCCAGTGTGCGGTCAGGCAGTGACTCCTCTCCTGAGGAGGCTTCTGTCGGTTCCTCTGTTTTTGAGGAAATAGGTTCACCCGGGGCTATTCCGGACAGAAGTGTTGAGTCAGAAAGTGGGTCTAGTATGTCTGTAGCACCGGCTGGTGTAGACTTTGACTTTGAGACCAGTAGTGGGAGTTCGTTTAGTGGATTCAGGGGTGAGTTCCCCGTTTCAGGTAACTCGGGCTCAAGTTCTGGGGAATTAGCAGTTCCGGATAGAAGGGTTATGACAAGAGTTGGTCGTCAAGTCCGTCCGAATCCTAGGTACCGGGATTTCGTTCGGTAAGACGTGCCGTCAAATTTATAGAACATATGAAGTAAGGTTAAAATCTTTCCTTGAGATTGTTCGAGTCACAGAATGAGCTGATACAGGATGTGAGGAGGGACGCCTTCTGTGTGCTAGACATAAATGTGTGAGTGAATCTTTCAGATCTGTGACTGGCAAACTCGGATTGATTATTCTTTTTGTACCAGCTACCATTTGTTGAACCCCCTCTTCCGTGAATTACGTTTAGTTCTGGTTGGATATGATTTGATCAGAAGTTAGATTGGTCTGAGTTAGATGTAAATAGTTTGTTTTTATGACTTCGTTGGATTTCATGATATTGCTTGAAACCAACAAAGTACCTGGGTCTGATTAGTTTGTAGTTCTTGTGTAGAGATTTGAGTCTTTATGCTATGTTTTTACGAGAAGTGATGTTTCAATGTGTTTGCTAGTTTTGGAAACCTTCACTTCCTTGTTCAAAGCTATAGAGGCAGTAAGGACTTTTGAACTTTTATGTGAAATTGCTTCATCTAAAAGTTTTGCATGTGTGTAGTATTTCTGATTTTTGGCTTTGGTATGCGATCATCTCATATGAAAGTTTTTGTTGCTCAGAGTATGACCTTGACTTTTATATGAAATTGCTTCATCTAAAGGTTAGGTATTTGTTTAGTATTATTGATTTTTGACTTTTGTATGAGATTGGCTCATATGAAAGTTTTGCCTGTGTAGGGTATGATTTGTTTGACTTTTATATGAAATTGCTTCGTCTAAAAGTTCCGTATTTGTGAAATGTATACAATTTTGACTTTGATATGAAATTGGTTCATATTGAAGTTCTTGTCTGTTATACGTGATTCTTGATTTTCATATGAATTATGTCATGTGGAGATTTGGGATCTTTGACTTTCCATGTTATGTCAGTTGAATTGTTTAGTTTTTGTAGTCATGTTAGTTAGGGTAGGATGTAATTTATTATTATGGTATTATTCTACTGCATGGTGCTGCTTTTGGTGGCCCCTTTTCAATATCAAACACGTGGCACATTTTGTTTTGTTTTTTTCTTTCTTTTCTTTGCTTTATTTTCATTTATTATGATTATTAGTTTAATTTCTGCTCTACAGGTGTTGGATATGTGAATATCCGTGGGTTTTGTGTACTGGTATTTCTGTATTTTTTTTGTGTAAAATGTTTTTATTGTTTGATAGAGTGTATTTTTCTTTGTGGTGTGACTGACATAGAAACTTATATTGTGACAATAATTATTATGAGTGTGACCATTGAACTCTTTTTGAGGGGCTTAGGGCAACTGTATTTTGTACTAGCCCATACTGTAACTGGATAGGAACTCCTGTATTCCGCTGGTGGACTGATCTGAGATAAGCTCCTGTGTTTGACCTATGGACCATCTGAGATGAGCTTTTGTGGAGCTCTTGTGCACTGAGATATAATATAAGCTTCTGTGAACTGTGATTAAATATAAAGCTTCTGTGAACTGTGATTAAATATAAGCTTCTGTGAACTGAGATTTAATATGAAGCTCCTGTGAATGGTGATTTAACTTAAGCTCCAGTGAACTGTGGTCCAATGCGAGCTCCAGTGTGCTACCGTGGACGGTGAACATGTGTATGATGTGAATGGTCGCCCGGAGGTCGTCTCTAAGAGGGGGGCAATGTAATGAACAGTGTTTTACCTATGTGCTCGCAGTGGGCTGATGCCTGTGTGTTACCTTCAGGACGGAAGTGTTTGTTTGTTGACAGTCAGGTGGCTTCCGGTTGCACTTGCGCAACACGGATGGATGTGGAACATTAGGAATACTTCGGCTGATTCCGTGACGACTGTGGCCGTTGTGTTTCGCTGGACTATATCGTGCAAGCGTAGGAAGGCTGTAATAGGGCTGACTCGCCTATATAAGGCAGACACTGCTGTTGGACTGATACACGTGTTTGAGATGGGGCCACCACGAAGTTCGTTACTCCGGTTACTCGTTTATGCACTCATTTTTCTGGTCAGGTAATTTAGTACTGTCAGTCACATCGTTTAGTTTATCGTTTTCTAGCATTAGTCCTGTAACTGTTTGCTAAGCAGTGTGTCTTGAATGTGCGTTAGACGCTTAGCGTTGTGTTTAGCCATGCTTTCGGACCACGTGTGTTTTGGTCCGCCATCTTTGTTGGACATGAACTGTGGTCATATTTTAGTGTTTGCTAAAACTTGTTCGTGCAGACCTTTCGAGCTGAACGCTCTTGCCTCTTGACCAGAGTAGTGTTTTTCTTCTCCTGACTCGTCTTTCACATTTCCATAGCACTTTTCGAGATACTTAAACATGTCACAGTAATAATCACAACATTATATCATACTTCACATTATCATAGTAACTTGAGTTATATAACATGTCGTACTGATTAACTCAGCTTTGTACCATCTTAATGTATCACATTTCACATTTCCATAAGTAACTTGAGACATATAACATGTCGTACTGATAAGCTCAGCTTTGTACCATCTTACTGTATCACATTTCACATTTCCATAAGTAACTTGAGACACATAACATGTCGTACTGATAAGCTCAGCTTTGTACCATCTTACTGTATCACATTTCACACTTCCATAGGTAACTTGAGACATATAACATGTCGTACTGATAAGCTCAGCTTTGTACCATTTTACTGTATCACATTTCACATTTCCATAAGTAACTTGAGACATATATCATGTCGTACTGATAAACTCAGCTTTGTACCAGCTTGTATCGCATTTCACCTTTTCATAGTCACTTGAGACATGTTTTGTTGAAGCTTTAAACTTTGTATAAGTTTGTCAAGACCTGACCATATTTTGGAACTATGATTTTTGTACAACTGTGCCGAGGTGCACATATGTGCTGAGGGTTTGTTTTGGAAATTGTAACATGGTGTGTTAATAGTCATTGTTTTGGTACATGTTTGCCAGGATACACAAATCTAGACACGCTTTAAGATACATAACAACTCTTCGTTGGTAACTGCAACCATATATCGTTTTGATATACTGAAAGTACGTTTTGAGACCCGTAACATGTTTGCTTTATAACCATCATCACTTTGTATCAGTTGTCAAGACACTTACACCTTGAAGGAACGTGACAAGACATGGTAGAAAACTGTAACTGCGAATAAGCTTATTGAGACATATATTTACAGTTTTGAAAGCATACTTTGAAACTTGTGGCACTTCTCGTTAACCCTTGTTACCTTTGAGTAAGTTTGTCAAGATACAGTGAATTTGTTGAGTGGCTATAAGTGCTCCGTAATCCTGAAGTATATCAAGTATTATATTGTGACCGTTTGAACCACTTGAGGTGGCCAATGAAACTTTGACTCTTGAAGCATATGACATGTGTTGAATAAATATGTAGAGCAGACTTTTGTGTTGTTGCCTTCTTTTGCATGCGAAAGTTTGTTTGAAAGTGACATCTCCTTGGTACTCACACACACAAGTTTAAGGTTAAAACCTTTATGTGAGAGCAGGAATTCGTATTCCTGGGGCGGGTAAGAATAAAGATATTTCTCACATTCACTTAACACTGGTCATTTTAAGTCATGTTTTTGGTAGAAAATGCAATGAATGTCTGTGAAGGGTTCCCTCCCTTGTTCACTTAACACTGGTCATTTTAAGTGAAAATAAAAGGTCTTAAAAATCATTTTTTGCAAATCTCTACATGCTTGGTACCCCTTTAAGAACAGTTTCTGCCCATTTTCAATCAAAATATTGAAAGTCATGTTTTTGATGAAAAATGCCAGGCCTATATCTGTATAACCTAAATTCAGATTTTTCAATATACGTCAAAATAAAAGGTCTTAGAAATCAATTTGTGCGTATCTCTACATGCTCGCTACACCTTTATGAACAGTTTCTGCCCATTTTTAATCAAAATTTTGAAAGTCATGTTTTTGGTAGAAAATGCAATGAATGTCTGTGAAGGGTTCCCTCCCTTGTTCACTTAACACTGGTCATTTTAAGTGAAAATAAAAGGTCTTAAAAATCATTTTTTGCAAATCTCTACATGCTTGGTACACCTTTAAGAACAGTTTCTGCCCATTTTCAATCAAAATATTGAAAGTCATGTTTTTGATGAAAAATGCCAGGCCTATATCTGTATAACCTAAATTCAGATTTTTCAATATACATCAAAATAAAAGGTCTTAGAAATCAATTTGTGCGTATCTCTACATGCTCGCTACACCTTTACGAACAGTTTCTGCCCATTTTTAATAAAAATTTTGAAAGTCATGTTTTTGGTAGAAAATGCAATGAATGTCTGTGAAGGGTTCCCTCCCTTGTTCACTTAACACTGGTCATTTTAAGTGAAAATAAAAGGTCTTAAAAATCATTTTTTGCAAATCTCTACATGCTTGGTACACCTTTAAGAACAGTTTCTGCCCATTTTCAATCAAAATATTGAAAGTCATGTTTTTGATGAAAAATGCCAGGCCTATATCTGTATAACCTAAATTCAGATTTTTCAATATACGTCAAAATAAAAGGTCTTAGAAATCAATTTGTGCGTATCTCTACATGCTCGCTACACCTTTACGAACAGTTTCTGCCCATTTTTAATCAAAATTTTGAAAGTCATGTTTTTGGTAGAAAATGCAATGAATGTCTGTGAAGGGTTCCCTCCCTTGTTCACTTAACACTGGTCATTTTAAGTGAAAATAAAAGGTCTTAAAAATAATTTTTTGCAAATCTCTACATGCTTGGTACACCTTTAAGAACAGTTTCTGCCCATTTTCAATCAAAATATTGAAAGTCATGTTTTTGATGAAAAATGCCAGGCCTATATCTGTATAACCTAAATTCAGATTTTTCAATATACGTCAAAATAAAAGGTCTTAGAAATCAATTTGTGCGTATCTCTACATGCTCGCTACACCTTTACGAACAGTTTCTGCCCATTTTTAATCAAAATTTTGAAAGTCATGTTTTTGGTAGAAAATGCAATGAATGTCTGTGAAGGGTTCCCTCCCTTGTTCACTTAACACTGGTCATTTTAAGTGAAAATAAAAGGTCTTAAAAATCATTTTTGCAAATCTCTACATGCTTGGTACACCTTTAAGAACAGTTTCTGCCCATTTTCAATCAAAATATTGAAAGTCATGTTTTTGATGAAAAATGCCAGGCCTATATCTGTATAACCTAAATTCAGATTTTTCAATATACGTCAAAATAAAAGGTCTTAGAAATCAATTTGTGCGTATCTCTACATGCTCGCTACACCTTTACGAACAGTTTCTGCCCATTTTTAATCAAAATTTTGAAAGTCATGTTTTTGGTAGAAAATGCAATGAATGTCTGTGAAGGGTTCCCTCCCTTGTTCACTTAACACTGGTCATTTTAAGTGAAAATAAAAGGTCTTAAAAATCATTTTTTGCAAATCTCTACATGCTTGGTACACCTTTAAGAACAGTTTCTGCCCATTTTCAATCAAAATATTGAAAGTCTTGTTTTTGATGAAAAATGCCAGGCCTATATCTGTATAACCTAAATTCAGATTTTTCAATATACGTCAAAATAAAAGGTCTTAGAAATCAATTTGTGCGTATCTCTACATGCTCGCTACACCTTTACGAACAGTTTCTGCCCATTTTTAATCAAAATTTTGAAAGTCATGTTTTTGGTAGAAAATGCAATGAATGTCTGTGAAGGGTTCCCTCCCTTGTTCACTTAACACTGGTCATTTTAAGTGAAAATAAAAGGTCTTAAAAATCATTTTTTGCAAATCTCTACATGCTTGGTACACCTTTAAGAATAGTTTCTGCCCATTTTCAATCAAAATATTGAAAGTCATGTTTTTGATGAAAAATGCCAGGCCTATATCTGTATAACCTAAATTCAGATTTTTCAATATACATCAAAATAAAAGGTCTTAGAAATCAATTTGTGCGTATCTCTACATGCTCGCTACACCTTTACGAACAGTTTCTGCCCATTTTTAATAAAAATTTTGAAAGTCATGTTTTTGGTAGAAAATGCAATGAATGTCTGTGAAGGGTTCCCTCCCTTGTTCACTTAACACTGGTCATTTTAAGTGAAAATAAAAGGTCTTAAAAATCATTTTTTACAAATCTCTACATGCTTGGTACACCTTTAAGAACAGTTTCTGCCCATTTTCAATCAAAATATTGAAAGTCATGTTTTTGATGAAAAATGCCAGGCCTATATCTGTATAACCTAAATTCAGATTTTTCAATATACGTCAAAATAAAAGGTCTTAGAAATCAATTTGTGCGTATCTCTACATGCTCGCTACACCTTTACGAACAGTTTCTGCCCATTTTTAATCAAAATTTTGAAAGTCATGTTTTTGGTAGAAAATGCAATGAATGTCTGTGAAGGGTTCCCTCCCTTGTTCACTTAACACTGGTCATTTTAAGTGAAAATAAAAGGTCTTAAAAATCATTTTTGCAAATCTCTACATGCTTGGTACACCTTTAAGAACAGTTTCTGCCCATTTTCAATCAAAATATTGAAAGTCATGTTTTTGATGAAAAATGCCAGGCCTATATCTGTATAACCTAAATTCAGATTTTTCAATATACGTCAAAATAAAAGGTCTTAGAAATCAATTTGTGCGTATCTCTACATGCTCGCTACACCTTTACGAACAGTTTCTGCCCATTTTTAATCAAAATTTTGAAAGTCATGTTTTTGGTAGAAAATGCAATGAATGTCTGTGAAGGGTTCCCTCCCTTGTTCACTTAACACTGGTCATTTTAAGTGAAAATAAAAGGTCTTAAAAATCATTTTTTGCAAATCTCTACATGCTTGGTACACCTTTAAGAACAGTTTCTGCCCATTTTCAATCAAAATATTGAAAGTCATGTTTTTGATGAAAAATGCCAGGCCTATATCTGTATAACCTAAATTCAGATTTTTCAATATACGTCAAAATAAAAGGTCTTAGAAATCAATTTGTGCGTATCTCTACATGCTCGCTACACCTTTACGAACAGTTTCTGCCCATTTTTAATCAAAATTTTGAAAGTCATGTTTTTGGTAGAAAATGCAATGAATGTCTGTGAAGGGTTCCCTCCCTTGTTCACTTAACACTGGTCATTTTAAGTGAAAATAAAAGGTCTTAAAAATCATTTTTGCAAATCTCTACATGCTTGGTACACCTTTAAGAACAGTTTCTGCCCATTTTCAATCAAAATATTGAAAGTCATGTTTTTGATGAAAAATGCCAGGCCTATATCTGTATAACCTAAATTCAGATTTTTCAATATACATCAAAATAAAAGGTCTTAGAAATCAATTTGTGCGTATCTCTACATGCTCGCTACACCTTTACGAACAGTTTCTGCCCATTTTTAATCAAAATTTTGAAAGTCATGTTTTTGGTAGAAAATGCAATGAATGTCTGTGAAGGGTTCCCTCCCTTGTTCACTTAACACTGGTCATTTTAAGTGAAAATAAAAGGTCTTAAAAATCATTTTTTGCAAATCTCTACATGCTTGGTACACCTTTAAGAACAGTTTCTGCCCATTTTCAATCAAAATATTGAAAGTCATGTTTTTGATGAAAAATGCCAGGCCTATATCTGTATAACCTAAATTCAGATTTTTCAATATACGTCAAAATAAAAGGTCTTAGAAATCAATTTGTGCGTATCTCTACATGCTCGCTACACCTTTACGAACAGTTTCTGCCCATTTTTAATCAAAATTTTGAAAGTCATGTTTTTGGTAGAAAATGCAATGAATGTCTGTGAAGGGTTCCCTCCCTTGTTCACTTAACACTGGTCATTTTAAGTGAAAATAAAAGGTCTTAAAAATCATTTTTTGCAAATCTCTACATGCTTGGTACACCTTTAAGAACAGTTTCTGCCCATTTTCAATCAAAATATTGAAAGTCATGTTTTTGATGAAAAATGCCAGGCCTATATCTGTATAACCTAAATTCAGATTTTTCAATATACGTCAAAATAAAAGGTCTTAGAAATCAATTTGTGCGTATCTCTACATGCTCGCTACACCTTTACGAACAGTTTCTGCCCATTTTTAATCAAAATTTTGAAAGTCATGTTTTTGGTAGAAAATGCAATGAATGTCTGTGAAGGGTTCCCTCCCTTGTTCACTTAACACTGGTCATTTTAAGTGAAAATAAAAGGTCTTAAAAATCATTTTTGCAAATCTCTACATGCTTGGTACACCTTTAAGAACAGTTTCTGCCCATTTTCAATCAAAATATTGAAAGTCATGTTTTTGATGAAAAATGCCAGGCCTATATCTGTATAACCTAAATTCAGATTTTTCAATATACGTCAAAATAAAAGGTCTTAGAAATCAATTTGTGCGTATCTCTACATGCTCGCTACACCTTTACGAACAGTTTCTGCCCATTTTTAATCAAAATTTTGAAAGTCATGTTTTTGGTAGAAAATGCAATGAATGTCTGTGAAGGGTTCCCTCCCTTGTTCACTTAACACTGGTCATTTTAAGTGAAAATAAAAGGTCTTAAAAATCATTTTTTGCAAATCTCTACATGCTTGGTACACCTTTAAGAACAGTTTCTGCCCATTTTCAATCAAAATATTGAAAGTCATGTTTTTGATGAAAAATGCCAGGCCTATATCTGTATAACCTAAATTCAGATTTTTCAATATACGTCAAAATAAAAGGTCTTAGAAATCAATTTGTGCGTATCTCTACATGCTCGCTACACCTTTACGAACAGTTTCTGCCCATTTTTAATCAAAATTTTGAAAGTCATGTTTTTGGTAGAAAATGCAATGAATGTCTGTGAAGGGTTCCCTCCCTTGTTCACTTAACACTGGTCATTTTAAGTGAAAATAAAAGGTCTTAAAAATCATTTTTTGCAAATCTCTACATGCTTGGTACACCTTTAAGAACAGTTTCTGCCCATTTTCAATCAAAATATTGAAAGTCATGTTTTTGATGAAAAATGCCAGGCCTATATCTGTATAACCTAAATTCAGATTTTTCAATATACGTCAAAATAAAAGGTCTTAGAAATCAATTTGTGCGTATCTCTACATGCTCGCTACACCTTTATGAACAGTTTCTGCCCATTTTTAATCAAAATTTTGAAAGTCATGTTTTTGGTAGAAAATGCAATGAATGTCTGTGAAGGGTTCCCTCCCTTGTTCACTTAACACTGGTCATTTTAAGTGAAAATAAAAGGTCTTAAAAATCATTTTTTGCAAATCTCTACATGCTTGGTACACCTTTAAGAACAGTTTCTGCCCATTTTCAATCAAAATATTGAAAGTCATGTTTTTGGTAGAAAATGCAATGAATGTCTGTGAAGGGTTCCCTCCCTTGTTCACTTAACACTGGTCATTTTAAGTGAAAATAAAAGGTCTTAAAAGTCATTTTTTGCAAATCTCTACATGCTTGGTACACCTTTAAGAACAGTTTCTGCCCATTTTCAATCAAAATTTTGAAAGTCATGTTTTTGGTAGAAAATGCAATGAATGTCTGTGAAGGGTTCCCTCCCTTGTTCACTTAACACTGGTCATTTTAAGTGAAAATAAAAGGTCTTAAAAATCATTTTTTGCAAATCTCTACATGCTTGGTACACCTTTAAGAACAGTTTCTGCCCATTTTCAATCAAAATATTGAAAGTCATGTTTTTGATGAAAAATGCCAGGCCTATATCTGTATAACCTAAATTCAGATTTTTCAATATACGTCAAAATAAAAGGTCTTAGAAATCAATTTGTGCGTATCTCTACATGCTCGCTACACCTTTACGAACAGTTTCTGCCCATTTTTAATCAAAATTTTGAAAGTCATGTTTTTGGTAGAAAATGCAATGAATGTCTGTGAAGGGTTCCCTCCCTTGTTCACTTAACACTGGTCATTTTAAGTGAAAATAAAAGGTCTTAAAAATCATTTTTTGCAAATCTCTACATGCTTGGTACACCTTTAAGAACAGTTTCTGCCCATTTTCAATCAAAATATTGAAAGTCATGTTTTTGATGAAAAATGCCAGGCCTATATCTGTATAACCTAAATTCAGATTTTTCAATATACGTCAAAATAAAAGGTCTTAGAAATCAATTTGTGCGTATCTCTACATGCTCGCTACACCTTTACGAACAGTTTCTGCCCATTTTTAATCAAAATTTTGAAAGTCATGTTTTTGGTAGAAAATGCAATGAATGTCTGTGAAGGGTTCCCTCCCTTGTTCACTTAACACTGGTCATTTTAAGTGAAAATAAAAGGTCTTAAAAATCATTTTATGCAAATCTCTACATGCTTGGTACACCTTTAAGAACAGTTTCTGCCCATTTTCAATCAAAATATTGAAAGTCATGTTTTTGATGAAAAATGCCAGGCCTATATCTGTATAACCTAAATTCAGATTTTTCAATATACGTCAAAATAAAAGGTCTTAGAAATCAATTTGTGCGTATCTCTACATGCTCGCTACACCTTTACGAACAGTTTCTGCCCATTTTTAATCAAAATTTTGAAAGTCATGTTTTTGGTAGAAAATGCAATGAATGTCTGTGAAGGGTTCCCTCCCTTGTTCACTTAACACTGGTCATTTTAAGTGAAAATAAAAGGTCTTAAAAATCATTTTTGCAAATCTCTACATGCTTGGTACACCTTTAAGAACAGTTTCTGCCCATTTTCAATCAAAATATTGAAAGTCATGTTTTTGATGAAAAATGCCAGGCCTATATCTGTATAACCTAAATTCAGATTTTTCAATATACGTCAAAATAAAAGGTCTTAGAAATCAATTTGTGCGTATCTCTACATGCTCGCTACACCTTTACGAACAGTTTCTGCCCATTTTTAATCAAAATTTTGAAAGTCATGTTTTTGGTAGAAAATGCAATGAATGTCTGTGAAGGGTTCCCTCCCTTGTTCACTTAACACTGGTCATTTTAAGTGAAAATAAAAGGTCTTAAAAATCATTTTTTGCAAATCTCTACATGCTTGGTACACCTTTAAGAACAGTTTCTGCCCATTTTCAATCAAAATATTGAAAGTCATGTTTTTGATGAAAAATGCCAGGCCTATATCTGTATAACCTAAATTCAGATTTTTCAATATACGTCAAAATAAAAGGTCTTAGAAATCAATTTGTGCGTATCTCTACATGCTCGCTACACCTTTACGAACAGTTTCTGCCCATTTTTAATCAAAATTTTGAAAGTCATGTTTTTGGTAGAAAATGCAATGAATGTCTGTGAAGGGTTCCCTCCCTTGTTCACTTAACACTGGTCATTTTAAGTGAAAATAAAAGGTCTTAAAAATCATTTTTTGCAAATCTCTACATGCTTGGTACACCTTTAAGAACAGTTTCTGCCCATTTTCAATCAAAATATTGAAAGTCATGTTTTTGATGAAAAATGCCAGGCCTATATCTGTATAACCTAAATTCAGATTTTTCAATATACGTCAAAATAAAAGGTCTTAGAAATCAATTTGTGCGTATCTCTACATGCTCGCTACACCTTTATGAACAGTTTCTGCCCATTTTTAATCAAAATTTTGAAAGTCATGTTTTTGGTAGAAAATGCAATGAATGTCTGTGAAGGGTTCCCTCCCTTGTTCACTTAACACTGGTCATTTTAAGTGAAAATAAAAGGTCTTAAAAATCATTTTTTGCAAATCTCTACATGCTTGGTACACCTTTAAGAACAGTTTCTGCCCATTTTCAATCAAAATATTGAAAGTCATGTTTTTGATGAAAAATGCCAGGCCTATATCTGTATAACCTAAATTCAGATTTTTCAATATACGTCAAAATAAAAGGTCTTAGAAATCAATTTGTGCGTATCTCTACATGCTCGCTACACCTTTACGAACAGTTTCTGCCCATTTTTAATCAAAATTTTGAAAGTCATGTTTTTGGTAGAAAATGCAATGAATGTCTGTGAAGGGTTCCCTCCCTTGTTCACTTAACACTGGTCATTTTAAGTGAAAATAAAAGGTCTTAAAAGTCATTTTTTGCAAATCTCTACATGCTTGGTACACCTTTAAGAACAGTTTCTGCCCATTTTCAATCAAAATTTTGAAAGTCATGTTTTTGGTAGAAAATGCAATGAATGTCTGTGAAGGGTTCCCTCCCTTGTTCACTTAACACTGGTCATTTTAAGTGAAAATAAAAGGTCTTAAAAATCATTTTTTGCAAATCTCTACATGCTTGGTACACCTTTAAGAACAGTTTCTGCCCATTTTCAATCAAAATATTGAAAGTCATGTTTTTGATGAAAAATGCCAGGCCTATATCTGTATAACCTAAATTCAGATTTTTCAATATACGTCAAAATAAAAGGTCTTAGAAATCAATTTGTGCGTATCTCTACATGCTCGCTACACCTTTACGAACAGTTTCTGCCCATTTTTAATCAAAATTTTGAAAGTCATGTTTTTGGTAGAAAATGCAATGAATGTCTGTGAAGGGTTCCCTCCCTTGTTCACTTAACACTGGTCATTTTAAGTGAAAATAAAAGGTCTTAAAAATCATTTTTTGCAAATCTCTACATGCTTGGTACACCTTTAAGAACAGTTTCTGCCCATTTTCAATCAAAATATTGAAAGTCATGTTTTTGATGAAAAATGCCAGGCCTATATCTGTATAACCTAAATTCAGATTTTTCAATATACGTCAAAATAAAAGGTCTTAGAAATCAATTTGTGCGTATCTCTACATGCTCGCTACACCTTTACGAACAGTTTCTGCCCATTTTTAATCAAAATTTTGAAAGTCATGTTTTTGGTAGAAAATGCAATGAATGTCTGTGAAGGGTTCCCTCCCTTGTTCACTTAACACTGGTCATTTTAAGTGAAAATAAAAGGTCTTAAAAATCATTTTATGCAAATCTCTACATGCTTGGTACACCTTTAAGAACAGTTTCTGCCCATTTTCAATCAAAATATTGAAAGTCATGTTTTTGATGAAAAATGCCAGGCCTATATCTGTATAACCTAAATTCAGATTTTTCAATATACGTCAAAATAAAAGGTCTTAGAAATCAATTTGTGCGTATCTCTACATGCTCGCTACACCTTTACGAACAGTTTCTGCCCATTTTTAATCAAAATTTTGAAAGTCATGTTTTTGGTAGAAAATGCAATGAATGTCTGTGAAGGGTTCCCTCCCTTGTTCACTTAACACTGGTCATTTTAAGTGAAAATAAAAGGTCTTAAAAATCATTTTTTGCAAATCTCTACATGCTTGGTACACCTTTAAGAACAGTTTCTGCCCATTTTCAATCAAAATATTGAAAGTCATGTTTTTGATGAAAAATGCCAGGCCTATATCTGTATAACCTAAATTCAGATTTTTCAATATACGTCAAAATAAAAGGTCTTAGAAATCAATTTGTGCGTATCTCTACATGCTCGCTACACCTTTACGAACAGTTTCTGCCCATTTTTAATCAAAATTTTGAAAGTCATGTTTTTGGTAGAAAATGCAATGAATGTCTGTGAAGGGTTCCCTCCCTTGTTCACTTAACACTGGTCATTTTAAGTGAAAATAAAAGGTCTTAAAAATCATTTTTTGCAAATCTCTACATGCTTGGTACACCTTTAAGAACAGTTTCTGCCCATTTTCAATCAAAATATTGAAAGTCATGTTTTTGATGAAAAATGCCAGGCCTATATCTGTATAACCTAAATTCAGATTTTTCAATATACGTCAAAATAAAAGGTCTTAGAAATCAATTTGTGCGTATCTCTACATGCTCGCTACACCTTTACGAACAGTTTCTGCCCATTTTTAATCAAAATTTTGAAAGTCATGTTTTTGGTAGAAAATGCAATGAATGTCTGTGAAGGGTTCCCTCCCTTGTTCACTTAACACTGGTCATTTTAAGTGAAAATAAAAGGTCTTAAAAATCATTTTTTGCAAATCTCTACATGCTTGGTACACCTTTAAGAATAGTTTCTGCCCATTTTCAATCAAAATATTGAAAGTCATGTTTTTGATGAAAAATGCCAGGCCTATATCTGTATAACCTAAATTCAGATTTTTCAATATACGTCAAAATAAAAGGTCTTAGAAATCAATTTGTGCGTATCTCTACATGCTCGCTACACCTATACGAACAGTTTCTGCCCATTTTTAATAAAAATTTTGAAAGTCATGTTTTTGGTAGAAAATGCAATGAATGTCTGTGAAGGGTTCCCTCCCTTGTTCACTTAACACTGGTCATTTTAAGTGAAAATAAAAGGTCTTAAAAATCATTTTTTGCAAATCTCTACATGCTTGGTACACCTTTAAGAATAGTTTCTGCCAATTTTCAATCAAAATATTGAAAGTCATGTTTTTGATGAAAAATGCCAGGCCTATATCTGTATAACCTAAATTCAGATTTTTCAATATACGTCAAAATAAAAGGTCTTAGAAATCAATTTGTGCGTATCTCTACATGCTCGCTACACCTATACGAACAGTTTCTGCCCATTTTTAATAAAAATTTTGAAAGTCATGTTTTTGGTAGAAAATGCAATGAATGTCTGTGAAGGGTTCCCTCCCTTGTTCACTTAACACTGGTCATTTTAAGTGAAAATAAAAGGTCTTAAAAATCATTTTTTGCAAATCTCTACATGCTTGGTACACCTTTAAGAACAGTTTCTGCCCATTTTCAATCAAAATATTGAAAGTCATGTTTTTGATGAAAAATGCCAGGCCTATATCTGTATAACCTAAATTCAGATTTTTCAATATACGTCAAAATAAAAGGTCTTAGAAATCAATTTGTGCGTATCTCTACATGCTCGCTACACCTTTACGAACAGTTTCTGCCCATTTTTAATCAAAATTTTGAAAGTCATGTTTTTGGTAGAAAATGCAATGAATGTCTGTGAAGGGTTCCCTCCCTTGTTCACTTAACACTGGTCATTTTAAGTGAAAATAAAAGGTCTTAAAAATCATTTTTGCAAATCTCTACATGCTTGGTACACCTTTAAGAACAGTTTCTGCCCATTTTCAATCAAAATATTGAAAGTCATGTTTTTGATGAAAAATGCCAGGCCTATATCTGTATCACCTAAATTCAGATTTTTCAATATACGTCAAAATAAAAGGTCTTAGAAATCAATTTGTGCGTATCTCTACATGCTCGCTACACCTTTACGAACAGTTTCTGCCCATTTTTAATCAAAATTTTGAAAGTCATGTTTTTGGTAGAAAATGCAATGAATGTCTGTGAAGGGTTCCCTCCCTTGTTCACTTAACACAGGTCATTTTAAGTGAAAATAAAAGGTCTTAAAAATCATTTTTTGCAAATCTCTACATGCTTGGTACACCTTTAAGAACAGTTTCTGCCCATTTTCAATCAAAATATTGAAAGTCATGTTTTTGATGAAAAATGCCAGGCCTATATCTGTATAACCTAAATTCAGATTTTTCAATATACGTCAAAATAAAAGGTCTTAGAAATCAATTTGTGCGTATCTCTACATGCTCGCTACACCTTTATGAACAGTTTCTGCCCATTTTTAATCAAAATTTTGAAAGTCATGTTTTTGGTAGAAAATGCAATGAATGTCTGTGAAGGGTTCCCTCCCTTGTTCACTTAACACTGGTCATTTTAAGTGAAAATAAAAGGTCTTAAAAATCATTTTTTGCAAATCTCTACATTCTTGGTACACCTTTAAGAACAGTTTCTGCCCATTTTCAATCAAAATATTGAAAGTCATGTTTTTGATGAAAAATGCCAGGCCTATATCTGTATAACCTAAATTCAGATTTTTCAATATACGTCAAAATAAAAGGTCTTAGAAATCAATTTGTGCGTATCTCTACATGCTCGCTACACCTTTACGAACAGTTTCTGCCCATTTTTAATCAAAATTTTGAAAGTCATGTTTTTGGTAGAAAATGCAATGAATGTCTGTGAAGGGTTCCCTCCCTTGTTCACTTAACACTGGTCATTTTAAGTGAAAATAAAAGGTCTTAAAAGTCATTTTTTGCAAATCTCTACATGCTTGGTACACCTTTAAGAACAGTTTCTGCCCATTTTCAATCAAAATATTGAAAGTCATGTTTTTGATGAAAAATGCCAGGCCTATATCTGTATAACCTAAATTCAGATTTTTCAATATACGTCAAAATAAAAGGTCTTAGAAATCAATTTGTGCGTATCTCTACATGCTCGCTACACCTTTACGAACAGTTTCTGCCCATTTTTAATCAAAATTTTGAAAGTCATGTTTTTGGTAGAAAATGCAATGAATGTCTGTGAAGGGTTCCCTCCCTTGTTCACTTAACACTGGTCATTTTAAGTGAAAATAAAAGGTCTTAAAAATCATTTTTTGCAAATCTCTACATGCTTGGTACACCTTTAAGTAGAGTTTCTGCCCATTTTCAATCAAAATATTGAAAGTCATGTTTTTGATGAAAAATGCCAGGCCTATATCTGTATAACCTAAATTCAGATTTTTCAATATACGTCAAAATAAAAGGTCTTAGAAATCAATTTGTGCGTATCTCTACATGCTCGCTACACCTTTACGAACAGTTTCTGCCCATTTTTAATCAAAATTTTGAAAGTCATGTTTTTGGTAGAAAATGCAATGAATGTCTGTGAAGGGTTCCCTCCCTTGTTCACTTAACACTGGTCATTTTAAGTGAAAATAAAAGGTCTTAAAAATAATTTTTTGCAAATCTCTACATGCTTGGTACACCTTTAAGAACAGTTTCTGCCCATTTTCAATCAAAATATTGAAAGTCATGTTTTTGATGAAAAATGCCAGGCCTATATCTGTATAACCTAAATTCAGATTTTTCAATATACGTCAAAATAAAAGGTCTTAGAAATCAATTTGTGCGTATCTCTACATGCTCGCTACACCTTTACGAACAGTTTCTGCCCATTTTTAATCAAAATTTTGAAAGTCATGTTTTTGGTAGAAAATGCAATGAATGTCTGTGAAGGGTTCCCTCCCTTGTTCACTTAACACTGGTCATTTTAAGTGAAAATAAAAGGTCTTAAAAATCATTTTTTGCAAATCTCTACATGCTTGGTACACCTTTAAGAACAGTTTCTGCCCATTTTCAATCAAAATATTGAAAGTCATGTTTTTGATGAAAAATGCCAGGCCTATATCTGTATAACCTAAATTCAGATTTTTCAATATACGTCAAAATAAAAGGTCTTAGAAATCAATTTGTGCGTATCTCTACATGCTCGCTACACCTTTACGAACAGTTTCTGCCCATTTTTAATCAAAATTTTGAAAGTCATGTTTTTGGTAGAAAATGCAATGAATGTCTGTGAAGGGTTCCCTCCCTTGTTCACTTAACACTGGTCATTTTAAGTGAAAATAAAAGGTCTTAAAAATCATTTTTTGCAAATCTCTACATGCTTGGTACACCTTTAAGAACAGTTTCTGCCCATTTTCAATCAAAATATTGAAAGTCATGTTTTTGATGAAAAATGCCAGGCCTATATCTGTATAACCTAAATTCAGATTTTTCAATATACGTCAAAATAAAAGGTCTTAGAAATCAATTTGTGCGTATCTCTACATGCTCGCTACACCTTTACGAACAGTTTCTGCCCATTTTTAATCAAAATTTTGAAAGTCATGTTTTTGGTAGAAAATGCAATGAATGTCTGTGAAGGGTTCCCTCCCTTGTTCACTTAACACTGGTCATTTTAAGTGAAAATAAAAGGTCTTAAAAATCATTTTTTGCAAATCTCTACATGCTTGGTACACCTTTAAGAACAGTTTCTGCCCATTTTCAATCAAAATATTGAAAGTCATGTTTTTGATGAAAAATGCCAGGCCTATATCTGTATAACCTAAATTCAGATTTTTCAATATACGTCAAAATAAAAGGTCTTAGAAATCAATTTGTGCGTATCTCTACATGCTCGCTACACCTTTACGAACAGTTTCTGCCCATTTTTAATCAAAATTTTGAAAGTCATGTTTTTGGTAGAAAATGCAATGAATGTCTGTGAAGGGTTCCCTCCCTTGTTCACTTAACACTGGTCATTTTAAGTGAAAATAAAAGGTCTTAAAAATCATTTTTTGCAAATCTCTACATGCTTGGTACACCTTTAAGAACAGTTACTGCCCATTTTCAATCAAAATATTGAAAGTCATGTTTTTGATGAAAAATGCCAGGCCTATATCTGTATAACCTAAATTCAGATTTTTCAATATACGTCAAAATAAAAGGTCTTAGAAATCAATTTGTGCGTATCTCTACATGCTCGCTACACCTTTACGAACAGTTTCTGCCCATTTTTAATCAAAATTTTGAAAGTCATGTTTTTGGTAGAAAATGCAATGAATGTCTGTGAAGGGTTCCCTCCCTTGTTCACTTAACACTGGTCATTTTAAGTGAAAATAAAAGGTCTTAAAAATCATTTTTTGCAAATCTCTACATGCTTGGTACACCTTTAAGAACAGTTTCTGCCCATTTTCAATCAAAATATTGAAAGTCATGTTTTTGATGAAAAATGCCAGGCCTATATCTGTATAACCTAAATTCAGATTTTTCAATATACGTCAAAATAAAAGGTCTTAGAAATCAATTTGTGCGTATCTCTACATGCTCGCTACACCTTTACGAACAGTTTCTGCCCATTTTTAATCAAAATTTTGAAAGTCATGTTTTTGGTAGAAAATGCAATGAATGTCTGTGAAGGGTTCCCTCCCTTGTTCACTTAACACTGGTCATTTTAAGTGAAAATAAAAGGTCTTAAAAATCATTTTTTGCAAATCTCTACATGCTTGGTACACCTTTAAGAACAGTTTCTGCCCATTTTCAATCAAAATATTGAAAGTCATGTTTTTGATGAAAAATGCCAGGCCTATATCTGTATAACCTAAATTCAGATTTTTCAATATACGTCAAAATAAAAGGTCTTAGAAATCAATTTGTGCGTATCTCTACATGCTCGCTACATCTTTACGAACAGTTTCTGCCCATTTTTAATCAAAATTTTGAAAGTCATGTTTTTGGTAGAAAATGCAATGAATGTCTGTGAAGGGTTCCCTCCCTTGTTCACTTAACATTGGTCATTTTAAGTGAAAATAAAAGGTCTTAAAAATCATTTTTTGCAAATCTCTACATGCTTGGTACACCTTTAAGAACAGTTTCTGCCCATTTTCAATCAAAATATTGAAAGTCATGTTTTTGATGAAAAATGCCAGGCCTATATCTGTATAACCTAAATTCAGATTTTTCAATATACGTCAAAATAAAAGGTCTTAGAAATCAATTTGTGCGTATCTCTACATGCTCGCTACACCTTTACGAACAGTTTCTGCCCATTTTTAATCAAAATTTTGAAAGTCATGTTTTTGGTAGAAAATGCAAGGAATGTCTGTGAAGGGTTCCCTCCCTTGTTCACTTAACGCTGGTCATTTTAAGTGAAAATAAAAGGTCTTAAAAATCATTTTTTGCAAATCTCTACATGCTTGGTACACCTTTAAGAACAGTTTCTGCCCATTTTCAATCAAAATATTGAAAGTCATGTTTTTGATGAAAAATGCCAGGCCTATATCTGTATAACCTAAATTCAGATTTTTCAATATACGTCAAAATAAAAGGTCTTAGAAATCAATTTGTGCGTATCTCTACATGCTCGCTACACCTTTACGAACAGTTTCTGCCCATTTTTAATCAAAATTTTGAAAGTCATGTTTTTGGTAGAAAATGCAATGAATGTCTGTGAAGGGTTCCCTCCCTTGTTCACTTAACACTGGTCATTTTAAGTGAAAATAAAAGGTCTTAAAAATCATTTTTTGCAAATCTCTACATGCTTGGTACACCTTTAAGAACAGTTTCTGCCCATTTTCAATCAAAATATTGAAAGTCATGTTTTTGATGAAAAATGCCAGGCCTATATCTGTATAACCTAAATTCAGATTTTTCAATATACGTCAAAATAAAAGGTCTTAGAAATCAATTTGTGCGTATCTCTACATGCTCGCTACACCTTTACGAACAGTTTCTGCCCATTTTTAATCAAAATTTTGAAAGTCATGTTTTTGGTAGAAAATGCAATGAATGTCTGTGAAGGGTTCCCTCCCTTGTTCACTTAACACTGGTCATTTTAAGTGAAAATAAAAGGTCTTAAAAATCATTTTTTGCAAATCTCTACATGCTTGGTACACCTTTAAGAACAGTTTCTGCCCATTTTCAATCAAAATATTGAAAGTCATGTTTTTGATGAAAAATGCCAGGCCTATATCTGTATAACCTAAATTCAGATTTTTCAATATACGTCAAAATAAAAGGTCTTAGAAATCAATTTGTGCGTATCTCTACATGCTCGCTACACCTTTACGAACAGTTTCTGCCCATTTTTAATCAAAATTTTGAAAGTCATGTTTTTGGTAGAAAATGCAATGAATGTCTGTGAAGGGTTCCCTCCCTTGTTCACTTAACACTGGTCATTTTAAGTGAAAATAAAAGGTCTTAAAAATCATTTTTTGCAAATCTCTACATGCTTGGTACACCTTTAAGAACAGTTTCTGCCCATTTTCAATCAAAATATTGAAAGTCATGTTTTTGATGAAAAATGCCAGGCCTATATCTGTATAACCTAAATTCAGATTTTTCAATATACGTCAAAATAAAAGGTCTTAGAAATCAATTTGTGCGTATCTCTACATGCTCGCTACACCTTTACGAACAGTTTCTGCCCATTTTTAATCAAAATTTTGAAAGTCATGTTTTTGGTAGAAAATGCAATGAATGTCTGTGAAGGGTTCCCTCCCTTGTTCACTTAACACTGGTCATTTTAAGTGAAAATAAAAGGTCTTAAAAATCATTTTTTGCAAATCTCTACATGCTTGGTACACCTTTAAGAACAGTTTCTGCCCATTTTCAATCAAAATATTGAAAGTCATGTTTTTGATGAAAAATGCCAGGCCTATATCTGTATAACCTAAATTCAGATTTTTCAATATACGTCAAAATAAAAGGTCTTAGAAATCAATTTGTGCGTATCTCTACATGCTCGCTACACCTTTACGAACAGTTTCTGCCCATTTTTAATCAAAATTTTGAAAGTCATGTTTTTGGTAGAAAATGCAATGAATGTCTGTGAAGGGTTCCCTCCCTTGTTCACTTAACACTGGTCATTTTAAGTGAAAATAAAAGGTCTTAAAAATCATTTTTTGCAAATCTCTACATGCTTGGTACACCTTTAAGAACAGTTTCTGCCCATTTTCAATCAAAATATTGAAAGTCATGTTTTTGGTAGAAAATGCAATGAATGTCTGTGAAGGGTTCCCTCCCTTGTTCACTTAACACTGGTCATTTTAAGTGAAAATAAAAGGTCTTAAAAATCATTTTTTGCAAATCTCTACATGCTTGGTACACCTTTAAGAACAGTTTCTGCCCATTTTCAATCAAAATATTGAAAGTCATGTTTTTGATGAAAAATGCCAGGCCTATATCTGTATAACCTAAATTCAGATTTTTCAATATACGTCAAAATAAAAGGTCTTAGAAATCAATTTGTGCGTATCTCTACATGCTCGCTACACCTTTACGAACAGTTTCTGCCCATTTTTAATCAAAATTTTGAAAGTCATGTTTTTGGTAGAAAATGCAATGAATGTCTGTGAAGGGTTCCCTCCCTTGTTCACTTAACACTGGTCATTTTAAGTGAAAATAAAAGGTCTTAAAAATCATTTTTTGCAAATCTCTACATGCTTGGTACACCTTTAAGAACAGTTTCTGCCCATTTTCAATCAAAATATTGAAAGTCATGTTTTTGATGAAAAATGCCAGGCCTATATCTGTATAACCTAAATTCAGATTTTTCAATATACGTCAAAATAAAAGGTCTTAGAAATCAATTTGTGCGTATCTCTACATGCTCGCTACACCTTTACGAACAGTTTCTGCCCATTTTTAATCAAAATTTTGAAAGTCATGTTTTTGGTAGAAAATGCAATGAATGTCTGTGAAGGGTTCCCTCCCTTGTTCACTTAACACTGGTCATTTTAAGTGAAAATAAAAGGTCTTAAAAATCATTTTTTGCAAATCTCTACATGCTTGGTACACCTTTAAGAACAGTTTCTGCCCATTTTCAATCAAAATATTGAAAGTCATGTTTTTGATGAAAAATGCCAGGCCTATATCTGTATAACCTAAATTCAGATTTTTCAATATACGTCAAAATAAAAGGTCTTAGAAATCAATTTGTGCGTATCTCTACATGCTCGCTACACCTTTACGAACAGTTTCTGCCCATTTTTAATCAAAATTTTGAAAGTCATGTTTTTGGTAGAAAATGCAATGAATGTCTGTGAAGGGTTCCCTCCCTTGTTCACTTAACACTGGTCATTTTAAGTGAAAATAAAAGGTCTTAAAAATCATTTTTTGCAAATCTCTACATGCTTGGTACACCTTTAAGAACAGTTTCTGCCCATTTTCAATCAAAATATTGAAAGTCATGTTTTTGATGAAAAATGCCAGGCCTATATCTGTATAACCTAAATTCAGATTTTTCAATATACGTCAAAATAAAAGGTCTTAGAAATCAATTTGTGCGTATCTCTACATGCTCGCTACACCTTTACGAACAGTTTCTGCCCATTTTTAATCAAAATTTTGAAAGTCATGTTTTTGGTAGAAAATGCAATGAATGTCTGTGAAGGGTTCCCTCCCTTGTTCACTTAACACTGGTCATTTTAAGTGAAAATAAAAGGTCTTAAAAATCATTTTTTGCAAATCTCTACATGCTTGGTACACCTTTAAGAACAGTTTCTGCCCATTTTCAATCAAAATATTGAAAGTCATGTTTTTGATGAAAAATGCCAGGCCTATATCTGTATAACCTAAATTCAGATTTTTCAATATACGTCAAAATAAAAGGTCTTAGAAATCAATTTGTGCGTATCTCTACATGCTCGCTACACCTTTACGAACAGTTTCTGCCCATTTTTAATCAAAATTTTGAAAGTCATGTTTTTGGTAGAAAATGCAATGAATGTCTGTGAAGGGTTCCCTCCCTTGTTCACTTAACACTGGTCATTTTAAGTGAAAATAAAAGGTCTTAAAAATCATTTTTTGCAAATCTCTACATGCTTGGTACACCTTTAAGAACAGTTTCTGCCCATTTTCAATCAAAATATTGAAAGTCATGTTTTTGATGAAAAATGCCAGGCCTATATCTGTATAACCTAAATTCAGATTTTTCAATATACGTCAAAATAAAAGGTCTTAGAAATCAATTTGTGCGTATCTCTACATGCTCGCTACACCTTTACGAACAGTTTCTGCCCATTTTTAATCAAAATTTTGAAAGTCATGTTTTTGGTAGAAAATGCAATGAATGTCTGTGAAGGGTTCCCTCCCTTGTTCACTTAACACTGGTCATTTTAAGTGAAAATAAAAGGTCTTAAAAATCATTTTTTGCAAATCTCTACATGCTTGGTACACCTTTAAGAACAGTTTCTGCCCATTTTCAATCAAAATATTGAAAGTCATGTTTTTGATGAAAAATGCCAGGCCTATATCTGTATAACCTAAATTCAGATTTTTCAATATACGTCAAAATAAAAGGTCTTAGAAATCAATTTGTGCGTATCTCTACATGCTCGCTACACCTTTACGAACAGTTTCTGCCCATTTTTAATCAAAATTTTGAAAGTCATGTTTTTGGTAGAAAATGCAATGAATGTCTGTGAAGGGTTCCCTCCCTTGTTCACTTAACACTGGTCATTTTAAGTGAAAATAAAAGGTCTTAAAAATCATTTTTTGCAAATCTCTACATGCTTGGTACACCTTTAAGAACAGTTTCTGCCCATTTTCAATCAAAATATTGAAAGTCATGTTTTTGATGAAAAATGCCAGGCCTATATCTGTATAACCTAAATTCAGATTTTTCAATATACGTCAAAATAAAAGGTCTTAGAAATCAATTTGTGCGTATCTCTACATGCTCGCTACACCTTTACGAACAGTTTCTGCCCATTTTTAATCAAAATTTTGAAAGTCATGTTTTTGGTAGAAAATGCAATGAATGTCTGTGAAGGGTTCCCTCCCTTGTTCACTTAACACTGGTCATTTTAAGTGAAAATAAAAGGTCTTAAAAATCATTTTTTGCAAATCTCTACATGCTTGGTACACCTTTAAGAACAGTTTCTGCCCATTTTCAATCAAAATATTGAAAGTCATGTTTTTGATAAAAAATGCCAGGCCTATATCTGTATAACCTAAATTCAGATTTTTCAATATACGTCAAAATAAAAGGTCTTAAAAATCAATTTGTGCGTATCTCTACATGCTCGCTACACCTTTACGAACAGTTTCTGCCCATTTTTAATCAAAATTTTGAAAGTCATGTTTTTGGTAGAAAATGCAATGAATGTCTGTGAAGGGTTCCCTCCCTTGTTCACTTAACACTGGTCATTTTAAGTGAAAATAAAAGGTCTTAAAAATCATTTTTTGCAAATCTCTACATGCTTGGTACACCTTTAAGAACAGTTTCTGCCCATTTTCAATCAAAATATTGAAAGTCATGATTTTGATGAAAAATGCCAGGCCTATATCTGTATAACCTAAATTCAGATTTTTCAATATACGTCAAAATAAAAGGTCTTAGAAATCAATTTGTGCGTATCTCTACATGCTCGCTACACCTTTACGAACAGTTTCTGCCCATTTTTAATCAAAATTTTGAAAGTCATGTTTTTGGTAGAAAATGCAATGAATGTCTGTGAAGGGTTCCCTCCCTTGTTCACTTAACACTGGTCATTTTAAGTGAAAATAAAAGGTCTTAAAAATCATTTTTTGCAAATCTCTACATGCTTGGTACACCTTTAAGAACAGTTTCTGCCCATTTTCAATCAAAATATTGAAAGTCATGTTTTTGATGAAAAATGCCAGGCCTATATCTGTATAACCTAAATTCAGATTTTTCAATATACGTCAAAATAAAAGGTCTTAGAAATCAATTTGTGCGTATCTCTACATGCTCGCTACACCTTTACGAACAGTTTCTGCCCATTTTTAATCAAAATTTTGAAAGTCATGTTTTTGGTAGAAAATGCAATGAATGTCTGTGAAGGGTTCCCTCCCTTGTTCACTTAACACTGGTCATTTTAAGTGAAAATAAAAGGTCTTAAAAATCATTTTTTGCAAATCTCTACATGCTTGGTACACCTTTAAGAACAGTTTCTGCCCATTTTCAATCAAAATATTGAAAGTCATGTTTTTGATGAAAAATGCCAGGCCTATATCTGTATAACCTAAATTCAGATTTTTCAATATACGTCAAAATAAAAGGTCTTAGAAATCAATTTGTGCGTATCTCTACATGCTCGCTACACCTTTACGAACAGTTTCTGCCCATTTTTAATCAAAATTTTGAAAGTCATGTTTTTGGTAGAAAATGCAATGAATGTCTGTGAAGGGTTCCCTCCCTTGTTCACTTAACACTGGTCATTTTAAGTGAAAATAAAAGGTCTTAAAAATCATTTTTTGCAAATCTCTACATGCTTGGTACACCTTTAAGAACAGTTTCTGCCCATTTTCAATCAAAATATTGAAAGTCATGTTTTTGATGAAAAATGCCAGGCCTATATCTGTATAACCTAAATTCAGATTTTTCAATATACGTCAAAATAAAAGGTCTTAGAAATCAATTTGTGCGTATCTCTACATGCTCGCTACACCTTTACGAACAGTTTCTGCCCATTTTTAATCAAAATTTTGAAAGTCATGTTTTTGGTAGAAAATGCAATGAATGTCTGTGAAGGGTTCCCTCCCTTGTTCACTTAACACTGGTCATTTTAAGTGAAAATAAAAGGTCTTAAAAATCATTTTTTGCAAATCTCTACATGCTTGGTACACCTTTAAGAACAGTTTCTGCCCATTTTCAATCAAAATATTGAAAGTCATGTTTTTGATGAAAAATGCCAGGCCTATATCTGTATAACCTAAATTCAGATTTTTCAATATACGTCAAAATAAAAGGTCTTAGAAATCAATTTGTGCGTATCTCTACATGCTCGCTACACCTTTACGAACAGTTTCTGCCCATTTTTAATCAAAATTTTGAAAGTCATGTTTTTGGTAGAAAATGCAATGAATGTCTGTGAAGGGTTCCCTCCCTTGTTCACTTAACACTGGTCATTTTAAGTGAAAATAAAAGGTCTTAAAAATCATTTTTTGCAAATCTCTACATGCTTGGTACACCTTTAAGAACAGTTTCTGCCCATTTTCAATCAAAATATTGAAAGTCATGTTTTTGATGAAAAATGCCAGGCCTATATCTGTATAACCTAAATTCAGATTTTTCAATATACGTCAAAATAAAAGGTCTTAGAAATCAATTTGTGCGTATCTCTACATGCTCGCTACACCTTTACGAACAGTTTCTGCCCATTTTTAATCAAAATTTTGAAAGTCATGTTTTTGGTAGAAAATGCAATGAATGTCTGTGAAGGGTTCCCTCCCTTGTTCACTTAACACTGGTCATTTTAAGTGAAAATAAAAGGTCTTAAAAGTCATTTTTTGCAAATCTCTACATGCTTGGTACACCTTTAAGAACAGTTTCTGCCCATTTTCAATCAAAATATTGAAAGTCATGTTTTTGATGAAAAATGCCAGGCCTTTATCTGTATAACCTAAATTCAGATTTTTCAATATACGTCAAAATAAAAGGTCTTAGAAATCAATTTGTGCGTATCTCTACATGCTCGCTACACCTTTACGAACAGTTTCTGCCCATTTTTAATCAAAATTTTGAAAGTCATGTTTTTGGTAGAAAATGCAATGAATGTCTGTGAAGGGTTCCCTCCCTTGTTCACTTAACACTGGTCATTTTAAGTGAAAATAAAAGGTCTTAAAAATCATTTTTTGCAAATCTCTACATGCTTGGTACACCTTTAAGAACAGTTTCTGCCCATTTTCAATCAAAATATTGAAAGTCATGTTTTTGATGAAAAATGCCAGGCCTATATCTGTATAACCTAAATTCAGATTTTTCAATATACGTCAAAATAAAAGGTCTTAGAAATCAATTTGTGCGTATCTCTACATGCTCGCTACACCTTTACGAACAGTTTCTGCCCATTTTTAATCAAAATTTTGAAAGTCATGTTTTTGGTAGAAAATGCAATGAATGTCTGTGAAGGGTTCCCTCCCTTGTTCACTTAACACTGGTCATTTTAAGTGAAAATAAAAGGTCTTAAAAATCATTTTTTGCAAATCTCTACATGCTTGGTACACCTTTAAGAACAGTTTCTGCCCATTTTCAATCAAAATATTGAAAGTCATGTTTTTGATGAAAAATGCCAGGCCTATATCTGTATAACCTAAATTCAGATTTTTCAATATACGTCAAAATAAAAGGTCTTAGAAATCAATTTGTGCGTATCTCTACATGCTCGCTACACCTTTACGAACAGTTTCTGCCCATTTTTAATCAAAATTTTGAAAGTCATGTTTTTGGTAGAAAATGCAATGAATGTCTGTGAAGGGTTCCCTCCCTTGTTCACTTAACACTGGTCATTTTAAGTGAAAATAAAAGGTCTTAAAAATCATTTTTTGCAAATCTCTACATGCTTGGTACACCTTTAAGAACAGTTTCTGCCCATTTTCAATCAAAATATTGAAAGTCATGTTTTTGATAAAAAATGCCAGGCCTATATCTGTATAACCTAAATTCAGATTTTTCAATATACGTCAAAATAAAAGGTCTTAAAAATCAATTTGTGCGTATCTCTACATGCTCGCTACACCTTTACGAACAGTTTCTGCCCATTTTTAATCAAAATTTTGAAAGTCATGTTTTTGGTAGAAAATGCAATGAATGTCTGTGAAGGGTTCCCTCCCTTGTTCACTTAACACTGGTCATTTTAAGTGAAAATAAAAGGTCTTAAAAATCATTTTTTGCAAATCTCTACATGCTTGGTACACCTTTAAGAACAGTTTCTGCCCATTTTCAATCAAAATATTGAAAGTCATGTTTTTGATGAAAAATGCCAGGCCTATATCTGTATAACCTAAATTCAGATTTTTCAATATACGTCAAAATAAAAGGTCTTAGAAATCAATTTGTGCGTATCTCTACATGCTCGCTACACCTTTACGAACAGTTTCTGCCCATTTTTAATCAAAATTTTGAAAGTCATGTTTTTGGTAGAAAATGCAATGAATGTCTGTGAAGGGTTCCCTCCCTTGTTCACTTAACACTGGTCATTTTAAGTGAAAATAAAAGGTCTTAAAAATCATTTTTTGCAAATCTCTACATGCTTGGTACACCTTTAAGAACAGTTTCTGCCCATTTTCAATCAAAATATTGAAAGTCATGTTTTTGATGAAAAATGCCAGGCCTATATCTGTATAACCTAAATTCAGATTTTTCAATATACGTCAAAATAAAAGGTCTTAGAAATCAATTTGTGCGTATCTCTACATGCTCGCTACACCTTTACGAACAGTTTCTGCCCATTTTTAATCAAAATTTTGAAAGTCATGTTTTTGGTAGAAAATGCAATGAATGTCTGTGAAGGGTTCCCTCCCTTGTTCACTTAACACTGGTCATTTTAAGTGAAAATAAAAGGTCTTAAAAATCATTTTTTGCAAATCTCTACATGCTTGGTACACCTTTAAGAACAGTTTCTGCCCATTTTCAATCAAAATATTGAAAGTCATGTTTTTGATGAAAAATGCCAGGCCTATATCTGTATAACCTAAATTCAGATTTTTCAATATACGTCAAAATAAAAGGTCTTAGAAATCAATTTGTGCGTATCTCTACATGCTCGCTACACCTTTACGAACAGTTTCTGCCCATTTTTAATCAAAATTTTGAAAGTCATGTTTTTGGTAGAAAATGCAATGAATGTCTGTGAAGGGTTCCCTCCCTTGTTCACTTAACACTGGTCATTTTAAGTGAAAATAAAAGGTCTTAAAAATCATTTTTTGCAAATCTCTACATGCTTGGTACACCTTTAAGAACAGTTTCTGCCCATTTTCAATCAAAATATTGAAAGTCATGTTTTTGATGAAAAATGCCAGGCCTATATCTGTATAACCTAAATTCAGATTTTTCAATATACATCAAAATAAAAGGTCTTAGAAATCAATTTGTGCGTATCTCTACATGCTCGCTACACCTTTACGAACAGTTTCTGCCCATTTTTAATCAAAATTTTGAAAGTCATGTTTTTGGTAGAAAATGCAATGAATGTCTGTGAAGGGTTCCCTCCCTTGTTCACTTAACACTGGTCATTTTAAGTGAAAATAAAAGGTCTTAAAAATCATTTTTTGCAAATCTCTACATGCTTGGTACACCTTTAAGAACAGTTTCTGCCCATTTTCAATCAAAATATTGAAAGTCATGTTTTTGATGAAAAATGCCAGGCCTATATCTGTATAACCTAAATTCAGATTTTTCAATATACGTCAAAATAAAAGGTCTTAGAAATCAATTTGTGCGTATCTCTACATGCTCGCTACACCTTTACGAACAGTTTCTGCCCATTTTTAATCAAAATTTTGAAAGTCATGTTTTTGGTAGAAAATGCAATGAATGTCTGTGAAGGGTTCCCTCCCTTGTTCACTTAACACTGGTCATTTTAAGTGAAAATAAAAGGTCTTAAAAATCATTTTTTGCAAATCTCTACATGCTTGGTACACCTTTAAGAACAGTTTCTGCCCATTTTCAATCAAAATATTGAAAGTCATGTTTTTGATGAAAAATGCCAGGCCTATATCTGTATAACCTAAATTCAGATTTTTCAATATACGTCAAAATAAAAGGTCTTAGAAATCAATTTGTGCGTATCTCTACATGCTCGCTACACCTTTACGAACAGTTTCTGCCCATTTTTAATCAAAATTTTGAAAGTCATGTTTTTGGTAGAAAATGCAATGAATGTCTGTGAAGGGTTCCCTCCCTTGTTCACTTAACACTGGTCATTTTAAGTGAAAATAAAAGGTCTTAAAAATCATTTTTTGCAAATCTCTACATGCTTGGTACACCTTTAAGAACAGTTTCTGCCCATTTTCAATCAAAATATTGAAAGTCATGTTTTTGATGAAAAATGCCAGGCCTATATCTGTATAACCTAAATTCAGATTTTTCAATATACGTCAAAATAAAAGGTCTTAGAAATCAATTTGTGCGTATCTCTACATGCTCGCTACACCTTTACGAACAGTTTCTGCCCATTTTTAATCAAAATTTTGAAAGTCATGTTTTTGGTAGAAAATGCAATGAATGTCTGTGAAGGGTTCCCTCCCTTGTTCACTTAACACTGGTCATTTTAAGTGAAAATAAAAGGTCTTAAAAATCATTTTTTGCAAATCTCTACATGCTTGGTACACCTTTAAGAACAGTTTCTGCCCATTTTCAATCAAAATATTGAAAGTCATGTTTTTGATGAAAAATGCCAGGCCTATATCTGTATAACCTAAATTCAGATTTTTCAATATACGTCAAAATAAAAGGTCTTAGAAATCAATTTGTGCGTATCTCTACATGCTCGCTACACCTTTACGAACAGTTTCTGCCCATTTTTAATCAAAATTTTGAAAGTCATGTTTTTGGTAGAAAATGCAATGAATGTCTGTGAAGGGTTCCCTCCCTTGTTCACTTAACACTGGTCATTTTAAGTGAAAATAAAAGGTCTTAAAAATCATTTTTTGCAAATCTCTACATGCTTGGTACACCTTTAAGAACAGTTTCTGCCCATTTTCAATCAAAATATTGAAAGTCATGTTTTTGATGAAAAATGCCAGGCCTATATCTGTATAACCTAAATTCAGATTTTTCAATATACGTCAAAATAAAAGGTCTTAGAAATCAATTTGTGCGTATCTCTACATGCTCGCTACACCTTTACGAACAGTTTCTGCCCATTTTTAATCAAAATTTTGAAAGTCATGTTTTTGGTAGAAAATGCAATGAATGTCTGTGAAGGGTTCCCTCCCTTGTTCACTTAACACTGGTCATTTTAAGTGAAAATAAAAGGTCTTAAAAATCATTTTATGCAAATCTCTACATGCTTGGTACACCTTTAAGAACAGTTTCTGCCCATTTTCAATCAAAATATTGAAAGTCATGTTTTTGATGAAAAATGCCAGGCCTATATCTGTATAACCTAAATTCAGATTTTTCAATATACGTCAAAATAAAAGGTCTTAGAAATCAATTTGTGCGTATCTCTACATGCTCGCTACACCTTTACGAACAGTTTCTGCCCATTTTTAATCAAAATTTTGAAAGTCATGTTTTTGGTAGAAAATGCAATGAATGTCTGTGAAGGGTTCCCTCCCTTGTTCACTTAACACTGGTCATTTTAAGTGAAAATAAAAGGTCTTAAAAATCATTTTTTGCAAATCTCTACATGCTTGGTACACCTTTAAGAACAGTTTCTGCCCATTTTCAATCAAAATATTGAAAGTCATGTTTTTGATGAAAAATGCCAGGCCTATATCTGTATAACCTAAATTCAGATTGTTCAATATACGTCAAAATAAAAGGTCTTAGAAATCAATTTGTGCGTATCTCTACATGCTCGCTACACCTTTACGAACAGTTTCTGCCCATTTTTAATCAAAATTTTGAAAGTCATGTTTTTGGTAGAAAATGCAATGAATGTCTGTGAAGGGTTCCCTCCCTTGTTCACTTAACACTGGTCATTTTAAGTGAAAATAAAAGGTCTTAAAAATCATTTTTTGCAAATCTCTACATGCTTGGTACACCTTTAAGAACAGTTTCTGCCCATTTTCAATCAAAATATTGAAAGTCATGTTTTTGATGAAAAATGCCAGGCCTATATCTGTATCACCTAAATTCAGATTTTTCAATATACGTCAAAATAAAAGGTCTTAGAAATCAATTTGTGCGTATCTCTACATGCTCGCTACACCTTTACGAACAGTTTCTGCCCATTTTTAATAAAAATTTTGAAAGTCATGTTTTTGGTAGAAAATGCAATGAATGTCTGTGAAGGGTTCCCTCCCTTGTTCACTTAACACTGGTCATTTTAAGTGAAAATAAAAGGTCTTAAAAATCATTTTTTGCAAATCTCTACATGCTTGGTACACCTTTAAGAACAGTTTCTGCCCATTTTCAATCAAAATATTGAAAGTCATGTTTTTGATGAAAAATGCCAGGCCTATATCTGTATAACCTAAATTCAGATTTTTCAATATACGTCAAAATAAAAGGTCTTAGAAATCAATTTGTGCGTATCTCTACATGCTCGCTACACCTTTACGAACAGTTTCTGCCCATTTTTAATCAAAATTTTGAAAGTCATGTTTTTGGTAGAAAATGCAATGAATGTCTGTGAAGGGTTCCCTCCCTTGTTCACTTAACACTGGTCATTTTAAGTGAAAATAAAAGGTCTTAAAAATCATTTTTTGCAAATCTCTACATGCTTGGTACACCTTTAAGAACAGTTTCTGCCCATTTTCAATCAAAATATTGAAAGTCATGTTTTTGATGAAAAATGCCAGGCCTATATCTGTATAACCTAAATTCAGATTTTTCAATATACGTCAAAAAAAAAGGTCTTAGAAATCAATTTGTGCGTATCTCTACATGCTCGCTACACCTTTACGAACAGTTTCTGCCCATTTTTAATCAAAATTTTGAAAGTCATGTTTTTGGTAGAAAATGCAATGAATGTCTGTGAAGGGTTCCCTCCCTTGTTCACTTAACACTGGTCATTTTAAGTGAAAATAAAAGGTCTTAAAAATCATTTTATGCAAATCTCTACATGCTTGGTACACCTTTAAGAACAGTTTTTGCCCATTTTCAATCAAAATATTGAAAGTCATGTTTTTGATGAAAAATGCCAGGCCTATATCTGTATAACCTAAATTCAGATTTTTCAATATACGTCAAAATAAAAGGTCTTAGAAATCAATTTGTGCGTATCTCTACATGCTCGCTACACCTTTACGAACAGTTTCTGCCCATTTTTAATCAAAATTTTGAAAGTCATGTTTTTGGTAGAAAATGCAATGAATGTCTGTGAAGGGTTCCCTCCCTTGTTCACTTAACACTGGTCATTTTAAGTGAAAATAAAAGGTCTTAAAAATCATTTTTTGCAAATCTCTACATGCTTGGTACACCTTTAAGAACAGTTTCTGCCCATTTTCAATCAAAATATTGAAAGTCATGTTTTTGATGAAAAATGCCAGGCCTATATCTGTATAACCTAAATTCAGATTTTTCAATATACGTCAAAATAAAAGGTCTTAGAAATCAATTTGTGCGTATCTCTACATGCTCGCTACACCTTTACGAACAGTTTCTGCCCATTTTTAATCAAAATTTTGAAAGTCATGTTTTTGGTAGAAAATGCAATGAATGTCTGTGAAGGGTTCCCTCCCTTGTTCACTTAACACTGGTCATTTTAAGTGAAAATAAAAGGTCTTAAAAATCATTTTTTGCAAATCTCTACATGCTTGGTACACCTTTAAGAACAGTTTCTGCCCATTTTCAATCAAAATATTGAAAGTCATGTTTTTGATGAAAAATGCCAGGCCTATATCTGTATAACCTAAATTCAGATTTTTCAATATACGTCAAAATAAAAGGTCTTAGAAATCAATTTGTGCGTATCTCTACATGCTCGCTACACCTTTACGAACAGTTTCTGCCCATTTTTAATCAAAATTTTGAAAGTCATGTTTTTGGTAGAAAATGCAATGAATGTCTGTGAAGGGTTCCCTCCCTTGTTCACTTAACACTGGTCATTTTAAGTGAAAATAAAAGGTCTTAAAAATCATTTTTTGCAAATCTCTACATGCTTGGTACACCTTTAAGAACAGTTTCTGCCCATTTTCAATCAAAATATTGAAAGTCATGTTTTTGATGAAAAATGCCAGGCCTATATCTGTATAACCTAAATTCAAATTTTTCAATATACGTCAAAATAAAAGGTCTTAGAAATCAATTTGTGCGTATCTCTACATGCTCGCTACACCTTTACGAACAGTTTCTGCCCATTTTTAATCAAAATTTTGAAAGTCATGTTTTTGGTAGAAAATGCAATGAATGTCTGTGAAGGGTTCCCTCCCTTGTTCACTTAACACTGGTCATTTTAAGTGAAAATAAAAGGTCTTAAAAATCATTTTTTGCAAATCTCTACATGCTTGGTACACCTTTAAGAACAGTTTCTGCCCATTTTCAATCAAAATATTGAAAGTCATGTTTTTGATGAAAAATGCCAGGCCTATATCTGTATAACCTAAATTCAGATTTTTCAATATACGTCAAAATAAAAGGTCTTAGAAATCAATTTGTGCGTATCTCTACATGCTCGCTACACCTTTACGAACAGTTTCTGCCCATTTTTAATAAAAATTTTGAAAGTCATGTTTTTGGTAGAAAATGCAATGAATGTCTGTGAAGGGTTCCCTCCCTTGTTCACTTAACACTGGTCATTTTAAGTGAAAATAAAAGGTCTTAAAAATAATTTTTTGCAAATCTCTACATGCTTGGTACACCTTTAAGAACAGTTTCTGCCCATTTTCAATCAAAATATTGAAAGTCATGTTTTTGATGAAAAATGCCAGGCCTATATCTGTATAACCTAAATTCAGATTTTTCAATATACGTCAAAATAAAAGGTCTTAGAAATCAATTTGTGCGTATCTCTACATGCTCGCTACACCTTTACGAACAGTTTCTGCCCATTTTTAATCAAAATTTTGAAAGTCATGTTTTTGGTAGAAAATGCAATGAATGTCTGTGAAGGGTTCCCTCCCTTGTTCACTTAACACTGGTCATTTTAAGTGAAAATAAAAGGTCTTAAAAATCATTTTTTGCAAATCTCTACATGCTTGGTACACCTTTAAGAACAGTTTCTGCCCATTTTCAATCAAAATATTGAAAGTCATGTTTTTGATGAAAAATGCCAGGCCTATATCTGTATAACCTAAATTCAGATTTTTCAATATACGTCAAAATAAAAGGTCTTAGAAATCAATTTGTGCGTATCTCTACATGCTCGCTACACCTTTACGAACAGTTTCTGCCCATTTTTAATCAAAATTTTGAAAGTCATGTTTTTGGTAGAAAATGCAATGAATGTCTGTGAAGGGTTCCCTCCCTTGTTCACTTAACACTGGTCATTTTAAGTGAAAATAAAAGGTCTTAAAAATCATTTTTTGCAAATCTCTACATGCTTGGTACACCTTTAAGAACAGTTTCTGCCCATTTTCAATCAAAATATTGAAAGTCATGTTTTTGATGAAAAATGCCAGGCCTATATCTGTATAACCTAAATTCAGATTTTTCAATATACGTCAAAATAAAAGGTCTTAGAAATCAATTTGTGCGTATCTCTACATGCTCGCTACACCTTTACGAACAGTTTCTGCCCATTTTTAATCAAAATTTTGAAAGTCATGTTTTTGGTAGAAAATGCAATGAATGTCTGTGAAGGGTTCCCTCCCTTGTTCACTTAACACTGGTCATTTTAAGTGAAAATAAAAGGTCTTAAAAATCATTTTTTGCAAATCTCTACATGCTTGGTACACCTTTAAGAACAGTTTCTGCCCATTTTCAATCAAAATATTGAAAGTCATGTTTTTGATGAAAAATGCCGTATAACCTAAATTCAGATTTTTCAATATACGTCAAAATAAAAGGTCTTAGAAATCAATTTGTTCGGATCTCTACATGCTCGCTACACCTTTACGAACAGTTTCTGCCCATTTTTAATCAAAATTTTGAAAGTCATGTTTTTGGTAGAAAATGCAATGAATGTCTGTGAAGGGTTCCCTCCCTTGTTCACTTAACACTGGTCATTTTAAGTGAAAAAAAAAGGTCTTAAAAATCATTTTTTGCAAATCTCTACATGCTTGGTACACCTTTAAGAACAGTTTCTGCCCATTTTCAATCAAAATATTGAAAGTCATGTTTTTGATGAAAAATGCCAGGCCTATATCTGTATAACCTAAATTCAGATTTTTCAATATACGTCAAAATAAAAGGTCTTAGAAATCAATTTGTGCGTATCTCTACATGCTCGCTACACCTTTACGAACAGTTTCTGCCCATTTTTAATCAAAATTTTGAAAGTCATGTTTTTGGTAGAAAATGCAATGAATGTCTGTGAAGGGTTCCCTCCCTTGTTCACTTAACACTGGTCATTTTAAGTGAAAATAAAAGTTCTTAAAAATCATTTTATGCAAATCTCTACATGCTTGGTACACCTTTAAGAACAGTTTCTGCCCATTTTCAATCAAAATATTGAAAGTCATGTTTTTGATGAAAAATGCCAGGCCTATATCTGTATAACCTAAATTCAGATTTTTCAATATACGTCAAAATAAAAGGTCTTAGAAATCAATTTGTGCGTATCTCTACATGCTCGCTACACCTTTACGAACAGTTTCTGCCCATTTTTAATCAAAATTTTGAAAGTCATGTTTTTGGTAGAAAATGCAATGAATGTCTGTGAAGGGTTCCCTCCCTTGTTCACTTAACACTGGTCATTTTAAGTGAAAATAAAAGGTCTTAAAAATCATTTTTTGCAAATCTCTACATGCTTGGTACACCTTTAAGAACAGTTTCTGCCCATTTTCAATCAAAATATTGAAAGTCATGTTTTTGATGAAAAATGCCAGGCCTATATCTGTATAACCTAAATTCAGATTTTTCAATATACGTCAAAATAAAAGGTCTTAGAAATCAATTTGTGCGTATCTCTACATGCTCGCTACACCTTTACGAACAGTTTCTGCCCATTTTTAATCAAAATTTTGAAAGTCATGTTTTTGGTAGAAAATGCAATGAATGTCTGTGAAGGGTTCCCTCCCTTGTTCACTTAACACTGGTCATTTTAAGTGAAAATAAAAGGTCTTAAAAATCATTTTTTGCAAATCTCTACATGCTTGGTACACCTTTAAGAACAGTTTCTGCCCATTTTCAATCAAAATATTGAAAGTCATGTTTTTGATGAAAAATGCCAGGCCTATATCTGTATAACCTAAATTCAGATTTTTCAATATACGTCAAAATAAAAGGTCTTAGAAATCAATTTGTGCGTATCTCTACATGCTCGCTACACCTTTACGAACAGTTTCTGCCCATTTTTAATCAAAATTTTGAAAGTCATGTTTTTGGTAGAAAATGCAATGAATGTCTGTGAAGGGTTCCCTCCCTTGTTCACTTAACACTGGTCATTTTAAGTGAAAATAAAAGGTCTTAAAAATCATTTTTTGCAAATCTCTACATGCTTGGTACACCTTTAAGAACAGTTTCTGCCCATTTTCAATCAAAATATTGAAAGTCATGTTTTTGATGAAAAATGCCAGGCCTATATCTGTATAACCTAAATTCAGATTTTTCAATATACGTCAAAATAAAAGGTCTTAGAAATCAATTTGTGCGTATCTCTACATGCTCGCTACACCTTTACGAACAGTTTCTGCCCATTTTTAATCAAAATTTTGAAAGTCATGTTTTTGGTAGAAAATGCAATGAATGTCTGTGAAGGGTTCCCTCCCTTGTTCACTTAACACTGGTCATTTTAAGTGAAAATAAAAGGTCTTAAAAATCATTTTTTGCAAATCTCTACATGCTTGGTACACCTTTAAGAACAGTTTCTGCCCATTTTCAATCAAAATATTGAAAGTCATGTTTTTGATGAAAAATGCCAGGCCTATATCTGTATAACCTAAATTCAGATTTTTCAATATACGTCAAAATAAAAGGTCTTAGAAATCAATTTGTGCGTATCTCTACATGCTCGCTACACCTTTACGAACAGTTTCTGCCCATTTTTAATCAAAATTTTGAAAGTCATGTTTTTGGTAGAAAATGCAATGAATGTCTGTGAAGGGTTCCCTCCCTTGTTCACTTAACACTGGTCATTTTAAGTGAAAATAAAAGGTCTTAAAAATCATTTTTTGCAAATCTCTACATGCTTGGTACACCTTTAAGAACAGTTTCTGCCCATTTTCAATCAAAATATTGAAAGTCATGTTTTTGATGAAAAATGCCAGGCCTATATCTGTATAACCTAAATTCAGATTTTTCAATATACGTCAAAATAAAAGGTCTTAGAAATCAATTTGTGCGTATCTCTACATGCTCGCTACAACTTTACGAACAGTTTCTGCCCATTTTTAATCAAAATTTTGAAAGTCATGTTTTTGGTAGAAAATGCAATGAATGTCTGTGAAGGGTTCCCTCCCTTGTTCACTTAACACTGGTCATTTTAAGTGAAAATAAAAGGTCTTAAAAATCATTTTTTGCAAATCTCTACATGCTTGGTACACCTTTAAGAACAGTTTCTGCCCATTTTCAATCAAAATATTGAAAGTCATGTTTTTGATGAAAAATGCCAGGCCTATATCTGTGTAACCTAAATTCAGATTTTTCAATATACGTCAAAATAAAAGGTCTTAGAAATCAATTTGTGCGTATCTCTACATGCTCGCTACACCTTTACGAACAGTTTCTGCCCATTTTTAATCAAAATTTTGAAAGTCATGTTTTTGGTAGAAAATGCAATGAATGTCTGTGAAGGGTTCCCTCCCTTGTTCACTTAACACTGGTCATTTTAAGTGAAAATAAAAGGTCTTAAAAATCATTTTTTGCAAATCTCTACATGCTTGGTACACCTTTAAGAACAGTTTCTGCCCATTTTCAATCAAAATATTGAAAGTCATGTTTTTGATGAAAAATGCCAGGCCTATATCTGTATAACCTAAATTCAGATTTTTCAATATACGTCAAAATAAAACGTCTTAGAAATCAATTTGTGCGTATCTCTACATGCTCGCTACACCTTTACGAACAGTTTCTGCCCATTTTTAATCAAAATTTTGAAAGTCATGTTTTTGGTAGAAAATGCAATGAATGTCTGTGAAGGGTTCCCTCCCTTGTTCACTTAACACTGGTCATTTTAAGTGAAAATAAAAGGTCTTAAAAATCATTTTTTGCAAATCTCTACATGCTTGGTACACCTTTAAGAACAGTTTCTGCCCATTTTCAATCAAAATATTGAAAGTCATGTTTTTGATGAAAAATGCCAGGCCTATATCTGTATAACCTAAATTCAGATTTTTCAATATACGTCAAAATAAAAGGTCTTAGAAATCAATTTGTGCGTATCTCTACATGCTCGCTACACCTTTACGAACAGTTTCTGCCCATTTTTAATCAAAATTTTGAAAGTCATGTTTTTGGTAGAAAATGCAATGAATGTCTGTGAAGGGTTCCCTCCCTTGTTCACTTAACACTGGTCATTTTAAGTGAAAATAAAAGGTCTTAAAAATCATTTTTTGCAAATCTCTACATGCTTGGTACACCTTTAAGAACAGTTTCTGCCCATTTTCAATCAAAATATTGAAAGTCATGTTTTTGATGAAAAATGCCAGGCCTATATCTGTATAACCTAAATTCAGATTTTTCAATATACGTCAAAATAAAAGGTCTTAGAAATCAATTTGTTCGTATCTCTACATGCTCGCTACACCTTTACGAACAGTTTCTGCCCATTTTTAATCAAAATTTTGAAAGTCATGTTTTTGGTAGAAAATGCAATGAATGTCTGTGAAGGGTTCCCTCCCTTGTTCACTTAACACTGGTCATTTTAAGTGAAAAAAAAAGGTCTTAAAAATCATTTTTTGCAAATCTCTACATGCTTGGTACACCTTTAAGAACAGTTTCTGCCCATTTTCAATCAAAATATTGAAAGTCATGTTTTTGATGAAAAATGCCAGGCCTATATCTGTATAACCTAAATTCAGATTTTTCAATATACGTCAAAATAAAAGGTCTTAGAAATCAATTTGTGCGTATCTCTACATGCTCGCTACACCTTTACTAACAGTTTCTGCCCATTTTTAATCAAAATTTTGAAAGTCATGTTTTTGGTAGAAAATGCAATGAATGTCTGTGAAGGGTTCCCTCCCTTGTTCACTTAACACTGGTCATTTTAAGTGAAAATAAAAGGTCTTAAAAATCATTTTTTGCAAATCTCTACATGCTTGGTACACCTTTAAGAACAGTTTCTGCCCATTTTCAATCAAAATATTGAAAGTCATGTTTTTGATGAAAAATGCCAGACCTATATCTGTATAACCTAAATTCAGATTTTTCAATATACGTCAAAATAAAAGGTCTTAGAAATCAATTTGTGCGTATCTCTACATGCTCGCTACACCTTTACGAACAGTTTCTGCCCATTTTTAATCAAAATTTTGAAAGTCATGTTTTTGGTAGAAAATGCAATGAATGTCTGTGAAGGGTTCCCTCCCTTGTTCACTTAACACTGGTCATTTTAAGTGAAAATAAAAGGTCTTAAAAATCATTTTTTGCAAATCTCTACATGCTTGGTACACCTTTAAGAACAGTTTCTGCCCATTTTCAATCAAAATATTGAAAGTCATGTTTTTGATGAAAAATGCCAGGCCTATATCTGTATAACCTAAATTCAGATTTTTCAATATACGTCAAAATAAAAGGTCTTAGAAATCAATTTGTGCGTATCTCTACATGCTCGCTACACCTTTACAAACAGTTTCTGCCCATTTTTAATCAAAATTTTGAAAGTCATGTTTTTGGTAGAAAATGCAATGAATGTCTGTGAAGGGTTCCCTCCCTTGTTCACTTAACACTGGTCATTTTAAGTGAAAATAAAAGGTCTTAAAAATCATTTTTTGCAAATCTCTACATGCTTGGTACACCTTTAAGAACAGTTTCTGCCCATTTTCAATCAAAATATTGAAAGTCATGTTTTTGATGAAAAATGCCAGGCCTATATCTGTATAACCTAAATTCAGATTTTTCAATATACGTCAAAATAAAAGGTCTTAGAAATCAATTTGTGCGTATCTCTACATGCTCGCTACACCTTTACGAACAGTTTCTGCCCATTTTTAATCAAAATTTTGAAAGTCATGTTTTTGGTAGAAAATGCAATGAATGTCTGTGAAGGGTTCCCTCCCTTGTTCACTTAACACTGGTCATTTTAAGTGAAAATAAAAGGTCTTAAAAATCATTTTTTGCAAATCTCTACATGCTTGGTACACCTTTAAGAACAGTTTCTGCCCATTTTCAATCAAAATATTGAAAGTCATGTTTTTGATGAAAAATGCCAGGCCTATATCTGTGTAACCTAAATTCAGATTTTTCAATATACGTCAAAATAAAAGGTCTTAGAAATCAATTTGTGCGTATCTCTACATGCTCGCTACACCTTTACGAACAGTTTCTGCCCATTTTTAATCAAAATTTTGAAAGTCATGTTTTTGGTAGAAAATGCAATGAATGTCTGTGAAGGGTTCCCTCCCTTGTTCACTTAACACTGGTCATTTTAAGTGAAAATAAAAGGTCTTAAAAATCATTTTTTGCAAATCTCTACATGCTTGGTACACCTTTAAGAACAGTTTCTGCCCATTTTCAATCAAAATATTGAAAGTCATGTTTTTGATGAAAAATGCCAGGCCTATATCTGTATAACCTAAATTCAGATTTTTCAATATACGTCAAAATAAAAGGTCTTAGAAATCAATTTGTGCGTATCTCTACATGCTCGCTACACCTTTACAAACAGTTTCTGCCCATTTTTAATCAAAATTTTGAAAGTCATGTTTTTGGTAGAAAATGCAATGAATGTCTGTGAAGGGTTCCCTCCCTTGTTCACTTAACACTGGTCATTTTAAGTGAAAATAAAAGGTCTTAAAAATCATTTTTTGCAAATCTCTACATGCTTGGTACACCTTTAAGAACAGTTTCTGCCCATTTTCAATCAAAATATTGAAAGTCATGTTTTTGATGAAAAATGCCAGGCCTATATCTGTATAACCTAAATTCAGATTTTTCAATATACGTCAAAATAAAAGGTCTTAGAAATCAATTTGTGCGTATCTCTACATGCTCGCTACACCTTTACGAACAGTTTCTGCCCATTTGTAATCAAAATTTTGAAAGTCATGTTTTTGGTAGAAAATGCAATGAATGTCTGTGAAGGGTTCCCTCCCTTGTTCACTTAACACTGGTCATTTTAAGTGAAAATAAAAGGTCTTAAAAATAATTTTTTGCAAATCTCTACATGCTTGGTACACCTTTAAGAACAGTTTCTGCCCATTTTCAATCAAAATATTGAAAGTCATGTTTTTGATGAAAAATGCCAGACCTATATCTGTATAACCTAAATTCAGATTTTTCAATATACGTCAAAATAAAAGGTCTTAGAAATCAATTTGTGCGTTTACATGCTCGCTACACCTTTACGAACAGTTTCTGCCCATTTTTAATCAAAATTTTGAAAGTCATGTTTTTGGTAGAAAATGCAATGAATGTCTGTGAAGGGTTCCCTCCCTTGTTCACTTAACACTGGTCATTTTAAGTGAAAATAAAAGGTCTTAAAAATCATTTTTTGCAAATCTCTACATGCTTGGTACACCTTTAAGAACAGTTTCTGCCCATTTTCAATCAAAATATTGAAAGTCATGTTTTTGATGAAAAATGCCAGGCCTATATCTGTGTAACCTAAATTCAGATTTTTCAATATACGTCAAAATAAAAGGTCTTAGAAATCAATTTGTGCGTATCTCTACATGCTCGCTACACCTTTACGAACAGTTTCTGCCCATTTTTAATCAAAATTTTGAAAGTCATGTTTTTGGTAGAAAATGCAATGAATGTCTGTGAAGGGTTCCCTCCCTTGTTCACTTAACACTGGTCATTTTAAGTGAAAATAAAAGGTCTTAAAAATCATTTTTTGCAAATCTCTACATGCTTGGTACACCTTTAAGAACAGTTTCTGCCCATTTTCAATCAAAATATTGAAAGTCATGTTTTTGATGAAAAATGCCAGGCCTATATCTGTATAACCTAAATTCAGATTTTTCAATATACGTCAAAATAAAACGTCTTAGAAATCAATTTGTGCGTTTACATGCTCGCTACACCTTTACGAACAGTTTCTGCCCATTTTTAATCAAAATTTTGAAAGTCATGTTTTTGGTAGAAAATGCAATGAATGTCTGTGAAGGGTTCCCTCCCTTGTTCACTTAACACTGGTCATTTTAAGTGAAAATAAAAGGTCTTAAAAATAATTTTTTGCAAATCTCTACATGCTTGGTACACCTTTAAGAACAGTTTCTGCCCATTTTCAATCAAAATATTGAAAGTCATGTTTTTGATGAAAAATGCCAGGCCTATATCTGTATAACCTAAATTCAGATTTTTCAATATACGTCAAAATAAAAGGTCTTAGAAATCAATTTGTGCGTATCTCTACATGCTCGCTACACCTTTACGAACAGTTTCTGCCCATTTTTAATCAAAATTTTAAAAGTCATGTTTTTGGTAGAAAATGCAATGAATGTCTGTGAAGGGTTCCCTCCCTTGTTCACTTAACACTGGTCATTTTAAGTGAAAATAAAAGGTCTTAAAAATCATTTTTTGCAAATCTCTACATGCTTGGTACACCTTTAAGAACAGTTTCTGCCCATTTTCAATCAAAATATTGAAAGTCATGTTTTTGATGAAAAATGCCAGGCCTATATCTGTGTAACCTAAATTCAGATTTTTCAATATACGTCAAAATAAAAGGTCTTAGAAATCAATTTGTGCGTATCTCTACATGCTCGCTACACCTTTACGAACAGTTTCTGCCCATTTTTAATCAAAATTTTGAAAGTCATGTTTTTGGTAGAAAATGCAATGAATGTCTGTGAAGGGTTCCCTCCCTTGTTCACTTAACACTGGTCATTTTAAGTGAAAATAAAAGGTCTTAAAAATCATTTTTTGCAAATCTCTACATGCTTGGTACACCTTTAAGAACAGTTTCTGCCCATTTTCAATCAAAATATTGAAAGTCATGTTTTTGATGAAAAATGCCAGGTCTATATCTGTATAACCTAAATTCAGATTTTTCAATATACGTCAAAATAAAAGGTCTTAGAAATCAATTTGTGCGTATCTCTACATGCTCGCTACACCTTTACGAACAGTTTCTGCCCATTTTTAATCAAAATTTTGAAAGTCATGTTTTTGGTAGAAAATGCAATGAATGTCTGTGAAGGGTTCCCTCCCTTGTTCACTTAACACTGGTCATTTTAAGTGAAAATAAAAGGTCTTAAAAATAATTTTTTGCAAATCTCTACATGCTTGGTACACCTTTAAGAACAGTTTCTGCCCATTTTCAATCAAAATATTGAAAGTCATGTTTTTGATGAAAAATGCCAGGCCTATATCTGTATAACCTAAATTCAGATTTTTCAATATACGTCAAAATAAAAGGTCTTAGAAATCAATTTGTGCGTATCTCTACATGCTCGCTACACCTTTACGAACAGTTTCTGCCCATTTTCAATCAAAATATTGAAAGTCATGTTTTTGATGAAAAATGCCAGGCCTATATCTGTATAACCTAAATTCAGATTTTTCAATATACGTCAAAATAAAAGGTCTTAGAAATCAATTTGTGCGTATCTCTACATGCTCGCTACACCTTTACGAACAGTTTCTGCCCATTTTTAATCAAAATTTTGAAAGTCATGTTTTTGGTAGAAAATGCAATGAATGTCTGTGAAGGGTTCCCTCCCTTGTTCACTTAACACTGGTCATTTTAAGTGAAAATAAAAGGTCTTAAAAATCATTTTTTGCAAATCTCTACATGCTTGGTACACCTTTAAGAACAGTTTCTGCCCATTTTCAATCAAAATATTGAAAGTCATGTTTTTGATGAAAAATGCCAGGCCTATATTTGTATAACCTAAATTCAGATTTTTCAATATACGTCAAAATAAAAGGTCTTAGAAATCAATTTGTGCGTATCTCTACATGCTCGCTACACCTTTACGAACAGTTTCTGCCCATTTTTAATCAAAATTTTGAAAGTCATGTTTTTGGTAGAAAATGCAATGAATGTCTGTGAAGGGTTCCCTCCCTTGTTCACTTAACACTGGTCATTTTAAGTGAAAATAAAAGGTCTTAAAAATCATTTTTTGCAAATCTCTACATGCTTGGTACACCTTTAAGAACAGTTTTTGCCCATTTTCAATCAAAATGTTGAAAGTCATGTTTTTGATGAAAAATGCCAGGCCTATATCTGTATAACCTAAATTCAGATTTTTCAATATACGTCAAAATAAAAGGTCTTAGAAATCAATTTGTGCGTATCTCTACATGCTCGCTACACCTTTACGAACAGTTTCTGCCCATTTTTAATCAAAATTTTGAAAGTCATGTTTTTGGTAGAAAATGCAATGAATGTCTGTGAAGGGTTCCCTCCCTTGTTCACTTAACACTGGTCATTTTAAGTGAAAATAAAAGGTCTTAAAAATCATTTTTTGCAAATCTCTACATGCTTGGTACACCTTTAAGAACAGTTTCTGCCCATTTTCAATCAAAATATTGAAAGTCATGTTTTTGATGAAAAATGCCAGGCCTATATCTGTATAACCTAAATTCAGATTTTTCAATATACGTCAAAATAAAAGGTCTTAGAAATCAATTTGTGCGTATCTCTACATGCTCGCTACACCTTTACCAACAGTTTCTGCCCATTTTTAATCAAAATTTTGAAAGTCATGTTTTTGGTAGAAAATGCAATGAATGTCTGTGAAGGGTTCCCTCCCTTGTTCACTTAACACTGGTCATTTTAAGTGAAAATAAAAGGTCTTAAAAATCATTTTTTGCAAATCTCTACATGCTTGGTACACCTTTAAGAACAGTTTCTGCCCATTTTCAATCAAAATATTGAAAGTCATGTTTTTGATGAAAAATGCCAGGCCTATATCTGTATAACCTAAATTCAGATTTTTCAATATACGTCAAAATAAAAGGTCTTAGAAATCAATTTGTGCGTATCTCTACATGCTCGCTACACCTTTACGAACAGTTTCTGCCCATTTTTAATCAAAATTTTGAAAGTCATGTTTTTGGTAGAAAATGCAATGAATGTCTGTGAAGGGTTCCCTCCCTTGTTCACTTAACATTGGTCATTTTAAGTGAAAATAAAAGGTCTTAAAAATCATTTTTTGCAAATCTCTACATGCTTGGTACACCTTTAAGAACAGTTTCTGCCCATTTTCAATCAAAATATTGAAAGTCATGTTTTTGATGAAAAATGCCAGGCCTATATCTGTATAACCTAAATTCAGATTTTTCAATATACGTCAAAATAAAAGGTCTTAGAAATCAATTTGTGCGTATCTCTACATGCTCGCTACACCTTTACGAACAGTTTCTGCCCATTTTTAATCAAAATTTTGAAAGTCATGTTTTTGGTAGAAAATGCAAGGAATGTCTGTGAAGGGTTCCCTCCCTTGTTCACTTAACGCTGGTCATTTTAAGTGAAAATAAAAGGTCTTAAAAATCATTTTTTGCAAATCTCTACATGCTTGGTACACCTTTAAGAACAGTTTCTGCCCATTTTCAATCAAAATATTGAAAGTCATGTTTTTGATGAAAAATGCCAGGTCTATATCTGTATAACCTAAATTCAGATTTTTCAATATACGTCAAAATAAAAGGTCTTAGAAATCAATTTGTGCGTATCTCTACATGCTCGCTACACCTTTACGAACAGTTTCTGCCCATTTTTAATCAAAATTTTGAAAGTCATGTTTTTGGTAGAAAATGCAATGAATGTCTGTGAAGGGTTCCCTCCCTTGTTCACTTAACACTGGTCATTTTAAGTGAAAATAAAAGGTCTTAAAAATCATTTTTTGCAAATCTCTACATGCTTGGTACACCTTTAAGAACAGTTTCTGCCCATTTTCAATCAAAATATTGAAAGTCATGTTTTTGATGAAAAATGCCAGGCCTATATCTGTATAACCTAAATTCAGATTTTTCAATATACGTCAAAATATAAGGTCTTAGAAATCAATTTGTGCGTATCTCTACATGCTCGCTACACCTTTACGAACAGTTTCTGCCCATTTTTAATCAAAATTTTGAAAGTCATGTTTTTGGTAGAAAATGCAATGAATGTCTGTGAAGGGTTCCCTCCCTTGTTCACTTAACACTGGTCATTTTAAGTGAAAATAAAAGGTCTTAAAAATCATTTTTTGCAAATCTCTACATGCTTGGTACACCTTTAAGAACAGTTTCTGCCCATTTTCAATCAAAATATTGAAAGTCATGTTTTTGATGAAAAATGCCAGGCCTATATCTGTATAACCTAAATTCAGATTTTTCAATATACGTCAAAATATAAGGTCTTAGAAATCAATTTGTGCGTATCTCTACATGCTCGCTACACCTTTACGAACAGTTTCTGCCCATTTTTAATCAAAATTTTGAAAGTCATGTTTTTGGTAGAAAATGCAATGAATGTCTGTGAAGGGTTCCCTCCCTTGTTCACTTAACACTGGTCATTTTAAGTGAAAATAAAAGGTCTTAAAAATCATTTTTTGCAAATCTCTACATGCTTGGTACACCTTTAAGAACAGTTTCTGCCCATTTTCAATCAAAATATTGAAAGTCATGTTTTTGATGAAAAATGCCAGGCCTATATCTGTATAACCTAAATTCAGATTTTTCAATATACGTCAAAATATAAGGTCTTAGAAATCAATTTGTGCGTATCTCTACATGCTCGCTACACCTTTACGAACAGTTTCTGCCCATTTTTAATCAAAATTTTGAAAGTCATGTTTTTGGTAGAAAATGCAATGAATGTCTGTGAAGGGTTCCCTCCCTTGTTCACTTAACACTGGTCATTTTAAGTGAAAATAAAAGGTCTTAAAAATAATTTTTTGCAAATCTCTACATGCTTGGTACACCTTTAAGAACAGTTTCTGCCCATTTTCAATCAAAATATTGAAAGTCATGTTTTTGATGAAAAATGCCAGGCCTATATCTGTATAACCTAAATTCAGATTTTTCAATATACGTCAAAATAAAAGGTCTTAGAAATCAATTTGTGCGTATCTCTACATGCTCGCTACACCTTTACGAACAGTTTCTGCCCATTTTTAATCAAAATTTTGAAAGTCATGTTTTTGGTAGAAAATGCAATGAATGTCTGTGAAGGGTTCCCTCCCTTGTTCACTTAACACTGGTCATTTTAAGTGAAAATAAAAGGTCTTAAAAATCATTTTTTGCAAATCTCTACATGCTTGGTACACCTTTAAGAACAGTTTCTGCCCATTTTCAATCAAAATATTGAAAGTCATGTTTTTGATGAAAAATGCCAGGTCTATATCTGTATAACCTAAATTCAGATTTTTCAATATACGTCAAAATAAAAGGTCTTAGAAATCAATTTGTGCGTATCTCTACATGCTCGCTACACCTTTACGAACAGTTTCTGCCCATTTTTAATCAAAATTTTGAAAGTCATGTTTTTGGTAGAAAATGCAATGAATGTCTGTGAAGGGTTCCCTCCCTTGTTCACTTAACACTGGTCATTTTAAGTGAAAATAAAAGGTCTTAAAAATCATTTTTTGCAAATCTCTACATGCTTGGTACACCTTTAAGAACAGTTTCTGCCCATTTTCAATCAAAATATTGAAAGTCATGTTTTTGATGAAAAATGCCAGGCCTATATCTGTATAACCTAAATTCAGATTTTTCAATATACGTCAAAATATAAGGTCTTAGAAATCAATTTGTGCGTATCTCTACATGCTCGCTACACCTTTACGAACAGTTTCTGCCCATTTTTAATCAAAATTTTGAAAGTCATGTTTTTGGTAGAAAATGCAATGAATGTCTGTGAAGGGTTCCCTCCCTTGTTCACTTAACACTGGTCATTTTAAGTGAAAATAAAAGGTCTTAAAAATCATTTTTTGCAAATCTCTACATGCTTGGTACACCTTTAAGAACAGTTTCTGCCCATTTTCAATCAAAATATTGAAAGTCATGTTTTTGATGAAAAATGCCAGGCCTATATCTGTATAACCTAAATTCAGATTTTTCAATATACGTCAAAATAAAAGGTCTTAGAAATCAATTTGTGCGTATCTCTACATGCTCGCTACACCTTTACGAACAGTTTCTGCCCATTTTTAATCAAAATTTTGAAAGTCATGTTTTTGGTAGAAAATGCAATGAATGTCTGTGAAGGGTTCCCTCCCTTGTTCACTTAACACTGGTCATTTTAAGTGAAAATAAAAGGTCTTAAAAATCATTTTTTGCAAATCTCTACATGCTTGGTACACCTTTAAGAACAGTTTCTGCCCATTTTCAATCAAATTATTGAAAGTCATGTTTTTGATGAAAAATGCCAGGCCTATATCTGTATAACCTAAATTCAGATTTTTCAATATACGTCAAAATAAAAGGTCTTAGAAATCAATTTGTGCGTATCTCTACATGCTCGCTACACCTTTACGAACAGTTTCTGCCCATTTTTAATCAAAATTTTGAAAGTCATGTTTTTGGTAGAAAATGCAATGAATGTCTGTGAAGGGTTCCCTCCCTTGTTCACTTAACACTGGTCATTTTAAGTGAAAATAAAAGGTCTTAAAAATCATTTTTTGCAAATCTCTACATGCTTGGTACACCTTTACGAACAGTTTCTGCCCATTTTTAATCAAAATTTTGAAAGTCATGTTTTTGGTAGAAAATGCAATGAATGTCTGTGAAGGGTTCCCTCCCTTGTTCACTTAACACTGGTCATTTTAAGTGAAAATAAAAGGTCTTAAAAATCATTTTTTGCAAATCTCTACATGCTTGGTACACCTTTAAGAACAGTTTCTGCCCATTTTCAATCAAAATATTGAAAGTCATGTTTTTGATGAAAAATGCCAGGCCTATATCTGTATAACCTAAATTCAGATTTTTCAATATACGTCAAAATAAAAGGTCTTAGAAATCAATTTGTGCGTATCTCTACATGCTCGCTACACCTTTACGAACAGTTTCTGCCCATTTTTAATCAAAATTTTGAAAGTCATGTTTTTGGTAGAAAATGCAATGAATGTCTGTGAAGGGTTCCCTCCCTTGTTCACTTAACACTGGTCATTTTAAGTGAAAATAAAAGGTCTTAAAAATCATTTTTTGCAAATCTCTACATGCTTGGTACACCTTTAAGAACAGTTTCTGCCCATTTTCAATCAAAATATTGAAAGTCATGTTTTTGATGAAAAATGCCAGGCCTATATCTGTATAACCTAAATTCAGATTTTTCAATATACGTCAAAATAAAAGGTCTTAGAAATCAATTTGTGCGTATCTCTACATGCTCGCTACACCTTTACGAACAGTTTCTGCCCATTTTTAATCAAAATTTTGAAAGTCATGTTTTTGGTAGAAAATGCAATGAATGTCTGTGAAGGGTTCCCTCCCTTGTTCACTTAACACTGGTCATTTTAAGTGAAAATAAAAGGTCTTAAAAATCATTTTTTGCAAATCTCTACATGCTTGGTACACCTTTAAGAACAGTTTCTGCCCATTTTCAATCAAAATATTGAAAGTCATGTTTTTGATGAAAAATGCCAGGCCTATATCTGTATAACCTAAATTCAGATTTTTCAATATACGTCAAAATAAAAGGTCTTAGAAATCAATTTGTGCATATCTCTACATGCTCGCTACACCTTTACGAACAGTTTCTGCCCATTTTTAATCAAAATTTTGAAAGTCATGTTTTTGGTAGAAAATGCAATGAATGTCTGTGAAGGGTTCCCTCCCTTGTTCACTTAACACTGGTCATTTTAAGTGAAAATAAATGGTCTTAAAAATCATTTTTTGCAAATCTCTACATGCTTGGTACACCTTTAAGAACAGTTTCTGCCCATTTTCAATCAAAATATTGAAAGTCATGTTTTTGATGAAAAATGCCAGGCCTATATCTGTATAACCTAAATTCAGATTTTTCAATATACGTCAAAATAAAAGGTCTTAGAAATCAATTTGTGCGTATCTCTACATGCTAGCTACACCTTTACGAACAGTTTCTGCCCATTTTTAATCAAAATTTTGAAAGTCATGTTTTTGGTAGAAAATGCAATGAATGTCTGTGAAGGGTTCCCTCCCTTGTTCACTTAACACTGGTCATTTTAAGTGAAAATAAAAGGTCTTAAAAATCATTTTTTGCAAATCTCTACATGCTTGGTACACCTTTAAGAACAGTTTCTGCCCATTTTCAATCAAAATATTGAAAGTCATGTTTTTGATGAAAAATGCCAGGCCTATATCTGTATAACCTAAATTCAGATTTTTCAATATACGTCAAAATAAAAGGTCTTAGAAATCAATTTGTGCGTATCTCTACATGCTCGCTACACCTTTACAAACAGTTTCTGCCCATATTTAATCAAAATTTTGAAAGTCATGTTTTTGGTAGAAAATGCAATGAATGTCTGTGAAGGGTTTCCTCCCTTGTTCACTTAACACTGGTCATTTTAAGTGAAAATAAAAGGTCTTAAAAATCATTTTTTGCAAATCTCTACATGCTTGGTACACCTTTAAGAACAGTTTCTGCCCATTTTCAATCAAAATATTGAAAGTCATGTTTTTGATGAAAAATGCCAGGCCTATATCTGTATAACCTAAATTCAGATTTTTCAATATACGTCAAAATAAAAGGTCTTAGAAATCAATTTGTGCGTATCTCTACATGCTCGCTACACCTTTACGAACAGTTTCTGCCCATTTGTAATCAAAATTTTGAAAGTCATGTTTTTGGTAGAAAATGCAATGAATGTCTGTGAAGGGTTCCATCCCTTGTTCACTTAACACTGGTCATTTTAAGTGAAAATAAAAGGTCTTAAAAATCATTTTTTGCAAATCTCTACATGCTTGGTACACCTTTAAGAACAGTTTCTGCCCATTTTCAATCAAAATATTGAAAGTCATGTTTTTGATGAAAAATGCCAGGCCTATATCTGTATAACCTAAATTCAGATTTTTCAATATACGTCAAAATAAAAGGTCTTAGAAATCAATTTGTGCGTATCTCTACATGCTCGCTACACCTTTACGAACAGTTTCTGCCCATTTTTAATCAAAATTTTGAAAGTCATGTTTTTGGTAGAAAATGCAATGAATGTCTGTGAAGGGTTCCCTCCCTTGTTCACTTAACACTGGTCATTTTAAGTGAAAATAAAAGGTCTTAAAAATCATTTTTTGCAAATCTCTACATGCTTGGTACACCTTTAAGAACAGTTTCTGCCCATTTTCAATCAAAATATTGAAAGTCATGTTTTTGATGAAAAATGCCAGGCCTATATCTGTATAACCTAAATTCAGATTTTTCAATATACGTCAAAATAAAAGGTCTTAGAAATCAATTTGTGCGTATCTCTACATGCTCGCTACACCTTTACGAACAGTTTCTGCCCATTTTTAATCAAAATTTTGAAAGTCATGTTTTTGGTAGAAAATGCAATGAATGTCTGTGAAGGGTTCCCTCCCTTGTTCACTTAACACTGGTCATTTTAAGTGAAAATAAAAGGTCTTAAAAATCATTTTTTGCAAATCTCTACATGCTTGGTACACCTTTAAGAACAGTTTCTGCCCATTTTCAATCAAAATATTGAAAGTCATGTTTTTGATGAAAAATGCCAGGCCTATATCTGTGTAACCTAAATTCAGATTTTTCAATATACGTCAAAATAAAAGGTCTTAGAAATCAATTTGTGCGTATCTCTACATGCTCGCTACACCTTTACGAACAGTTTCTGCCCATTTTTAATCAAAATTTTGAAAGTCATGTTTTTGGTAGAAAATGCAATGAATGTCTGTGAAGGGTTCCCTCCCTTGTTCACTTAACACTGGTCATTTTAAGTGAAAATAAAAGGTCTTAAAAATCATTTTTTGCAAATCTCTACATGCTTGGTACACCTTTAAGAACAGTTTCTGCCCATTTTCAATCAAAATATTGAAAGTCATGTTTTTGATGAAAAATGCCAGGCCTATATCTGTATAACCTAAATTCAGATTTTTCAATATACGTCAAAATAAAACGTCTTAGAAATCAATTTGTGCGTTTACATGCTCGCTACACCTTTACGAACAGTTTCTGCCCATTTTTAATCAAAATTTTGAAAGTCATGTTTTTGGTAGAAAATGCAATGAATGTCTGTGAAGGGTTCCCTCCCTTGTTCACTTAACACTGGTCATTTTAAGTGAAAATAAAAGGTCTTAAAAATAATTTTTTGCAAATCTCTACATGCTTGGTACACCTTTAAGAACAGTTTCTGCCCATTTTCAATCAAAATATTGAAAGTCATGTTTTTGATGAAAAATGCCAGGCCTATATCTGTATAACCTAAATTCAGATTTTTCAATATACGTCAAAATAAAAGGTCTTAGAAATCAATTTGTGCGTATCTCTACATGCTCGCTACACCTTTACGAACAGTTTCTGCCCATTTTTAATCAAAATTTTAAAAGTCATGTTTTTGGTAGAAAATGCAATGAATGTCTGTGAAGGGTTCCCTCCCTTGTTCACTTAACACTGGTCATTTTAAGTGAAAATAAAAGGTCTTAAAAATCATTTTTTGCAAATCTCTACATGCTTGGTACACCTTTAAGAACAGTTTCTGCCCATTTTCAATCAAAATATTGAAAGTCATGTTTTTGATGAAAAATGCCAGGCCTATATCTGTGTAACCTAAATTCAGATTTTTCAATATACGTCAAAATAAAAGGTCTTAGAAATCAATTTGTGCGTATCTCTACATGCTCGCTACACCTTTACGAACAGTTTCTGCCCATTTTTAATCAAAATTTTGAAAGTCATGTTTTTGGTAGAAAATGCAATGAATGTCTGTGAAGGGTTCCCTCCCTTGTTCACTTAACACTGGTCATTTTAAGTGAAAATAAAAGGTCTTAAAAATCATTTTTTGCAAATCTCTACATGCTTGGTACACCTTTAAGAACAGTTTCTGCCCATTTTCAATCAAAATATTGAAAGTCATGTTTTTGATGAAAAATGCCAGGTCTATATCTGTATAACCTAAATTCAGATTTTTCAATATACGTCAAAATAAAAGGTCTTAGAAATCAATTTGTGCGTATCTCTACATGCTCGCTACACCTTTACGAACAGTTTCTGCCCATTTTTAATCAAAATTTTGAAAGTCATGTTTTTGGTAGAAAATGCAATGAATGTCTGTGAAGGGTTCCCTCCCTTGTTCACTTAACACTGGTCATTTTAAGTGAAAATAAAAGGTCTTAAAAATAATTTTTTGCAAATCTCTACATGCTTGGTACACCTTTAAGAACAGTTTCTGCCCATTTTCAATCAAAATATTGAAAGTCATGTTTTTGATGAAAAATGCCAGGCCTATATCTGTATAACCTAAATTCAGATTTTTCAATATACGTCAAAATAAAAGGTCTTAGAAATCAATTTGTGCGTATCTCTACATGCTCGCTACACCTTTACGAACAGTTTCTGCCCATTTTCAATCAAAATATTGAAAGTCATGTTTTTGATGAAAAATGCCAGGCCTATATCTGTATAACCTAAATTCAGATTTTTCAATATACGTCAAAATAAAAGGTCTTAGAAATCAATTTGTGCGTATCTCTACATGCTCGCTACACCTTTACGAACAGTTTCTGCCCATTTTTAATCAAAATTTTGAAAGTCATGTTTTTGGTAGAAAATGCAATGAATGTCTGTGAAGGGTTCCCTCCCTTGTTCACTTAACACTGGTCATTTTAAGAGAAAATAAAAGGTCTTAAAAATCATTTTTTGCAAATCTCTACATGCTTGGTACACCTTTAAGAACAGTTTCTGCCCATTTTCAATCAAAATATTGAAAGTCATGTTTTTGATGAAAAATGCCAGGCCTATATTTGTATAACCTAAATTCAGATTTTTCAATATACGTCAAAATAAAAGGTCTTAGAAATCAATTTGTGCGTATCTCTACATGCTCGCTACACCTTTACGAACAGTTTCTGCCCATTTTTAATCAAAATTTTGAAAGTCATGTTTTTGGTAGAAAATGCAATGAATGTCTGTGAAGGGTTCCCTCCCTTGTTCACTTAACACTGGTCATTTTAAGTGAAAATAAAAGGTCTTAAAAATCATTTTTTGCAAATCTCTACATGCTTGGTACACCTTTAAGAACAGTTTTTGCCCATTTTCAATCAAAATGTTGAAAGTCATGTTTTTGATGAAAAATGTCAGGCCTATATCTGTATAACCTAAATTCAGATTTTTCAATATACGTCAAAATAAAAGGTCTTAGAAATCAATTTGTGCGTATCTCTACATGCTCGCTACACCTTTACGAACAGTTTCTGCCCATTTTTAATCAAAATTTTGAAAGTCATGTTTTTGGTAGAAAATGCAATGAATGTCTGTGAAGGGTTCCCTCCCTTGTTCACTTAACACTGGTCATTTTAAGTGAAAATAAAAGGTCTTAAAAATCATTTTTTGCAAATCTCTACATGCTTGGTACACCTTTAAGAACAGTTTCTGCCCATTTTCAATCAAAATATTGAAAGTCATGTTTTTGATGAAAAATGCCAGGTCTATATCTGTATAACCTAAATTCAGATTTTTCAATATACGTCAAAATAAAAGGTCTTAGAAATCAATTTGTGCGTATCTCTACATGCTCGCTACACCTTTACGAACAGTTTCTGCCCATTTTTAATCAAAATTTTGAAAGTCATGTTTTTGGTAGAAAATGCAATGAATGTCTGTGAAGGGTTCCCTCCCTTGTTCACTTAACACTGGTCATTTTAAGTGAAAATAAAAGGTCTTAAAAATCATTTTTTGCAAATCTCTACATGCTTGGTACACCTTTAAGAACAGTTTCTGCCCATTTTCAATCAAAATATTGAAAGTCATGTTTTTGATGAAAAATGCCAGGCCTATATCTGTATAACCTAAATTCAGATTTTTCAATATACGTCAAAATATAAGGTCTTAGAAATCAATTTGTGCGTATCTCTACATGCTCGCTACACCTTTACGAACAGTTTCTGCCCATTTTCAATCAAAATATTGAAAGTCATGTTTTTGATGAAAAATGCCAGGCCTATATCTGTATAACCTAAATTCAGATTTTTCAATATACGTCAAAATAAAAGGTCTTAGAAATCAATTTGTGCGTATCTCTACATGCTCGCTACACCTTTACGAACAGTTTCTGCCCATTTTTAATCAAAATTTTGAAAGTCATGTTTTTGGTAGAAAATGCAATGAATGTCTGTGAAGGGTTCCCTCCCTTGTTCACTTAACACTGGTCATTTTAAGTGAAAATAAAAGGTCTTAAAAATCATTTTTTGCAAATCTCTACATGCTTGGTACACCTTTAAGAACAGTTTCTGCCCATTTTCAATCAAAATATTGAAAGTCATGTTTTTGATGAAAAATGCCAGGCCTATATCTGTATAACCTAAATTCAGATTTTTCAATATACGTCAAAATAAAAGGTCTTAGAAATCAATTTGTGCGTATCTCTACATGCTCGCTACACCTTTACGAACAGTTTCTGCCCATTTTTAATCAAAATTTTGAAAGTCATGTTTTTGGTAGAAAATGCAATGAATGTCTGTGAAGGGTTCCCTCCCTTGTTCACTTAACACTGGTCATTTTAAGTGAAAATAAAAGGTCTTAAAAATCATTTTTTGCAAATCTCTACATGCTTGGTACACCTTTAAGAACAGTTTCTGCCCATTTTCAATCAAAATATTGAAAGTCATGTTTTTGATGAAAAATGCCAGGCCTATATCTGTATAACCTAAATTCAGATTTTTCAATATACGTCAAAATAAAAGGTCTTAGAAATCAATTTGTGCGTATACCTACATGCTCGCTACACCTTTACGAACAGTTTCTGCCCATTTTTAATCAAAATTTTGAAAGTCATGTTTTTGGTAGAAAATGCAATGAATGTCTGTGAAGGGTTCCCTCCCTTGTTCACTTAACACTGGTCATTTTAAGTGAAAATAAAAGGTCTTAAAAATCATTTTTTGCAAATCTCTACATGCTTGGTACACCTTTAAGAACAGTTTCTGCCCATTTTCAATCAAAATATTGAAAGTCATGTTTTTGATGAAAAATGCCAGGCCTATATCTGTATAACCTAAATTCAGATTTTTCAATATACGTCAAAATATAAGGTCTTAGAAATCAATTTGTGCGTATCTCTACATGCTCGCTACACCTTTACGAACAGTTTCTGCCCATTTTTAATCAAAATTTTGAAAGTCATGTTTTTGGTAGAAAATGCAATGAATGTCTGTGAAGGGTTCCCTCCCTTGTTCACTTAACACTGGTCATTTTAAGTGAAAATAAAAGGTCTTAAAAATCATTTTTTGCAAATCTCTACATGCTTGGTACACCTTTAAGAACAGTTTCTGCCCATTTTCAATCAAAATATTGAAAGTCATGTTTTTGATGAAAAATGCCAGGCCTATATCTGTATAACCTAAATTCAGATTTTTCAATATACGTCAAAATAAAAGGTCTTAGAAATCAATTTGTGCGTATCTCTACATGCTCGCTACACCTTTACGAACAGTTTCTGCCCATTTTTAATCAAAATTTTGAAAGTCATGTTTTTGGTAGAAAATGCAATGAATGTCTGTGAAGGGTTCCCTCCCTTGTTCACTTAACACTGGTCATTTTAAGTGAAAATAAAAGGTCTTAAAAATCATTTTTTGCAAATCTCTACATGCTTGGTACACCTTTAAGAACAGTTTCTGCCCATTTTCAATCAAAATATTGAAAGTCATGTTTTTGATGAAAAATGCCAGGCCTATATCTGTATAACCTAAATTCAGATTTTTCAATATACGTCAAAATAAAAGGTCTTAGAAATCAATTTGTGCGTATCTCTACATGCTCGCTACACCTTTACGAACAGTTTCTGCCCATTTTTAATCAAAATTTTGAAAGTCATGTTTTTGGTAGAAAATGCAATGAATGTCTGTGAAGGGTTCCCTCCCTTGTTCACTTAACACTGGTCATTTTAAGTGAAAATAAAAGGTCTTAAAAATCATTTTTTGCAAATCTCTACATGCTTGGTACACCTTTAAGAACAGTTTCTGCCCATTTTCAATCAAAATATTGAAAGTCATGTTTTTGATGAAAAATGCCAGGCCTATATCTGTATAACCTAAATTCAGATTTTTCAATATACGTCAAAATAAAAGGTCTTAGAAATCAATTTGTGCGTATCTCTACATGCTCGCTACACCTTTACGAACAGTTTCTGCCCATTTTTAATCAAAATTTTGAAAGTCATGTTTTTGGTAGAAAATGCAATGAATGTCTGTGAAGGGTTCCCTCCCTTGTTCACTTAACACTGGTCATTTTAAGTGAAAATAAAAGGTCTTAAAAATCATTTTTTGCAAATCTCTACATGCTTGGTACACCTTTAAGAACAGTTTTTGCCCATTTTCAATCAAAATGTTGAAAGTCATGTTTTTGATGAAAAATGTCAGGCCTATATCTGTATAACCTAAATTCAGATTTTTCAATATACGTCAAAATAAAAGGTCTTAGAAATCAATTTGTGCGTATCTCTACATGCTCGCTACACCTTTACCAACAGTTTCTGCCCATTTTTAATCAAAATTTTGAAAGTCATGTTTTTGGTAGAAAATGCAATGAATGTCTGTGAAGGGTTCCCTCCCTTGTTCACTTAACACTGGTCATTTTAAGTGAAAATAAAAGGTCTTAAAAATCATTTTTTGCAAATCTCTACATGCTTGGTACACCTTTAAGAACAGTTTCTGCCCATTTTCAATCAAAATATTGAAAGTCATGTTTTTGATGAAAAATGCCAGGTCTATATCTGTATAACCTAAATTCAGATTTTTCAATATACGTCAAAATAAAAGGTCTTAGAAATCAATTTGTGCGTATCTCTACATGCTCGCTACACCTTTACGAACAGTTTCTGCCCATTTTTAATCAAAATTTTGAAAGTCATGTTTTTGGTAGAAAATGCAATGAATGTCTGTGAAGGGTTCCCTCCCTTGTTCACTTAACACTGGTCATTTTAAGTGAAAATAAAAGGTCTTAAAAATCATTTTTTGCAAATCTCTACATGCTTGGTACACCTTTAAGAACAGTTTCTGCCCATTTTCAATCAAAATATTGAAAGTCATGTTTTTGATGAAAAATGCCAGGCCTATATCTGTATAACCTAAATTCAGATTTTTCAATATACGTCAAAATATAAGGTCTTAGAAATCAATTTGTGCGTATCTCTACATGCTCGCTACACCTTTACGAACAGTTTCTGCCCATTTTCAATCAAAATATTGAAAGTCATGTTTTTGATGAAAAATGCCAGGCCTATATCTGTATAACCTAAATTCAGATTTTTCAATATACGTCAAAATAAAAGGTCTTAGAAATCAATTTGTGCGTATCTCTACATGCTCGCTACACCTTTACGAACAGTTTCTGCCCATTTTTAATCAAAATTTTGAAAGTCATGTTTTTGGTAGAAAATGCAATGAATGTCTGTGAAGGGTTCCCTCCCTTGTTCACTTAACACTGGTCATTTTAAGTGAAAATAAAAGGTCTTAAAAATCATTTTTTGCAAATCTCTACATGCTTGGTACACCTTTAAGAACAGTTTCTGCCCATTTTCAATCAAAATATTGAAAGTCATGTTTTTGATGAAAAATGCCAGGCCTATATCTGTATAACCTAAATTCAGATTTTTCAATATACGTCAAAATATAAGGTCTTAGAAATCAATTTGTGCGTATCTCTACATGCTCGCTACACCTTTACGAACAGTTTCTGCCCATTTTTAATCAAAATTTTGAAAGTCATGTTTTTGGTAGAAAATGCAATGAATGTCTGTGAAGGGTTCCCTCCCTTGTTCACTTAACACTGGTCATTTTAAGTGAAAATAAAAGGTCTTAAAAATCATTTTTTGCAAATCTCTACATGCTTGGTACACCTTTAAGAACAGTTTCTGCCCATTTTCAATCAAAATATTGAAAGTCATGTTTTTGATGAAAAATGCCAGGCCTATATCTGTATAACCTAAATTCAGATTTTTCAATATACGTCAAAATAAAAGGTCTTAGAAATCAATTTGTGCGTATCTCTACATGCTCGCTACACCTTTACGAACAGTTTCTGCCCATTTTTAATCAAAATTTTGAAAGTCATGTTTTTGGTAGAAAATGCAATGAATGTCTGTGAAGGGTTCCCTCCCTTGTTCACTTAACACTGGTCATTTTAAGTGAAAATAAAAGGTCTTAAAAATCATTTTTTGCAAATCTCTACATGCTTGGTACACCTTTAAGAACAGTTTCTGCCCATTTTCAATCAAAATATTGAAAGTCATGTTTTTGATGAAAAATGCCAGGCCTATATCTGTATAACCTAAATTCAGATTTTTCAATATACGTCAAAATAAAAGGTCTTAGAAATCAATTTGTGCGTATCTCTACATGCTCGCTACACCTTTACGAACAGTTTCTGCCCATTTTTAATCAAAATTTTGAAAGTCATGTTTTTGGTAGAAAATGCAATGAATGTCTGTGAAGGGTTCCCTCCCTTGTTCACTTAACACTGGTCATTTTAAGTGAAAATAAAAGGTCTTAAAAATCATTTTTTGCAAATCTCTACATGCTTGGTACACCTTTAAGAACAGTTTCTGCCCATTTTCAATCAAAATATTGAAAGTCATGTTTTTGATGAAAAATGCCAGGCCTATATCTGTATAACCTAAATTCAGATTTTTCAATATACGTCAAAATAAAAGGTCTTAGAAATCAATTTGTGCGTATCTCTACATGCTCGCTACACCTTTACGAACAGTTTCTGCCCATTTTTAATCAAAATTTTGAAAGTCATGTTTTTGGTAGAAAATGCAATGAATGTCTGTGAAGGGTTCCCTCCCTTGTTCACTTAACACTGGTCATTTTAAGTGAAAATAAAAGGTCTTAAAAATCATTTTTTGCAAATCTCTACATGCTTGGTACACCTTTAAGAACAGTTTTTGCCCATTTTCAATCAAAATGTTGAAAGTCATGTTTTTGATGAAAAATGTCAGGCCTATATCTGTATAACCTAAATTCAGATTTTTCAATATACGTCAAAATAAAAGGTCTTAGAAATCAATTTGTGCGTATCTCTACATGCTCGCTACACCTTTACCAACAGTTTCTGCCCATTTTTAATCAAAATTTTGAAAGTCATGTTTTTGGTAGAAAATGCAATGAATGTCTGTGAAGGGTTCCCTCCCTTGTTCACTTAACACTGGTCATTTTAAGTGAAAATAAAAGGTCTTAAAAATCATTTTTTGCAAATCTCTACATGCTTGGTACACCTTTAAGAACAGTTTCTGCCCATTTTCAATCAAAATATTGAAAGTCATGTTTTTGATGAAAAATGCCAGGTCTATATCTGTATAACCTAAATTCAGATTTTTCAATATACGTCAAAATAAAAGGTCTTAGAAATCAATTTGTGCGTATCTCTACATGCTCGCTACACCTTTACGAACAGTTTCTGCCCATTTTTAATCAAAATTTTGAAAGTCATGTTTTTGGTAGAAAATGCAATGAATGTCTGTGAAGGGTTCCCTCCCTTGTTCACTTAACACTGGTCATTTTAAGTGAAAATAAAAGGTCTTAAAAATCATTTTTTGCAAATCTCTACATGCTTGGTACACCTTTAAGAACAGTTTCTGCCCATTTTCAATCAAAATATTGAAAGTCATGTTTTTGATGAAAAATGCCAGGCCTATATCTGTATAACCTAAATTCAGATTTTTCAATATACGTCAAAATATAAGGTCTTAGAAATCAATTTGTGCGTATCTCTACATGCTCGCTACACCTTTACGAACAGTTTCTGCCCATTTTCAATCAAAATATTGAAAGTCATGTTTTTGATGAAAAATGCCAGGCCTATATCTGTATAACCTAAATTCAGATTTTTCAATATACGTCAAAATAAAAGGTCTTAGAAATCAATTTGTGCGTATCTCTACATGCTCGCTACACCTTTACGAACAGTTTCTGCCCATTTTTAATCAAAATTTTGAAAGTCATGTTTTTGGTAGAAAATGCAATGAATGTCTGTGAAGGGTTCCCTCCCTTGTTCACTTAACACTGGTCATTTTAAGTGAAAATAAAAGGTCTTAAAAATCATTTTTTGCAAATCTCTACATGCTTGGTACACCTTTAAGAACAGTTTCTGCCCATTTTCAATCAAAATATTGAAAGTCATGTTTTTGATGAAAAATGCCAGGCCTATATCTGTATAACCTAAATTCAGATTTTTCAATATACGTCAAAATATAAGGTCTTAGAAATCAATTTGTGCGTATCTCTACATGCTCGCTACACCTTTACGAACAGTTTCTGCCCATTTTTAATCAAAATTTTGAAAGTCATGTTTTTGGTAGAAAATGCAATGAATGTCTGTGAAGGGTTCCCTCCCTTGTTCACTTAACACTGGTCATTTTAAGTGAAAATAAAAGGTCTTAAAAATCATTTTTTGCAAATCTCTACATGCTTGGTACACCTTTAAGAACAGTTTCTGCCCATTTTCAATCAAAATATTGAAAGTCATGTTTTTGATGAAAAATGCCAGGCCTATATCTGTATAACCTAAATTCAGATTTTTCAATATACGTCAAAATAAAAGGTCTTAGAAATCAATTTGTGCGTATCTCTACATGCTCGCTACACCTTTACGAACAGTTTCTGCCCATTTTTAATCAAAATTTTGAAAGTCATGTTTTTGGTAGAAAATGCAATGAATGTCTGTGAAGGGTTCCCTCCCTTGTTCACTTAACACTGGTCATTTTAAGTGAAAATAAAAGGTCTTAAAAAACATTTTTTGCAAATCTCTACATGCTTGGTACACCTTTAAGAACAGTTTCTGCCCATTTTCAATCAAAATATTGAAAGTCATGTTTTTGATGAAAAATGCCAGGCCTATATCTGTATAACCTAAATTCAGATTTTTCAATATACGTCAAAATAAAAGGTCTTAGAAATCAATTTGTGCGTATCTCTACATGCTCGCTACACCTTTACGAACAGTTTCTGCCCATTTTTAATCAAAATTTTGAAAGTCATGTTTTTGGTAGAAAATGCAATGAATGTCTGTGAAGGGTTCCCTCCCTTGTTCACTTAACACTGGTCATTTTAAGTGAAAATAAAAGGTCTTAAAAATCATTTTTTGCAAATCTCTACATGCTTGGTACACCTTTAAGAACAGTTTCTGCCCATTTTCAATCAAAATATTGAAAGTCATGTTTTTGATGAAAAATGCCAGGCCTATATCTGTATAACCTAAATTCAGATTTTTCAATATACGTCAAAATAAAAGGTCTTAGAAATCAATTTGTGCATATCTCTACATGCTCGCTACACCTTTACGAACAGTTTCTGCCCATTTTTAATCAAAATTTTGAAAGTCATGTTTTTGGTAGAAAATGCAATGAATGTCTGTGAAGGGTTCCCTCCCTTGTTCACTTAACACTGGTCATTTTAAGTGAAAATAAATGGTCTTAAAAATCATTTTTTGCAAATCTCTACATGCTTGGTACACCTTTAAGAACAGTTTCTGCCCATTTTCAATCAAAATATTGAAAGTCATGTTTTTGATGAAAAATGCCAGGCCTATATCTGTATAACCTAAATTCAGATTTTTCAATATACGTCAAAATAAAAGGTCTTAGAAATCAATTTGTGCGTATCTCTACATGCTAGCTACACCTTTACGAACAGTTTCTGCCCATTTTTAATCAAAATTTTGAAAGTCATGTTTTTGGTAGAAAATGCAATGAATGTCTGTGAAGGGTTCCCTCCCTTGTTCACTTAACACTGGTCATTTTAAGTGAAAATAAAAGGTCTTAAAAATCATTTTTTGCAAATCTCTACATGCTTGGTACACCTTTAAGAACAGTTTCTGCCCATTTTCAATCAAAATATTGAAAGTCATGTTTTTGATGAAAAATGCCAGGCCTATATCTGTATAACCTAAATTCAGATTTTTCAATATACGTCAAAATAAAAGGTCTTAGAAATCAATTTGTGCGTATCTCTACATGCTCGCTACACCTTTACGAACAGTTTCTGCCCATTTTTAATCAAAATTTTGAAAGTCATGTTTTTGGTAGAAAATGCAATGAATGTCTGTGAAGGGTTCCCTCCCTTGTTCACTTAACACTGGTCATTTTAAGTGAAAATAAAAGGTCTTAAAAATCATTTTTTGCAAATCTCTACATGCTTGGTACACCTTTAAGAACAGTTTCTGCCCATTTTCAATCAAAATATTGAAAGTCATGTTTTTGATGAAAAATGCCAGGCCTATATCTGTATAACCTAAATTCAGATTTTTCAATATACGTCAAAATAAAAGGTCTTAGAAATCAATTTGTGCATATCTCTACATGCTCGCTACACCTTTACGAACAGTTTCTGCCCATTTTTAATCAAAATTTTGAAAGTCATGTTTTTGGTAGAAAATGCAATGAATGTCTGTGAAGGGTTCCCTCCCTTGTTCACTTAACACTGGTCATTTTAAGTGAAAATAAATGGTCTTAAAAATCATTTTTTGCAAATCTCTACATGCTTGGTACACCTTTAAGAACAGTTTCTGCCCATTTTCAATCAAAATATTGAAAGTCATGTTTTTGATGAAAAATGCCAGGCCTATATCTGTATAACCTAAATTCAGATTTTTCAATATACGTCAAAATAAAAGGTCTTAGAAATCAATTTGTGCGTATCTCTACATGCTCGCTACACCTTTACGAACAGTTTCTGCCCATTTTTAATCAAAATTTTGAAAGTCATGTTTTTGGTAGAAAATGCAATGAATGTCTGTGAAGGGTTCCCTCCCTTGTTCACTTAACACTGGTCATTTTAAGTGAAAATAAAAGGTCTTAAAAATCATTTTTTGCAAATCTCTACATGCTTGGTACACCTTTAAGAACAGTTTCTGCCCATTTTCAATCAAAATATTGAAAGTCATGTTTTTGATGAAAAATGCCAGGCCTATATCTGTGTAACCTAAATTCAGATTTTTCAATATACGTCAAAATAAAAGGTCTTAGAAATCAATTTGTGCGTATCTCTACATGCTCGCTACACCTTTACGAACAGTTTCTGCCCATTTTTAATCAAAATTTTGAAAGTCATGTTTTTGGTAGAAAATGCAATGAATGTCTGTGAAGGGTTCCCTCCCTTGTTCACTTAACACTGGTCATTTTAAGTGAAAATAAAAGGTCTTAAAAATCATTTTTTGCAAATCTCTACATGCTTGGTACACCTTTAAGAACAGTTTCTGCCCATTTTCAATCAAAATATTGAAAGTCATGTTTTTGATGAAAAATGCCAGGCCTATATCTGTATAACCTAAATTCAGATTTTTCAATATACGTCAAAATAAAAGGTCTTAGAAATCAATTTGTGCGTATCTCTACATGCTCGCTACACCTTTACAAACAGTTTCTGCCCATTTTTAATCAAAATTTTGAAAGTCATGTTTTTGGTAGAAAATGCAATGAATGTCTGTGAAGGGTTCCCTCCCTTGTTCACTTAACACTGGTCATTTTAAGTGAAAATAAATGGTCTTAAAAATCATTTTTTGCAAATCTCTACATGCTTGGTACACCTTTAAGAACAGTTTCTGCCCATTTTCAATCAAAATATTGAAAGTCATGTTTTTGATGAAAAATGCCAGGCCTATATCTGTATAACCTAAATTCAGATTTTTCAATATACGTCAAAATAAAAGGTCTTAGAAATCAATTTGTGCGTATCTCTACATGCTAGCTACACCTTTACGAACAGTTTCTGCCCATTTTTAATCAAAATTTTGAAAGTCATGTTTTTGGTAGAAAATGCAATGAATGTCTGTGAAGGGTTCCCTCCCTTGTTCACTTAACACTGGTCATTTTAAGTGAAAATAAAAGGTCTTAAAAATCATTTTTTGCAAATCTCTACATGCTTGGTACACCTTTAAGAACAGTTTCTGCCCATTTTCAATCAAAATATTGAAAGTCATGTTTTTGATGAAAAATGCCAGGCCTATATCTGTATAACCTAAATTCAGATTTTTCAATATACGTCAAAATAAAAGGTCTTAGAAATCAATTTGTGCGTATCTCTACATGCTCGCTACACCTTTACGAACAGTTTCTGCCCATTTTTAATCAAAATTTTGAAAGTCATGTTTTTGGTAGAAAATGCAATGAATGTCTGTGAAGGGTTCCCTCCCTTGTTCACTTAACACTGGTCATTTTAAGTGAAAATAAAAGGTCTTAAAAATCATTTTTTGCAAATCTCTACATGCTTGGTACACCTTTAAGAACAGTTTCTGCCCATTTTCAATCAAAATATTGAAAGTCATGTTTTTGATGAAAAATGCCAGGCCTATATCTGTATAACCTAAATTCAGATTTTTCAATATACGTCAAAATAAAAGGTCTTAGAAATCAATTTGTGCATATCTCTACATGCTCGCTACACCTTTACGAACAGTTTCTGCCCATTTTTAATCAAAATTTTGAAAGTCATGTTTTTGGTAGAAAATGCAATGAATGTCTGTGAAGGGTTCCCTCCCTTGTTCACTTAACACTGGTCATTTTAAGTGAAAATAAATGGTCTTAAAAATCATTTTTTGCAAATCTCTACATGCTTGGTACACCTTTAAGAACAGTTTCTGCCCATTTTCAATCAAAATATTGAAAGTCATGTTTTTGATGAAAAATGCCAGGCCTATATCTGTATAACCTAAATTCAGATTTTTCAATATACGTCAAAATAAAAGGTCTTAGAAATCAATTTGTGCGTATCTCTACATGCTCGCTACACCTTTACGAACAGTTTCTGCCCATTTTTAATCAAAATTTTGAAAGTCATGTTTTTGGTAGAAAATGCAATGAATGTCTGTGAAGGGTTCCCTCCCTTGTTCACTTAACACTGGTCATTTTAAGTGAAAATAAAAGGTCTTAAAAATCATTTTTTGCAAATCTCTACATGCTTGGTACACCTTTAAGAACAGTTTCTGCCCATTTTCAATCAAAATATTGAAAGTCATGTTTTTGATGAAAAATGCCAGGCCTATATCTGTATAACCTAAATTCAGATTTTTCAATATAAGTCAAAATAAAAGGTCTTAGAAATCAATTTGTGCGTATCTCTACATGCTCGCTACACCTTTACGAACAGTTTCTGCCCATTTTTAATCAAAATTTTGAAAGTCATGTTTTTGGTAGAAAATGCAATGAATGTCTGTGAAGGGTTCCCTCCCTTGTTCACTTAACACTGGTCATTTTAAGTGAAAATAAAAGGTCTTAAAAATCATTTTTTGCAAATCTCTACATGCTTGGTACACCTTTAAGAACAGTTTCTGCCCATTTTCAATCAAAATATTGAAAGTCATGTTTTTGATGAAAAATGCCAGGCCTATATCTGTATAACCTAAATTCAGATTTTTCAATATACGTCAAAATAAAAGGTCTTAGAAATCAATTTGTGCGTATCTCTACATGCTCGCTACACCTTTACGAACAGTTTCTGCCCATTTTTAATCAAAATTTTGAAAGTCATGTTTTTGGTAGAAAATGCAATGAATGTCTGTGAAGGGTTCCCTCCCTTGTTCACTTAACACTGGTCATTTTAAGTGAAAATAAAAGGTCTTAAAAATCATTTTTTGCAAATCTCTACATGCTTGGTACACCTTTAAGAACAGTTTCTGCCCATTTTCAATCAAAATATTGAAAGTCATGTTTTTGATGAAAAATGCCAGGCCTATATCTGTATAACCTAAATTCAGATTTTTCAATATACGTCAAAATAAAAGGTCTTAGAAATCAATTTGTGCGTATCTCTACATGCTCGCTACACCTTTACGAACAGTTTCTGCCCATTTTTAATCAAAATTTTGAAAGTCATGTTTTTGGTAGAAAATGCAATGAATGTCTGTGAAGGGTTCCCTCCCTTGTTCACTTAACACTGGTCATTTTAAGTGAAAATAAAAGGTCTTAAAAATCATTTTTTGCAAATCTCTACATGCTTGGTACACCTTTAAGAACAGTTTCTGCCCATTTTCAATCAAAATATTGAAAGTCATGTTTTTGATGAAAAATGCCAGGCCTATATCTGTATAACCTAAATTCAGATTTTTCAATATATGTCAAAATAAAAGGTCTTAGAAATCAATTTGTGCGTATCTCTACATGCTCGCTACACCTTTACGAACAGTTTCTGCCCATTTTTAATCAAAATTTTGAAAGTCATGTTTTTGGTAGAAAATGCAATGAATGTCTGTGAAGGGTTCCCTCCCTTGTTCACTTAACACTGGTCATTTTAAGTGAAAATAAAAGGTCTTAAAAATCATTTTTTGCAAATCTCTACATGCTTGGTACACCTTTAAGAACAGTTTCTGCCCATTTTCAATCAAAATATTGAAAGTCATGTTTTTGATGAAAAATGCCAGGCCTATATCTGTATAACCTAAATTCAGATTTTTCAATATACGTCAAAATAAAAGGTCTTAGAAATCAATTTGTGCATATCTCTACATGCTCGCTACACCTTTACGAACAGTTTCTGCCCATTTTTAATCAAAATTTTGAAAGTCATGTTTTTGGTAGAAAATGCAATGAATGTCTGTGAAGGGTTCCCTCCCTTGTTCACTTAACACTGGTCATTTAAGTGAAAATAAATGGTCTTAAAAATCATTTTTTGCAAATCTCTACATGCTTGGTACACCTTTAAGAACAGTTTCTGCCCATTTTCAATCAAAATATTGAAAGTCATGTTTTTGATGAAAAATGCCAGGCCTATATCTGTATAACCTAAATTCAGATTTTTCAATATACGTCAAAATAAAAGGTCTTAGAAATCAATTTGTGCGTATCTCTACATGCTCGCTACACCTTTACGAACAGTTTCTGCCCATTTTTAATCAAAATTTTGAAAGTCATGTTTTTGGTAGAAAATGCAATGAATGTCTGTGAAGGGTTCCCTCCCTTGTTCACTTAACACTGGTCATTTTAAGTGAAAATAAAAGGTCTTAAAAATAATTTTTTGCAAATCTCTACATGCTTGGTACACCTTTAAGAACAGTTTCTGCCCATTTTCAATCAAAATATTGAAAGTCATGTTTTTGATGAAAAATGCCAGGCCTATATCTGTATAACCTAAATTCAGATTTTTCAATATACGTCAAAATAAAAGGTCTTAGAAATCAATTTGTGCGTATCTCTACATGCTCGCTACACCTTTACGAACAGTTTCTGCCCATTTTTAATCAAAATTTTGAAAGTCATGTTTTTGGTAGAAAATGCAATGAATGTCTGTGAAGGGTTCCCTCCCTTGTTCACTTAACACTGGTCATTTTAAGTGAAAATAAAAGGTCTTAAAAATCATTTTTTGCAAATCTCTACATGCTTGGTACACCTTTAAGAACAGTTTCTGCCCATTTTCAATCAAAATATTGAAAGTCATGTTTTTGATGAAAAATGCCAGGCCTATATCTGTATAACCTAAATTCAGATTTTTCAATATACGTCAAAATAAAAGGTCTTAGAAATCAATTTGTGCGTATCTCTACATGCTCGCTACACCTTTACGAACAGTTTCTGCCCATTTTTAATCAAAATTTTGAAAGTCATGTTTTTGGTAGAAAATGCAATGAATGTCTGTGAAGGGTTCCCTCCCTTGTTCACTTAACACTGGTCATTTTAAGTGAAAATAAAAGGTCTTAAAAATCATTTTTTGCAAATCTCTACATGCTTGGTACACCTTTAAGAACAGTTTCTGCCCATTTTCAATCAAAATATTGAAAGTCATGTTTTTGATGAAAAATGCCAGGCCTATATCTGTATAACCTAAATTCAGATTTTTCAATATACGTCAAAATAAAAGGTCTTAGAAATCAACTTGTGCATATCTCTACATGCTCGCTACACCTTTACGAACAGTTTCTGCCCATTTTTAATCAAAATTTTGAAAGTCATGTTTTTGGTAGAAAATGCAATGAATGTCTGTGAAGGGTTCCCTCCCTTGTTCACTTAACACTGGTCATTTTAAGTGAAAATAAAAGGTCTTAAAAATCATTTTTTGCAAATCTCTACATGCTTGGTACACCTTTAAGAACAGTTTCTGCCCATTTTCAATCAAAATATTGAAAGTCATGTTTTTGATGAAAAATGCCAGGCCTATATCTGTATAACCTAAATTCAGATTTTTCAATATACGTCAAAATAAAAGGTCTTAGAAATCAACTTGTGCATATCTCTACATGCTCGCTACACCTTTACGAACAGTTTCTGCCCATTTTTAATCAAAATTTTGAAAGTCATGTTTTTGGTAGAAAATGCAATGAATGTCTGTGAAGGGTTCCCTCCCTTGTTCACTTAACACTGGTCATTTTAAGTGAAAATAAAAGGTCTTCAAAATCATTTTTTGCAAATCTCTACATGCTTGGTACACCTTTAAGAACAGTTTCTGCCCATTTTCAATCAAAATATTGAAAGTCATGTTTTTGATGAAAAATGCCAGGCCTATATCTGTATAACCTAAATTCAGATTTTTCAATATACGTCAAAATAAAAGGTCTTAGAAATCAATTTGTGCGTATCTCTACATGCTCGCTACACCTTTACGAACAGTTTCTGCCCATTTTTAATCAAAATTTTGAAAGTCATGTTTTTGGTAGAAAATGCAATGAATGTCTGTGAAGGGTTCCCTCCCTTGTTCACTTAACACTGGTCATTTTAAGTGAAAATAAAAGGTCTTAAAAATCATTTTTTGCAAATCTCTACATGCTTGGTACACCTTTAAGAACAGTTTCTGCCCATTTTCAATCAAAATATTGAAAGTCATGTTTTTGATGAAAAATGCCAGGCCTATATCTGTATAACCTAAATTCAGATTTTTCAATATACGTCAAAATAAAAGGTCTTAGAAATCAATTTGTGCGTATCTCTACATGCTCGCTACACCTTTACGAACAGTTTCTGCCCATTTTTAATCAAAATTTTGAAAGTCATGTTTTTGGTAGAAAATGCAATGAATGTCTGTGAAGGGTTCCCTCCCTTGTTCACTTAACACTGGTCATTTTAAGTGAAAATAAAAGGTCTTCAAAATCATTTTTTGCAAATCTCTACATGCTTGGTACACCTTTAAGAACAGTTTCTGCCCCTTTTCAATCAAAATATTGAAAGTCATGTTTTTGATGAAAAATGCCAGGCCTATATCTGTATAACCTAAATTCAGATTTTTCAATATACGTCAAAATAAAAGGTCTTAGAAATCAATTTGTGCGTATCTCTACATGCTCGCTACACCTTTACGAACAGTTTCTGCCCATTTTTAATCAAAATTTTGAAAGTCATGTTTTTGGTAGAAAATGCAATGAATGTCTGTGAAGGGTTCCCTCCCTTGTTCACTTAACACTGGTCATTTTAAGTGAAAATAAAAGGTCTGAAAAATCATTTTTTGCAAATCTCTACATGCTTGGTAAACCTTTATGAACAGTTTCTGCCCATTTTCAATCAAAATATTGAAAGTCATGTTTTTGATGAAAAATGCCAGGCCTATATCTGTATAACCTAAATTCAGATTTTTCAATATACGTCAAAATAAAAGGTCTTAGAAATCAATTTGTGCGTATCTCTACATGCTCGCTACACCTTTACGAACAGTTTCTGCCCATTTTTAATCAAAATTTTGAAAGTCATGTTTTTGGTAGAAAATGCAATGAATGTCTGTGAAGGGTTCCCTCCCTTGTTCACTTAACACTGGTCATTTTAAGTGAAAATAAAAGGTCTTAAAAATCATTTTTTGCAAATCTCTACATGCTTGGTACACCTTTAAGAACAGTTTCTGCCCATTTTCAATCAAAATATTGAAAGTCATGTTTTTGATGAAAAATGCCAGGCCTATATCTGTATAACCTAAATTCAGATTTTTCAATATACGTCAAAATAAAAGGTCTTAGAAATCAATTTGTGCGTATCTCTACATGCTCGCTACACCTTTACGAACAGTTTCTGCCCATTTTTAATCAAAATTTTGAAAGTCATGTTTTTGGTAGAAAATGCAATGAATGTCTGTGAAGGGTTCCCTCCCTTGTTCACTTAACACTGGTCATTTTAAGTGAAAATAAAAGGTCTTAAAAATCATTTTTTGCAAATCTCTACATGCTTGGTACACCTTTAAGAACAGTTTCTGCCCATTTTCAATCAAAATATTGAAAGTCATGTTTTTGATGAAAAATGCCAGGCCTATATCTGTATAACCTAAATTCAGATTTTTCAATATACGTCAAAATAAAAGGTCTTAGAAATCAATTTGTGCGTATCTCTACATGCTCGCTACACCTTTACGAACAGTTTCTGCCCATTTTTAATCAAAATTTTGAAAGTCATGTTTTTGGTAGAAAATGCAATGAATGTCTGTGAAGGGTTCCCTCCCTTGTTCACTTAACACTGGTCATTTTAAGTGAAAATAAAAGGTCTTAAAAATCATTTTTTGCAAATCTCTACATGCTTGGTACACCTTTAAGAACAGTTTCTGCCCATTTTCAATCAAAATATTGAAAGTCATGTTTTTGATGAAAAATGCCAGGCCTATATCTGTATAACCTAAATTCAGATTTTTCAATATAAGTCAAAATAAAAGGTCTTAGAAATCAATTTGTGCGTATCTCTACATGCTCGCTACACCTTTACGAACAGTTTCTGCCCATTTTTAATCAAAATTTTGAAAGTCATGTTTTTGGTAGAAAATGCAATGAATGTCTGTGAAGGGTTCCCTCCCTTGTTCACTTAACACTGGTCATTTTAAGTGAAAATAAAAGGTCTTAAAAATCAATTTTTGCAAATCTCTACATGCTTGGTACACCTTTAAGAACAGTTTCTGCCCATTTTCAATCAAAATATTGAAAGTCATGTTTTTGATGAAAAATGCCAGGCCTATATCTGTATAACCTAAATTCAGATTTTTCAATATACGTCAAAATAAAAGGTCTTAAAAATCAATTTGTGCGTATCTCTACATGCTCGCTACACCTTTACGAACAGTTTCTGCCCATTTTTAATCAAAATTTTGAAAGTCATGTTTTTGGTAGAAAATGCAATGAATGTCTGTGAAGGGTTCCCTCCCTTGTTCACTTAACACTGGTCATTTTAAGTGAAAATAAAAGGTCTTAAAAATCATTTTTTGCAAATCTCTACATGCTTGGTACACCTTTAAGAACAGTTTCTGCCCATTTTCAATCAAAATATTGAAAGTCATGTTTTTGATGAAAAATGCCAGGCCTATATCTGTATAACCTAAATTCAGATTTTTCAATATACGTCAAAATAAAAGGTCTTAGAAATCAATTTGTGCGTATCTCTACATGCTCGCTACACCTTTACGAACAGTTTCTGCCCATTTTTAATCAAAATTTTGAAAGTCATGTTTTTGGTAGAAAATGCAATGAATGTCTGTGAAGGGTTCCCTCCCTTGTTCACTTAACACTGGTCATTTTAAGTGAAAATAAAAGGTCTTAAAAATCATTTTTTGCAAATCTCTACATGCTTGGTACACCTTTAAGAACAGTTTCTGCCCATTTTCAATCAAAATATTGAAAGTCATGTTTTTGATGAAAAATGCCAGGCCTATATCTGTATAACCTAAATTCAGATTTTTCAATATACGTCAAAATAAAAGGTCTTAGAAATCAATTTGTGCATATCTCTACATGCTCGCTACACCTTTACGAACAGTTTCTGCCCATTTTTAATCAAAATTTTGAAAGTCATGTTTTTGGTAGAAAATGCAATGAATGTCTGTGAAGGGTTCCCTCCCTTGTTCACTTAACACTGGTCATTTTAAGTGAAAATAAAAGGTCTTAAAAATCATTTTTTGCAAATCTCTACATGCTTGGTACACCTTTAAGAACAGTTTCTGCCCATTTTCAATCAAAATATTGAAAGTCATGTTTTTGATGAAAAATGCCAGGCCTATATCTGTATAACCTAAATTCAGATTTTTCAATATACGTCAAAATAAAAGGTCTTAGAAATCAATTTGTGCGTATCTCTACATGCTCGCTACACCTTTACGAACAGTTTCTGCCCATTTTTAATCAAAATTTTGAAAGTCATGTTTTTGGTAGAAAATGCAATGAATGTCTGTGAAGGGTTCCCTCCCTTGTTCACTTAACACTGGTCATTTTAAGTGAAAATAAAAGGTCTTAAAAATCATTTTTTGCAAATCTCTACATGCTTGGTACACCTTTAAGAACAGTTTCTGCCCATTTTCAATCAAAATATTGAAAGTCATGTTTTTGATGAAAATGCCAGGCCTATATCTGTATAACCTAAATTCAGATTTTTCAATATACGTCAAAATAAAAGGTCTTAGAAATCAATTTGTGCGTATCTCTACATGCTCGCTACACCTTTACGAACAGTTTCTGCCCATTTTTAATCAAAATTTTGAAAGTCATGTTTTTGGTAGAAAATGCAATGAATGTCTGTGAAGGGTTCCCTCCCTTGTTCACTTAACACTGGTCATTTTAAGTGAAAATAAAAGGTCTGAAAAATCATTTTTTGCAAATCTCTACATGCTTGGTACACCTTTAAGAACAGTTTCTGCCCATTTTCAATCAAAATATTGAAAGTCATGTTTTTGATGAAAAATGCCAGGCCTATATCTGTATAACCTAAATTCAGATTTTTCAATATACGTCAAAATAAAAGGTCTTAGAAATCAATTTGTGCGTATCTCTACATGCTCGCTACACCTTTACGAACAGTTTCTGCCCATTTTTAATCAAAATTTTGAAAGTCATGTTTTTGGTAGAAAATGCAATGAATGTCTGTGAAGGGTTCCCTCCCTTGTTCACTTAACACTGGTCATTTTAAGTGAAAATAAAAGGTCTGAAAAATCATTTTTTGCAAATCTCTACATGCTTGGTACACCTTTATGAACAGTTTCTGCCCATTTTCAATCAAAATATTGAAAGTCATGTTTTTGATGAAAAATGCCAGGCCTATATCTGTATAACCTAAATTCAGATTTTTCAATATACGTCAAAATAAAAGGTCTTAGAAATCAATTTGTGCGTATCTCTACATGCTCGCTACACCTTTACGAACAGTTTCTGCCCATTTTTAATCAAAATTTTGAAAGTCATGTTTTTGGTAGAAAATGCAATGAATGTCTGTGAAGGGTTCCCTCCCTTGTTCACTTAACACTGGTCATTTTAAGTGAAAATAAAAGGTCTTAAAAATCATTTTTTGCAAATCTCTACATGCTTGGTACACCTTTAAGAACAGTTTCTGCCCATTTTCAATCAAAATATTGAAAGTCATGTTTTTGATGAAAAATGCCAGGCCTATATCTGTATAACCTAAATTCAGATTTTTCAATATACGTCAAAATAAAAGGTCTTAGAAATCAATTTGTGCATATCTCTACATGCTCGCTACACCTTTACGAACAGTTTCTGCCCATTTTTAATCAAAATTTTGAAAGTCATGTTTTTGGTAGAAAATGCAATGAATGTCTGTGAAGGGTTCCCTCCCTTGTTCACTTAACACTGGTCATTTTAAGTGAAAATAAAAGGTCTTAAAAATCATTTTTTGCAAATCTCTACATGCTTGGTACACCTTTAAGAACAGTTTCTGCCCATTTTCAATCAAAATATTGAAAGTCATGTTTTTGATGAAAAATGCCAGGCCTATATCTGTATAACCTAAATTCAGATTTTTCAATATACGTCAAAATAAAAGGTCTTAGAAATCAATTTGTGCGTATCTCTACATGCTCGCTACACCTTTACGAACAGTTTCTGCCCATTTTTAATCAAAATTTTGAAAGTCATGTTTTTGGTAGAAAATGCAATGAATGTCTGTGAAGGGTTCCCTCCCTTGTTCACTTAACACTGGTCATTTTAAGTGAAAATAAAAGGTCTTAAAAATCATTTTTTGCAAATCTCTACATGCTTGGTACACCTTTAAGAACAGTTTCTGCCCATTTTCAATCAAAATATTGAAAGTCATGTTTTTGATGAAAATGCCAGGCCTATATCTGTATAACCTAAATTCAGATTTTTCAATATACGTCAAAATAAAAGGTCTTAGAAATCAATTTGTGCGTATCTCTACATGCTCGCTACACCTTTACGAACAGTTTCTGCCCATTTTTAATCAAAATTTTGAAAGTCATGTTTTTGGTAGAAAATGCAATGAATGTCTGTGAAGGGTTCCCTCCCTTGTTCACTTAACACTGGTCATTTTAAGTGAAAATAAAAGGTCTGAAAAATCATTTTTTGCAAATCTCTACATGCTTGGTACACCTTTATGAACAGTTTCTGCCCATTTTCAATCAAAATATTGAAAGTCATGTTTTTGATGAAAAATGCCAGGCCTATATCTGTATAACCTAAATTCAGATTTTTCAATATACGTCAAAATAAAAGGTCTTAGAAATCAATTTGTGCGTATCTCTACATGCTCGCTACACCTTTACGAACAGTTTCTGCCCATTTTTAATCAAAATTTTGAAAGTCATGTTTTTGGTAGAAAATGCAATGAATGTCTGTGAAGGGTTCCCTCCCTTGTTCACTTAACACTGGTCATTTTAAGTGAAAATAAAAGGTCTTAAAAATCAATTTTTGCAAATCTCTACATGCTTGGTACACCTTTAAGAACAGTTTCTGCCCATTTTCAATCAAAATATTGAAAGTCATGTTTTTGATGAAAAATGCCAGGCCTATATCTGTATAACCTAAATTCAGATTTTTCAATATACGTCAAAATAAAAGGTCTTAGAAATCAATTTGTGCATATCTCTACATGCTCGCTTCACCTTTACGAACAGTTTCTGCCCATTTTTAATCAAAATTTTGAAAGTCATGTTTTTGGTAGTAAATGCAATGAATGTCTGTGAAGGGTTCCCTCCCTTGTTCACTTAACACTGGTCATTTTAAGTGAAAATAAAAGGTCTTAAAAATCATTTTTTGCAAATCTCTACATGCTTGGTACACCTTTAAGAACAGTTTCTGCCCATTTTCAATCAAAATATTGAAAGTCATGTTTTTGATGAAAAATGCCAGGCCTATATCTGTATAACCTAAATTCAGATTTTTCAATATACGTCAAAATAAAAGGTCTTAGAAATCAATTTGTGCGTATCTCTACATGCTCGCTACACCTTTACGAACAGTTTCTGCCCATTTTTAATCAAAATTTTGAAAGTCATGTTTTTGTTAGAAAATGCAATGAATGTCTGTGAAGGGTTCCCTCCCTTGTTCACTTAACACTGGTCATTTTAAGTGAAAATAAAAGGTCTGAAAAATCATTTTTTGCAAATCTCTACATGCTTGGTACACCTTTAAGAACAGTTTCTGCCCATTTTCAATCAAAATATTGAAAGTCATGTTTTTGATGAAAAATGCCAGGCCTATATCTGTATAACCTAAATTCAGATTTTTCAATATACGTCAAAATAAAAGGTCTTAGAAATCAATTTGTGCGTATCTCTACATGCTCGCTACACCTTTACGAACAGTTTCTGCCCATTTTTAATCAAAATTTTGAAAGTCATGTTTTTGGTAGAAAATGCAATGAATGTCTGTGAAGGGTTCCCTCCCTTGTTCACTTAACACTGGTCATTTTAAGTGAAAATAAAAGGTCTTAAAAATCATTTTTTGCAAATCTCTACATGCTTGGTACACCTTTAAGAACAGTTTCTGCCCATTTTCAATCAAAATATTGAAAGTCATGTTTTTGATGAAAAATGCCAGGCCTATATCTGTATAACCTAAATTCAGATTTTTCAATATACGTCAAAATAAAAGGTCTTAGAAATCAATTTGTGCGTATCTCTACATGCTCGCTACACCTTTACGAACAGTTTCTGCCCATTTTTAATCAAAATTTTGAAAGTCATGTTTTTGGTAGAAAATGCAATGAATGTCTGTGAAGGGTTCCCTCCCTTGTTCACTTAACACTGGTCATTTTAAGTGAAAATAAAAGGTCTTAGAAATCAATTTGTGCGTATCTCTACATGCTCGCTACACCTTTACGAACAGTTTCTGCCCATTTTTAATCAAAATTTTGAAAGTCATGTTTTTGTTAGAAAATGCAATGAATGTCTGTGAAGGGTTCCCTCCCTTGTTCACTTAACACTGGTCATTTTAAGTGAAAATAAAAGGTCTGAAAAATCATTTTTTGCAAATCTCTACATGCTTGGTACACCTTTATGAACAGTTTCTGCCCATTTTCAATCAAAATATTGAAAGTCATGTTTTTGATGAAAAATGCCAGGCCTATATCTGTATAACCTAAATTCAGATTTTTCAATATACGTCAAAATAAAAGGTCTTAGAAATCAATTTGTGCGTATCTCTACATGCTCGCTACACCTTTACGAACAGTTTCTGCCCATTTTTAATCAAAATTTTGAAAGTCATGTTTTTGGTAGAAAATGCAATGAATGTCTGTGAAGGGTTCCCTCCCTTGTTCACTTAACACTGGTCATTTTAAGTGAAAATAAAAGGTCTTAAAAATCATTTTTTGCAAATCTCTACATGCTTGGTACACCTTTAAGAACAGTTTCTGCCCATTTTCAATCAAAATATTGAAAGTCATGTTTTTGATGAAAAATGCCAGGCCTATATCTGTATAACCTAAATTCAGATTTTTCAATATACGTCAAAATAAAAGGTCTTAGAAATCAATTTGTGCATATCTCTACATGCTCGCTACACCTTTACGAACAGTTTCTGCCCATTTTTAATCAAAATTTTTAAAGTCATGTTTTTGGTAGAAAATGCAATGAATGTCTGTGAAGGGTTCCCTCCCTTGTTCACTTAACACTGGTCATTTTAAGTGAAAATAAAAGGTCTTAAAAATCATTTTTTGCAAATCTCTACATGCTTGGTACACCTTTAAGAACAGTTTCTGCCCATTTTCAATCAAAATATTGAAAGTCATGTTTTTGATGAAAAATGCCAGGCCTATATCTGTATAACCTAAATTCAGATTTTTCAATATACGTCAAAATAAAAGGTCTTAGAAATCAATTTGTGCGTATCTCTACATGCTCGCTACACCTTTACGAACAGTTTCTGCCCATTTTTAATCAAAATTTTGAAAGTCATGTTTTTGGTAGAAAATGCAATGAATGTCTGTGAAGGGTTCCCTCCCTTGTTCACTTAACACTGGTCATTTTAAGTGAAAATAAAAGGTCTTAAAAATAATTTTTTGCAAATCTCTACATGCTTGGTACACCTTTAAGAACAGTTTCTGCCCATTTTCAATCAAAATATTGAAAGTCATGTTTTTGATGAAAAATGCCAGGCCTATATCTGTATAACCTAAATTCAGATTTTTCAATATACGTCAAAATAAAAGGTCTTAGAAATCAATTTGTGCGTATCTCTACATGCTCGCTACACCTTTACGAACAGTTTCTGCCCATTTTTAATCAAAATTTTGAAAGCCATGTTTTTGGTAGAAAATGCAATGAATGTCTGTGAAGGGTTCCCTCCCTTGTTCACTTAACACTGGTCATTTTAAGTGAAAATAAAAGGTCTTAAAAATCATTTTTTGCAAATCTCTACATGCTTGGTACACCTTTAAGAACAGTTTCTGCCCATTTTCAATCAAAATATTGAAAGTCATGTTTTTGATGAAAAATGCCAGGCCTATATCTGTATAACCTAAATTCAGATTTTTCAATATACGTCAAAATAAAAGGTCTTAGAAATCAATTTGTGCGTATCTCTACATGCTCGCTACACCTTTACGAACAGTTTCTGCCCATTTTTAATCAAAATTTTGAAAGTCATGTTTTTGGTAGAAATGCAATGAATGTCTGTGAAGGGTTCCCTCCCTTGTTCACTTAACACTGGTCATTTTAAGTGAAAATAAAAGGTCTTAAAAATCATTTTTTGCAAATCTCTACATGCTTGGTACACCTTTAAGAACAGTTTCTGCCCATTTTCAATCAAAATAATGAAAGTCATGTTTTTGATGAAAAATGCCAGGCCTATATCTGTATAACCTAAATTCAGATTTTTCAATATACGTCAAAATAAAAGGTCTTAGAAATCAATTTGTGCGTATCTCTACATGCTCGCTACACCTTTACGAACAGTTTCTGCCCATTTTTAATCAAAATTTTGAAAGTCATGTTTTTGGTAGAAAATGCAATGAATGTCTGTGAAGGGTTCCCTCCCTTGTTCACTTAACACTGGTCATTTTAAGTGAAAATAAAAGGTCTTAAAAATCATTTTTTGCAAATCTCTACATGCTTGGTACACCTTTAAGAACAGTTTCTGCCCATTTTCAATCAAAATATTGAAAGTCATGTTTTTGATGAAAAATGCCAGGCCTATATCTGTATAACCTAAATTCAGATTTTTCAATATACGTCAAAATAAAAGGTCTTAGAAATCAATTTGTGCGTATCTCTACATGCTCGCTACACCTTTACGAACAGTTTCTGCCCATTTTTAATCAAAATTTTGAAAGTCATGTTTTTGGTAGAAAATGCAATGAATGTCTGTGAAGGGTTCCCTCCCTTGTTCACTTAACACTGGTCATTTTAAGTGAAAATAAAAGGTCTTAAAAATCATTTTTTGCAAATCTCTACATGCTTGGTACACCTTTAAGAACAGTTTCTGCCCATTTTCAATCAAAATATTGAAAGTCATGTTTTTGATGAAAAATGCCAGGCCTATATCTGTATAACCTAAATTCAGATTTTTCAATATACGTCAAAATAAAAGGTCTTAGAAATCAATTTGTGCGTATCTCTACATGCTCGCTACACCTTTACGAACAGTTTCTGCCCATTTTTAATCAAAATTTTGAAAGTCATGTTTTTGGTAGAAAATGCAATGAATGTCTGTGAAGGGTTCCCTCCCTTGTTCACTTAACACTGGTCATTTTAAGTGAAAATAAAAGGTCTTAAAAATCATTTTTTGCAAATCTCTACATGCTTGGTACACCTTTAAGAACAGTTTCTGCCCATTTTCAATCAAAATATTGAAAGTCATGTTTTTGATGAAAAATGCCAGGCCTATATCTGTATAACCTAAATTCAGATTTTTCAATATACGTCAAAATAAAAGGTCTTAGAAATCAATTTGTGCGTATCTCTACATGCTCGCTACACCTTTACGAACAGTTTCTGCCCATTTTTAATCAAAATTTTGAAAGTCATGTTTTTGGTAGAAAATGCAATGAATGTCTGTGAAGGGTTTCCTCCCTTGTTCACTTAACACTGGTCATTTTAAGTGAAAATAAAAGGTCTTAAAAATCATTTTTTGCAAATCTCTACATGCTTGGTACACCTTTAAGAACAGTTTCTGCCCATTTTCAATCAAAATATTGAAAGTCATGTTTTTGATGAAAAATGCCAGGCCTATATCTGTATAACCTAAATTCAGATTTTTCAATATACGTCAAAATAAAAGGTCTTAGAAATCAATTTGTGCGTATCTCTACATGCTCGCTACACCTTTACGAACAGTTTCTGCCCATTTTTAATCAAAATTTTGAAAGTCATGTTTTTGGTAGAAAATGCAATGAATGTCTGTGAAGGGTTCCCTCCCTTGTTCACTTAACACTGGTCATTTTAAGTGAAAATAAAAGGTCTTAAAAATCATTTTTTGCAAATCTCTACATGCTTGGTACACCTTTAAGAACAGTTTCTGCCCATTTTCAATCAAAATATTGAAAGTCATGTTTTTGATGAAAAATGCCAGGCCTATATCTGTATAACCTAAATTCAGATTTTTCAATATACGTCAAAATAAAAGGTCTTAGAAATCAATTTGTGCGTATCTCTACATGCTCGCTACACCTTTACGAACAGTTTCTGCCCATTTTTAATCAAAATTTTGAAAGTCATGTTTTTGGTAGAAAATGCAATGAATGTCTGTGAAGGGTTCCCTCCCTTGTTCACTTAACACTGGTCATTTTAAGTGAAAATAAAAGGTCTTAAAAATCATTTTTTGCAAATCTCTACATGCTTGGTACACCTTTAAGAACAGTTTCTGCCCATTTTCAATCAAAATATTGAAAGTCATGTTTTTGATGAAAAATGCCAGGCCTATATCTGTATAACCTAAATTCAGATTTTTCAATATACGTCAAAATAAAAGGTCTTAGAAATCAATTTGTGCGTATCTCTACATGCTCGCTACACCTTTACGAACAGTTTCTGCCCATTTTTAATCAAAATTTTGAAAGTCATGTTTTTGGTAGAAAATGCAATGAATGTCTGTGAAGGGTTCCCTCCCTTGTTCACTTAACACTGGTCATTTTAAGTGAAAATAAAAGGTCTTAAAAATCATTTTTTGCAAATCTCTACATGCTTGGTACACCTTTAAGAACAGTTTCTGCCCATTTTCAATCAAAATATTGAAAGTCATGTTTTTGATGAAAAATGCCAGGCCTATATCTGTATAACCTAAATTCAGATTTTTCAATATATGTCAAAATAAAAGGTCTTAGAAATCAATTTGTGCGTATCTCTACATGCTCGCTACACCTTTACGAACAGTTTCTGCCCATTTTTAATCAAAATTTTGAAAGTCATGTTTTTGGTAGAAAATGCAATGAATGTCTGTGAAGGGTTCCCTCCCTTGTTCACTTAACACTGGTCATTTTAAGTGAAAATAAAAGGTCTTAAAAATCATTTTTTGCAAATCTCTACATGCTTGGTACACCTTTAAGAACAGTTTCTGCCCATTTTCAATCAAAATATTGAAAGTCATGTTTTTGATGAAAAATGCCAGGCCTATATCTGTATAACCTAAATTCAGATTTTTCAATATACGTCAAAATAAAAGGTCTTAGAAATCAATTTGTGCGTATCTCTACATGCTCGCTACACCTTTACGAACAGTTTCTGCCCATTTTTAATCAAAATTTTGAAAGTCATGTTTTTGGTAGAAAATGCAATGAATGTCTGTGAAGGGTTCCCTCCCTTGTTCACTTAACACTGGTCATTTTAAGTGAAAATAAAAGGTCTTAAAAATCATTTTTTGCAAATCTCTACATGCTTGGTACACCTTTAAGAACAGTTTCTGCCCATTTTCAATCAAAATATTGAAAGTCATGTTTTTGATGAAAAATGCCAGGCCTATATCTGTATAACCTAAATTCAGATTTTTCAATATACGTCAAAATAAAAGGTCTTAGAAATCAATTTGTGCGTATCTCTACATGCTCGCTACACCTTTACGAACAGTTTCTGCCCATTTTTAATCAAAATTTTGAAAGTCATGTTTTTGGTAGAAAATGCAATGAATGTCTGTGAAGGGTTCCCTCCCTTGTTCACTTAACACTGGTCATTTTAAGTGAAAATAAAAGGTCTTAAAAATCATTTTTTGCAAATCTCTACATGCTTGGTACACCTTTAAGAACAGTTTCTGCCCATTTTCAATCAAAATATTGAAAGTCATGTTTTGGATGAAAAATGCCAGGCCTATATCTGTATAACCTAAATTCAGATTTTTCAATATACTTCAAAATAAAAGGTCTTAGAAATCAATTTGTGCGTATCTCTACATGCTCGCTACACCTTTACGAACAGTTTCTGCCCATTTTTAATCAAAATTTTGAAAGTCATGTTTTTGGTAGAAAATGCAATGAATGTCTGTGAAGGGTTCCCTCCCTTGTTCACTTAACACTGGTCATTTTAAGTGAAAATAAAAGGTCTTAAAAATCATTTTTTGCAAATCTCTACATGCTTGGTACACCTTTAAGAACAGTTTCTGCCCATTTTCAATCAAAATATTGAAAGTCATGTTTTTGATGAAAAATGCCAGGCCTATATCTGTATAACCTAAATTCAGATTTTTCAATATACGTCAAAATAAAAGGTCTTAGAAATCAATTTGTGCGTATCTCTACATGCTCGCTACACCTTTACGAACAGTTTCTGCCCATTTTTAATCAAAATTTTGAAAGTCATGTTTTTGGTAGAAAATGCAATGAATGTCTGTGAAGGGTTCCCTCCCTTGTTCACTTAACACTGGTCATTTTAAGTGAAAATAAAAGGTCTTAAAAATCATTTTTTGCAAATCTCTACATGCTTGGTACACCTTTAAGAACAGTTTCTGCCCATTTTCAATCAAAATATTGAAAGTCATGTTTTTGATGAAAAATGCCAGGCCTATATCTGTATAACCTAAATTCAGATTTTTCAATATACGTCAAAATAAAAGGTCTTAGAAATCAATTTGTGCGTATCTCTACATGCTCGCTACACCTTTACGAACAGTTTCTGCCCATTTTTAATCAAAATTTTGAAAGTCATGTTTTTGGTAGAAAATGCAATGAATGTCTGTGAAGGGTTCCCTCCCTTGTTCACTTAACACTGGTCATTTTAAGTGAAAATAAAAGGTCTTAAAAATCATTTTTTGCAAATCTCTACATGCTTGGTACACCTTTAAGAACAGTTTCTGCCCATTTTCAATCAAAATATTGAAAGTCATGTTTTTGATGAAAAATGCCAGGCCTATATCTGTATAACCTAAATTCAGATTTTTCAATATATGTCAAAATAAAAGGTCTTAGAAATCAATTTGTGCGTATCTCTACATGCTCGCTACACCTTTACGAACAGTTTCTGCCCATTTTTAATCAAAATTTTGAAAGTCATGTTTTTGGTAGAAAATGCAATGAATGTCTGTGAAGGGTTCCCTCCCTTGTTCACTTAACACTGGTCATTTTAAGTGAAAATAAAAGGTCTTAAAAATCATTTTTTGCAAATCTCTACATGCTTGGTACACCTTTAAGAACAGTTTCTGCCCATTTTCAATCAAAATATTGAAAGTCATGTTTTTGATGAAAAATGCCAGGCCTATATCTGTATAACCTAAATTCAGATTTTTCAATATACGTCAAAATAAAAGGTCTTAGAAATCAATTTGTGCATATCTCTACATGCTCGCTACACCTTTACGAACAGTTTCTGCCCATTTTTAATCAAAATTTTGAAAGTCATGTTTTTGGTAGAAAATGCAATGAATGTCTGTGAAGGGTTCCCTCCCTTGTTCACTTAACACTGGTCATTTAAGTGAAAATAAATGGTCTTAAAAATCATTTTTTGCAAATCTCTACATGCTTGGTACACCTTTAAGAACAGTTTCTGCCCATTTTCAATCAAAATATTGAAAGTCATGTTTTTGATGAAAAATGCCAGGCCTATATCTGTATAACCTAAATTCAGATTTTTCAATATACGTCAAAATAAAAGGTCTTAGAAATCAATTTGTGCGTATCTCTACATGCTCGCTACACCTTTACGAACAGTTTCTGCCCATTTTTAATCAAAATTTTGAAAGTCATGTTTTTGGTAGAAAATGCAATGAATGTCTGTGAAGGGTTCCCTCCCTTGTTCACTTAACACTGGTCATTTTAAGTGAAAATAAAAGGTCTTAAAAATCATTTTTTGCAAATCTCTACATGCTTGGTACACCTTTAAGAACAGTTTCTGCCCATTTTCAATCAAAATATTGAAAGTCATGTTTTTGATGAAAAATGCCAGGCCTATATCTGTATAACCTAAATTCAGATTTTTCAATATACGTCAAAATAAAAGGTCTTAGAAATCAATTTGTGCGTATCTCTACATGCTCGCTACACCTTTACGAACAGTTTCTGCCCATTTTTAATCAAAATTTTGAAAGTCATGTTTTTGGTAGAAAATGCAATGAATGTCTGTGAAGGGTTCCCTCCCTTGTTCACTTAACACTGGTCATTTTAAGTGAAAATAAAAGGTCTTAAAAATCATTTTTTGCAAATCTCTACATGCTTGGTACACCTTTAAGAACAGTTTCTGCCCATTTTCAATCAAAATATTGAAAGTCATGTTTTTGATGAAAAATGCCAGGCCTATATCTGTATAACCTAAATTCAGATTTTTCAATATACGTCAAAATAAAAGGTCTTAGAAATCAATTTGTGCGTATCTCTACATGCTCGCTACACCTTTACGAACAGTTTCTGCCCATTTTTAATCAAAATTTTGAAAGTCATGTTTTTGGTAGAAAATGCAATGAATGTCTGTGAAGGGTTCCCTCCCTTGTTCACTTAACACTGGTCATTTTAAGTGAAAATAAAAGGTCTTAAAAATCATTTTTTGCAAATCTCTACATGCTTGGTACACCTTTAAGAACAGTTTCTGCCCATTTTCAATCAAAATATTGAAAGTCATGTTTTTGATGAAAAATACCAGGCCTATATCTGTATAACCTAAATTCAGATTTTTCAATATACGTCAAAATAAAAGGTCTTAGAAATCAATTTGTGCGTATCTCTACATGCTCGCTACACCTTTACGAACAGTTTCTGCCCATTTTTAATCAAAATTTTGAAAGTCATGTTTTTGGTAGAAAATGCAATGAATGTCTGTGAAGGGTTCCCTCCCTTGTTCACTTAACACTGGTCATTTTAAGTGAAAATAAAAGGTCTTAAAAATCATTTTTTGCAAATCTCTACATGCTTGGTACACCTTTAAGAACAGTTTCTGCCCATTTTTAATCAAAATTTTGAAAGTCATGTTTTTGGTAGAAAATGCAATGAATGTCTGTGAAGGGTTCCCTCCCTTGTTCACTTAACACTGGTCATTTTAAGTGAAAATAAAAGGTCTTAAAAGTCATTTTTTGCAAATCTCTACATGCTTGGTACACCTTTAAGAACAGTTTCTGCCCATTTTCAATCAAAATTTTGAAAGTCATGTTTTTGGTAGAAAATGCAATGAATGTCTGTGAAGGGTTCCCTCCCTTGTTCACTTAACACTGGTCATTTTAAGTGAAAATAAAAGGTCTTAAAAATCATTTTTTGCAAATCTCTACATGCTTGGTACACCTTTAAGAACAGTTTCTGCCCATTTTCAATCAAAATATTGAAAGTCATGTTTTTGATGAAAAATGCCAGGCCTATATCTGTATAACCTAAATTCAGATTTTTCAATATACGTCAAAATAAAAGGTCTTAGAAATCAATTTGTGCGTATCTCTACATGCTCGCTACACCTTTACGAACAGTTTCTGCCCATTTTTAATCAAAATTTTGAAAGTCATGTTTTTGGTAGAAAATGCAATGAATGTCTGTGAAGGGTTCCCTCCCTTGTTCACTTAACACTGGTCATTTTAAGTGAAAATAAAAGGTCTTAAAAATCATTTTTTGCAAATCTCTACATGCTTGGTACACCTTTAAGAACAGTTTCTGCCCATTTTCAATCAAAATATTGAAAGTCATGTTTTTGATGAAAAATGCCAGGCCTATATCTGTATAACCTAAATTCAGATTTTTCAATATACGTCAAAATAATAGGTCTTAGAAATCAATTTGTGCGTATCTCTACATGCTCGCTACACCTTTACGAACAGTTTCTGCCCATTTTTAATCAAAATTTTGAAAGTCATGTTTTTGGTAGAAAATGCAATGAATGTCTGTGAAGGGTTCCCTCCCTTGTTCACTTAACACTGGTCATTTTAAGTGAAAATAAAAGGTCTTAAAAATCATTTTTTGCAAATCTCTACATGCTTGGTACACCTTTAAGAACAGTTTCTGCCCATTTTCAATCAAAATATTAAAAGTCATGTTTTTGATGAAAAATGCCAGGCCTATATCTGTATAACCTAAATTCAGATATTTCAATATACGTCAAAATAAAAGGTCTTAGAAATCAATTTGTGCGTATCTCTACATGCTCGCTACACCTTTACGAACAGTTTCTGCCCATTTTTAATCAAAATTTTGAAAGTCATGTTTTTGGTAGAAAATGCAATGAATGTCTGTGAAGGGTTCCCTCCCTTGTTCACTTAACACTGGTCATTTTAAGTGAAAATAAAAGGTCTTAAAAATCATTTTTTGCAAATCTCTACATGCTTGGTACACCTTTAAGAACAGTTTCTGCCCATTTTCAATCAAAATATTGAAAGTCATGTTTTTGATGAAAAATGCCAGGCCTATATCTGTATAACCTAAATTCAGATTTTTCAATATACGTCAAAATAAAAGGTCTTAGAAATCAATTTGTGCGTATCTCTACATGCTCGCTACACCTTTACGAACAGTTTCTGCCCATTTTTAATCAAAATTTGGAAAGTCATGTTTTTGGTAGAAAATGCAATGAATGTCTGTGAAGGGTTCCCTCCCTTGTTCACTTAACACTGGTCATTTTAAGTGAAAATAAAAGGTCTTAAAAATCATTTTTTGCAAATCTCTACATGCTTGGTACACCTTTAAGAACAGTTTCTGCCCATTTTCAATCAAAATATTGAAAGTCATGTTTTTGATGAAAAATGCCAGGCCTATATCTGTATAACCTAAATTCAGATTTTTCAATATACGTCAAAATAAAAGGTCTTAGAAATCAATTTGTGCGTATCTCTACATGCTCGCTACACCTTTACGAACAGTTTCTGCCCATTTTTAATCAAAATTTTGAAAGTCATGTTTTTGGTAGAAAATGCAATGAATGTCTGTGAAGGGTTCCCTCCCTTGTTCACTTAACACTGGTCATTTTAAGTGAAAATAAAAGGTCTTAAAAATCATTTTTTGCAAATCTCTACATGCTTGGTACACCTTTAAGAACAGTTTCTGCCCATTTTCAATCAAAATATTAAAAGTCATGTTTTTGATGAAAAATGCCAGGCCTATATCTGTATAACCTAAATTCAGATTTTTCAATATACGTCAAAATAAAAGGTCTTAGAAATCAATTTGTGCGTATCTCTACATGCTCGCTACACCTTTACGAACAGTTTCTGCCCATTTTTAATCAAAATTTTGAAAGTCATGTTTTTGGTAGAAAATGCAATGAATATCTGTGAAGGGTTCCCTCCCTTGTTCACTTAACACTGGTCATTTTAAGTGAAAATAAAAGGTCTTAAAAATCATTTTTTGCAAATCTCTACATGCTTGGTACACCTTTAAGAACAGTTTCTGCCCATTTTCAATCAAAATATTGAAAGTCATGTTTTTGATGAAAAATGCCAGGCCTATATCTGTATAACCTAAATTCAGATTTTTCAATATACGTCAAAATAAAAGGTCTTAGAAATCAATTTGTGCGTATCTCTACATGCTCGCTACACCTTTACGAACAGTTTCTGCCCATTTTTAATCAAAATTTTGAAAGTCATGTTTTTGGTAGAAAATGCAATGAATGTCTGTGAAGGGTTCCCTCCCTTGTTCACTTAACACTGGTCATTTTAAGTGAAAATAAAAGGTCTTAAAAATCATTTTTTGCAAATCTCTACATGCTTGGTACACCTTTAAGAACAGTTTCTGCCCATTTTCAATCAAAATATTGAAAGTCATGTTTTTGATGAAAAATGCCAGGCCTACAATGTATATCTGTATAACCTAAATTCAGATTTTTCAATATACGTCAAAATAAAAGGTCTTAGAAATCAATTTGTGCGTATCTCTACATGCTCGCTACACCTTTACGAACAGTTTCTGCCCATTTTTAATCAAAATTTTGAAAGTCATGTTTTTGGTAGAAAATGCAATGAATGTCTGTGAAGGGTTCCCTCCCTTATTCACTTAACACTGGTCATTTTAAGTGAAAATAAAAGGTCTTAAAAATCATTTTTTGCAAATCTCTACATGCTTGGTACACCTTTAAGAACAGTTTCTGCCCATTTTCAATCAAAATATTGAAAGTCATGTTTTGGATGAAAAATGCCAGGCCTATATCTGTATAACCTAAATTCAGATTTTTCAATATACGTCAAAATAAAAGGTCTTAGAAATCAATTTGTGAGTATCTCTACATGCTCGCTACACCTTTACGAACAGTTTCTGCCCATTTTTAATCAAAATTTTGAAAGTCATGTTTTTGGTAGAAAATGCAATGAATGTCTGTGAAGGGTTCCCTCCCTTGTTCACTTAACACTGGTCATTTTAAGTGAAAATAAAAGGTCTTAAAAATCATTTTTTGCAAATCTCTACATGCTTGGTACACCTTTAAGAACAGTTTCTGCCCATTTTCAATCAAAATATTGAAAGTCATGTTTTTGATGAAAAATGCCAGGCCTATATCTGTATAACCTAAATTGAGATTTTTCAATATACGTCAAAATAAAAGGTCTTAGAAATCAATTTGTGCGTATCTCTACATGCTCGCTACACCTTTACGAACAGTTTCTGCCCATTTTTAATCAAAATTTTGAAAGTCATGTTTTTGGTAGAAAATGCAATGAATGTCTGTGAAGGGTTCCCTCCCTTGTTCACTTAACACTGGTCATTTTAAGTGAAAATAAAAGGTCTTAAAAATCATTTTTTGCAAATCTCTACATGCTTGGTACACCTTTAAGAACAGTTTCTGCCCATTTTCAATCAAAATATTGAAAGTCATGTTTTTGATGAAAAATGCCAGGCCTATATCTGTATAACCTAAATTCAGATTTTTCAATATACGTCAAAATAAAAGGTCTTAGAAATCAATTTGTGCGTATCTCTACATGCTCGCTACACCTTTACAAACAGTTTCTGCCCATTTTTAATCAAAATTTTGAAAGTCATGTTTTTGGTAGAAAATGCAATGAATGTCTGTGAAGGGTTCCCTCCCTTGTTCACTTAACACTGGTCATTTTAAGTGAAAATAAAAGGTCTTAAAAATCATTTTTTGCAAATCTCTACATGCTTGGTACACCTTTAAGAACAGTTTCTGCCCATTTTCAATCAAAATATTGAAAGTCATGTTTTTGATGAAAAATGCCAGGCCTATATCTGTATAACCTAAATTCAGATTTTTCAATATACGTCAAAATAAAAGGTCTTAGAAATCAATTTGTGCGTATCTCTACATGCTCGCTACACCTTTACGAACAGTTTCTGCCCATTTTTAATCAAAATTTTGAAAGTCATGTTTTTGGTAGAAAATGCATTGAATGTCTGTGAAGGGTTCCCTCCCTTGTTCACTTAACACTGGTCATTTTAAGTGAAAATAAAAGGTCTTAAAAATCATTTTTTGCAAATCTCTACATGCTTGGTACACCTTTAAGAACAGTTTCTGCCCATTTTCAATCAAAATATTGAAAGTCATGTTTTTGATGAAAAATGCCAGGCCTATATCTGTATAACCTAAATTCAGATTTTTCAATATACGTCAAAATAAAAGGTCTTAGAAATCAATTTGTGCGTATCTCTACATGCTCGCTACACCTTTACGAACAGTTTCTGCCCATTTTTAATCAAAATTTTGAAAGTCATGTTTTTGGTAGAAAATGCAATGAATGTCTGTGAAGGGTTCCCTCCCTTGTTCACTTAACACTGGTCATTTTAAGTGAAAATAAAAGGTCTTAAAAATCATTTTTTGCAAATCTCTACATGCTTGGTACACCTTTAAGAACAGTTTCTGCCCATTTTGAATCAAAATATTGAAAGTCATGTTTTTGATGAAAAATGCCAGGCCTATATCTGTATAACCTAAATTCAGATTTTTCAATATACGTCAAAATAAAAGGTCTTAGAAATCAATTTGTGCGTATCTCTACATGCTCGCTACACCTTTACGAACAGTTTCTGCCCATTTTTAATCAAAATTTTGAAAGTCATGTTTTTGGTAGAAAATGCAATGAATGTCTGTGAAGGGTTCCCTCCCTTGTTCACTTAACACTGGTCATTTTAAGTGAAAATAAAAGGTCTTAAAAATAATTTTTTGCAAATCTCTACATGCTTGGTACACCTTTAAGAACAGTTTCTGCCCATTTTCAATCAAAATATTGAAAGTCATGTTTTTGGTAGAAAATGCAATGAATGTCTGTGAAGGGTTCCCTCCCTTGTTCACTTAACACTGGTCATTTTAAGTGAAAATAAAAGGTCTTAAAAATCATTTTTTGCAAATCTCTACATGCTTGGTACACCTTTAAGAACAGTTTCTGCCCATTTTCAATCAAAATATTGAAAGTCATGTTTTTGATGAAAAATGCCAGGCCTATATCTGTATAACCTAAATTCAGATTTTTCAATATACGTCAAAATAAAAGGTCTTAGAAATCAATTTGTGCGTATCTCTACATGCTCGCTACACCTTTACAAACAGTTTCTGCCCATTTTTAATCAAAATTTTGAAAGTCATGTTTTTGGTAGAAAATGCAATGAATGTCTGTGAAGGGTTCCCTCCCTTGTTCACTTAACACTGGTCATTTTAAGTGAAAATAAAAGGTCTTAAAAATCATTTTTTGCAAATCTCTACATGCTTGGTACACCTTTAAGAACAGTTTCTGCTCATTTTCAATCAAAATATTGAAAGTCATGTTTTTGATGAAAAATGCCAGGCCTATATCTGTATAACCTAAATTCAGATTTTTCAATATACGTCAAAATAAAAGGTCTTAGAAATCAATTTGTGCGTATCTCTACATGCTCGCTACACCTCTACGAACAGTTTCTGCCCATTTTTAATCAAAATTTTGAAAGTCATGTTTTTGTTAGAAAATGCAATGAATGTCTGTGAAGGGTTCCCTCCCTTGTTCACTTAACACTGGTCATTTTAAGTGAAAATAAAAGGTCTTAAAAAACATTTTTTGCAAATCTCTACATGCTTGGTACACCTTTAAGAACAGTTTCTGCCCATTTTCAATCAAAATATTGAAAGTCATGTTTTTGATGAAAAATGCCAGGCCTATATCTGTATAACCTAAATTCAGATTTTTCAATATACGTCAAAATAAAAGGTCTTAGAAATCAATTTGTGCGTATCTCTACATGCTCGCTACACCTTTACGAACAGTTTCTGCCCATTTTTAATCAAAATTTTGAAAGTCATGTTTTTGGTAGAAAATGCAATGAATGTCTGTGAAGGGTTCCCTCCCTTGTTCACTTAACACTGGTCATTTTAAGTGAAAATAAAAGGTCTTAAAAATCATTTTTTGCAAATCTCTACATGCTTGGTACACCTTTAAGAACAGTTTCTGCCCATTTTCAATCAAAATATTGAAAGTCATGTTTTTGATGAAAAATGCCAGGCCTATATCTGTATAACCTAAATTCAGATTTTTCAATATACGTCAAAATAAAAGGTCTTAGAAATCAATTTGTGCGTATCTCTACATGCTCGCTACACCTCTACGAACAGTTTCTGCCCATTTTTAATCAAAATTTTGAAAGTCATGTTTTTGGTAGAAAATGCAATGAATGTCTGTGAAGGGTTCCCTCCCTTGTTCACTTAACACTGGTCATTTTAAGTGAAAATAAAAGGTCTTAAAAATAATTTTTTGCAAATCTCTACATGCTTGGTACACCTTTAAGAACATTTTCTGCCCATTTTCAATCAAAATATTGAAAGTCATGTTTTTGATGAAAAATGCCAGGCCTATATCTGTATAACCTAAATTCAGATTTTTCAATATACGTCAAAATAAAAGGTCTTAGAAATCAATTTGTGCGTATCTCTACATGCTCGCTACACCTTTACGAACAGTTTCTGCCCATTTTTAATCAAAATTTTGAAAGTCATGTTTTTGGTAGAAAATGCAATGAATGTCTGTGAAGGGTTCCCTCCCTTGTTCACTTAACACTGGTCATTTTAAGTGAAAATAAAAGGTCTTAAAAATCATTTTTTGCAAATCTCTACATGCTTGGTACACCTTTAAGAACAGTTTCTGCCCATTTTCAATCAAAATATTGAAAGTCATGTTTTTGATGAAAAATGCCAGGCCTATATCTGTATAACCTAAATTCAGATTTTTCAATATACGTCAAAATAAAAGGTCTTAGAAATCAATTTGTGCGTATCTCTACATGCTCGCTACACCTTTACGAACAGTTTCTGCCCATTTTTAATCAAAATTTTGAAAGTCATGTTTTTGGTAGAAAATGCAATGAATGTCTGTGAAGGGTTCCCTCCCTTGTTCACTTAACACTGGTCATTTTAAGTGAAAATAAAAGGTCTTAAAAATCATTTTTTGCAAATCTCTACATGCTTGGTACACCTTTAAGAACAGTTTCTGCCCATTTTCAATCAAAATATTGAAAGTCATGTTTTTGATGAAAAATGCCAGGCCTATATCTGTATAACCTAAATTCAGATTTTTCAATATACGTCAAAATAAAAGGTCTTAGAAATCAATTTGTGCGTATCTCTACATGCTCGCTACACCTTTACGAACAGTTTCTGCCCATTTTTAATCAAAATTTTGAAAGTCATGTTTTTGGTAGAAAATGCAATGAATGTCTGTGAAGGGTTCCCTCCCTTGTTCACTTAACACTGGTCATTTTAAGTGAAAATAAAAGGTCTTAAAAATCATTTTTTGCAAATCTCTACATGCTTGGTACACCTTTAAGAACAGTTTCTGCCCATTTTCAATCAAAATATTGAAAGTCATGTTTTTGATGAAAAATGCCAGGCTTATATCTGTATAACCTAAATTCAGATTTTTCAATATACGTCAAAATAAAAGGTCTTAGAAATCAATTTGTGCGTATCTCTACATGCTCGCTACACCTTTACGAACAGTTTCTGCCCATTTTTAATCAAAATTTTGAAAGTCATGTTTTTGGTAGAAAATGCAATGAATGACTGTGAAGGGTTCCCTCCCTTGTTCACTTAACACTGGTCATTTTAAGTGAAAATAAAAGGTCTTAAAAATCATTTTTTGCAAATCTCTACATGCTTGGTACACCTTTAAGAACAGTTTCTGCCCATTTTCAATCAAAATATTGAAAGTCATGTTTTTGATGAAAAATGCCAGGCCTATATCTGTATAACCTAAATTCAGATTTTTCAATATACGTCAAAATAAAAGGTCTTAGAAATCAATTTGTGCGTATCTCTACATGCTCGCTACACCTTTACGAACAGTTTCTGCCCATTTTTAATCAAAATTTTGAAAGTCATGTTTTTGGTAGAAAATGCAATGAATGTCTGTGAAGGGTTCCCTCCCTTGTTCACTTAACACTGGTCATTTTAAGTGAAAATAAAAGGTCTTAAAAATCATTTTTTGCAAATCTCTACATGCTTGGTACACCTTTAAGAACAGTTTCTGCCCATTTTCAATCAAAATATTGAAAGTCATGTTTTTGATGAAAAATGCCAGGCCGATATCTGTATAACCTAAATTCAGATTTTTCAATATACGTCAAAATAAAAGGTCTTAGAAATCAATTTGTGCGTATCTCTACATGCTCGCTACACCTTTACAAACAGTTTCTGCCCATTTTTAATCAAAATTTTGAAAGTCATGTTTTTGGTAGAAAATGCAATGAATGTCTGTGAAGGGTTCCCTCCCTTGTTCACTTAACACTGGTCATTTTAAGTGAAAATAAAAGGTCTTAAAAATCATTTTTTGCAAATCTCTACATGCTTGGTACACCTTTAAGAACAGTTTCTGCCCATTTTCAATCAAAATATTGAAAGTCATGTTTTTGATGAAAAATGCCAGGCCTACATGTATATCTGTATAACCTAAATTCAGATTTTTCAATATACGTCAAAATAAAAGGTCTTAGAAATCAATTTGTGCGTATCTCTACATGCTCGCTACACCTTTACGAACAGTTTCTGCCCATTTTTAATCAAAATTTTGAAAGTCATGTTTTTGGTAGAAAATGCAATGAATGTCTGTGAAGGGTTCCCTCCCTTGTTCACTTAACACTGGTCATTTTAAGTGAAAATAAAAGGTCTTAAAAATCATTTTTTGCAAATCTCTACATGCTTGGTACACCTTTAAGAACAGTTTCTGCCCATTTTCAATCAAAATATTGAAAGTCATGTTTTTGATGAAAAATGCCAGGCCTATATCTGTATAACCTAAATTCAGATTTTTCAATATACGTCAAAATAAAAGGTCTTAGAAATCAATTTGTGCGTATCTCTACATGCTCGCTACACCTTTACGAACAGTTTCTGCCCATTTTTAATCAAAATTTTGAAAGTCATGTTTTTGGTAGAAAATGCAATGAATGTCTGTGAAGGGTTCCCTCCCTTGTTCACTTAACACTGGTCATTTTAAGTGAAAATAAAAGGTCTTAAAAATCATTTTTTGCAAATCTCTACATGCTTGGTACACCTTTAAGAACAGTTTCTGCCCATTTTCAATCAAAATATTGAAAGTCATGTTTTTGATGAAAAATGCCAGGCCTATATCTGTATAACCTAAATTCAGATTTTTCAATATACGTCAAAATAAAAAGGTCTTAGAAATCAATTTGTGCGTATCTCTACATGCTCGCTACACCTTTACGAACAGTTTCTGCCCATTTTTAATCAAAATTTTGAAAGTCATGTTTTTGGTAGAAAATGCAATGAATGTCTGTGAAGGGTTCCCTCCCTTGTTCACTTAACACTGGTCATTTTAAGTGAAAATAAAAGGTCTTAAAAATAATTTTTTGCAAATCTCTACATGCTTGGTACACCTTTAAGAACAGTTTCTGCCTATTTTCAATCAAAATATTGAAAGTCATGTTTTTGATGAAAAATGCCAGGCCTATATCTGTATAACCTAAATTCAGATTTTTCAATATACGTCAAAATAAAAGGTCTTAGAAATCAATTTGTGCGTATCTCTACATGCTCGCTACACCTTTACGAACAGTTTCTGCCCATTTTTAATCAAAATTTTGAAAGTCATGTTTTTGGTAGAAAATGCAATGAATGTCTGTGAAGGGTTCCCTCCCTTGTTCACTTAACACTGGTCATTTTAAGTGAAAATAAAAGGTCTTAAAAATCATTTTTTGCAAATCTCTACATGCTTGGTACACCTTTAAGAACAGTTTCTGCCCATTTTCAATCAAAATATTGAAAGTCATGTTTTTGATGAAAAATGCCAGGCCTATATCTGTATAACCTAAATTCAGATTTTTCAATATACGTCAAAATAAAAGGTCTTAGAAATCAATTTGTGCGTATCTCTACATGCTCGCTACACCTTTACGAACAGTTTCTGCCCATTTTTAATCAAAATTTTGAAAGTCATGTTTTTGGTAGAAAATGCAATGAATGTCTGTGAAGGGTTCCCTCCCTTGTTCACTTAACACTGGTCATTTTAAGTGAAAATAAAAGGTCTTAAAAATCATTTTTTGCAAATCTCTACATGCTTGGTACACCTTTAAGAACAGTTTCTGCCCATTTTCAATCAAAATATTGAAAGTCATGTTTTTGATGAAAAATGCCAGGCCGATATCTGTATAACCTAAATTCAGATTTTTCAATATACGTCAAAATAAAAGGTCTTAGAAATCAATTTGTGCGTATCTCTACATGCTCGCTACACCTTTACAAACAGTTTCTGCCCATTTTTAATCAAAATTTTGAAAGTCATGTTTTTGGTAGAAAATGCAATGAATGTCTGTGAAGGGTTCCCTCCCTTGTTCACTTAACACTGGTCATTTTAAGTGAAAATAAAAGGTCTTAAAAATCATTTTTTGCAAATCTCTACATGCTTGGTACACCTTTAAGAACAGTTTCTGCCCATTTTCAATCAAAATATTGAAAGTCATGTTTTTGATGAAAAATGCCAGGCCTATATCTGTATAACCTAAATTCAGATTTTTCAATATACGTCAAAATAAAAGGTCTTAAAAATCAATTTGTGCGTATCTCTACATGCTCGCTACACCTTTACGAACAGTTTCTGGCCATTTTTAATCAAAATTTTGAAAGTCATGTTTTTGGTAGAAAATGCAATGAATGTCTGTGAAGGGTTCCCTCCCTTGTTCACTTAACACTGGTCATTTTAAGTGAAAATAAAAGGTCTTAAAAATCATTTTTTGCAAATCTCTACATGCTTGGTACACCTTTAAGAACAGTTTCTGCCCATTTTCAATCAAAATATTGAAAGTCATGTTTTTGATGAAAAATGCCAGGCCTATATCTGTATAACCTAAATTCAGATTTTTCAATATACGTCAAAATAAAAGGTCTTAGAAATCAATTTGTGCGTATCTCTACATGCTCGCTACACCTTTACGAACAGTTTCTGCCCATTTTTAATCAAAATTTTGAAAGTCATGTTTTTGGTAGAAAATGCAATGAATGTCTGTGAAGGGTTCCCTCCCTTGTTCACTTAACACTGGTCATTTTAAGTGAAAATAAAAGGTCTTAAAAATCATTTTTTGCAAATCTCTACATGCTTGGTACACCTTTAAGAACAGTTTCTGCCCATTTTCAATCAAAATATTGAAAGTCATGTTTTTGATGAAAAATGCCAGGCCTATATCTGTATAACCTAAATTCAGATTTTTCAATATACGTCAAAATAAAAGGTCTTAGAAATCAATTTGTGCGTATCTCTACATGCTCGCTACACCTTTACGAACAGTTTCTGCCCATTTTTAATCAAAATTTTGAAAGTCATGTTTTTGGTAGAAAATGCAATGAATGTCTGTGAAGGGTTCCCTCCCTTGTTCACTTAACACTGGTCATTTTAAGTGAAAATAAAAGGTCTTAAAAATCATTTTTTGCAAATCTCTACATGCTTGGTACACCTTTAAGAACAGTTTCTGCCCCTTTTCAATCAAAATATTGAAAGTCATGTTTTTGATGAAAAATGCCAGGCCTATATCTGTATAACCTAAATTCAGATTTTTCAATAAACATCAAAATAAAAGGTCTTAGAAATCAATTTGTGCGTATCTCTACATGCTCGCTACACCTTTACAAACAGTTTCTGCCCATTTTTAATCAAAATTTTGAAAGTCATGTTTTTGGTAGAAAATGCAATGAATGTCTGTGAAGGGTTCCCTCCCTTGTTCACTTAACACTGGTCATTTTAAGTGAAAATAAAAGGTCTTAAAAATCATTTTTTGCAAATCTCTACATGCTTGGTACACCTTTAAGAACAGTTTCTGCCCATTTTCAATCAAAATATTGAAAGTCATGTTTTTGATGAAAAATGCCAGGCCTATATCTGTATAACCTAAATTCAGATTTTTCAATATACGTCAAAATAAAAGGTCTTAGAAATCAATTTGTGCGTATCTCTACATGCTCGCTACACCTTTACGAACAGTTTCTGCCCATTTTTAATCAAAATTTTGAAAGTCATGTTTTTGGTAGAAAATGCAATGAATGTCTATGAAGGGTTCCCTCCCTTGTTCACTTAACACTGGTCATTTTAAGTGAAAATAAAAGGTCTTAAAAATCATTTTTTGCAAATCTCTACATGCTTGGTACACCTTTAAGAACAGTTTCTGCCCATTTTCAATCAAAATATTGAAAGTCATGTTTTTGATGAAAAATGCCAGGCCTATATCTGTATAACCTAAATTCAGATTTTTCAGTAAACATCAAAATAAAAGGTCTTAGAAATCAATTTGTGCGTATCTCTACATGCTCGCTACACCTTTACAAACAGTTTCTGCCCATTTTTAATCAAAATTTTGAAAGTCATGTTTTTGGTAGAAAATGCAATGAATGTCTGTGAAGGGTTCCCTCCCTTGTTCACTTAACACTGGTCATTTTAAGTGAAAATAAAAGGTCTTAAAAATCATTTTTTGCAAATCTCTACATGCTTGGTACACCTTTAAGAACAGTTTCTGCCCATTTTCAATCAAAATATTGAAAGTCATGTTTTTGATGAAAAATGCCAGGCCTATATCTGTATAACCTAAATTCAGATTTTTCAATATACGTCAAAATAAAAGGTCTTAGAAATCAATTTGTGCGTATCTCTACATGCTCGCTACACCTTTACAAACAGTTTCTGCCCATTTTTAATCAAAATTTTGAAAGTCATGTTTTTGGTAGAAAATGCAATGAATGACTGTGAAGGGTTCCCTCCCTTGTTCACTTAACACTGGTCATTTTAAGTGAAAATAAAAGGTCTTAAAAATCATTTTTTGCAAATCTCTACATGCTTGGTACACCTTTAAGAACAGTTTCTGCCCATTTTCAATCAAAATATTGAAAGTCATGTTTTTGATGAAAAATGCCAGGCCTATATCTGTATAACCTAAATTCAGATTTTTCAATATACGTCAAAATAAAAGGTCTTAGAAATCAATTTGTGCGTATCTCTACATGCTCGCTACACCTTTACGAACAGTTTCTGCCCATTTTTAATCAAAATTTTGAAAGTCATGTTTTTGGTAGAAAATGCAATGAATGTCTGTGAAGGGTTCCCTCCCTTGTTCACTTAACACTGGTCATTTTAAGTGAAAATAAAAGGTCTTAAAAATCATTTTTTGCAAATCTCTACATGCTTGGTACACCTTTAAGAACAGTTTCTGCCCATTTTCAATCAAAATATTGAAAGTCATGTTTTTGATGAAAAATGCCAGGCCGATATCTGTATAACCTAAATTCAGATTTTTCAATATACGTCAAAATAAAAGGTCTTAGAAATCAATTTGTGCGTATCTCTACATGCTCGCTACACCTTTACAAACAGTTTCTGCCCATTTTTAATCAAAATTTTGAAAGTCATGTTTTTGGTAGAAAATGCAATGAATGTCTGTGAAGGGTTCCCTCCCTTGTTCACTTAACACTGGTCATTTTAAGTGAAAATAAAAGGTCTTAAAAATCATTTTTTGCAAATCTCTACATGCTTGGTACACCTTTAAGAACAGTTTCTGCCCATTTTCAATCAAAATATTGAAAGTCATGTTTTTGATGAAAAATGCCAGGCCTACATGTATATCTGTATAACCTAAATTCAGATTTTTCAATATACGTCAAAATAAAAGGTCTTAGAAATCAATTTGTGCGTATCTCTACATGCTCGCTACACCTTTACGAACAGTTTCTGCCCATTTTTAATCAAAATTTTGAAAGTCATGTTTTTGGTAGAAAATGCAATGAATGTCTGTGAAGGGTTCCCTCCCTTGTTCACTTAACACTGGTCATTTTAAGTGAAAATAAAAGGTCTTAAAAATCATTTTTTGCAAATCTCTACATGCTTGGTACACCTTTAAGAACAGTTTCTGCCCATTTTCAATCAAAATATTGAAAGTCATGTTTTTGATGAAAAATGCCAGGCCTATATCTGTATAACCTAAATTCAGATTTTTCAATATACGTCAAAATAAAAGGTCTTAGAAATCAATTTGTGCGTATCTCTACATGCTCGCTACACCTTTACGAACAGTTTCTGCCCATTTTTAATCAAAATTTTGAAAGTAATGTTTTTGGTAGAAAATGCAATGAATGTCTGTGAAGGGTTCCCTCCCTTGTTCACTTAACACTGGTCATTTTAAGTGAAAATAAAAGGTCTTAAAAATCATTTTTTGCAAATCTCTACATGCTTGGTACACCTTTAAGAACAGTTTCTGCCCATTTTCAATCAAAATATTGAAAGTCATGTTTTTGATGAAAAATGCCAGGCCTATATCTGTATAACCTAAATTCAGATTTTTCAATATACGTCAAAATAAAAGTTCTTAGAAATCAATTTGTGCGTATCTCTACATGCTCGCTACACCTTTACAAACAGTTTCTGCCCATTTTTAATCAAAATTTTGAAAGTCATGTTTTTGGTAGAAAATGCAATGAATGTCTGTGAAGGGTTCCCTCCCTTGTTCACTTAACACTGGTCATTTTAAGTGAAAATAAAAGGTCTTAAAAATCATTTTTTGCAAATCTCTACATGCTTGGTACACCTTTAAGAACAGTTTCTGCCCATTTTCAATCAAAATATTGAAAGTCATGTTTTTGATGAAAAATGTCAGGCCTATATCTGTATAACCTAAATTCAGATTTTTCAATATACGTCAAAATAAAAGGTCTTAGAAATCAATTTGTGCGTATCTCTACATGCTCGCTACACCTTTACGAACAGTTTCTGCCCATTTTTAATCAAAATTTTGAAAGTCATGTTTTTGGTAGAAAATGCAATGAATGTCTGTGAAGGGTTCCCTCCCTTGTTCACTTAACACTGGTCATTTTAAGTGAAAATAAAAGGTCTTAAAAATCATTTTTTGCAAATCTCTACATGCTTGGTACACCTTTAAGAACAGTTTCTGCCCATTTTCAATCAAAATATTGAAAGTCATGTTTTTGATGAAAAATGCCAGGCCTATATCTGTATAACCTAAATTCAGATTTTTCAATATACGTCAAAATAAAAGGTCTTAGAAATCAATTTGTGCGTATCTCTACATGCTCGCTACACCTTTACGAACAGTTTCTGCCCATTTTTAATCAAAATTTTGAAAGTCATGTTTTTGGTAGAAAATGCAATGAATGTCTGTGAAGGGTTCCCTCCCTTGTTCACTTAACACTGGTCATTTTAAGTGAAAATAAAAGGTCTTAAAAATCATTTTTTGCAAATCTCTACATGCTTGGTACACCTTTAAGAACAGTTTCTGCCCATTTTCAATCAAAATATTGAAAGTCATGTTTTTGATGAAAAATGCCAGGCCTATATCTGTATAACCTAAATTCAGATTTTTCAATATACGTCAAAATAAAAGGTCTTAGAAATCAATTTGTGCGTATCTCTACATGCTCGCTACACCTTTACGAACAGTTTCTGCCCATTTTTAATCAAAATTTTGAAAGTCATGTTTTTGGTAGAAAATGCAATGAATGTCTGTGAAGGGTTCCCTCCCTTGTTCACTTAACACTGGTCATTTTAAGTGAAAATAAAAGGTCTTAAAAATCATTTTTTGCAAATCTCTACATGCTTGGTACACCTTTAAGAACAGTTTCTGCCCATTTTCAATCAAAATATTGAAAGTCATGTTTTTGATGAAAAATGCCAGGCCTATATCTGTATAACCTAAATTCAGATTTTTCAATATACGTCAAAATAAAAGTTCTTAGAAATCAATTTGTGCGTATCTCTACATGCTCGCTACACCTTTACAAACAGTTTCTGCCCATTTTTAATCAAAATTTTGAAAGTCATGTTTTTGGTAGAAAATGCAATGAATGTCTGTGAAGGGTTCCCTCCCTTGTTCACTTAACACTGGTCATTTTAAGTGAAAATAAAAGGTCTTAAAAATCATTTTTTGCAAATCTCTACATGCTTGGTACACCTTTAAGAACAGTTTCTGCCCATTTTCAATCAAAATATTGAAAGTCATGTTTTTGATGAAAAATGTCAGGCCTATATCTGTATAACCTAAATTCAGATTTTTCAATATACGTCAAAATAAAAGGTCTTAGAAATCAATTTGTGCGTATCTCTACATGCTCGCTACACCTTTACGAACAGTTTCTGCCCATTTTTAATCAAAATTTTGAAAGTCATGTTTTTGGTAGAAAATGCAATGAATGTCTGTGAAGGGTTCCCTCCCTTGTTCACTTAACACTGGTCATTTTAAGTGAAAATAAAAGGTCTTAAAAATCATTTTTTGCAAATCTCTACATGCTTGGTACACCTTTAAGAACAGTTTCTGCCCATTTTCAATCAAAATATTGAAAGTCATGTTTTTGATGAAAAATGCCAGGCCTATATCTGTATAACCTAAATTCAGATTTTTCAATATACGTCAAAATAAAAGGTCTTAGAAATCAATTTGTGCGTATCTCTACATGCTCGCTACACCTTTACGAACAGTTTCTGCCCATTTTTAATCAAAATTTTGAAAGTCATGTTTTTGGTAGAAAATGCAATGAATGTCTGTGAAGGGTTCCCTCCCTTGTTCACTTAACACTGGTCATTTTAAGTGAAAATAAAAGGTCTTAAAAATCATTTTTTGCAAATCTCTACATGCTTGGTACACCTTTAAGAACAGTTTCTGCCCATTTTCAATCAAAATATTGAAAGTCATGTTTTTGATGAAAAATGCCAGGCCTATATCTGTATAACCTAAATTCAGATTTTTCAATATACGTCAAAATAAAAGGTCTTAGAAATCAATTTGTGCGTATCTCTACATGCTCGCTACACCTTTACGAACAGTTTCTGCCCATTTTTAATCAAAATTTTGAAAGTCATGTTTTTGGTAGAAAATGCAATGAATGTCTGTGAAGGGTTCCCTCCCTTGTTCACTTAACACTGGTCATTTTAAGTGAAAATAAAAGGTCTTAAAAATCATTTTTTGCAAATCTCTACATGCTTGGTACACCTTTAAGAACAGTTTCTGCCCATTTTCAATCAAAATATTGAAAGTCATGTTTTTGATGAAAAATGCCAGGCCTATATCTGTATAACCTAAATTCAGATTTTTCAATATACGTCAAAATAAAAGGTCTTAGAAATCAATTTGTGCGTATCTCTACATGCTCGCTACACCTTTACGAACAGTTTCTGCCCATTTTTAATCAAAATTTTGAAAGTAATGTTTTTGGTAGAAAATGCAATGAATGTCTGTGAAGGGTTCCCTCCCTTGTTCACTTAACACTGGTCATTTTAAGTGAAAATAAAAGGTCTTAAAAATCATTTTTTGCAAATCTCTACATGCTTGGTACACCTTTAAGAACAGTTTCTGCCCATTTTCAATCAAAATATTGAAAGTCATGTTTTTGATGAAAAATGCCAGGCCTATATCTGTATAACCTAAATTCAGATTTTTCAATATACGTCAAAATAAAAGTTCTTAGAAATCAATTTGTGCGTATCTCTACATGCTCGCTACACCTTTACAAACAGTTTCTGCCCATTTTTAATCAAAATTTTGAAAGTCATGTTTTTGGTAGAAAATGCAATGAATGTCTGTGAAGGGTTCCCTCCCTTGTTCACTTAACACTGGTCATTTTAAGTGAAAATAAAAGGTCTTAAAAATCATTTTTTGCAAATCTCTACATGCTTGGTACACCTTTAAGAACAGTTTCTGCCCATTTTCAATCAAAATATTGAAAGTCATGTTTTTGATGAAAAATGTCAGGCCTATATCTGTATAACCTAAATTCAGATTTTTCAATATACGTCAAAATAAAAGGTCTTAGAAATCAATTTGTGCGTATCTCTACATGCTCGCTACACCTTTACGAACAGTTTCTGCCCATTTTTAATCAAAATTTTGAAAGTCATGTTTTTGGTAGAAAATGCAATGAATGTCTGTGAAGGGTTCCCTCCCTTGTTCACTTAACACTGGTCATTTTAAGTGAAAATAAAAGGTCTTAAAAATCATTTTTTGCAAATCTCTACATGCTTGGTACACCTTTAAGAACAGTTTCTGCCCATTTTCAATCAAAATATTGAAAGTCATGTTTTTGATGAAAAATGTCAGGCCTATATCTGTATAACCTAAATTCAGATTTTTCAATATACGTCAAAATAAAAGGTCTTAGAAATCAATTTGTGCGTATCTCTACATGCTCGCTACACCTTTACGAACAGTTTCTGCCCATTTTTAATCAAAATTTTGAAAGTCATGTTTTTGGTAGAAAATGCAATGAATGTCTGTGAAGGGTTCCCTCCCTTGTTCACTTAACACTGGTCATTTTAAGTGAAAATAAAAGGTCTTAAAAATCATTTTTTGCAAATCTCTACATGCTTGGTACACCTTTAAGAACAGTTTCTGCCCATTTTCAATCAAAATATTGAAAGTCATGTTTTTGATGAAAAATGCCAGGCCTATATCTGTATAACCTAAATTCAGATTTTTCAATATACGTCAAAATAAAAGGTCTTAGAAATCAATTTGTGCGTATCTCTACATGCTCGCTACACCTTTACGAACAGTTTCTGCCCATTTTTAATCAAAATTTTGAAAGTCATGTTTTTGGTAGAAAATGCAATGAATGTCTGTGAAGGGTTCCCTCCCTTGTTCACTTAACACTGGTCATTTTAAGTGAAAATAAAAGGTCTTAAAAATAATTTTTTGCAAATCTCTACATGCTTGGTACACCTTTAAGAACAGTTTCTGCCCATTTTCAATCAAAATATTGAAAGTCATGTTTTTGATGAAAAATGCCAGGCCTATATCTGTATAACCTAAATTCAGATTTTTCAATATACGTCAAAATAAAAGTTCTTAGAAATCAATTTGTGCGTATCTCTACATGCTCGCTACACCTTTACAAACAGTTTCTGCCCATTTTTAATCAAAATTTTGAAAGTCATGTTTTTGGTAGAAAATGCAATGAATGTCTGTGAAGGGTTCCCTCCCTTGTTCACTTAACACTGGTCATTTTAAGTGAAAATAAAAGGTCTTAAAAATAATTTTTTGCAAATCTCTACATGCTTGGTACACCTTTAAGAACAGTTTCTGCCCATTTTCAATCAAAATATTGAAAGTCATGTTTTTGATGAAAAATGCCAGGCCTATATCTGTATAACCTAAATTCAGATTTTTCAATATACGTCAAAATAAAAGGTCTTAGAAATCAATTTGTGCGTATCTCTACATGCTCGCTACACCTTTACGAACAGTTTCTGCCCATTTTTAATCAAAATTTTGAAAGTCATGTTTTTGGTAGAAAATGCAATGAATGTCTGTGAAGGGTTCCCTCCCTTGTTCACTTAACACTGGTCATTTTAAGTGAAAATAAAAGGTCTTAAAAATCATTTTTTGCAAATCTCTACATGCTTGGTACACCTTTAAGAACAGTTTCTGCCCATTTTCAATCAAAATATTGAAAGTCATGTTTTTGATGAAAAATGCCAGGCCTATATCTGTATAACCTAAATTCAGATTTTTCAATATACGTCAAAATAAAAGGTCTTAGAAATCAATTTGTGCGTATCTCTACATGCTCGCTACACCTTTACGAACAGTTTCTGCCCATTTTTAATCAAAATTTTGAAAGTCATGTTTTTGGTAGAAAATGCAATGAATGTCTGTGAAGGGTTCCCTCCCTTGTTCACTTAACACTGGTCATTTTAAGTGAAAATTAAAGGTCTTAAAAATCATTTTTTGCAAATCTCTACATGCTTGGTACACCTTTAAGAACAGTTTCTGCCCATTTTCAATCAAAATATTGAAAGTCATGTTTTTGATGAAAAATGCCAGGCCTATATCTGTATAACCTAAATTCAGATTTTTCAATATACGTCAAAATAAAAGGTCTTAGAAATCAATTTGTGCGTATCTCTACATGCTTGGTACACCTTTACAAACAGTTTCTGCCCATTTTTAATCAAAATTTTGAAAGTCATGTTTTTGGTAGAAAATGCAATGAATGTCTGTGAAGGGTTCCCTCCCTTGTTCACTTAACACTGGTCATTTTAAGTGAAAATAAAAGGTCTTAAAAATCATTTTTTGCAAATCTCTACATGCTTGGTACACCTTTAAGAACAGTTTCTGCCCATTTTCAATCAAAATATTGAAAGTCATGTTTTTGATGAAAAATGCCAGGCCTATATCTGTATAACCTAAATTCAGATTTTTCAATATACGTCAAAATAAAAGGTCTTAGAAATCAATTTGTGCGTATCTCTACATGCTCGCTACACCTTTACGAACAGTTTCTGCCCATTTTTAATCAAAATTTTGAAAGTCATGTTTTTGGTAGAAAATGCAATGAATGTCTGTGAAGGGTTCCCTCCCTTGTTCACTTAACACTGGTCATTTTAAGTGAAAATAAAAGGTCTTAAAAATCATTTTTTGCAAATCTCTACATGCTTGGTACACCTTTAAGAACAGTTTCTGCCCATTTTCAATCAAAATATTGAAAGTCATGTTTTTGATGAAAAATGCCAGGCCTATATCTGTATAACCTAAATTCAGATTTTTCAATATACGTCAAAATAAAAGGTCTTAGAAATCAATTTGTGCGTATCTCTACATGCTCGCTACACCTTTACGAACAGTTTCTGCCCATTTTTAATCAAAATTTTGAAAGTCATGTTTTTGGTAGAAAATGCAATGAATGTCTGTGAAGGGTTCCCTCCCTTGTTCACTTAACACTGGTCATTTTAAGTGAAAATAAAAGGTCTTAAAAATCATTTTTTGCAAATCTCTACATGCTTGGTACACCTTTAAGAACAGTTTCTGCCCATTTTCAATCAAAATATTGAAAGTCATGTTTTTGATGAAAAATGCCAGGCCTATATCTGTATAACCTAAATTCAGATTTTTCAATATACATCAAAATAAAAGGTCTTAGAAATCAATTTGTGCGTATCTCTACATGCTCGCTACACCTTTACAAACAGTTTCTGCCCATTTTTAATCAAAATTTTGAAAGTCATGTTTTTGGTAGAAAATGCAATGAATGTCTGTGAAGGGTTCCCTCCCTTGTTCACTTAACACTGGTCATTTTAAGTGAAAATAAAAGGTCTTAAAAATCATTTTTTGCAAATCTCTACATGCTTGGTACACCTTTAAGAACAGTTTCTGCCCATTTTCAATCAAAATATTGAAAGTCATGTTTTTGATGAAAAATGCCAGGCCTATATCTGTATAACCTAAATTCAGATTTTTCAATATACGTCAAAATAAAAGGTCTTAGAAATCAATTTGTGCATATCTCTACATGCTCGCTACACCTTTACGAACAGTTTCTGCCCATTTTTAATCAAAATTTTGAAAGTCATGTTTTTGGTAGAAAATGCAATGAATGTCTGTGAAGGGTTCCCTCCCTTGTTCACTTAACACTGGTCATTTTAAGTGAAAATAAAAGGTCTTAAAAATCATTTTTTGCAAATCTCTACATGCTTGGTACACCTTTAAGAACAGTTTCTGCCCATTTTCAATCAAAATATTGAAAGTCATGTTTTTGATGAAAAATGCCAGGCCTATATCTGTATAACCTAAATTCAGATTTTTCAATATACGTCAAAATAAAAGGTCTTAGAAATCAATTTGTGCGTATCTCTACATGCTCGCTACACCTTTACAAACAGTTTCTGCCCATTTTTAATCAAAATTTTGAAAGTCATGTTTTTGGTAGAAAATGCAATGAATGTCTGTGAAGGGTTCCCTCCCTTGTTCACTTAACACTGGTCATTTTAAGTGAAAATAAAAGGTCTTAAAAATCATTTTTTGCAAATCTCTACATGCTTGGTACACCTTTAAGAACAGTTTCTGCCCATTTTCAATCAAAATATTGAAAGTCATGTTTTTGATGAAAAATGCCAGGCCTATATCTGTATAACCTAAATTCAGATTTTTCAATATACGTCAAAATAAAAGGTCTTAGAAATCAATTTGTGCGTATCTCTACATGCTCGCTACACCTTTACGAACAGTTTCTGCCCATTTTTAATCAAAATTTTGAAAGTCATGTTTTTGGTAGAAAATGCAATGAATGTCTGTGAAGGGTTCCCTCCCTTGTTCACTTAACACTGGTCATTTTAAGTGAAAATAAAAGGTCTTAAAAATCATTTTTTGCAAATCTCTACATGCTTGGTACACCTTTAAGAACAGTTTCTGCCCATTTTCAATCAAAATATTGAAAGTCATGTTTTTGATGAAAAATGCCAGGCCTATATCTGTATAACCTAAATTCAGATTTTTCAATATACGTCAAAATAAAAGGTCTTAGAAATCAATTTGTGCGTATCTCTACATGCTCGCTACACCTTTACAAACAGTTTCTGCCCATTTTTAATCAAAATTTTGAAAGTCATGTTTTTGGTAGAAAATGCAATGAATGTCTGTGAAGGGTTCCCTCCCTTGTTCACTTAACACTGGTCATTTTAAGTGAAAATAAAAGGTCTTAAAAATCATTTTTTGCAAATCTCTACATGCTTGGTACAGCTTTAAGAACAGTTTCTGCCCATTTTCAATCAAAATATTGAAAGTCATGTTTTTGATGAAAAATGCCAGGCCTATATCTGTATAACCTAAATTCAGATTTTTCAATATACGTCAAAATAAAAGGTCTTAGAAATCAATTTGTGCATATCTCTACATGCTCGCTACACCTTTACGAACAGTTTCTGCCCATTTTTAATCAAAATTTTGAAAGTCATGTTTTTGGTAGAAAATGCAATGAATGTCTGTGAAGGGTTCCCTCCCTTGTTCACTTAACACTGGTCATTTTAAGTGAAAATAAAAGGTCTTAAAAATCATTTTTTGCAAATCTCTACATGCTTGGTACACCTTTAAGAACAGTTTCTGCCCATTTTCAATCAAAATATTGAAAGTCATGTTTTTGATGAAAAATGCCAGGCCTATATCTGTATAACCTAAATTCAGATTTTTCAATATACGTCAAAATAAAAGGTCTTAGAAATCAATTTGTGCGTATCTCTACATGCTCGCTACACCTTTACGAACAGTTTCTGCCCATTTTTAATCAAAATTTTGAAAGTCATGTTTTTGGTAGAAAATGCAATGAATGTCTGTGAAGGGTTCCCTCCCTTGTTCACTTAACACTGGTCATTTTAAGTGAAAATAAAAGGTCTTAAAAATCATTTTTTGCAAATCTCTACATGCTTGGTACACCTTTAAGAACAGTTTCTGCCCATTTTCAATCAAAATATTGAAAGTCATGTTTTTGATGAAAAATGCCAGGCCTATATCTGTATAACCTAAATTCAGATTTTTCAATATACGTCAAAATAAAAGGTCTTAGAAATCAATTTGTGCGTATCTCTACATGCTCGCTACACCTTTACGAACAGTTTCTGCCCATTTTTAATCAAAATTTTGAAAGTCATGTTTTTGGTAGAAAATGCAATGAATGTCTGTGAAGGGTTCCCTCCCTTGTCACTTAACACTGGTCATTTTAAGTGAAAATAAAAGGTCTTAAAAATCATTTTTTGCAAATCTCTACATGCTTGGTACACCTTTAAGAACAGTTTCTGCCCATTTTCAATCAAAATATTGAAAGTCATGTTTTTGATGAAAAATGCCAGGCCTATATCTGTATAACCTAAATTCAGATTTTTCAATATACGTCAAAAAAAAAGGTCTTAGAAATCAATTTGTGCGTATCTCTACATGCTCGCTACACCTTTACGAACAGTTTCTGCCCATTTTTAATCAAAATTTTGAAAGTCATGTTTTTGGTAGAAAATGCAATGAATGTCTGTGAAGGGTTCCCTCCCTTGTTCACTTAACACTGGTCATTTTAAGTGAAAATAAAAGGTCTTAAAAATCATTTTTTGCAAATCTCTACATGCTTGGTACACCTTTAAGAACAGTTTCTGCCCATTTTCAATCAAAATATTGAAAGTCATGTTTTTGATGAAAAATGCCAGGCCTATGTCTGTATAACCTAAATTCAGATTTTTCAATATACGTCAAAATAAAAGGTCTTAGAAATCAATTTGTGCGTATCTCTACATGCTCGCTACACCTTTACGAACAGTTTCTGCCCATTTTTAATCAAAATTTTGAAAGTCATGTTTTTGGTAGAAAATGCAATGAATGTCTGTGAAGGGTTCCCTCCCTTGTTCACTTAACACTGGTCATTTTAAGTGAAAATAAAAGGTCTTAAAAATCATTTTTTGCAAATCTCTACATGCTTGGTACACCTTTAAGAACAGTTTCTGCCCATTTTCAATCAAAATATTGAAAGTCATGTTTTTGATGAAAAATGCCAGGCCTACATCTGTATAACCTAAATTCAGATTTTTCAATATACGTCAAAATAAAAGGTCTTAGAAATCAATTTGTGCGTATCTCTACATGCTCGCTACACCTTTAGGAACAGTTTCTGCCCATTTTTAATCAAAATTTTGAAAGTCATGTTTTTGGTAGAAAATGCAATGAATGTCTGTGAAGGGTTCCCTCCCTTGTTCACTTAACACTGGTCATTTTAAGTGAAAATAAAAGGTCTTAAAAATCATTTTTTGCAAATCTCTACATGCTTGGTACACCTTTAAGAACAGTTTCTGCCCATTTTCAATCAAAATATTGAAAGTCATGTTTTTGATGAAAAATGCCAGGCCTATATCTGTATAACCTAAATTCAGATTTTTCAATATACGTCAAAATAAAAGGTCTTAGAAATCAATTTGTGCGTATCTCTACATGCTCGCTACACCTTTACAAACAGTTTCTGCCCATTTTTAATCAAAAATTTGAAAGTCATGTTTTTGGTAGAAAATGCAATGAATGTCTGTGAAGGGTTCCCTCCCTTGTTCACTTAACACTGGTCATTTTAAGTGAAAATAAAAGGTCTTAAAAATCATTTTTTGCAAATCTCTACATGCTTGGTACACCTTTAAGAACAGTTTCTGCCCATTTTCAATCAAAATATTGAAAGTCATGTTTTTGATGAAAAATGCCAGGCCTATATCTGTATAACCTAAATTCAGATTTTTCAATATACGTCAAAATAAAAGGTCTTAGAAATCAATTTGTGCGTATCTCTACATGCTCGCTACACCTTTACGAACAGTTTCTGCCCATTTTTAATCAAAATTTTGAAAGTCATGTTTTTGGTAGAAAATGCAATGAATGTCTGTGAAGGGTTCCCTCCCTTGTTCACTTAACACTGGTCATTTTAAGTGAAAATAAAAGGTCTTAAAAATCATTTTTTGCAAATCTCTACATGCTTGGTACACCTTTAAGAACAGTTTCTGCCCATTTTCAATCAAAATATTGAAAGTCATGTTTTTGATGAAAAATGCCAGGCCTATATCTGTATAACCTAAATTCAGATTTTTCAATATACGTCAAAATAAAAGGTCTTAGAAATCAATTTGTGCATATCTCTACATGCTCGCTACACCTTTACGAACAGTTTCTGCCCATTTTTAATCAAAATTTTGAAAGTCATGTTTTTGGTAGAAAATGCAATGAATGTCTGTGAAGGGTTCCCTCCCTTGTTCACTTAACACTGGTCATTTTAAGTGAAAATAAAAGGTCTTAAAAATCATTTTTTGCAAATCTCTACATGCTTGGTACACCTTTAAGAACAGTTTCTGCCCATTTTCAATCAAAATATTGAAAGTCATGTTTTTGATGAAAAATGCCAGGCCTATGTCTGTATAACCTAAATTCAGATTTTTCAATATACGTCAAAATAAAAGGTCTTAGAAATCAATTTGTGCATATCTCTACATGCTCGCTACACCTTTACGAACAGTTTCTGCCCATTTTTAATCAAAATTTTGAAAGTCATGTTTTTGGTAGAAAATGCAATGAATGTCTGTGAAGGGTTCCCTCCCTTGTTCACTTAACACTGGTCATTTTAAGTGAAAATAAAAGGTCTTAAAAATCATTTTTTGCAAATCTCTACATGCTTGGTACACCTTTAAGAACAGTTTCTGCCCATTTTCAATCAAAATATTGAAAGTCATGTTTTTGATGAAAAATGCCAGGCCTATATCTGTATAACCTAAATTCAGATTTTTCAATATACGTCAAAATAAAAGGTCTTCGAAATCAATTTGTGCATATCTCTACATGCTCGCTACACCTTTACGAACAGTTTCTGCCCATTTTTAATCAAAATTTTGAAAGTCATGTTTTTGGTAGAAAATGCAATGAATGTCTGTGAAGGGTTCCCTCCCTTGTTCACTTAACACTGGTCATTTTAAGTGAAAATAAAAGGTCTTAAAAATCATTTTTTGCAAATCTCTACATGCTTGGTACACCTTTAAGAACAGTTTCTGCCCATTTTCAATCAAAATATTGAAAGTCATGTTTTTGATGAAAAATGCCAGGCCTATATCTGTATAACCTAAATTCAGATTTTTCAATATACGTCAAAATAAAAGGTCTTAGAAATCAATTTGTGCGTATCTCTACATGCTCGCTACACCTTTACGAACAGTTTCTGCCCATTTTTAATCAAAATTTTGAAAGTCATGTTTTTGGTAGAAAATGCAATGAATGTCTGTGAAGGGTTCCCTCCCTTGTTCACTTAACACTGGTCATTTTAAGTGAAAATAAAAGGTCTTAAAAATCATTTTTTGCAAATCTCTACATGCTTGGTACACCTTTAAGAACAGTTTCTGCCCATTTTCAATCAAAATATTGAAAGTCATGTTTTTGATGAAAAATGCCAGGCCTATATCTGTATAACCTAAATTCAGATTTTTCAATATACGTCAAAATAAAAGGTCTTAGAAATCAATTTGTGCGTATCTCTACATGCTCGCTACACCTTTACGAACAGTTTCTGCCCATTTTTAATCAAAATTTTGAAAGTCATGTTTTTGGTAGAAAATGCAATGAATGTCTGTGAAGGGTTCCCTCCCTTGTTCACTTAACACTGGTCATTTTAAGTGAAAATAAAAGGTCTTAAAAATCATTTTTTGCAAATCTCTACATGCTTGGTACACCTTTAAGAACAGTTTCTGCCCATTTTCAATCAAAATATTGAAAGTCATGTTTTTGATGAAAAATGCCAGGCCTATATCTGTATAACCTAAATTCAGATTTTTCAATATACGTCAAAATAAAAGGTCTTAGAAATCAATTTGTGCGTATCTCTACATGCTCGCTACACCTTTACAAACAGTTTCTGCCCATTTTTAATCAAAATTTTGAAAGTCATGTTTTTGGTAGAAAATGCAATGAATGTCTGTGAAGGGTTCCCTCCCTTGTTCACTTAACACTGGTCATTTTAAGTGAAAATAAAAGGTCTTAAAAATCATTTTTTGCAAATCTCTACATGCTTGGTACACCTTTAAGAACAGTTTCTGCCCATTTTCAATCAAAATATTGAAAGTCATGTTTTTGATGAAAAATGCCAGGCCTATATCTGTATAACCTAAATTCAGAGTTTTCAATATACGTCAAAATAAAAGGTCTTAGAAATCAATTTGTGCATATCTCTACATGCTCGCTACACCTTTACGAACAGTTTCTGCCCATTTTTAATCAAAATTTTGAAAGTCATGTTTTTGGTAGAAAATGCAATGAATGTCTGTGAAGGGTTCCCTCCCTTGTTCACTTAACACTGGTCATTTTAAGTGAAAATAAAAGGTCTTAAAAATCATTTTTTGCAAATCTCTACATGCTTGGTACACCTTTAAGAACAGTTTCTGCCCATTTTCAATCAAAATATTGAAAGTCATGTTTTTGATGAAAAATGCCAGGCCTATATCTGTATAACCTAAATTCAGATTTTTCAATATACGTCAAAATAAAAGGTCTTAGAAATCAATTTGTGCATATCTCTACATGCTCGCTACACCTTTACAAACAGTTTCTGCCCATTTTTAATCAAAATTTTGAAAGTCATGTTTTTGGTAGAAAATGCAATGAATGTCTGTGAAGGGTTCCCTCCCTTGTTCACTTAACACTGGTCATTTTAAGTGAAAATAAAAGGTCTTAAAAATCATTTTTTGCAAATCTCTACATGCTTGGTACACCTTTAAGAACAGTTTCTGCCCATTTTCAATCAAAATATTGAAAGTCATGTTTTTGATGAAAAATGCCAGGCCTATATCTGTATAACCTAAATTCAGATTTTTCAATATACGTCAAAATAAAAGGTCTTAGAAATCAATTTGTGCATATCTCTACATGCTCGCTACACCTTTACGAACAGTTTCTGCCCATTTTTAATCAAAATTTTGAAAGTCATGTTTTTGGTAGAAAATGCAATGAATGTCTGTGAAGGGTTCCCTCCCTTGTTCACTTAACACTGGTCATTTTAAGTGAAAATAAAAGGTCTTAAAAATCATTTTTTGCAAATCTCTACATGCTTGGTACACCTTTAAGAACAGTTTCTGCCCATTTTCAATCAAAATATTGAAAGTCATGTTTTTGATGAAAAATGCCAGGCCTATATCTGTATAACCTAAATTCAGATTTTTCAATATACGTCAAAATAAAAGGTCTTAGAAATCAATTTGTGCGTATCTCTACATGCTCGCTACACCTTTACAAACAGTTTCTGCCCATTTTTAATCAAAATTTTGAAAGTCATGTTTTTGGTAGAAAATGCAATGAATGTCTGTGAAGGGTTCCCTCCCTTGTTCACTTAACACTGGTCATTTTAAGTGAAAATAAAAGGTCTTAAAAATCATTTTTTGCAAATCTCTACATGCTTGGTACACCTTTAAGAACAGTTTCTGCCCATTTTCAATCAAAATATTGAAAGTCATGTTTTCGATGAAAAATGCCAGGCCTATATCTGTATAACCTAAATTCAGATTTTTCAATATACGTCAAAATAAAAGGTCTTAGAAATCAATTTGTGCGTATCTCTACATGCTCGCTACACCTTTACGAACAGTTTCTGCCCATTTTTAATCAAAATTTTGAAAGTCATGTTTTTGGTAGAAAATGCAATGAATGTCTGTGAAGGGTTCCCTCCCTTGTTCACTTAACACTGGTCATTTTAAGTGAAAATAAAAGGTCTTAAAAATCATTTTTTGCAAATCTCTACATGCTTGGTACACCTTTAAGAACAGTTTCTGCCCATTTTCAATCAAAATATTGAAAGTCATGTTTTTGATGAAAAATGCCAGGCCTATATCTGTATAACCTAAATTCAGATTTTTCAATATACGTCAAAATAAAAGGTCTTAGAAATCAATTTGTGCGTATCTCTACATGCTCGCTACACCTTTACAAACAGTTTCTGCCCATTTTTAATCAAAATTTTGAAAGTCATGTTTTTGGTAGAAAATGCAATGAATGTCTGTGAAGGGTTCCCTCCCTTGTTCACTTAACACTGGTCATTTTAAGTGAAAATAAAAGGTCTTAAAAATCATTTTTTGCAAATCTCTACATGCTTGGTACACCTTTAAGAACAGTTTCTGCCCATTTTCAATCAAAATATTGAAAGTCATGTTTTTGATGAAAAATGCCAGGCCTATATCTGTATAACCTAAATTCAGATTTTTCAATATACGTCAAAATAAAAGGTCTTAGAAATCAATTTGTGCGTATCTCTACATGCTCGCTACACCTTTACGAACAGTTTCTGCCCATTTTTAGTCAAAATTTTGAAAGTCATGTTTTTGGTAGAAAATGCAATGAATGTCTGTGAAGGGTTCCCTCCCTTGTTCACTTAACACTGGTCATTTTAAGTGAAAATAAAAGGTCTTAAAAATCATTTTTTGCAAATCTCTACATGCTTGGTACACCTTTAAGAACAGTTTCTGCCCATTTTCAATCAAAATATTGAAAGTCATGTTTTCGATGAAAAATGCCAGGCCTATATCTGTATAACCTAAATTCAGATTTTTCAATATACGTCAAAATAAAAGGTCTTAGAAATCAATTTGTGCGTATCTCTACATGCTCGCTACACCTTTACGAACAGTTTCTGCCCATTTTTAATCAAAATTTTGAAAGTCATGTTTTTGGTAGAAAATGCAATGAATGTCTGTGAAGGGTTCCCTCCCTTGTTCACTTAACACTGGTCATTTTAAGTGAAAATAAAAGGTCTTAAAAATCATTTTTTGCAAATCTCTACATGCTTGGTACACCTTTAAGAACAGTTTCTGCCCATTTTCAATCAAAATATTGAAAGTCATGTTTTTGATGAAAAATGCCAGGCCTATATCTGTATAACCTAAATTCAGATTTTTCAATATACGTCAAAATAAAAGGTCTTAGAAATCAATTTGTGCGTATCTCTACATGCTCGCTACACCTTTACAAACAGTTTCTGCCCATTTTTAATCAAAATTTTGAAAGTCATGTTTTTGGTAGAAAATGCAATGAATGTCTGTGAAGGGTTCCCTCCCTTGTTCACTTAACACTGGTCATTTTAAGTGAAAATAAAAGGTCTTAAAAATCATTTTTTGCAAATCTCTACATGCTTGGTACACCTTTAAGAACAGTTTCTGCCCATTTTCAATCAAAATATTGAAAGTCATGTTTTTGATGAAAAATGCCAGGCCTATATCTGTATAACCTAAATTCAGATTTTTCAATATACGTCAAAATAAAAGGTCTTAGAAATCAATTTGTGCGTATCTCTACATGCTCGCTACACCTTTACGAACAGTTTCTGCCCATTTTTAGTCAAAATTTTGAAAGTCATGTTTTTGGTAGAAAATGCAATGAATGTCTGTGAAGGGTTCCCTCCCTTGTTCACTTAACACTGGTCATTTTAAGTGAAAATAAAAGGTCTTAAAAATCATTTTTTGCAAATCTCTACATGCTTGGTACACCTTTAAGAACAGTTTCTGCCCATTTTCAATCAAAATATTGAAAGTCATGTTTTTGATGAAAAATGCCAGGCCTATATCTGTATAACCTAAATTCAGATTTTTCAATATACGTCAAAATAAAAGGTCTTAGAAATCAATTTGTGCATATCTCTACATGCTCGCTACACCTTTACGAACAGTTTCTGCCCATTTTTAATCAAAATTTTGAAAGTCATGTTTTTGGTAGAAAATGCAATGAATGTCTGTGAAGGGTTCCCTCCCTTGTTCACTTAACACTGGTCATTTTAAGTGAAAATAAAAGGTCTTAAAAATCATTTTTTGCAAATCTCTACATGCTTGGTACACCTTTAAGAACAGTTTCTGCCCATTTTCAATCAAAATATTGAAAGTCATGTTTTTGATGAAAAATGCCAGGCCTATATCTGTATAACCTAAATTCAGATTTTTCAATATACGTCAAAATAAAAGGTCTTAGAAATCAATTTGTGCGTATCTCTACATGCTCGCTACACCTTTACGAACAGTTTCTGCCCATTTTTAATCAAAATTTTGAAAGTCATGTTTTTGGTAGAAAATGCAATGAATGTCTGTGAAGGGTTCCCTCCCTTGTTCACTTAACACTGGTCATTTTAAGTGAAAATAAAAGGTCTTAAAAATCATTTTTTGCAAATCTCTACATGCTTGGTACACCTTTAAGAACAGTTTCTGCCCATTTTCAATCAAAATATTGAAAGTCATGTTTTTGATGAAAAATGCCAGGCCTATATCTGTATAACCTAAATTCAGATTTTTCAATATACGTCAAAATAAAAGGTCTTAGAAATCAATTTGTGCGTATCTCTACATGCTCGCTACACCTTTACGAACAGTTTCTGCCCATTTTTAATCAAAATTTTGAAAGTCATGTTTTTGGTAGAAAATGCAATGAATGTCTGTGAAGGGTTCCCTCCCTTGTTCACTTAACACTGGTCATTTTAAGTGAAAATAAAAGGTCTTAAAAATCATTTTTTGCAAATCTCTACATGCTTGGTACACCTTTAAGAACAGTTTCTGCCCATTTTCAATCAAAATATTGAAAGTCATGTTTTTGATGAAAAATGCCAGGCCTATATCTGTATAACCTAAATTCAGATTTTTCAATATACGTCAAAATAAAAGGTCTTAGAAATCAATTTGTGCGTATCTCTACATGCTCGCTACACCTTTACGAACAGTTTCTGCCCATTTTTAATCAAAATTTTGAAAGTCATGTTTTTGGTAGAAAATGCAATGAATGTCTGTGAAGGGTTCCCTCCCTTGTTCACTTAACACTGGTCATTTTAAGTGAAAATAAAAGGTCTTAAAAATCATTTTTTGCAAATCTCTACATGCTTGGTACACCTTTAAGAACAGTTTCTGCCCATTTTCAATCAAAATATTGAAAGTCATGTTTTTGATGAAAAATGCCAGGCCTATATCTGTATAACCTAAATTCAGATTTTTCAATATATGTCAAAATAAAAGTTCTTAGAAATCAATTTGTGCGTATCTCTACATGCTCGCTACACCTTTACAAACAGTTTCTGCCCATTTTTAATCAAAATTTTGAAAGTCATGTTTTTGGTAGAAAATGCAATGAATGTCTGTGAAGGGTTCCCTCCCTTGTTCACTTAACACTGGTCATTTTAAGTGAAAATAAAAGGTCTTAAAAATCATTTTTTGCAAATCTCTACATGCTTGGTACACCTTTAAGAACAGTTTCTGCCCATTTTCAATCAAAATATTGAAAGTCATGTTTTTGATGAAAAATGCCAGGCCTATATCTGTATAACCTAAATTCAGATTTTTCAATATACGTCAAAATAAAAGGTCTTAGAAATCAATTTGTGCGTATCTCTACATGCTCGCTACACCTTTACGAGCAGTTTCTGCCCATTTTTAATCAAAATTTTGAAAGTCATGTTTTTGGTAGAAAATGCAATGAATGTCTGTGAAGGGTTCCCTCCCTTGTTCACTTAACACTGGTCATTTTAAGTGAAAATAAAAGGTCTTAAAAATCATTTTTTGCAAATCTCTACATGCTTGGTACACCTTTAAGAACAGTTTCTGCCCATTTTCAATCAAAATATTGAAAGTCATGTTTTTGATGAAAAATGCCAGGCCTATATCTGTATAACCTAAATTCAGATTTTTCAATATACGTCAAAATAAAAGGTCTTAGAAATCAATTTGTGCGTATCTCTACATGCTCGCTACACCTTTACAAACAGTTTCTGCCCATTTTTAATCAAAATTTTGAAAGTCATGTTTTTGGTAGAAAATGCAATGAATGTCTGTGAAGGGTTCCCTCCCTTGTTCACTTAACACTGGTCATTTTAAGTGAAAATAAAAGGTCTTAAAAATCATTTTTTGCAAATCTCTACATGCTTGGTACACCTTTAAGAACAGTTTCTGCCCATTTTCAATCAAAATATTGAAAGTCATGTTTTTGATGAAAAATGCCAGGCCTATATCTGTATAACCTAAATTCAGATTTTTCAATATACGTCAAAATAAAAGGTCTTAGAAATCAATTTGTGCGTATCTCTACATGCTCGCTACACCTTTACGAACAGTTTCTGCCCATTTTTAATCAAAATTTTGAAAGTCATGTTTCTGGTAGAAAATGCAATGAATGTCTGTGAAGGGTTCCCTCCCTTGTTCACTTAACACTGGTCATTTTAAGTGAAAATAAAAGGTCTTAAAAATAATTTTTTGCAAATCTCTACATGCTTGGTACACCTTTAAGAACAGTTTCTGCCCATTTTCAATCAAAATATTGAAAGTCATGTTTTTGATGAAAAATGCCAGGCCTATATCTGTATAACCTAAATTCAGATTTTTCAATGTACGTCAAAATAAAAGGTCTTAGAAATCAATTTGTGCGTATCTCTACATGCTCGCTACACCTTTACGAACAGTTTCTGCCCATTTTTAATCAAAATTTTGAAAGTCATGTTTTTGGTAGAAAATGCAATGAATGTCTGTGAAGGGTTCCCTCCCTTGTTCACTTAACACTGGTCATTTTAAGTGAAAATAAAAGGTCTTAAAAATCATTTTTTGCAAATCTCTACATGCTTGGTACACCTTTAAGAACAGTTTCTGCCCATTTTCAATCAAAATATTGAAAGTCATGTTTTTGATGAAAAATGCCAGGCCTATATCTGTATAACCTAAATTCAGATTTTTCAATATACGTCAAAATAAAAGGTCTTAGAAATCAATTTGTGCATATCTCTACATGCTCGCTACACCTTTACGAACAGTTTCTGCCCATTTTTAATCAAAATTTTGAAAGTCATGTTTTTGGTAGAAAATGCAATGAATGTCTGTGAAGGGTTCCCTCCCTTGTTCACTTAACACTGGTCATTTTAAGTGAAAATAAAAGGTCTTAAAAATCATTTTTTGCAAATCTCTACATGCTTGGTACACCTTTAAGAACAGTTTCTGCCCATTTTCAATCAAAATATTGAAAGTCATGTTTTTGATGAAAAATGCCAGGCCTATATCTGTATAACCTAAATTCAGATTTTTCAATATAAGTCAAAATAAAAGGTCTTAGAAATCAATTTGTGCGTATCTCTACATGCTCGCTACACCTTTACGAGCAGTTTCTGCCCATTTTTAATCAAAATTTTGAAAGTCATGTTTTTGGTAGAAAATGCAATGAATGTCTGTGAAGGGTTCCCTCCCTTATTCACTTAACACTGGTCATTTTAAGTGAAAATAAAAGGTCTTAAAAATCATTTTTTGCAAATCTCTACATGCTTGGTACACCTTTAAGAAAAGTTTCTGCCCATTTTCAATCAAAATATTGAAGTCATGTTTTTGATGAAAAATGCCAGGCCTATATCTGTATAACCTAAATTCAGATTTTTCAATATACGTCAAAATAAAAGGTCTTAGAAATCAATTTGTGCGTATCTCTACATGCTCGCTACACCTTTACGAACAGTTTCTGCCCATTTTTAATCAAAATTTTGAAAGTCATGTTTTTGGTAGAAAATGCAATGAATGTCTGTGAAGGGTTCCCTCCCTTGTTCACTTAACACTGGTCATTTTAAGTGAAAATAAAAGGTCTTAAAAATCATTTTTTGCAAATCTCTACATGCTTGGTACACCTTTAAGAACAGTTTCTGCCCATTTTCAATCAAAATATTGAAAGTCATGTTTTTGATGAAAAATGCCAGGCCTATATCTGTATAACCTAAATTCAGATTTTTCAATATACGTCAAAATAAAAGGTCTTAGAAATCAATTTGTGCGTATCTCTACATGCTCGCTACACCTTTACAAACAGTTTCTGCCCATTTTTAATCAAAATTTTGAAAGTCATGTTTTTGGTAGAAAATGCAATGAATGTCTGTGAAGGGTTCCCTCCCTTGTTCACTTAACACTGGTCATTTTAAGTGAAAATAAAAGGTCTTAAAAATCATTTTTTGCAAATCTCTACATGCTTGGTACACCTTTAAGAACAGTTTCTGCCCATTTTCAATCAAAATATTGAAAGTCATGTTTTTGATGAAAAATGCCAGGCCTATATCTGTATAACCTAAATTCAGATTTTTCAATATACGTCAAAATAAAAGGTCTTAGAAATCAATTTGTGCGTATCTCTACATGCTCGCTACACCTTTACGAACAGTTTCTGCCCATTTTTAATCAAAATTTTGAAAGTCATGTTTCTGGTAGAAAATGCAATGAATGTCTGTGAAGGGTTCCCTCCCTTGTTCACTTAACACTGGTCTTTTTAAGTGAAAATAAAAGGTCTTAAAAATAATTTTTTGCAAATCTCTACATGCTTGGTACACCTTTAAGAACAGTTTCTGCCCATTTTCAATCAAAATATTGAAAGTCATGTTTTTGATGAATAATGCCAGGCCTATATCTGTATAACCTAAATTCAGATTTTTCAATATACGTCAAAATAAAAGGTCTTAGAAATCAATTTGTGCGTATCTCTACATGCTCGCTACACCTTTACGAACAGTTTCTGCCCATTTTTAATCAAAATTTTGAAAGTCATGTTTTTGGTAGAAAATGCAATGAATGTCTGTGAAGGGTTCCCTCCCTTGTTCACTTAACACTGGTCATTTTAAGTGAAAATAAAAGGTCTTAAAAATCATTTTTTGCAAATCTCTACATGCTTGGTACACCTTTAAGAACAGTTTCTGCCCATTTTCAATCAAAATATTGAAAGTCATGTTTTTGATGAAAAATGCCAGGCCTATATCTGTATAACCTAAATTCAGATTTTTCAATATACGTCAAAATAAAAGGTCTTAGAAATCAATTTGTGCGTATCTCTACATGCTCGCTACACCTTTACGAACAGTTTCTGCCCATTTTTAATCAAAATTTTGAAAGTCATGTTTTTGGTAGAAAATGCAATGAATGTCTGTGAAGGGTTCCCTCCCTTGTTCACTTAACACTGGTCATTTTAAGTGAAAATAAAAGGTCTTAAAAATCATTTTTTGCAAATCTCTACATGCTTGGTACACCTTTAAGAACAGTTTCTGCCCATTTTCAATCAAAATATTGAAGTCATGTTTTTGATGAAAAATGCCAGGCCTATATCTGTATAACCTAAATTCAGATTTTTCAATATACGTCAAAATAAAAGGTCTTAGAAATCAATTTGTGCGTATCTCTACATGCTCGCTACACCTTTACGAACAGTTTCTGCCCATTTTTAATCAAAATTTTGAAAGTCATGTTTTTGGTAGAAAATGCAATGAATGTCTGTGAAGGGTTCCCTCCCTTGTTCACTTAACACTGGTCATTTTAAGTGAAAATAAAAGGTCTTAAAAATCATTTTTTGCAAATCTCTACATGCTTGGTACACCTTTAAGAACAGTTTCTGCCCATTTTCAATCAAAATATTGAAAGTCATGTTTTTGATGAAAAATGCCAGGCCTATATCTGTATAACCTAAATTCAGATTTTTCAATATACGTCAAAATAAAAGGTCTTAGAAATCAATTTGTGCGTATCTCTACATGCTCGCTACACCTTTACGAACAGTTTCTGCCCATTTTTAATCAAAATTTTGAAAGTCATGTTTTTGGTAGAAAATGCAATGAATGTCTGTGAAGGGTTCCCTCCCTTGTTCACTTAACACTGGTCATTTTAAGTGAAAATAAAAGGTCTTAAAAATCATTTTTTGCAAATCTCTACATGCTTGGTACACCTTTAAGAACAGTTTCTGCCCATTTTCAATCAAAATATTGAAAGTCATGTTTTTGATGAAAAATGCCAGGCCTATATCTGTATAACCTAAATTCAGATTTTTCAATATACGTCAAAATAAAAGGTCTTAGAAATCAATTTGTGCGTATCTCTACATGCTCGCTACACCTTTACGAACAGTTTCTGCCCATTTTTAATCAAAATTTTGAAAGTCATGTTTTTGGTAGAAAATGCAATGAATGTCTGTGAAGGGTTCCCTCCCTTGTTCACTTAACACTGGTCATTTTAAGTGAAAATAAAAGGTCTTAAAAATAATTTTTTGCAAATCTCTACATGCTTGGTACACCTTTAAGAACAGTTTCTGCCCATTTTCAATCAAAATATTGAAAGTCATGTTTTTGATGAAAAATGCCAGGCCTATATCTGTATAACCTAAATTCAGATTTTTCAATATACGTCAAAATAAAAGGTCTTAGAAATCAATTTGTGCGTATCTCTACATGCTCGCTACACCTTTACGAACAGTTTCTGCCCATTTTTAATCAAAATTTTGAAAGTCATGTTTTTGGTAGAAAATGCAATGAATGTCTGTGAAGGGTTCCCTCCCTTGTTCACTTAACACTGGTCATTTTAAGTGAAAATAAAAGGTCTTAAAAATAATTTTTTGCAAATCTCTACATGCTTGGTACACCTTTAAGAACAGTTTCTGCCCATTTTCAATCAAAATATTGAAAGTCATGTTTTTGATGAAAAATGCCAGGCCTATATCTGTATAACCTAAATTCAGATTTTTCAATATACGTCAAAATAAAAGGTCTTAGAAATCAATTTGTGCGTATCTCTACATGCTCGCTACACCTTTACAAACAGTTTCTGCCCATTTTTAATAAAAATTTTGAAAGTCATGTTTTTGGTAGAAAATGCAATGAATGTCTGTGAAGGGTTCCCTCCCTTGTTCACTTAACACTGGTCATTTTAAGTGAAAATAAAAGGTCTTAAAAATCATTTTTTGCAAATCTCTACATGCTTGGTACACCTTTAAGAACAGTTTCTGCCCATTTTCAATCAAAATATTGAAAGTCATGTTTTTGATGAAAAATGCCAGGCCTATATCTGTATAACCTAAATTCAGATTTTTCAATATACGTCAAAATAAAAGGTCTTAGAAATCAATTTGTGCGTATCTCTACATGCTCGCTACACCTTTACGAACAGTTTCTGCCCATTTTTAATCAAAATTTTGAAAGTCATGTTTTTGGTAGAAAATGCAATGAATGTCTGTGAAGGGTTCCCTCCCTTGTTCACTTAACACTGGTCATTTTAAGTGAAAATAAAAGGTCTTAAAAATCATTTTTTGCAAATCTCTACATGCTTGGTACACCTTTAAGAACAGTTTCTGCCCATTTTCAATCAAAATATTGAAAGTCATGTTTTTGATGAAAAATGCCAGGCCTATATCTGTATAACCTAAATTCAGATTTTTCAATATACGTCAAAATAAAAGGTCTTAGAAATCAATTTGTGCGTATCTCTACATGCTCGCTACACCTTTACGAACAGTTTCTGCCCATTTTTAATCAAAATTTTGAAAGTCATGTTTTTGGTAGAAAATGCAATGAATGTCTGTGAAGGGTTCCCTCCCTTGTTCACTTAACACTGGTCATTTTAAGTGAAAATAAAAGGTCTTAAAAATCATTTTTTGCAAATCTCTACATGCTTGGTACACCTTTAAGAACAGTTTCTGCCCATTTTCAATCAAAATATTGAAAGTCATGTTTTTGATGAAAAATGCCAGGCCTATATCTGTATAACCTAAATTCAGATTTTTCAATATACGTCAAAATAAAAGGTCTTAGAAATCAATTTGTGCGTATCTCTACATGCTCGCTACACCTTTACGAACAGTTTCTGCCCATTTTTAATCAAAATTTTGAAAGTCATGTTTTTGGTAGAAAATGCAATGAATGTCTGTGAAGGGTTCCCTCCCTTGTTCACTTAACACTGGTCATTTTAAGTGAAAATAAAAGGTCTTAAAAATCATTTTTTGCAAATCTCTACATGCTTGGTACACCTTTAAGAACAGTTTCTGCCCATTTTCAATCAAAATATTGAAAGTCATGTTTTTGATGAAAAATGCCAGGCCTATATCTGTATAACCTAAATTCAGATTTTTCAATATACGTCAAAATAAAAGGTCTTAGAAATCAATTTGTGCGTATCTCTACATGCTCGCTACACCTTTACGAACAGTTTCTGCCCATTTTTAATCAAAATTTTGAAAGTCATGTTTTTGGTAGAAAATGCAATGAATGTCTGTGAAGGGTTCCCTCCCTTGTTCACTTAACACTGGTCATTTTAAGTGAAAATAAAAGGTCTTAAAAATCATTTTTTGCAAATCTCTACATGCTTGGTACACCTTTAAGAACAGTTTCTGCCCATTTTCAATCAAAATATTGAAAGTCATGTTTTTGATGAAAAATGCCAGGCCTATATCTGTATAACCTAAATTCAGATTTTTCAATATACGTCAAAATAAAAGGTCTTAGAAATCAATTTGTGCGTATCTCTACATGCTCGCTACACCTTTACGAACAGTTTCTGCCCATTTTTAATCAAAATTTTGAAAGTCATGTTTTTGGTAGAAAATGCAATGAATGTCTGTGAAGGGTTCCCTCCCTTGTTCACTTAACACTGGTCATTTTAAGTGAAAATAAAAGGTCTTAAAAATCATTTTTTGCAAATCTCTACATGCTTGGTACACCTTTAAGAACAGTTTCTGCCCATTTTCAATCAAAATATTGAAAGTCATGTTTTTGATGAAAAATGCCAGGCCTATATCTGTATAACCTAAATTCAGATTTTTCAATATACGTCAAAATAAAAGGTCTTAGAAATCAATTTGTGCGTATCTCTACATGCTCGCTACACCTTTACAAACAGTTTCTGCCCATTTTTAATCAAAATTTTGAAAGTCATGTTTTTGGTAGAAAAGGCAATGAATGTCTGTGAAGGGTTCCCTCCCTTGTTCACTTAACACTGGTCATTTTAAGTGAAAATAAAAGGTCTTAAAAATCATTTTTTGCAAATCTCTACATGCTTGGTACACCTTTAAGAACAGTTTCTGCCCATTTTCAATCAAAATATTGAAAGTCATGTTTTTGATGAAAAATGCCAGGCCTATATCTGTATAACCTAAATTCAGATTTTTCAATATACGTCAAAATAAAAGGTCTTAGAAATCAATTTGTGCGTATCTCTACATGCTCGCTACACCTTTACGAACAGTTTCTGCCCATTTTTAATCAAAATTTTGAAAGTCATGTTTTTGGTAGAAAATGCAATGAATGTCTGTGAAGGGTTCCCTCCCTTGTTCACTTAACACTGGTCATTTTAAGTGAAAATAAAAGGTCTTAAAAATCATTTTTTGCAAATCTCTACATGCTTGGTACACCTTTAAGAACAGTTTCTGCCCATTTTCAATCAAAATATTGAAAGTCATGTTTTTGATGAAAAATGCCAGGCCTATATCTGTATAACCTAAATTCAGATTTTTCAATATACGTCAAAATAAAAGGTCTTAGAAATCAATTTGTGCGTATCTCTACATGCTCGCTACACCTTTACGAACAGTTTCTGCCCATTTTTAATCAAAATTTTGAAAGTCATGTTTTTGGTAGAAAATGCAATGAATGTCTGTGAAGGGTTCCCTCCCTTGTTCACTTAACACTTGTCATTTTAAGTGAAAATAAAAGGTCTTAAAAATCATTTTTTGCAAATCTCTACATGCTTGGTACACCTTTAAGAACAGTTTCTGCCCATTTTCAATCAAAATATTGAAAGTCATGTTTTTGATGAAAAATGCCAGGCCTATATCTGTATAACCTAAATTCAGATTTTTCAATATACGTCAAAATAAAAGGTCTTAGAAATCAATTTGTGCGTATCTCTACATGCTCGCTACACCTTTACGAACAGTTTCTGCCCATTTTTAATCAAAATTTTGAAAGTCATGTTTTTGGTTGAAAATGCAATGAATGTCTGTGAAGGGTTCCCTCCCTTGTTCACTTAACACTGGTCATTTTAAGTGAAAATAAAAGGTCTTAAAAATCATTTTTTGCAAATCTCTACATGCTTGGTACACCTTTAAGAACAGTTTCTGCCCATTTTCAATATACGTCAAAATAAAAGGTCTTAGAAATCAATTTGTGCGTATCTCTACATGCTCGCTACACCTTTACGAACAGTTTCTGCCCATTTTTAATCAAAATTTTGAAAGTCATGTTTTTGGTAGAAAATGCAATGAATGTCTGTGAAGGGTTCCCTCCCTTGTTCACTTAACACTGGTCATTTTAAGTGAAAATAAAAGGTCTTAAAAATCATTTTTTGCAAATCTCTACATGCTTGGTACACCTTTAAGAACAGTTTCTGCCCATTTTCAATCAAAATATTGAAAGTCATGTTTTTGATGAAAAATGCCAGGCCTATATCTGTATAACCTAAATTCAGATTTTTCAATATACGTCAAAATAAAAGGTCTTAGAAATCAATTTGTGCGTATCTCTACATGCTCGCTACACCTTTACGAACAGTTTCTGCCCATTTTTAATCAAAATTTTGAAAGTCATGTTTTTGGTAGAAAATGCAATGAATGTCTGTGAAGGGTTCCCTCCCTTGTTCACTTAACACTGGTCATTTTAAGTGAAAATAAAAGGTCTTAAAAATCATTTTTTGCAAATCTCTACATGCTTGGTACACCTTTAAGAACAGTTTCTGCCCATTTTCAATCAAAATATTGAAAGTCATGTTTTTGATGAAAAATGCCAGGCCTATATCTGTATAACCTAAATTCAGATTTTTCAATATACGTCAAAATAAAAGGTCTTAGAAATCAATTTGTGCGTATCTCTACATGCTCGCTACACCTTTACGAACAGTTTCTGCCCATTTTTAATCAAAATTTTGAAAGTCATGTTTTTGGTAGAAAATGCAATGAATGTCTGTGAAGGGTTCCCTCCCTTGTTCACTTAACACTGGTCATTTTAAGTGAAAATAAAAGGTCTTAAAAATCATTTTTTGCAAATCTCTACATGCTTGGTACACCTTTAAGAACAGTTTCTGCCCATTTTCAATCAAAATATTGAAAGTCATGTTTTTGATGAAAAATGCCAGGCCTATATCTGTATAACCTAAATTCAGATTTTTCAATATACGTCAAAATACATTGTAAAAGGTCTTAGAAATCAATTTGTGCGTATCTCTACATGCTCGCTACACCTTTACAAACAGTTTCTGCCCATTTTTAATCAAAATTTTGAAAGTCATGTTTTTGGTAGAAAATGCAATGAATGTCTGTGAAGGGTTCCCTCCCTTGTTCACTTAACACTGGTCATTTTAAGTGAAAATAAAAGGTCTTAAAAATCATTTTTTGCAAATCTCTACATGCTTGGTACACCTTTAAGAACAGTTTCTGCCCATTTTCAATCAAAATATTGAAAGTCATGTTTTTGATGAAAAATGCCAGGCCTATATCTGTATAACCTAAATTCAGATTTTTCAATATACGTCAAAATAAAAGGTCTTAGAAATCAATTTGTGCGTATCTCTACATGCTCGCTACACCTTTACGAACAGTTTCTGCCCATTTTTAATCAAAATTTTGAAAGTCATGTTTTTGGTAGAAAATGCAATGAATGTCTGTGAAGGGTTCCCTCCCTTGTTCACTTAACACTGGTCATTTTAAGTGAAAATAAAAGGTCTTAAAAATCATTTTTTGCAAATCTCTACATGCTTGGTACACCTTTAAGAACAGTTTCTGCCCATTTTCAATCAAAATATTGAAAGTCATGTTTTTGATGAAAAATGCCGGGCCTATATCTGTATAACCTAAATTCAGATTTTTCAATATACGTCAAAATAAAAGGTCTTAGAAATCAATTTGTGCGTATCTCTACATGCTCGCTACACCTTTACGAACAGTTTCTGCCCATTTTTAATCAAAATTTTGAAAGTCATGTTTTTGGTAGAAAATGCAATGAATGTCTGTGAAGGGTTCCCTCCCTTGTTCACTTAACACTGGTCATTTTAAGTGAAAATAAAAGGTCTTAAAAATCATTTTTTGCAAATCTCTACATGCTTGGTACACCTTTAAGAACAGTTTCTGCCCATTTTCAATCAAAATATTGAAAGTCATGTTTTTGATGAAAAATGCCAGGCCTATATCTGTATAACCTAAATTCAGATTTTTCAATATACGTCAAAATAAAAGGTCTTAGAAATCAATTTGTGCGTATCTCTACATGCTCGCTACACCTTTACGAACAGTTTCTGCCCATTTTTAATCAAAATTTTGAAAGTCATGTTTCTGGTAGAAAATGCAATGAATGTCTGTGAAGGGTTCCCTCCCTTGTTCACTTAACACTGGTCATTTTAAGTGAAAATAAAAGGTCTTAAAAATCATTTTTTGCAAATCTCTACATGCTTGGTACACCTTTAAGAACAGTTTCTGCCCATTTTCAATCAAAATATTGAAAGTCATGTTTTTGATGAAAAATGCCAGGCCTATATCTGTATAACCTAAATTCAGATTTTTCAATATACGTCAAAATAAAAGGTCTTAGAAATCAATTTGTGCGTATCTCTACATGCTCGCTACACCTTTACGAACAGTTTCTGCCCATTTTTAATCAAAATTTTGAAAGTCATGTTTTTGGTTGAAAATGCAATGAATGTCTGTGAAGGGTTCCCTCCCTTGTTCACTTAACACTGGTCATTTTAAGTGAAAATAAAAGGTCTTAAAAATAATTTTTTGCAAATCTCTACATGCTTGGTACACCTTTAAGAACAGTTTCTGCCCATTTTCAATAAATTCAGATTTTTCAATATACGTCAAAATAAAAGGTCTTAGAAATCAATTTGTGCGTATCTCTACATGCTCGCTACACCTTTACGAACAGTTTCTGCCAATTTTTAATCAAAATTTTTAAAGTCATGTTTTTGGTAGAAAATGCAATGAATGTCTGTGAAGGGTTCCCTCCCTTGTTCACTTAACACTGGTCATTTTAAGTGAAAATAAAAGGTCTTAAAAATCATTTTTTGCAAATCTCTACATGCTTGGTACACCTTTAAGAACAGTTTCTGCCCATTTTCAATCAAAATATTGAAAGTCATGTTTTTGATGAAAAATGCCAGGCCTATATCTGTATAACCTAAATTCAGATTTTTCAATATACGTCAAAATAAAAGGTCTTAGAAATCAATTTGTGCGTATCTCTACATGCTCGCTACACCTTTACGAACAGTTTCTGCCCATTTTTAATCAAAATTTTGAAAGTCATGTTTTTGGTAGAAAATGCAATGAATGTCTGTGAAGGGTTCCCTCCCTTGTTCACTTAACACTGGTCATTTTAAGTGAAAATAAAAGGTCTTAAAAAATCATTTTTTGCAAATCTCTACATGCTTGGTACACCTTTAAGAACAGTTTCTGCCCATTTTCAATCAAAATATTGAAAGTCATGTTTTTGATGAAAAATGCCAGGCCTATATCTGTATAACCTAAATTCCGATTTTTCAATATACGTCAAAATAAAAGGTCTTAGAAATCAATTTGTGCGTATCTCTACATGCTCGCTACACCTTTACAAACAGTTTCTGCCCATTTTTAATCAAAATTTTGAAAGTCATGTTTTTGGTAGAAAATGCAATGAATGTCTGTGAAGGGTTCCCTCCCTTGTTCACTTAACACTGGTCATTTTAAGTGAAAATAAAAGGTCTTAAAAATCATTTTTTGCAAATCTCTACATGCTTGGTACACCTTTAAGAACAGTTTCTGCCCATTTTCAATCAAAATATTGAAAGTCATGTTTTTGATGAAAAATGCCAGGCCTATATCTGTATAACCTAAATTCAGATTTTTCAATATACGTCAAAATAAAAGGTCTTAGAAATCAATTTGTGCGTATCTCTACATGCTCGCTACACCTTTACGAACAGTTTCTGCCCATTTTTAATCAAAATTTTGAAAGTCATGTTTTTGGTAGAAAATGCAATGAATGTCTGTGAAGGGTTCCCTCCCTTGTTCACTTAACACTGGTCATTTTAAGTGAAAATAAAAGGTCTTAAAAATCATTTTTTGCAAATCTCTACATGCTTGGTACACCTTTAAGAACAGTTTCTGCCCATTTTCAATCAAAATATTGAAAGTCATGTTTTTGATGAAAAATGCCAGGCCTATATCTGTATAACCTAAATTCAGATTTTTCAATTCACGTCAAAATAAAAGGTCTTAGAAATCAATTTGTGCGTATCTCTACATGCTCGCTACACCTTTACGAACAGTTTCTGCCCATTTTTAATCAAAATTTTGAAAGTCATGTTTTTGGTAGAAAATGCAATGAATGTCTGTGAAGGGTTCCCTCCCTTGTTCACTTAACACTGGTCATTTTAAGTGAAAATAAAAGGTCTTAAAAATCATTTTTTGCAAATCTCTACATGCTTGGTACACCTTTAAGAACAGTTTCTGCCCATTTTCAATCAAAATATTGAAAGTCATGTTTTTGATGAAAAATGCCAGGCCTATATCTGTATAACCTAAATTCAGATTTTTCAATATACGTCAAAATAAAAGGTCTTAGAAATCAATTTGTGCGTATCTCTACATGCTCGCTACACCTTTACGAACAGTTTCTGCCCATTTTTAATCAAAATTTTGAAAGTCATGTTTTTGGTTGAAAATGCAATGAATGTCTGTGAAGGGTTCCCTCCCTTGTTCACTTAACACTGGTCATTTTAAGTGAAAATAAAAGGTCTTAAAAATCATTTTTTGCAAATCTCTACATGCTTGGTACACCTTTAAGAACAGTTTCTGCCCATTTTCAATAAATTCAGATTTTTCAATATACGTCAAAATAAAAGGTCTTAGAAATCAATTTGTGCGTATCTCTACATGCTCGCTACACCTTTACGAACAGTTTCTGCCCATTTTTAATCAAAATTTTGAAAGTCATGTTTTTGGTAGAAAATGCAATGAATGTCTGTGAAGGGTTCCCTCCCTTGTTCACTTAACACTGGTCATTTTAAGTGAAAATAAAAGGTCTTAAAAATCATTTTTTGCAAATCTCTACATGCTTGGTACACCTTTAAGAACAGTTTCTGCCCATTTTCAATCAAAATATTGAAAGTCATGTTTTTGATGAAAAATGCCAGGCCTATATCTGTATAACCTAAATTCAGATTTTTCAATATACGTCAAAATAAAAGGTCTTAGAAATCAATTTGTGCGTATCTCTACATGCTCGCTACACCTTTACGAACAGTTTCTGCCCATTTTTAATCAAAATTTTGAAAGTCATGTTTTTGGTAGAAAATGCAATGAAAGTCTGTGAAGGGTTCCCTCCCTTGTTCACTTAACACTGGTCATTTTAAGTGAAAATAAAAGGTCTTAAAAATCATTTTTTGCAAATCTCTACATGCTTGGTACACCTTTAAGAACAGTTTCTGCCCATTTTCAATCAAAATATTGAAAGTCATGTTTTTGATGAAAAATGCAAGGCCTATATCTGTATAACCTAAATTCAGATTTTTCAATATACGTCAAAATAAAAGGTCTTAGAAATCAATTTGTGCGTATCTCTACATGCTCGCTACACCTTTACGAACAGTTTCTGCCCATTTTTAATCAAAATTTTGAAAGTCATGTTTTTTGTAGAAAATGCAATGAATGTCTGTGAAGGGTTCCCTCCCTTGTTCACTTAACACTGGTCATTTTAAGTGAAAATAAAAGGTCTTAAAAATCATTTTTTGCAAATCTCTACATGCTTGGTACACCTTTAAGAACAGTTTCTGCCCATTTTCAATCAAAATATTGAAAGTCATGTTTTTGATGAAAAATGCCAGGCCTATATCTGTATAACCTAAATTCAGATTTTTCAATATACGTCAAAATAAAAGGTCTTAGAAATCAATTTGTGCGTATCTCTACATGCTCGCTACACCTTTACGAACAGTTTCTGCCCATTTTTAATCAAAATTTTGAAAGTCATGTTTTTGGTAGAAAATGCAATGAATGTCTGTGAAGGGTTCCCTCCCTTGTTCACTTAACACTGGTCATTTTAAGTGAAAATAAAAGGTCTTAAAAATCATTTTTTGCAAATCTCTACATGCTTGGTACACCTTTAAGAACAGTTTCTGCCCATTTTCAATCAAAATATTGAAAGTCATGTTTTTGATGAAAAATGCCAGGCCTATATCTGTATAACCTAAATTCCGATTTTTCAATATACGTCAAAATAAAAGGTCTTAGAAATCAATTTGTGCGTATCTCTACATGCTCGCTACACCTTTACGAACAGTTTCTGCCCATTTTTAATCAAAATTTTGAAAGTCATGTTTTTGGTAGAAAATGCAATGAATGTCTGTGAAGGGTTCCCTCCCTTGTTCACTTAACACTGGTCATTTTAAGTGAAAATAAAAGGTCTTAAAAATCATTTTTTGCAAATCTCTACATGCTTGGTACACCTTTAAGAACAGTTTCTGCCCATTTTCAATCAAAATATTGAAAGTCATGTTTTTGATGAAAAATGCCAGGCCAAAATCTGTATAACCTAAATTCAGATTTTTCAATATACGTCAAAATAAAAGGTCTTAGAAATCAATTTGTGCGTATCTCTACATGCTCGCTACACCTTTACGAACAGTTTCTGCCCATTTTTAATCAAAATTTTGAAAGTCATGTTTTTGGTAGAAAATGCAATGAAAGTCTGTGAAGGGTTCCCTCCCTTGTTCACTTAACACTGGTCATTTTAAGTGAAAATAAAAGGTCTTAAAAATCATTTTTTGCAAATCTCTACATGCTTGGTACACCTTTAAGAACAGTTTCTGCCCATTTTCAATCAAAATATTGAAAGTCATGTTTTTGATGAAAAATGCCAGGCCTATATCTGTATAACCTAAATTCAGATTTTTCAATATACGTCAAAATAAAAGGTCTTAGAAATCAATTTGTGCGTATCTCTACATGCTCGCTACACCTTTACGAACAGTTTCTGCCCATTTTTAATCAAAATTTTGAAAGTCATGTTTTTGGTAGAAAATGCAATGAAAGTCTGTGAAGGGTTCCCTCCCTTGTTCACTTAACACTGGTCATTTTAAGTGAAAATAAAAGGTCTTAAAAATCATTTTTTGCAAATCTCTACATGCTTGGTACACCTTTAAGAACAGTTTCTGCCCATTTTCAATCAAAATATTGAAAGTCATGTTTTTGATGAAAAATGCAAGGCCTATATCTGTATAACCTAAATTCAGATTTTTCAATATACGTCAAAATAAAAGGTCTTAGAAATCAGTTTGTGCGTATCTCTACATGCTCGCTACACCTTTACGAACAGTTTCTGCCCATTTTTAATCAAAATTTTGAAAGTCATGTTTTTGGTAGAAAATGCAATGAATGTCTGTGAAGGGTTCCCTCCCTTGTTCACTTAACACTGGTCATTTTAAGTGAAAATAAAAGGTCTTAAAAATCATTTTTTGCAAATCTCTACATGCTTGGTACACCTTTAAGAACAGTTTCTGCCCATTTTCAATCAAAATATTGAAAGTCATGTTTTTGATGAAAAATGCCAGGCCTATATCTATATAACCTAAATTCAGATTTTTCAATATACGTCAAAATAAAAGGTCTTAGAAATCAATTTGTGCTTATCTCTACATGCTCGCTACACCTTTACGAACAGTTTCTGCCCATTTTTAATCAAAATTTTGAAAGTCATGTTTTTGGTAGAAAATGCAATGAATGTCTGTGAAGGGTTCCCTCCCTTGTTCACTTAACACTGGTCATTTTAAGTGAAAATAAAAGGTCTTAAAAATCATTTTTTGCAAATCTCTACATGCTTGGTACACCTTTAAGAACAGTTTCTGCCCATTTTCAATCAAATATTGAAAGTCATGTTTTTGATGAAAAATGCCAGGCCTATATCTGTATAACCTAAATTCAGATTTTTCAATATACGTCAAAATAAAAGGTCTTAGAAATCAATTTGTGCGTATCTCTACATGCTCGCTACACCTTTACGAACAGTTTCTGCCCATTTTTAATCAAAATTTTGAAAGTCATGTTTTTGGTAGAAAATGCAATGAATGTCTGTGAAGGGTTCCCTCCCTTGTTCACTTAACACTGGTCATTTTAAGTGAAAATAAAAGGTCTTAAAAATCATTTTTTGCAAATCTCTACATGCTTGGTACACCTTTAAGAACAGTTTCTGCCCATTTTCAATCAAAATATTGAAAGTCATGTTTTTGATGAAAAATGCCAGGCCTATATCTGTATAACCTAAATTCAGATTTTTCAATATACGTCAAAATAAAAGGTCTTAGAAATCAATTTGTGCGTATCTCTACATGCTCGCTACACCTTTACGAACAGTTTCTGCCCATTTTTAATCAAAATTTTGAAAGTCATGTTTTTGGTAGAAAATGCAATGAATGTCTGTGAAGGGTTCCATCCCTTGTTCACTTAACACTGGTCATTTTAAGTGAAAATAAAAAGTCTTAAAAATCATTTTTTGCAAATCTCTACATGCTTGGTACACCTTTAAGAACAGTTTCTGCCCATTTTCAATCAAAATATTGAAAGTCATGTTTTTGATGAAAAATGCCAGGCCTATATCTGTATAACCTAAATTCAGATTTTTCAATATACGTCAAAATAAAAGGTCTTAGAAATCAATTTGTGCGTATCTCTACATGCTCGCTACACCTTTACGAACAGTTTCTGCCCATTTTTAATCAAAATTTTGAAAGTCATGTTTTTGGTAGAAAATGCAATGAATGTCTGTGAAGGGTTCCCTCCCTTGTTCACTTAACACTGGTCATTTTAAGTGAAAATAAAAGGTCTTAAAAATCATTTTTTGCAAATCTCTACATGCTTGGTACACCTTTAAGAACAGTTTCTGCCCATTTTCAATCAAAATATTGAAAGTCATGTTTTTGATGAAAAATGCCAGGCCTATATCTGTATAACCTAAATTCAGATTTTTCAATATACGTCAAAATAAAAGGTCTTAGAAATCAATTTGTGCGTATCTCTACATGCTCGCTACACCTTTACGAACAGTTTCTGCCCATTTTTAATCAAAATTTTGAAAGTCATGTTTTTGGTAGAAAATGCAATGAATGTCTGTGAAGGGTTCCCTCCCTTGTTCACTTAACACTGGTCATTTTCAGTGAAAATAAAAGGTCTTAAAAATCATTTTTTGCAAATCTCTACATGCTTGGTACACCTTTAAGAACAGTTTCTGCCCATTTTCAATCAAAATATTGAAAGTCATGTTTTTGATGAAAAATGCCAGGCCTATATCTGTATAACCTAAATTCAGATTTTTCAATATACGTCAAAATAAAAGGTCTTAGAAATCAATTTGTGCGTATCTCTACATGCTCGCTACACCTTTACGAACAGTTTCTGCCCATTTTTAATCAAAATTTTGAAAGTCATGTTTTTGGTAGAAAATGCAATGAAAGTCTGTGAAGGGTTCCCTCCCTTGTTCACTTAACACTGGTCATTTTAAGTGAAAATAAAAGGTCTTAAAAATCATTTTTTGCAAATCTCTACATGCTTGGTACACCTTTAAGAACAGTTTCTGCCCATTTTCAATCAAAATATTGAAAGTCATGTTTTTGATGAAAAATGCAAGGCCTATATCTGTATAACCTAAATTCAGATTTTTCAATATACGTCAAAATAAAAGGTCTTAGAAATCAGTTTGTGCGTATCTCTACATGCTCGCTACACCTTTACGAACAGTTTCTGCCCATTTTTAATCAAAATTTTGAAAGTCATGTTTTTGGTAGAAAATGCAATGAATGTCTGTGAAGGGTTCCCTCCCTTGTTCACTTAACACTGGTCATTTTAAGTGAAAATAAAAGGTCTTAAAAATCATTTTTTGCAAATCTCTACATGCTTGGTACACCTTTAAGAACAGTTTCTGCCCATTTTCAATCAAAATATTGAAAGTCATGTTTTTGATGAAAAATGCCAGGCCTATATCTATATAACCTAAATTCAGATTTTTCAATATACGTCAAAATAAAAGGTCTTAGAAATCAATTTGTGCTTATCTCTACATGCTCGCTACACCTTTACGAACAGTTTCTGCCCATTTTTAATCAAAATTTTGAAAGTCATGTTTTTGGTAGAAAATGCAATGAATGTCTGTGAAGGGTTCCCTCCCTTGTTCACTTAACACTGGTCATTTTAAGTGAAAATAAAAGGTCTTAAAAATCATTTTTTGCAAATCTCTACATGCTTGGTACACCTTTAAGAACAGTTTCTGCCCATTTTCAATCAAATATTGAAAGTCATGTTTTTGATGAAAAATGCCAGGCCTATATCTGTATAACCTAAATTCAGATTTTTCAATATACGTCAAAATAAAAGGTCTTAGAAATCAATTTGTGCGTATCTCTACATGCTCGCTACACCTTTACGAACAGTTTCTGCCCATTTTTAATCAAAATTTTGAAAGTCATGTTTTTGGTAGAAAATGCAATGAATGTCTGTGAAGGGTTCCCTCCCTTGTTCACTTAACACTGGTCATTTTAAGTGAAAATAAAAGGTCTTAAAAATCATTTTTTGCAAATCTCTACATGCTTGGTACACCTTTAAGAACAGTTTCTGCCCATTTTCAATCAAAATATTGAAAGTCATGTTTTTGATGAAAAATGCCAGGCCTATATCTGTATAACCTAAATTCAGATTTTTCAATATACGTCAAAATAAAAGGTCTTAGAAATCAATTTGTGCGTATCTCTACATGCTCGCTACACCTTTACGAACAGTTTCTGCCCATTTTTAATCAAAATTTTGAAAGTCATGTTTTTGGTAGAAAATGCAATGAATGTCTGTGAAGGGTTCCCTCCCTTGTTCACTTAACACTGGTCATTTTAAGTGAAAATAAAAGGTCTTAAAAATCATTTTTTGCAAATCTCTACATGCTTGGTACACCTTTAAGAACAGTTTCTGCCCATTTTCAATCAAAATATTGAAAGTCATGTTTTTGATGAAAAATGCCAGGCCTATATCTGTATAACCTAAATTCAGATTTTTCAATATACGTCAAAATAAAAGGTCTTAGAAATCAATTTGTGCGTATCTCTACATGCTCGCTACACCTTTACGAACAGTTTCTGCCCATTTTTAATCAAAATTTTGAAAGTCATGTTTTTGGTAGAAAATGCAATGAATGTCTGTGAAGGGTTCCCTCCCTTGTTCACTTAACACTGGTCATTTTAAGTGAAAATAAAAGGTCTTAAAAATCATTTTTTGCAAATCTCTACATGCTTGGTACACCTTTAAGAACAGTTTCTGCCCATTTTCAATCAAAATATTGAAAGTCATGTTTTTGATGAAAAATGCCAGGCCTATATCTGTATAACCTAAATTCAGATTTTTCAATATACGTCAAAATAAAAGGTCTTAGAAATCAATTTGTGCGTATCTCTACATGCTCGCTACACCTTTACGAACAGTTTCTGCCCATTTTTAATCAAAATTTTGAAAGTCATGTTTTTGGTAGAAAATGCAATGAATGTCTGTGAAGGGTTCCCTCCCTTGTTCACTTAACACTGGTCATTTTCAGTGAAAATAAAAGGTCTTAAAAATCATTTTTTGCAAATCTCTACATGCTTGGTACACCTTTAAGAACAGTTTCTGCCCATTTTCAATCAAAATATTGAAAGTCATGTTTTTGATGAAAAATGCCAGGCCTATATCTGTATAACCTAAATTCAGATTTTTCAATATACGTCAAAATAAAAGGTCTTAGAAATCAATTTGTGCGTATCTCTACATGCTCGCTACACCTTTACGAACAGTTTCTGCCCATTTTTAATCAAAATTTTGAAAGTCATGTTTTTGGTAGAAAATGCAATGAATGTCTGTGAAGGGTTCCCTCCCTTGTTCACTTAACACTGGTCATTTTAAGTGAAAATAAAAGGTCTTAAAAATCATTTTTTGCAAATCTCTACATGCTTGGTACATCTTTAAGAACAGTTTCTGCCCATTTTCAATCAAAATATTGAAAGTCATGTTTTTGATGAAAAATGCCAGGCCTATATCTGTATAACCTAAATTCAGATTTTTCAATATACGTCAAAATAAAAGGTCTTAGAAATCAATTTGTGCGTATATCTACATGCTCGCTACACCTTTACAAACAGTTTCTGCCCATTTTTAATCAAAATTTTGAAAGTCATGTTTTTGGTAGAAAATGCAATGAATGTCTGTGAAGGGTTCCCTCCCTTGTTCACTTAACACTGGTCATTTTAAGTGAAAATAAAAGGTCTTAAAAATCATTTTTTGCAAATCTCTACATGCTTGGTACACCTTTAAGAACAGTTTCTGCCCATTTTCAATCAAAATATTGAAAGTCATGTTTTTGATGAAAAATGCCAGGCCTATATCTGTATAACCTAAATTCAGATTTTTCAATATACGTCAAAATAAAAGGTCTTAGAAATCAATTTGTGCGTATCTCTACATGCTCGCTACACCTTTACGAACAGTTTCTGCCCATTTTTAATCAAAATTTTGAAAGTCATGTTTTTGGTAGAAAATGCAATGAATGTCTGTGAAGGGTTCCCTCCCTTGTTCACTTAACACTGGTCATTTTAAGTGAAAATAAAAGGTCTTAAAAATCATTTTTTGCAAATCTCTACATGCTTGGTACACCTTTAAGAACAGTTTCTGCCCATTTTCAATCAAAATATTGAAAGTCATGTTTTTGATGAAAAATGCCAGGCCTATATCTGTATAACCTAAATTCAGATTTTTCAATATACGTCAAAATAAAAGGTCTTAGAAATCAATTTGTGCGTATCTCTACATGCTCGCTACACCTTTACAAACAGTTTCTGCCCATTTTTAATCAAAATTTTGAAAGTCATGTTTTTGGTAGAAAATGCAATGAATGTCTGTGAAGGGTTCCCTCCCTTGTTCACTTAACACTGGTCATTTTAAGTGAAAATAAAAGGTCTTAAAAATCATTTTTTGCAAATCTCTACATGCTTGGTACACCTTTAAGAACAGTTTCTGCCCATTTTCAATCAAAATATTGAAAGTCATGTTTTTGATGAAAAATGCCAGGCCTATATCTGTATAACCTAAATTCAGATTTTTCAATATACGTCAAAATAAAAGGTCTTAGAAATCAATTTGTGCGTATCTCTACATGCTCGCTACACCTTTACGAACAGTTTCTGCCCATTTTTAATCAAAATTTTGAAAGTCATGTTTTTGGTAGAAAATGCAATGAATGTCTGTGAAGGGTTCCCTCCCTTGTTCACTTAACACTGGTCATTTTAAGTGAAAATAAAAGGTCTTAAAAATCATTTTTTGCAAATCTCTACATGCTTGGTACACCTTTAAGAACAGTTTCTGCCCATTTTCAATCAAAATATTGAAAGTCATGTTTTTGATGAAAAATGCCAGGCCTATATCTGTATAACCTAAATTCAGATTTTTCAATATACGTCAAAATAAAAGGTCTTAGAAATCAATTTGTGCGTATCTCTACATGCTCGCTACACCTTTACGAACAGTTTCTGCCCATTTTTAATCAAAATTTTGAAAGTCATGTTTTTGGTAGAAAATGCAATGAATGTCTGTGAAGGGTTCCCTCCCTTGTTCACTTAACACTGGTCATTTTAAGTGAAAATAAAAGGTCTTAAAAATCATTTTTTGCAAATCTCTACATGCTTGGTACACCTTTAAGAACAGTTTCTGCCCATTTTCAATCAAAATATTGAAAGTCATGTTTTTGATGAAAAATGCCAGGCCTATATCTGTATGACCTAAATTCAGATTTTTCAATATACGTCAAAATAAAAGGTCTTAGAAATCAATTTGTGCGTATCTCTACATGCTCGCTACACCTTTACGAACAGTTTCTGCCCATTTTTAATCAAAATTTTGAAAGTCATGTTTTTGGTAGAAAATGCAATGAATGTCTGTGAAGGGTTCCCTCCCTTGTTCACTTAACACTGGTCATTTTAAGTGAAAATAAAAGGTCTTAAAAATCATTGTTTGAAAATCTCTACATGCTTGGTACACCTTTAAGAACAGTTTCTGCCCATTTTCAATCAAAATATTGAAAGTCATGTTTTTGATGAAAAATGCCAGGCCTATATCTGTATAACCTAAATTCAGATTTTTCAATATACGTCAAAATAAAAGGTCTTAGAAATCAATTTGTGCGTATCTCTACATGCTCGCTACACCTTTACGAACAGTTTCTGCCCATTTTTAATCAAAATTTTGAAAGTCATGTTTTTGGTAGAAAATGCAATGAATGTCTGTGAAGGGTTCCCTCCCTTGTTCACTTAACACTGGTCATTTTAAGTGAAAATAAAAGGTCTTAAAAATCATTTTTTGCAAATCTCTACATGCTTGGTACACCTTTAAGAACAGTTTCTGCCCATTTTCAATCAAAATATTGAAAGTCATGTTTTTGATGAAAAATGCCAGGCCTATATCTGTATAACCTAAATTCAGATTTTTCAATATACGTCAAAATAAAAGGTCTTAGAAATCAATTTGTGCGTATCTCTACATGCTCGCTACACCTTTACGAACAGTTTCTGCCCATTTTTAATCAAAATTTTGAAAGTCATGTTTTTGGTAGAAAATGCAATGAATGTCTGTGAAGGGTTCCCTCCCTTGTTCACTTAACACTGGTCATTTTAAGTGAAAATAAAAGGTCTTAAAAATCATTTTTTGCAAATCTCTACATGCTTGGTACACCTTTAAGAACAGTTTCTGCCCATTTTCAATCAAAATATTGAAAGTCATGTTTTTGATGAAAAATGCCAGGCCTATATCTGTATAACCTAAATTCAGATTTTTCAATATACGTCAAAATAAAAGGTCTTAGAAATCAATTTGTGCGTATCTCTACATGCTCGCTACACCTTTACGAACAGTTTCTGCCCATTTTTAATCAAAATTTTGAAAGTCATGTTTTTGGTAGAAAATGCAATGAATGTCTGTGAAGGGTTCCCTCCCTTGTTCACTTAACACTGGTCATTTTAAGTGAAAATAAAAGGTCTTAAAAATCATTTTTTGCAAATCTCTACATGCTTGGTACACCTTTAAGAACAGTTTCTGCCCATTTTCAATCAAAATATTGAAAGTCATGTTTTTGATGAAAAATGCCAGGCCTATATCTGTATAACCTAAATTCAGATTTTTCAATATACGTCAAAATAAAAGGTCTTAGAAATCAATTTGTGCGTATCTCTACATGCTCGCTACACCTTTACGAACAGTTTCTGCCCATTTTTAATCAAAATTTTGAAAGTCATGTTTTTGGTAGAAAATGCAATGAATGTCTGTGAAGGGTTCCCTCCCTTGTTCACTTAACACTGGTCATTTTAAGTGAAAATAAAAGGTCTTAAAAATCATTTTTTGCAAATCTCTACATGCTTGGTACACCTTTAAGAACAGTTTCTGCCCATTTTCAATCAAAATATTGAAAGTCATGTTTTTGATGAAAAATGCCAGGCCTATATCTGTATAACCTAAATTCAGATTTTTCAATATACGTCAAAATAAAAGGTCTTAGAAATCAATTTGTGCGTATCTCTACATGCTCGCTACAACTTTACGAACAGTTTCTGCCCATTTTTAATCAAAATTTTGAAAGTCATGTTTTTGGTAGAAAATGCAATGAATGTCTGTGAAGGGTTCCCTCCCTTGTTCACTTAACACTGGTCATTTTAAGTGAAAATAAAAGGTCTTAAAAATCATTTTTTGCAAATCTCTACATGCTTGGTACACCTTTAAGAACAGTTTCTGCCCATTTTCAATCAAAATATTGAAAGTCATGTTTTTGATGAAAAATGCCAGGCCTATATCTGTATAACCTAAATTCAGATTTTTCAATATACGTCAAAATAAAAGGTCTTAGAAATCAATTTGTGCGTATCTCTACATGCTCGCTACACCTTTACGAACAGTTTCTGCCCATTTTTAATCAAAATTTTGAAAGTCATGTTTTTGGTAGAAAATGCAATGAATGTCTGTGAAGGGTTCCCTCCCTTGTTCACTTAACACTGGTCATTTTAAGTGAAAATAAAAGGTCTTAAAAATCATTGTTTGAAAATCTCTACATGCTTGGTACACCTTTAAGAACAGTTTCTGCCCATTTTCAATCAAAATATTGAAAGTCATGTTTTTGATGAAAAATGCCAGGCCTATATCTGTATAACCTAAATTCAGATTTTTCAATATACGTCAAAATAAAAGGTCTTAGAAATCAATTTGTGCGTATCTCTACATGCTCGCTACACCTTTACGAACAGTTTCTGCCCATTTTTAATCAAAATTTTGAAAGTCATGTTTTTGGTAGAAAATGCAATGAATGTCTGTGAAGGGTTCCCTCCCTTGTTCACTTAACACTGGTCATTTTAAGTGAAAATAAAAGGTCTTAAAAATCATTTTTTGCAAATCTCTACATGCTTGGTACACCTTTAAGAACAGTTTCTGCCCATTTTCAATCAAAATATTGAAAGTCATGTTTTTGATGAAAAATGCCAGGCCTATATCTGTATAAACTAATTTCAGATTTTTCAATATACGTCAAAATAAAAGGTCTTAGAAATCAATTTGTGCGTATCTCTACATGCTCGCTACACCTTTACGAACAGTTTCTGCCCATTTTTAATCAAAATTTTGAAAGTCATGTTTTTGGTAGAAAATGCAATGAATGTCTGTGAAGGGTTCCATCCCTTGTTCACTTAACACTGGTCATTTTAAGTGAAAATAAAAGGTCTTAAAAATCATTTTTTGCAAATCTCTACATGCTTGGTACACCTTTAAGAACAGTTTCTGCCCATTTTCAATCAAAATATTGAAAGTCATGTTTTTGATGAAAAATGCCAGGCCTATATCTGTATAACCTAAATTCAGATTTTTCAATATACGTCAAAATAAAAGGTCTTAGAAATCAATTTGTGCGTATCTCTACATGCTCGCTACACCTTTACGAACAGTTTCTGCCCATTTTTAATAAAAATTTTGAAAGTCATGTTTTTGGTAGAAAATGCAATGAATGTCTGTGAAGGGTTCCCTCCCTTGTTCACTTAACACTGGTCATTTTAAGTGAAAATAAAAGGTCTTAAAAATCATTTTTTGCAAATCTCTACATGCTTGGTACACCTTTAAGAACAGTTTCTGCCCATTTTCAATCAAAATATTGAAAGTCATGTTTTTGATGAAAAATGCCAGGCCTATATCTGTATAACCTAAATTCAGATTTTTCAATATACGTCAAAATAAAAGGTCTTAGAAATCAATTTGTGCGTATCTCTACATGCTCGCTACACCTTTACGAACAGTTTCTGCCCATTTTTAATCAAAATGTTGAAAGTCATGTTTTTGGTAGAAAATGCAATGAATGTCTGTGAAGGGTTCCCTCCCTTGTTCACTTAACACTGGTCATTTTAAGTGAAAATAAAAGGTCTTAAAAATCATTTTTTGCAAATCTCTACATACTTGGTACACCTTTAAGAACAGTTTCTGCCCATTTTCAATCAAAATATTGAAAGTCATGTTTTTGATGAAAAATGCCAGGCCTATATCTGTATAACCTAAATTCAGATTTTTCAATATACGTCAAAATAAAAGGTCTTAGAAATCAATTTGTGCGTATCTCTACATGCTCGCTACACCTTTACGAACAGTTTCTGCCCATTTTTAATCAGAATGTTGAAAGTCATGTTTTTGGTAGAAAATGCAATGAATGTCTGTGAAGGGTTCCCTCCCTTGTTCACTTAACACTGGTCATTTTAAGTGAAAATAAAAGGTCTTAAAAATCATTTTTTGCAAATCTCTACATGCTTGGTACACCTTTAAGAACAGTTTCTGCCCATTTTCAATCAAAATATTGAAAGTCATGTTTTTGATGAAAAATGCCAGGCCTATATCTGTATAACCTAAATTCAGATTTTTCAATATACGTCAAAATAAAAGGTCTTAGAAATCAATTTGTGCATATCTCTACATGCTCGCTACACCTTTACGAACAGTTTCTGCCCATTTTTAATCAAAATTTTGAAAGTCATGTTTTTGGTAGAAAATGCAATGAATGTCTGTGAAGGGTTCCCTCCCTTGTTCACTTAACACTGGTCATTTTAAGTGAAAATAAAAGGTCTTAAAAATCATTTTTTGCAAATCTCTACATGCTTGGTACACCTTTAAGAACAGTTTCTGCCCATTTTCAATCAAAATATTGAAAGTCATGTTTTTGATGAAAAATGCCAGGCCTATATCTGTATAACCTAAATTCAGATTTTTCAATAAACGTCAAAATAAAAGGTCTTAGAAATCAATTTGTGCGTATCTCTACATGCTCGCTACACCTTTACGAACAGTTTCTGCCCATTTTTAATCAAAATTTTGAAAGTCATGTTTTTGGTAGAAAATGCAATGAATGTCTGTGAAGGGTTCCCTCCCTTGTTCACTTAACACTGGTCATTTTAAGTGAAAATAAAAGGTCTTAAAAATCATTTTTTGCAAATCTCTACATGCTTGGTACACCTTTAAGAACAGTTTCTGCCCATTTTCAATCAAAATATTGAAAGTCATGTTTTTGATGAAAAATGCCAGGCCTATATCTGTATAACCTAAATTCAGATTTTTCAATATACGTCAAAATAAAAGGTCTTAGAAATCAATTTGTGCGTATCTCTACATGCTCGCTACACCTTTACGAACAGTTTCTGCCCATTTTTAATCAAAATTTTGAAAGTCATGTTTTTGGTAGAAAATGCAATGAATGTCTGTGAAGGGTTCCCTCCCTTGTTCACTTAACACTGGTCATTTTAAGTGAAAATAAAAGGTCTTAAAAATCATTTTTTGCAAATCTCTACATGCTTGGTACACCTTTAAGAACAGTTTCTGCCCATTTTCAATCAAAATATTGAAAGTCATGTTTTTGATGAAAAATGCCAGGCCTATATCTGTATAACCTAAATTCAGATTTTTCAATATACGTCAAAATAAAAGGTCTTAGAAATCAATTTGTGCGTATCTCTACATGCTCGCTACACCTTTACGAACAGTTTCTGCCCATTTTTAATAAAAATTTTGAAAGTCATGTTTTTGGTAGAAAATGCAATGAATGTCTGTGAAGGGTTCCCTCCCTTGTTCACTTAACACTGGTCATTTTAAGTGAAAATAAAAGGTCTTAAAAATCATTTTTTGCAAATCTCTACATGCTTGGTACACCTTTAAGAACAGTTTCTGCCCATTTTCAATCAAAATATTGAAAGTCATGTTTTTGATGAAAAATGCCAGGCCTATATCTGTATAACCTAAATTCAGATTTTTCAATATACGTCAAAATAAAAGGTCTTAGAAATCAATTTGTGCGTATCTCTACATGCTCGCTACACCTTTACGAACAGTTTCTGCCCATTTTTAATCAAAATGTTGAAAGTCATGTTTTTGGTAGAAAATGCAATGAATGTCTGTGAAGGGTTCCCTCCCTTGTTCACTTAACACTGGTCATTTTAAGTGAAAATAAAAGGTCTTAAAAATCATTTTTTGCAAATCTCTACATGCTTGGTACACTTTTAAGAACAGTTTCTGCCCATTTTCAATCAAAATATTGAAAGTCATGTTTTTGATGAAAAATGCCAGGCCTATATCTGTATAACCTAAATTCAGATTTTTCAATATACGTCAAAATAAAAGGTCTTAGAAATCAATTTGTGCGTATCTCTACATGCTCGCTACACCTTTACGAACAGTTTCTGCCCATTTTTAATCAAAATTTTGAAAGTCATGTTTTTGGTAGAAAATGCAATGAATGTCTGTGAAGGGTTCCCTCCCTTGTTCACTTAACACTGGTCATTTTAAGTGAAAATAAAAGGTCTTAAAAATCATTTTTTGCAAATCTCTACATGCTTGGTACACCTTTAAGAACAGTTTCTGCCCATTTTCAATCAAAATATTGAAAGTCATGTTTTTGATGAAAAATGCCAGGCCTATATCTGTATAAACTAATTTCAGATTTTTCAATATACGTCAAAATAAAAGGTCTTAGAAATCAATTTGTGCGTATCTCTACATGCTCGCTACACCTTTACGAACAGTTTCTGCCCATTTTTAATCAAAATTTTGAAAGTCATGTTTTTGGTAGAAAATGCAATGAATGTCTGTGAAGGGTTCCCTCCCTTGTTCACTTAACACTGGTCATTTTAAGTGAAAATAAAAGGTCTTAAAAATCATTTTTTGCAAATCTCTACATGCTTGGTACAGCTTTAAGAACAGTTTCTGCCCATTTTCAATCAAAATTTGAAAGTCATGTTTTTGGTAGAAAATGCAATGAATGTCTGTGAAGGGTTCCCTCCCTTGTTCACTTAACACTGGTCATTTTAAGTGAAGATAAAAGGTCTTAAAAATCATTTTTTGCAAATCTCTACATGCTTGGTACACCTTTAAGAACAGTTTCTGCCCATTTTCAATCAAAATATTGAAAGTCATGTTTTTGATGAAAAATGCAATGAATGTCTGTGAAGGGTTCCCTCCCTTGTTCACTTAACACTGGTCATTTTAAGTGAAAATAAAAGGTCTTAAAAATCATTTTTTGCAAATCTCTACATGCTTGGTACACCTTTAAGAACAGTTTCTGCCCATTTTCAATCAAAATATTGAAAGTCATGTTTTTGATGAAAAATGCCAGGCCTATATCTGTATAACCTAAATTCAGATTTTTCAATATACGTCAAAATAAAAGGTCTTAGAAATCAATTTGTGCATATCTCTACATGCTCGCTACACCTTTACGAACAGTTTCTGCCCATTTTGAATCAAAATTTTGAAAGTCATGTTTTTGGTAGAAAATGCAATGAATGTCTGTGAAGGGTTCCCTCCCTTGTTCACTTAACACTGGTCATTTTAAGTGAAAATAAAAGGTCTTAAAAATCATTTTTTGCAAATCTTTACATGCTTGGTACACCTTTAAGAACAGTTTTTGCCCATTTTCAATCAAAATATTGAAAGTCATGTTTTTGATGAAAAATGCCAGGCCTATATCTGTATAACCTAAATTCAGATTTTTCAATAAACGTCAAAATAAAAGGTCTTAGAAATCAATTTGTGCGTATCTCTACATGCTCGCTACACCTTTACGAACAGTTTCTGCCCATTTTTAATCAAAATTTTGAAAGTCATGTTTTTGGTAGAAAATGCAATGAATGTCTGTGAAGGGTTCCCTCCCTTGTTCACTTAACACTGGTCATTTTAAGTGAAAATAAAAGGTCTTAAAAATAATTTTTTGCAAATCTCTACATGCTTGGTACACCTTTAAGAACAGTTTCTGCCCATTTTCAATCAAAATATTGAAAGTCATGTTTTTGATGAAAAATGCCAGGCCTATATCTGTATAACCTAAATTCAGATTTTTCAATATACGTCAAAATAAAAGGTCTTAGAAATCAATTTGTGCATATCTCTACATGCTCGCTACACCTTTACGAACAGTTTCTGCCCATTTTTAATCAAAATTTTGAAAGTCATGTTTTTGGTAGAAAATGCAATGAATGTCTGTGAAGGGTTCCCTCCCTTGTTCACTTAACACTGGTCATTTTAAGTGAAAATAAAAGGTCTTAAAAATATTTTTTTGCAAATCTCTACATGCTTGGTACACCTTTAAGAACAGTTTCTGCCCATTTTCAATCAAAATATTGAAAGTCATGTTTTTGATGAAAAATGCCAGGCCTATATCTGTATAACCTAATTTCAGACTTTTCAATATACGTCAAAATAAAAGGTCTTAGAAATCAATTTGTGCGTATCTCTACATGCTCGCTACACCTTTACGAACAGTTTCTGCCAATTTTTAATCAAAATTTTGAAAGTCATGTTTTTGGTAGAAAATGCAATGAATGTCTGTGAAGGGTTCCCTCCCTTGTTCACTTAACACTGGTCATTTTAAGTGAAAATAAAAGGTCTTAAAAATCATTTTTTGCAAATCTCTACATGCTTGGTACACTTTTAAGAACAGTTTCTGCCCATTTTCAATCAAAATATTGAAAGTCATGTTTTTGATGAAAAATGCCAGGCCTATATCTGTATAACCTAAATTCAGATTTTTCAATATACGTCAAAATAAAAGGTCTTAGAAATCAATTTGTGCGTATCTCTACATGCTCGCTACACCTTTACGAACAGTTTCTGCCCATTTTTAATCAAAATTTTGAAAGTCACGTTTTTGGTAGAAAATGCAATGAATGTCTGTGAAGGGTTCCCTCCCTTGTTCACTTAACACTGGTCATTTTAAGTGAAAATAAAAGGTCTTAAAAATCATTTTTTGCAAATCTCTACATGCTTGGTACACTTTTAAGAACAGTTTCTGCCCATTTTCAATCAAAATATTGAAAGTCATGTTTTTGATGAAAAATGCCAGGCCTATATCTGTATAACCTAAATTCAGATTTTTCAATATACGTCAAAATAAAAGGTCTTAGAAATCAATTTGTGCGTATCTCTACATGCTCGCTACACCTTTACGAACAGTTTCTGCCCATTTTTAATCAAAATTTTGAAAGTCACGTTTTTGGTAGAAAATGCAATGAATGTCTGTGAAGGGTTCCCTCCCTTGTTCACTTAACACTGGTCATTTTAAGTGAAAATAAAAGGTCTTAAAAATCATTTTTTGCAAATCTCTACATGCTTGGTACACCTTTAAGAACAGTTTCTGCCCATTTTCAATCAAAATATTGAAAGTCATGTTTTTGATGAAAAATGCCAGGCCTATATCTGTATAACCTAAATTCAGATTTTTCAATATACGTCAAAATAAAAGGTCTTAGAAATCAATTTGTGCGTATCTCTACATGCTCGCTACACCTTTACGAACAGTTTCTGCCCATTTTTAATCAAAATTTTGAAAGTCATGTTTTTGGTAGAAAATGCAATGAATGTCTGTGAAGGGTTCCCTCCCTTGTTCACTTAACACTGGTCATTTTAAGTGAAAATAAAAGGTCTTAAAAATCATTTTTTGCAAATCTCTACATGCTTGGTACACCTTTAAGAACAGTTTCTGCCCATTTTCAATCAAAATATTGAAAGTCATGTTTTTGATGAAAAATGCCAGGCCTATGTCTGTATAACCTAAATTCAGATTTTTCAATATACGTCAAAATAAAAGGTCTTAGAAATCAATTTGTGCGTATCTCTACATGCTCGCTACACCTTTACGAACAGTTTCTGCCCATTTTTAATCAAAATTTTGAAAGTCATGTTTTTGGTAGAAAATGCAATGAATGTCTGTGAAGGGTTCCCTCCCTTGTTCACTTAACACTGGTCATTTTAAGTGAAAATAAAAGGTCTTAAAAATCATTTTTTGCAAATCTCTACATGCTTGGTACACCTTTAAGAACAGTTTCTGCCCATTTTCAATCAAAATATTGAAAGTCATGTTTTTGATGAAAAATGCCAGGCCTATGTCTGTATAACCTAAATTCAGATTTTTCAATATACGTCAAAATAAAAGGTCTTAGAAATCAATTTGTGCGTATCTCTACATGCTCGCTTCACCTTTACGAACAGTTTCTGCCCATTTTTAATCAAAATTTTGAAAGTCATGTTTTTGTTAGAAAATGCAATGAATGTCTGTGAAGGGTTCCCTCCCTTGTTCACTTAACACTGGTCATTTTAAGTGAAAATAAAAGGTCTTAAAAATCATTTTTTGCAAATCTCTACATGCTTGGTACACCTTTAAGAACAGTTTCTGCCCATTTTCAATCAAAATATTGAAAGTCATGTTTTTGATGAAAAATGCCAGGCCTATGTCTGTATAACCTAAATTCAGATTTTTCAATATACGTCAAAATAAAAGGTCTTAGAAATCAATTTGTGCGTATCTCTACATGCTCGCTACACCTTTACGAACAGTTTCTGCCCATTTTTAATCAAAATTTTGAAAGTCAGGTTTTTGTTAGAAAATGCAATGAATGTCTGTGAAGGGTTCCCTCCCTTGTTCACTTAACACTGGTCATTTTAAGTGAAAATAAAAGGTCTTAAAAATCATTTTTTGCAAATCTCTACATGCTTGGTACACCTTTAAGAACAGTTTCTGCCCATTTTCAATCAAAATATTGAAAGTCATGTTTTTGATGAAAAATGCCAGGCCTATGTCTGTATAACCTAAATTCAGATTTTTCAATATACGTCAAAATAAAAGGTCTTAGAAATCAATTTGTGCGTATCTCTACATGCTCGCTTCACCTTTACGAACAGTTTCTGCCCATTTTTAATCAAAATTTTGAAAGTCATGTTTTTGTTAGAAAATGCAATGAATGTCTGTGAAGGGTTCCCTCCCTTGTTCACTTAACACTGGTCATTTTAAGTGAAAATAAAAGGTCTTAAAAATCATTTTTTGCAAATCTCTACATGCTTGGTACACCTTTAAGAACAGTTTCTGCCCATTTTCAATCAAAATATTGAAAGTCATGTTTTTGATGAAAAATGCCAGGCCTATGTCTGTATAACCTAAATTCAGATTTTTCAATATACGTCAAAATAAAAGGTCTTAGAAATCAATTTGTGCGTATCTCTACATGCTCGCTACACCTTTACGAAAAGTTTCTGCCCATTTTTAATCAAAATTTTGAAAGTCAGGTTTTTGTTAGAAAATGCAATGAATGTCTGTGAAGGGTTCCCTCCCTTGTTCACTTAACACTGGTCATTTTAAGTGAAAATAAAAGGTCTTAAAAATCATTTTTTGCAAATCTCTACATGCTTGGTACACCTTTAAGAACAGTTTCTGCCCATTTTCAATCAAAATATTGAAAGTCATGTTTTTGATGAAAAATGCCAGGCCTATGTCTGTATAACCTAAATTCAGATTTTTCAATATACGTCAAAATAAAAGGTCTTAGAAATCAATTTGTGCGTATCTCTACATGCTCGCTTCACCTTTACGAACAGTTTCTGCCCATTTTTAATCAAAATTTTGAAAGTCATGTTTTTGTTAGAAAATGCAATGAATGTCTGTGAAGGGTTCCCTCCCTTGTTCACTTAACACTGGTCATTTTAAGTGAAAATAAAAGGTCTTAAAAATCATTTTTTGCAAATCTCTACATGCTTGGTACACCTTTAAGAACAGTTTCTGCCCATTTTCAATCAAAATATTGAAAGTCATGTTTTTGATGAAAAATGCCAGGCCTATGTCTGTATAACCTAAATTCAGATTTTTCAATATACGTCAAAATAAAAGGTCTTAGAAATCAATTTGTGCGTATCTCTACATGCTCGCTACACCTTTACGAACAGTTTCTGCCCATTTTTAATCAAAATTTTGAAAGTCATGTTTTTGTTAGAAAATGCAATGAATGTCTGTGAAGGGTTCCCTCCCTTGTTCACTTAACACTGGTCATTTTAAGTGAAAATAAAAGGTCTTAAAAATCATTTTTTGCAAATCTCTACATGCTTGGTACACCTTTAAGAACAGTTTCTGCCCATTTTCAATCAAAATATTGAAAGTCATGTTTTTGATGAAAAATGCCAGGCCTATATCTGTATAACCTAAATTCAGATTTTTCAATATACGTCAAAATAAAAGGTCTTAGAAATCAATTTGTGCGTATCTCTACATGCTCGCTACACCTTTACGAACAGTTTCTGCCCATTTTTAATCAAAATTTTGAAAGTCATGTTTTTGTTAGAAAATGCAATGAATGTCTGTGAAGGGTTCCCTCCCTTGTTCACTTAACACTGGTCATTTTAAGTGAAAATAAAAGGTCCTAACCCTTACGATGCGGCTATATATTTTTGCTCAACTAGCCCCCGTGGCGACATTGTTTTGTCCGGTGCCAGCCACCGTTATATCCTGATTGCACCGCCCACTGAATATGTTTATGTAGCGAGTCCCGGGTCTTTTACAACAATTGGTGTATCTATTTCGCGGATCCCGGATTTTTATTTAGAGCCTTGTAAAATGTTTATTTATGCACACAGAATAATTCTTTTTACATGGACTTCTAGATACACTGTGCCTCTTTATAAATATATAAAAAAACATTACGATGCGCCTCATATTTTTTTTCCCACAGTCATCAAAAGAAAGTCTTTAATTCCGCTTGCCGCTTCTTTATTTTTGTGCGTGCATAGACATATGATACATGGAAAAAAAGACAATTCTTTTATCTACAAGTTGATATAAAAATTATAAAAATATCTCTAATGGTTCGTGAGATATGAGTGCCGCAAGATGCGCGAGTTAAATACAAGTTCAATTAGCGAACGCCGGCGCGCAAGTAGCGCGTGTGAACGATCACTTATCTTTCGCTTGCCGCTTCTTTATTCCTGTCCGCGCATAGACATATGATACATGGAAAAAAAGACAATTCTTTTCTCTACAAGTTGATATAAAAATTATAAAAATATCTCTAATGGTTCGTGAGATATGAGTGCCGCAAGGTGCGGGAGTTAAATACAAGTTCAATTAGCGAACGCCGGAGCGCAAGTAGAGCGCGCACCGCTTCTTCATTGCGCGCATAGACATATGATACATGGAAAAAAAGACAATTCTTTTCTCTACAAGTTGATATAAAAATTATAAAAATATCTCTAATGGTTCGTGAGATATGAGTGCCGCAAGGTGCGCGAGTTAACACAAGTTCAATTAGCGAACGCCGGAGCGCAAGTAGAGCGCGCACCGCTTCTTCATTGCGGGCATAGACATATGATACATGGAAAAAAAGACAATTCTTTTCTCTACAAGTTGATATAAAAATTATAAAAATATCTCTAATGGTTCGTGAGATATGAGTGCCACAAGGTGCGGGAGTTAAATACAAGTTCAATTAGCGAACGCCGGAGCGGAAGTAGCGCGTGTGAACGATCACTTATCTTTCGCTTGCCGCTTCTTTATTTTTGTGCGCGCATAGACATATGATACATGGAAAAAAAGACAATTCTTTTCTCTACAAGTTGATATAAAAATTATAAAAATATCTCTAATGGTTCGTGAGATATGAGTGCCACAAGGTGCGGGAGTTAAATACAAGTTCAATTAGCGAACGCCGGAGCGCAAGTAGAGCGCGCACCCCTTCTTCATTGCGCGCATAGACATATGATACATGGAAAAAAAGACAATTCTTTTCTCTACAAGTTGATATAAAAATTATAAAAATATCTCTAATGGTTCGTGAGATATGAGTGCCGCAAGGTGCGCGAGTTAACACAAGTTCAATTAGCGAACGCCGGAGCGCAAGTAGCGCGTGTGAACGATCACTTATCTTTCGCTTGCCGCTTCTTTATTTTTGTGCGCGCATAGACATATGATACATGGAAATGAAGACAATTCTTTTCTCTACAAGTTGATATAAAAATTATAAAAATATCTCTAATGGTTCGTGAGATATGAGTGCCGCAAGGTGCGGGAGTTAAATACAAGTTCAATTAGCGAACGCCGGCGCGCAAGTAGCGCGGGTGGACGATGTCATTTATTCCGTGCATCGCTGCCGCTTCTTTATCATTGTGCGCGCATAGACAAATGATACATTGAATTGAAGACAATTTACTCCTCTACAAAATGGAGAAAAAAATTTGAAATTATCTCAAACGTTCCGTGAGATATGAATGCCGCAAGGTGGGTAACCCCAATCATTTTTGAGAAAAGGTTTGATATTTCCGACAGATAGCTTGCAGTTTCTTTAGTTTTTCGTGCGCATTTACAAATGACACATTGGACTGAAGCTCGTTCTTCGCTCTTTACAATCATGTAAATGATTTGATCCCCACCCCCTTCCAAAATTGTATATAGTGCCAAAGAAGGGGTGGGGGTTCATGATGCGGCTTCAGTTGAACTTCCACGGACAGCTCACATTGACTTTCTCTGTCTCTGTTACGAAATAAAAAAAGAAAAATTTATTTTTATAAATGCTTGTACAATATAATCAACAAATATATAAGTATAACAATAATCACCTTCAAAGGTGCGAATAACAGCTTTATAGAACCTAACAAGGTCTAGAGTTCAGTCCACACTTCTACTTCTTTTTTCTTTCTTCAATTATCTTCATCCCCATCTTCCTCTTCCCTCTCTATCATACTGATATAGGCTTTACAGAAATCTTGTGATGTGTGGTATAGGCGGAAACATGGTTCTACACACAAAGCAACATTGCAGTCTAGACACTCGAAACAAGATTCTCTTCCTACTCTTTTCTTCTTTCTTGCTGGCTGGTTGGCAGCTGCCGCTCCACGCCGCATGAGTTCACGTCTGGCTTTAGAACATACAACACAGGTGCGTGACAAATTCTTCTTTCTTCCTACAGGCTCGATCTTTGAAGGAAAGTGACGGCCATGCAGGCGTACAATACTGTCGTCGGTCGTACATCGCCGACCCCGGGGACGTCTGCCGAGAGATGCAACCTTATCTCTGTCGGCAAATGTTATGATGTGTTGAACTATTTCTTTTCTAAATTCTCTGTTTGTCTTCAGTGTTTTATCTTTGGAGAGTTCTTTGTACAGAACGTAGGCATTCAAAAGAGCAACGTTGAGGATATGAAACCACACACGCTTCCACCACTTTAGAGTTTTCATCTTGAACGGTGTGTACGACAACATCTGACCGGCCCGGTCGACGCCACCCATGTACTTGTTGTATTCATGAACGATCCGAGGTTTTGTAATTGGTTCTCCAGTCACCCTGTTCTTCCTTCCCGACTCGACATCTTCCGTGTCCTCAACAGTGGACATAAGCAAGACTGACTTTCTGTCCTCATACCTGACGATCAGAAGTTCTTTGTTGTGTTGCTGCAACATAGAACCTTTCTCTGGTTTCTTCGTTTTTCTCTTCAGTTTGACTGGGATTCCGCTCCTATTTCCTCGCAAAGTCCCCGTCGCACCGAAACCACACTTCCACAGATTGATGTACAATGTCACAGATGAATAGAAATTGTCCATGTAAACATGATATCCCTTGCGAGAGTAATCTTTGACCAAATCCATGACCAAATCATACGTTTTCCCTCCAATAGAAACTTCGTTGGTTCTTCCAGTGTAGAGTTTGAATTTACAGACGTATCCATTGTGCGAGTCACACAACATGTAAGCCTTGATGCCATACTTCTTAGGTTTGTCAGGGTTGTAAACCTTGAAGCTGAGGTTGCCTTTCCAAGGCACCAATCCCTCATCAACTGAGATATGTTGATGCGGTATATAAACTCTTGAGAACCGATGTATGATGCGGTTATACAATATTCCAAGTTTATTGAGTGGGGAAAACTGTGGTGTGTTTCGTCCTGGCATTGTACTGTTATCAGATAAGTGAAGAAACGTGAGCAACAACCAAAACCTGTCTCTAGGCATACACTTTGGGAAGAAAGGCGTCGAGGTAACATCACTAGTCGACCAATACTCTGAAAAGTTCCTCTGTACAACTAAGGACATGGCGATAGTCATCGCTACGAATACTTTCATTTCCTCAGCATTCGTATCCTTCCACTGGCGCATTCTTGACTTGGGCGGGAGGACCTCGTCGTCGCATTCTTGGTGAAAGTATCTATTGGTTTCCGTTGCCATTAACCCTTACGATGCGGCTATATATTTTTGCTCTACAAGCCGACGTGGCGGAATTGTTTTGTCCGGTGCCAGCCACCGTTATATCCTGATTAACCGCTTCTTTATTTTTGTGCGCGGATATACATATGATACATGGAAATAAAGACAATTCTCTCTTCTATACGATGATGTAAAAACTATAAAATTATCTCTAATGGTTCGTGAGATATAAATGCCGCAAGGTGGGTACCCTCAATCATTTTGAGGTCAACAAATTTTTTGCGGCACTTGTCGCAACGCTTTGCCGCTTCTTTATTTTTGTGCGCGGATATACATATGATACATGGAAATGAAGACAATTCTCTCTTCTACACGATGATGTAAAAATTATAGAATTATCTCTATTGGTTTGTGAGATATGAATGCCGCAAGGTGGGTACCCTCAATCATTTTTGAGAAAAGGTTTGATATTTATTTCCGGGAGCAGCCAAGACTGCTTGCAGTCAATATATAGCCTTATCCTGAAAGTTACGGATTTCGCCAAGAGGGCTTACGTGCCATTTTATATTTGGCCCGTAAATATCACGCGCCCCGCATCGTAAGGGTTAATCCGTAATCATCTTCTTGTAAGAACATTTCGAAATAGTCAATAGGTTTTGGTTGCTCAGGCAATTCTTTGAACTGTCCCAGCCCAGTCTGTCCCGTAAAAGGCAGATCAACACGTCCACGTGGCCTCGGCCCGTCCTTCCAGTTTGCCGCAAAATCCCCCTCCCCTGTATCAGAGGTGTCACTGTCTTGATCATCCAAGTCAACGAACTCGTCAGTGGAAGAACCAGCAGAAGCTGCGCTCGCCGTAGCAGCTAGTATACGTCTTGCAATGTTCCTTATGTCTGGATCACTGTCCATGTCCGATACCAATCCATCACTATCACTATTCACATCACTATCATCAGTAGTTTCCATATCAGAAGTTTCATCAGCATGGACTTCGGAAGAGAACTCGTCGTCTGAAGCATACGGCCCCCCATAGTTCCGAGTCCTCGGTCTCCTTCCTCTAAATCTTGGCATCTTCTATATCATCTGTAATAGATTGAAACAGATTTAGACATGTGCAAGTAAGAACAACTCAGGAGCATTTTACAGAGAAAATCAGTGTGAGCCTCATGGACATTCATTTGCCGTCATTCCAAAGTATTTGAAACAATCACACCATCGGCGCCGACGGCACCAAAGGCAATGGTAAAATTCACATATTTGGACGTTTCATGACTGTCCCGGCTAACCCCGGTTCTTTTATTCATACGACTCCCCAAAAGTCGAAAACCTGGGCTTTCTTCTGACTTCCTAGGCGACGAGTTGGCGAGTCGCGAACGAAACAACCATCTACGTCAGGGAAGCTCTGATTGTCAGTTGTGGATTACAAAAGTTTTGCAACTTTTGATAGGTTCCACGGACCTAACCGCCGCAGCGTCGCGGCGAAACCCAAACAAAATTGCCGATGTCAAAAAAAGGACATCAACACATTTTGCGGGGCTTCTTGCATCTTTATTTCTCTTTGCGCATATACATATGATATACCAAAATGATGGCACTTTTATTCTCTTTCCAACGATATATCGTGTGTTAGAGCGCGCCGCTTGGTTAGTGAAATATCAAGCGCGAAAGTACATACTTTTGCGGCCTTTATAGTATAATTATTTGCATGGGCGGACATACAAATGATATGCCAAAATGAAGGCAATTTCATCCTCTTTCCAACGATATCTCATGTGTTAGAGCGCGCCGCTTGGTTAGTGAAATATCAAGCGCGAAAGCAATCTCTCGGACTTTGTGTTCTGAAATCCGAGGCACTGGGCAACGTTGCCCATGAAATTGGTTGTTCTCGAATGGAAGGACCTCGCCCGACATATAAGGAAAATGTTTCAGACCTCGGAATAACACCGAAAATAGTTTTTGAATTTCACTAAACATGATATTGATTTTGAAAGTTTGGGTGCTAAGGGTCAATTTTTCCCATGGTTTGCGGCGAGGCCCGCACTAGAAATAGTGAAAATTCTCGAATGAATGTTCCGAGCACCCTCGATTTTTCATGGGAAAAATTCCCACAAACGTTCCGTCCCTCTCGGGAGAAAATTCTCGGTCTCCGAAAAAGTTGAATAAGTCAAAAACCGATTGCTTCGCGTCAACAACATTTATACCGCAGATAGAGCCCCGACTTTTCCACCTCTCCAATAAGTCACTTTTCACAAATAAATTTTTTTTATTTTGTTATTGACGAAAACGGTTTTATGTAAATATTTCAATAATTAGTAACTTCTCCTTTCTTCCAGGGACGTGAAAGGGTAGACATTGACACTCAAAGTTTGGACATGTGCAGTTTCAGCAAATGGCATCACAAACAAAAATGTTCACGCAGTTCTAAAAAACCCGAGTGCAGCCGAAATTTAGTGGGAAATTTTTCTCACAAAAACGACTATAGTCGGAAAAAGCGTCTCGATCATGACAATATTTCTGTTTCCGAGTTATAACTTTTTAGGCAGAACTGGAAGCAAACTTTCGCTTCGACAGTTTTGAGCTTGGGGGGCTAAGGGTAAATTTGTACCATGTCTCGTGGCGAGGCCCGCACTAAAAATATTGAAAATCCTCGAAAGAAAACTCCGAGTACGCTCGATTTTTCATGGGAAAAAAGTCCATACCTCACGGCGAAGCTCGGAAGTGGTCAAAATCTCCGGCCTTCGTCATAACCCGAGAGTGAAAGTGGCCCAAAAAAAGCCCATACCGCCGGGTGGTCTCGGAAAAGTAGAACAAAAGCACGATCGTGCTCAAAACCCGATAGTGTGAATGTGGTCATGGGACAACTTTCCCATTACATCATGGCGAGACCCGGGACAAAATTTCCGATGGCCGGAAGTGGTCAGAACACTCGGACGTCCCTTTCGTCATGGGAAAACGTTCCCATTACCTCATGCCGAGACCCGGAAAAAAATTTCGATGCCCGGAAGTGGTTCGGAACCTCTGACGTCATCGCAACCCGATCATGTAAGTTTGGTAATGGGACAAGTTTCCCATTACGTCATGACTAAAAACCGGAAAAAATGTTTTATGTCAAAAAGACCTACACACATTTTGCGGGGCTTCTTGCATCTTTATTTCTCTTTGCGCATATACATATCATATACCAAAATGATGGCACTTTTATTCTCTTTCCATCGATATATCTTGCTTTATAGCGCGCCACTTGGTTAGTAAAATATCAAGCGCAAAAGCTTTTTTTTTGCGGCCTTCATAGTACAATTATTTGCAACTGCGCATATACAAATTATACACCAAATTGAAGACAATATTATTCTCTTTCCATCGATATATCATGTTTTATAGCGCGCCAATTTGTTATTGAAATATCATGCACGAAAGTCGAAAACTTTTAAATATTTTTAGTACAATTATTTGCAACTGCGCATATACAAATTATACACCAAATTGAAGACAATTTTATTCTCTTTCCATCGATATATCATGTGGTAGAGCGCGCCACTTGGTTAGTGAAATATCGAGCGCGAAAGAACACATTTTGTTTGCTTTTGCGGCTTTTTGCGGCCTTTATAGTGCAATTATTTGCAACTGCGCATATACAAATTATACACCAAATTGAAGACAATTTTATTCTCTTTCCATCGATATATCATGTGGTAGAGCGCGCCACTTGGTTAGTGAAATATCGAGCGTGAAACAACACATTTTGTCTGCTTTTGCGGCCTTTTGCGGCCTTTTGTGGCCTTTATAGTGCAATTATTTGAAACTGCGCATATGCAAATTATACACCAAATTGAAGACAATTTTATTCTCTTTCCATCGATATATCATGTGGTAGAGCGCGCCACTTGGTTAGTGAAATATCAAGCGCGAAAGAACACATTTTGAAATATTTTTTAGTACAATTATTTGAAAACTGCGCATATACAAATTATACACCAAATTGAAGACAATTTTATTCTCTTTCCATCGATATATCATGTGTTAGAGCGCGCCACTTGGTTAGTGAAATATCAAGCGCGAAAGAACACATTTTGTCTGCTTTTGCGGCCTTTTACGGCCTTTATAGTACAATTATTTGCAACTGCGCATATACAAATTATACACCAAATTGAAGACAATTTTATTCTCTTTCCATCGATATATCATGTGGTAGAGCGCGCCACTTGGTTAGTGAAATATCGAGCGCGAAAGAACACATTTTGGCTGTTTTTGCGGCCTTTTGCGGCCTTTTGTGGCCTTTATAGTGCAATTATTTGAAACTGCGCATATGCAAATTATACACCAAATTGAAGACAATTTTATTCTCTTTCCATCGATATATCATGTGGTAGAGCGCGCCACTTGGTTAGTGAAATATCAAGCGCGAAAGAACACATTTTGGCTGTTTTTGCGGCCTTTTGCGGCCTTTTGTGGCCTTTATAGTGCAATTATTTGAAACTGCGTATATGCAAATTATACACCAAATTGAAGACAATTTTATTCTCTTTCCATCGATATATCATGTGGTAGAGCGCGCCACTTGGTTAGTGAAATATCAAGCGCGAAAGAACACCATTTTGAAATATTTTTTAGTACAATTATTTGAAAACTGCGCATATACAAATTAATACACCAAATTGAAGACAATTTTATTCTCTTTCCATCGATATATCATGTGTTAGAGCGCGCCCACTTGGTTAGTGAAATATCAAGCGCGAAAGAACACATTTTGTCTGCTTTTGCGGCCTTTTACGGCCTTTATAGTACAATTATTTGCAACTGCGCATATACAAATTATACACCAAATTGAAGACAATTTTATTCTCTTTCCATCGATATATCATGTGTTAGAGCGCGCCACTTGGTTAGTGAAATATCAAGCGCGAAAGAACACATTTTGTCTGCTTTTTGTCAACAATTCAACAGAGAAAATACATGTTTTCACGGGGCTCGCTGTCTGCGCCAGTTAAACCAATTTTCATAAAACAACGGCGTTTAGCGAGGGGCGGAAAATAATTACGAGCAATCCGGGAGCCGCCAAAACTGCTTGCAGTAAATTTTTGCCTTCTCGTGAAAGTTAGAGTCCGGACTCCGGATTTCGCCTAGAGGGCTTGCGCGCCAGTTTATATTTGGCACGGAAATATACCGCTCCCCGCATCGTAAGGGTTAAAAATCATTTTTTGCAAATCTCTACATGCTTGGTACACCTTTAAGAACAGTTTCTGCCCATTTTCAATCAAAATATTGAAAGTCATGTTTTTGATGAAAAATGCCAGGCCTATGTCTGTATAACCTAAATTCAGATTTTTCAATATACGTCAAAATAAAAGGTCTTAGAAATCAATTTGTGCGTATCTCTACATGCTCGCTTCACCTTTACGAACAGTTTCTGCCCATTTTTAATCAAAATTTTGAAAGTCATGTTTTTGTTAGAAAATGCAATGAATGTCTGTGAAGGGTTCCCTTCCTTGTTCACTTAACACTGGTCATTTTAAGTGAAAATAAAGGTCTTAAAAATAATTTTTTGCAAATCTCTACATGCTTGGTACACCTTTAAGAACAGTTTCTGCCCATTTTCAATCAAAATATTGAAAGTCATGTTTTTGATGAAAAATGCCAGGCCTATGTCTGTATAACCTAAATTCAGATTTTTCAATATACGTCAAAATAAAAGGTCTTAGAAATCAATTTGTGCGTATCTCTACATGCTCGCTACACCTTTACGAACAGTTTCTGCCCATTTTTAATCAAAATTTTGAAAGTCATGTTTTTGGTAGAAAATGCAATGAATGTCTGTGAAGGGTTCCCTCCCTTGTTCACTTACACTGGTCATTTTAAGTGAAAATAAAAGGTCTTAAAATCATTTTTTGCAAATCTCTACATGATTGGTACACCTTTAAGAACAGTTTCTGCCCATTTTCATTCAAAATATTGAAAGTCATGTTTTTGATGAAAAATGCCAGGCCTATGTCTGTATAACCTAAATTCAGATTTTTCAATATACGTCAAAATAAAAGGTCTTAGAAATCAATTTGTGCGTATCTCTACATGCTCGCTTCACCTTTTACGAACAGTTTCTGCCCATTTTTAATCAAAATTTTGAAAGTCATGTTTTTGTTAGAAAATGCAATGAATGTCTGTGAAGGTTCCCTCCCTTGTTCACTTAACACTGGTCATTTTAAGTGAAAATAAAAGGTCTTAAAAATCATTTTTTGCAAATCTCTACATGCTTGGTACACCTTTAAGAACAGTTTCTGCCCATTTTCAATCAAAATATTGAAAGTCATGTTTTTGATGAAAAATGCCAGGCCTATATCTGTATAACCTAAATTCAGATTTTTCAATATACGTCAAAATAAAAGGTCTTAGAAATCAATTTGTGCGTATCTCTACATGCTCGCTACACCTTTACGAACAGTTTCTGCCCATTTTTAATCAAAATTTTGAAAGTCATGTTTTTGGTAGAAAATGCAATGAATGTCTGTGAAGGGTTCCCTCCCTTGTTCACTTAACACTGGTCATTTTAAGTGAAAAATAAAAGGTCTTAAAAATCATTTTTTGCAAATCTCTACATGCTTGGTACACCTTTAAGAACAGTTTCTGCCCATTTTCAATCAAAATATTGAAAGTCATGTTTTTGATGAAAAATGCCAGGCCTATGTCTGTATAACCTAAATTCAGATTTTTCAATATACGTCAAAATAAAAGGTCTTAGAAATCAATTTGTGGCGTATCTCTACATGCTCGCTACACCTTTACGAACAGTTTCTGCCCATTTTTAATCAAAATTTTGAAAGTCATGTTTTTGGTAGAAAATGCAATGAATGTCTGTGAAGGGTTCCCTCCCTTGTTCACTTAACACTGGTCATTTTAAGTGACAATAAAAGGTCTTAAAAATCATTTTTTTGCAAATCTCTACATGCTTGGTACACCTTTAAGAACAGTTTCTGCCCATTTTCAATCAAAATATTGAAAGTCATGTTTTTGATGAAAAATGCCAGGCCTATGTCTGTATAACCTAAATTCAGATTTTTCAATATACGTCAAAATAAAAGGTCTTAGAAATCAATTTGTGCGTATCTCTACATGCTCGCTTCACCTTTACGAACAGTTTCTGCCCATTTTTAATCTAAATTTTGAAAGTCATGTTTTTGTTAGAAAATGCAATGAATGTCTGTGAAGGGTTCCCTCCCTTGTTCACTTAACACTGGTCATTTTAAGTGAAAATAAAAGGTCTTAAAAATCATTTTTTGCAAATCTCTACATGCTTGGTACACCTTTAAGAACAGTTTCTGCCCATTTTCAATCAAAATATTGAAAGTCATGTTTTTGATGAAAAATGCCAGGCCTATATCTGTATAACCTAAATCAGATTTTTCAATATACGTCAAAATAAAAGGTCTTAGAAATCAATTTGTGCGTATCTCTACATGCTCGCTACACCTTTACGAACAGTTTCTGCCCATTTTTAATCAAAATTTTGAAAGTCATGTTTTGGTAGAAAATGCAATGAATGTCTGTGAAGGGTTCCCTCCCTTGTTCACTTAACACTGGTCATTTTAAGTGAAAATAAAAGGTCTTAAAAATGATTTTTGCAAATCTCTACATGCTTGGTACACCTTTAAGAACAGTTTCTGCCCATTTTCAATCAAAATATTGAAAGTCATGTTTTTGATGAAAAATGCCAGGCCTATGTCTGTATAACCTAAATTCAGATTTTTCAATATACGTCAAAATAAAAAGGTCTTAGAAATCAATTTGTGCGTATCTCTACATGCTCGCTTTCACCTTTACGAACAGTTTCTGCCCATTTTTAATCAAAATTTTGAAAGTCATGTTTTTGTTAGAAAATGCAATGAATGTCTGTGAAGGGTTCCCCTCCCTTGTTCACTTAACACTGGTCATTTTAAGTGAAAATAAAAGGTCTTAAAAATCATTTTTTTGCAAATCTCTACATGCTTGGTACACCTTTAAGAACAGTTCTCTGCCCATTTTCAATCAAAATATTGAAAGTCATGTTTTTGATGAAAAATGCCAGGCCTATGTCTGTATAACCTAAATTCAGATTTTTCAATATACGTCAAAATAAAAGGTCTTAGAAATCAATTTGTGCGTATCTCTACATGCTCGCTTCACCTTTACGAACAGTTTCTGCCCATTTTTAATCAAAATTTTGAAAGTCATGTTTTTGTTAGAAAATGCAATGAATGTCTTTGAAGGGTTCCCTCCCTTGTTCACTTAACACTGGTCATTTTAAGTGAAAATAAAAGGTCTTAAAAATCATTTTTTGCAAATCTCTACATGCTTGGTACACCTTTAAGAACAGTTTCTGCCCATTTTCAATCAAAATATTGAAAGTCATGTTTTTGATGAAAAATGCCAGGCCTATATCTGTATAACCTAAATTCAGATTTTTCAATATACGTCAAATAAAAGGTCTTAGAAATCAATTTGTGCGTATCTCTACATGCTCGCTACACCTTTACGAACAGTTTCTGCCCATTTTTAATCAAAATTTTGAAAGTCATGTTTTTGGTAGAAAATGCAATGAATGTCTGTGAAGGGGTTCCCTCCCTTGTTCACTTAACACTGGTCATTTTAAGTGAAAATAAAAGGTCTTAAAAATCATTTTTTGCAAATCTCTACATGCTTGGTACACCTTTAAGAACAGTTTCTGCCCATTTTCAATCAAAATATTGAAAGTCATGTTTTTGATGAAAAATGCCAGGCCTATGTCTGTATAACCTAAATTCAGATTTTTCAATATACGTCAAAATAAAAGGGTCTTAGAAATCAATTTGTGCGTATCTCTACATGCTCGCTACACCCTTTACGACAGTTTCTGCCCATTTTTAATCAAAATTTTGAAAGTCATGTTTTTGGTAGAAAATGCAATGAATGTCTGTGAAGGGTTCCCTCCCTTGTTCACTTAACACTGGTCATTTTAAGTGAAAATAAAAGGTCTTAAAAATCATTTTTTGCAAATCTCTACATGCTTGGTACACCTTTAAGAACAGTTTCTGCCCATTTCAATCAAAATATTGAAAGTCATGTTTTTTTTGATGAAAAATGCCAGGCCTATGTCTGTATAACCTAAATTCAGATTTTTCAATATACGTCAAAATAAAAGGTCTTAGAAATCAATTTGTGCGTATCTCTACATGCTCGCTTCACCTTTACGAACAGTTTCTGCCCATTTTTAATCAAAATTTTGAAAGTCATGTTTTTGTTAGAAAATGCAATGAATGTCTGTGAAGGGTTCCCTCCCTTGTTCACTTAACACTGGTCATTTTAAGTGAAAATAAAAGGTCTTAAAAATCATTTTTTGCAAATCTCTACATGCTTGGTACACCTTTAAGAACAGTTTCTGCCCATTTTCAATCAAAATATTGAAAGTCATGTTTTTGATGAAAAATGCCAGGCCTATATCTGTATAACCTAAATTCAGATTTTTCAATATACGTCAAAATAAAAGGTCTTAGAAATCAATTTGTGCGTATCTCTACATGCTCGCTACACCTTTACGAACAGTTTCTGCCCATTTTTAATCAAAATTTTGAAAGTCATGTTTTTGGTAGAAAATGCAATGAATGTCTGTGAAGGGTTCCCTCCCTTGTTCACTTAACACTGGTCATTTTAAGTGAAAATAAAAGGTCTTAAAAATCATTTTTTGCAAATCTCTACATGCTTGGTACACCTTTAAGAACAGTTTCTGCCCATTTTCAATCAAAATATTGAAAGTCATGTTTTTGATGAAAAATGCCAGGCCTATGTCTGTATAACCTAAATTCAGATTTTTCAATATACGTCAAAATAAAAGGTCTTAGAAATCAATTTGTGCGTATCTCTACATGCTCGCTTCACCTTTACGAACAGTTTCTGCCCATTTTTAATCAAAATTTTGAAAGTCATGTTTTTGTTAGAAAATGCAATGAATGTCTGTGAAGGGTTCCCTCCCTTGTTCACTTAACACTGGTCATTTTAAGTGAAAATAAAAGGTCTTAAAAATCATTTTTTGCAAATCTCTACATGCTTGGTACACCTTTAAGAACAGTTTCTGCCCATTTTCAATCAAAATATTGAAAGTCATGTTTTTGATGAAAAATGCCAGGCCTATGTCTGTATAACCTAAATTCAGATTTTTCAATATACGTCAAAATAAAAGGTCTTAGAAATCAATTTGTGCGTATCTCTACATGCTCGCTACACCTTTACGAACAGTTTCTGCCCATTTTTAATCAAAATTTTGAAAGTCAGGTTTTTGTTAGAAAATGCAATGAATGTCTGTGAAGGGTTCCCTCCCTTGTTCACTTAACACTGGTCATTTTAAGTGAAAATAAAAGGTCTTAAAAATCATTTTTTGCAAATCTCTACATGCTTGGTACACCTTTAAGAACAGTTTCTGCCCATTTTCAATCAAAATATTGAAAGTCATGTTTTTGATGAAAAATGCCAGGCCTATGTCTGTATAACCTAAATTCAGATTTTTCAATATACGTCAAAATAAAAGGTCTTAGAAATCAATTTGTGCGTATCTCTACATACTCGCTTCACCTTTACGAACAGTTTCTGCCCATTTTTAATCAAAATTTTGAAAGTCATGTTTTTGTTAGAAAATGCAATGAATGTCTGTGAAGGGTTCCCTCCCTTGTTCACTTAACACTGGTCATTTTAAGTGAAAATAAAAGGTCTTAAAAATCATTTTTTGCAAATCTCTACATACTTGGTACACCTTTAAGAACAGTTTCTGCCCATTTTCAATCAAAATATTGAAAGTCATGTTTTTGATGAAAAATGCCAGGCCTATGTCTGTATAACCTAAATTCAGATTTTTCAATATACGTCAAAATAAAAGGTCTTAGAAATCAATTTGTGCGTATCTCTACATGCTCGCTACACCTTTACGAACAGTTTCTGCCCATTTTTAATCAAAATTTTGAAAGTCATGTTTTTGGTAGAAAATGCAATGAATGTCTGTGAAGGGTTCCCTCCCTTGTTCACTTAACACTGGTCATTTTAAGTGAAAATAAAAGGTCTTAAAAATCATTTTTTGCAAATCTCTACATGCTTGGTACACCTTTAAGAACAGTTTCTGCCCATTTTCAATCAAAATATTGAAAGTCATGTTTTTGATGAAAAATGCCAGGCCTATATCTGTATAACCTAAATTCAGATTTTTCAATATACGTCAAAATAAAAGGTCTTAGAAATCAATTTGTGCGTATCTCTACATGCTCGCTACACCTTTACGAACAGTTTCTGCCCATTTTTAATCAAAATTTTGAAAGTCATGTTTTTGGTAGAAAATGCAATGAATGTCTGTGAAGGGTTCCCTCCCTTGTTCACTTAACACTGGTCATTTTAAGTGAAAATAAAAGGTCTTAAAAATCATTTTTTGCAAATCTCTACATGCTTGGTACACCTTTAAGAACAGTTTCTGCCCATTTTCAATCAAAATATTGAAAGTCATGTTTTTGATGAAAAATGCCAGGCCTATGTCTGTATAACATAAATTCAGATTTTTCAATATACGTCAAAATAAAAGGTCTTTGAAATCAATTTGTGCGTATCTCTACATGCTCGCTACACCTTTACGAACAGTTTCTGCCCATTTTTAATCAAAATTTTGAAAGTCATGTTTTTGGTAGAAAATGCAATGAATGTCTGTGAAGGGTTCCCTCCCTTGTTCACTTAACACTGGTCATTTTAAGTGAAAATAAAAGGTCTTAAAAATCATTTTTTGCAAATCTCTACATGCTTGGTACACCTTTAAGAACAGTTTCTGCCCATTTTCAATCAAAATATTGAAAGTCATGTTTTTGATGAAAAATGCCAGGCCTATATCTGTATAACCTAAATTCAGATTTTTCAATATACGTCAAAATAAAAGGTCTTAGAAATGAATTTGTGCGTATCTCTACATGCTCGCTACACCTCTACGAACAGTTTCTGCCCATTTTTAATCAAAATTTTGAAAGTCACGTTTTTGGTAGAAAATGCAATGAATGTCTGTGAAGGGTTCCCTCCCTTGTTCACTTAACACTGGTCATTTTAAGTGAAAATAAAAGGTCTTAAAAATCATTTTTTGCAAATCTCTACATGCTTGGTACACCTTTAAGAACAGTTTCTGCCCATTTTCAATCAAAATATTGAAAGTCATGTTTTTGATGAAAAATGCCAGGCCTATATCTGTATAACCTAAATTCAGATTTTTCAATATACGTCAAAATAAAAGGTCTTAGAAATGAATTTGTGCGTATCTCTACATGCTCGCTACACCTCTACGAACAGTTTCTGCCCATTTTTAATCAAAATTTTGAAAGTCATGTTTTTGGTAGAAAATGCAATGAATGTCTGTGAAGGGTTCCCTCCCTTGTTCACTTAACACTGGTCATTTTAAGTGAAAATAAAAGGTCTTAAAAATCATTTTTTGCAAATCTCTACATGCTTGGTACACCTTTAAGAACAGTTTCTGCCCATTTTCAATCAAAATATTGAAAGTCATGTTTTTGATGAAAAATGCCAGGCCTATATCTGTATAACCTAAATTCAGATTTTTCAATATACGTCAAAATAAAAGGTCTTAGAAATCAATTTGTGCGTATCTCTACATGCTCGCTACACCTTTACGAACAGTTTCTGCCCATTTTTAATCAAAATTTTGAAAGTCATGTTTTTGGTAGAAAATGCAATGAATGTCTGTGAAGGGTTCCCTCCCTTGTTCACTTAACACTGGTCATTTTAAGTGAAAATAAAAGGTCTTAAAAATATTTTTTTGCAAATCTCTACATGCTTGGTACACCTTTAAGAACAGTTTCTGCCCATTTTCAATCAAAAAATTGAAAGTCATGTTTTTGATGAAAAATGCCAGGCCTATATCTGTATAACCTAAATTCAGATTTTTCAATATACGTCAAAATAAAAGGTCTTAGAAATCAATTTGTGCGTATCTCTACATGCTCGCTACACCTATACGAACAGTTTCTGCCCATTTTTAATCAAAATTTTGAAAGTCATGTTTTTGGTAGAAAATGCAATGAATGTCTGTGAAGGGTTCCCTCCCTTGTTCACTTAACACTGGTCATTTTAAGTGAAAATAAAAGGTCTTAAAAATCATTTTTTGCAAATCTCTACATGCTTGGTACACCTTTAAGAACAGTTTCTGCCCATTTTCAATCAAAATATTGAAAGTCATGTTTTTGATGAAAAATGCCAGGCCTATATCTGTATAACCTAAATTCAGATTTTTCAATATACGTCAAAATAAAAGGTCTTAGAAATCAATTTGTGCGTATCTCTACATGCTCGCTACACCTTTACGAACAGTTTCTGCCCATTTTTAATCAAAATTTTGAAAGTCATGTTTTTGGTAGAAAATGCAATGAATGTCTGTGAAGGGTTCCCTCCCTTGTTCACTTAACACTGGTCATTTTAAGTGAAAATAAAAGGTCTTAAAAATCATTTTTTGCAAATCTCTACATGCTTGGTACACCTTTAAGAACAGTTTCTGCCCATTTTCAATCAAAATATTGAAAGTCATGTTTTTGATGAAAAATGCCAGGCCTATATCTGTATAACCTAAATTCAGATTTTTCAATATACGTCAAAATAAAAGGTCTTAGAAATCAATTTGTGCGTATCTCTACATGCTCGCTACACCTTTACGAACAGTTTCTGCCCATTTTTAATCAAAATTTTGAAAGTCATGTTTTTGGTAGAAAATGCAATGAATGTCTGTGAAGGGTTCCCTCCCTTGTTCACTTAACACTGGTCATTTTAAGTGAAAATAAAAGGTCTTAAAAATCATTTTTTGCAAATCTCTACATGCTTGGTACACCTTTAAGAACAGTTTCTGCCCATTTTCAATCAAAATATTGAAAGTCATGTTTTTGATGAAAAATGCCAGGCCTATGTCTGTATAACCTAAATTCAGATTTTTCAATATACGTCAAAATAAAAGGTCTTAGAAATGAATTTGTGCGTATCTCTACATGCTCGCTACACCTTTACGAACAGTTTCTGCCCATTTTTAATCAAAATTTTGAAAGTCATGTTTTTGGTAGAAAATGCAATGAATGTCTGTGAAGGGTTCCCTCCCTTGTTCACTTAACACTGGTCATTTTAAGTGAAAATAAAAGGTCTTAAAAATCATTTTTTGCAAATCTCTACATGCTTGGTACACCTTTAAGAACAGTTTCTGCCCATTTTCAATCAAAATATTGAAAGTCATGTTTTTGATGAAAAATGCCAGGCCTATATCTGTATAAGCTAAATTCAGATTTTTCAATATACGTCAAAATAAAAGGTCTTAGAAATCAATTTGTGCGTATCTCTACATGCTCGCTACACCTATACGAACAGTTTCTGCCCATTTTTAATAAAAATTTTGAAAGTCATGTTTTTGGTAGAAAATGCAATGAATGTCTGTGAAGGGTTCCCTCCCTTGTTCACTTAACACTGGTCATTTTAAGTGAAAATAAAAGGTCTTAAAAATCATTTTTTGCAAATCTCTACATGCTTGGTACACCTTTAAGAACAGTTTCTGCCCATTTTCAATCAAAATATTGAAAGTCATGTTTTTGATGAAAAATGCCAGGCCTATATCTGTATAACCTAAATTCAGATTTTTCTATATACGTCAAAATAAAAGGTCTTAGAATTCAATTTGTGCGTATCTCTACATGCTCGCTACACCTTTACGAACAGTTTCTGCCCCTTTTTAATCAAAATTTTGAAAGTCATGTTTTTGGTAGAAAATGCAATGAATGTCTGTGAAGGGTTCCCTCCCTTGTTCACTTAACACTGGTCATTTTAAGTGAAAATAAAAGGTCTTAAAAATCATTTTTTGCAAATCTCTACATGCTTGGTACACCTTTAAGAACAGTTTCTGCCCATTTTCAATCAAAATATTGAAAGTCATGTTTTTGATGAAAAATGCCAGGCCTATATCTGTATAACCTAAATTCAGATTTTTCAATATACGTCAAAATAAAAGGTCTTAGAAATCAATTTGTGCGTATCTCTACATGCTCGCTACACCTTTACGAACAGTTTCTGCCCATTTTTAATCAAAATTTTGAAAGTCATGTTTTTGGTAGAAAATGCAATGAATGTCTGTGAAGGGTTCCCTCCCTTGTTCACTTAACACTGGTCATTTTAAGTGAAAATAAAAGGTCTTAAAATTATTTTTTGGCAAATCTCTACATGCTTGGTACACCTTTAAGAACAGTTTCTGCCCATTTTCAATCAAAATATTGAAAGTCATGTTTTTGATGAAAAATGCCAGGCCTATATCTGTATAAGCTAAATTCAGATTTTCAATATACGTCAAAATAAAAGGTCTTAGAAATCAATTTGTGCGTATCTCTACATGCTCGCTACACCTTTACGAACAGTTTCTGCCCATTTTTAATCAAAATTTTGAAAGTCATGTTTTTGGTAGAAAATGCAATGAATGTCTGTGAAGGGTTCCCTCCCTTGTTCACTTAACACTGGTCATTTTAAGTGAAAATAAAAGGTCTTAAAAATCATTTTTTGCAAATCTCTACATGCTTGGTACACCTTTAAGAACAGTTTCTGCCCAATTCTAATCAAAATATTGAAAGTCATGTTTTTGATGAAAAATGCCAGGCCTATGTCTGTATAACCTAAATTCAGATTTTTCAATATACGTCAAAATAAAAGGTCTTAGAAATCAATTTGTGCGTATCTCTACATGCTCGCTACACCTTTACGAACAGTTTCTGCCCATTTTTAATCAAAATTTTGAAAGTCATGTTTTTGGTAGAAAATGCAATGAATGTCTGTGAAGGGTTCCCTCCCTTGTTCACTTAACACTGGTCATTTTAAGTGAAAATAAAAGGTCTTAAAAATAATTTTTTGCAAATCTCTACATGCTTGGTACACCTTTAAGAACAGTTTCTGCCCATTTTCAATCAAAATATTGAAAGTCATGTTTTTGATGAAAAATGCCAGGCCTATATCTGTATAACCTAAATTCAGATTTTTCAATATACGTCAAAATAAAAGGTCTTAGAATTCAATTTGTGCGTATCTCTACATGCTCGCTACACCTTTACGAACAGTTTCTGCCCATTTTTAATCAAAATTTTGAAAGTCATGTTTTTGGTAGAAAATGCAATGAATGTCTGTGAAGGGTTCCCTCCCTTGTTCACTTAACACTGGTCATTTTAAGTGAAAATAAAAGGTCTTAAAAATCATTTTTTGCAAATCTCTACATGCTTGGTACACCTTTAAGAACAGTTTCTGCCCATTTTCAATCAAAATATTGAAAGTCATGTTTTTGATGAAAAATGCCAGGCCTATATCTGTATAAGCTAAATTCAGATTTTTCAATATACGTCAAAATAAAAGGTCTTAGAAATCAATTTGTGCGTATATCTACATGCTCGCTACACCTTTACGAACAGTTTCTGCCCATTTTTAATCAAAATTTTGAAAGTCATGTTTTTGGTAGAAAATGCAATGAATGTCTGTGAAGGGTTCCCTCCCTTGTTCACTTAACACTGGTCATTTTAAGTGAAAATAAAAGGTCTTAAAAATCATTTTTTGCAAATCTCTACATGCTTGGTACACCTTTAAGAACAGTTTCTGCCCATTTTCAATCAAAATATTGAAAGTCATGTTTTTGATGAAAAATGCCAGGCCTATATCTGTATAACCTAAATTCAGATTTTTCAATATACGTCAAAATAAAAGGTCTTAGAATTCAATTTGTGCGTATCTCTACATGCTCGCTACACCTTTACGAACAGTTTCTGCCCATTTTTAATCAAAATTTTGAAAGTCATGTTTTTGGTAGAAAATGCAATGAATGTCTGTGAAGGGTTCCCTCCCTTGTTCACTTAACACTGGTCATTTTAAGTGAAAATAAAAGGTCTTAAAAATCATTTTTTGCAAATCTCTACATGCTTGGTACACCTTTAAGAACAGTTTCTGCCCATTTTCAATCAAAATATTGAAAGTCATGTTTTTGATGAAAAATGCCAGGCCTATGTCTGTATAACCTAAATTCAGATTTTTCAATATACGTCAAAATAAAAGGTCTTAGAAATGAATTTGTGCGTATCTCTACATGCTCGCTACACCTTTACGAACAGTTTCTGCCCATTTTTAATCAAAATTTTGAAAGTCATGTTTTTGGTAGAAAATGCAATGAATGTCTGTGAAGGGTTCCCTCCCTTGTTCACTTAACACTGGTCATTTTAAGTGAAAATAAAAGGTCTTAAAAATCATTTTTTGCAAATCTCTACATGCTTGGTACACCTTTAAGAACAGTTTCTGCCCATTTTCAATCAAAATATTGAAAGTCATGTTTTTGATGAAAAATGCCAGGCCTATATCTGTATAAGCTAAATTCAGATTTTTCAATATACGTCAAAATAAAAGGTCTTAGAAATCAATTTGTGCGTATCTCTACATGCTCGCTACACCTATACGAACAGTTTCTGCCCATTTTTAATCAAAATTTTGAAAGTCATGTTTTTGGTAGAAAATGCAATGAATGTCTGTGAAGGGTTCCCTCCCTTGTTCACTTAACACTGGTCATTTTAAGTGAAAATAAAAGGTCTTAAAAATCATTTTTTGCAAATCTCTACATGCTTGGTACACCTTTAAGAACAGTTTCTGCCCATTTTCAATCAAAATATTGAAAGTCATGTTTTTGATGAAAAATGCCAGGCCTATATCTGTATAACCTAAATTCAGATTTTTCTATATACGTCAAAATAAAAGGTCTTAGAATTCAATTTGTGCGTATCTCTACATGCTCGCTACACCTTTACCAACAGTTTCTGCCCCTTTTTAATCAAAATTTTGAAAGTCATGTTTTTGGTAGAAAATGCAATGAATGTCTGTGAAGGGTTCCCTCCCTTGTTCACTTAACACTGGTCATTTTAAGTGAAAATAAAAGGTCTTAAAAATCATTTTTTGCAAATCTCTACATGCTTGGTACACCTTTAAGAACAGTTTCTGCCCATTTTCAATCAAAATATTGAAAGTCATGTTTTTGATGAAAAATGCCAGGCCTATATCTGTATAACCTAAATTCAGATTTTTCAATATACGTCAAAATAAAAGGTCTTAGAAATCAATTTGTGCGTATCTCTACATGCTCGCTACACCTTTACGAACAGTTTCTGCCCATTTTTAATCAAAATTTTGAAAGTCATGTTTTTGGTAGAAAATGCAATGAATGTCTGTGAAGGGTTCCCTCCCTTGTTCACTTAACACTGGTCATTTTAAGTGAAAATAAAAGGTCTTAAAAATAATTTTTTGGCAAATCTCTACATGCTTGGTACACCTTTAAGAACAGTTTCTGCCCATTTTCAATCAAAATATTGAAAGTCATGTTTTTGATGAAAAATGCCAGGCCTATATCTGTATAAGCTAAATTCAGATTTTCAATATACGTCAAAATAAAAGGTCTTAGAAATCAATTTGTGCGTATCTCTACATGCTCGCTACACCTTTACGAACAGTTTCTGCCCATTTTTAATCAAAATTTTGAAAGTTATGTTTTTGGTAGAAAATGCAATGAATGTCTGTGAAGGGTTCCCTCCCTTGTTCACTTAACACTGGTCATTTTAAGTGAAAATAAAAGGTCTTAAAAATCATTTTTTGCAAATCTCTACATGCTTGGTACACCTTTAAGAACAGTTTCTGCCCAATTCTAATCAAAATATTGAAAGTCATGTTTTTGATGAAAAATGCCAGGCCTATGTCTGTATAACCTAAATTCAGATTTTTCAATATACGTCAAAATAAAAGGTCTTAGAAATCAATTTGTGCGTATCTCTACATGCTCGCTACACCTTTACGAACAGTTTCTGCCCATTTTTAATCAAAATTTTGAAAGTCATGTTTTTGGTAGAAAATGCAATGAATGTCTGTGAAGGGTTCCCTCCCTTGTTCACTTAACACTGGTCATTTTAAGTGAAAATAAAAGGTCTTAAAAATAATTTTTTGCAAATCTCTACATGCTTGGTACACCTTTAAGAACAGTTTCTGCCCATTTTCAATCAAAATATTGAAAGTCATGTTTTTGATGAAAAATGCCAGGCCTATATCTGTATAACCTAAATTCAGATTTTTCAATATACGTCAAAATAAAAGGTCTTAGAAATCAATTTGTGCGTATCTCTACATGCTCGCTACACCTTTACGAACAGTGTCTGCCCACCTTTAAGAACAGTTTCTGCCCATTTTCAATCAAAATATTGAAAGTCATGTTTTTGATGAAAAATGCCAGGCCTATATCTGTATAACCTAAATTCAGATTTTTCAATATACGTCAAAATAAAAGGTCTTAGAATAAAATTTGTGCGTATCTCTACATGCTTGCTACACCTTTACGAACAGTTTCTGCCCATTTTTAATCAAAATTTTGAAAGTCATGTTTTTGGTAGAAAATGCAATGAATGTCTGTGAAGGGTTCCCTCCCTTGTTCACTTAACACTGGTCATTTTAAGTGAAAATAAAAGGTCTTAAAAATCATTTTTTGCAAATCTCTACATGCTTGGTACACCTTTAAGAACAGTTTCTGCCCATTTTCAATCAAAATATTGAAAGTCATGTTTTTGATGAAAAATGCCAGGCCTATATCTGTATAACCTAAATTCAGATTTTTCAATATACGTCAAAATAAAAGGTCTTAGAATAAAATTTGTGCGTATCTCTACATGCTTGCTACACCTTTACGAACAGTTTCTGCCCATTTTTAATCAAAATTTTGAAAGTCATGTTTTTGGTAGAAAATGCAATGAATGTCTGTGAAGGGTTCCCTCCCTTGTTCACTTAATACTGGTCATTTTAAGTGAAAATAAAAGGTCTTAAAAATCATTTTTTGCAAATCTCTACATGCTTGGTACACCTTTAAGAACAGTTTCTGCCCATTTTCAATCAAAATATTGAAAGTCATGTTTTTGATGAAAAATGCCAGGCCTATGTCTGTATAACCTAAATTCAGATTTTTCAATATACGTCAAAATAAAAGGTCTTAGAAATCAATTTGTGCGTATCTCTACATGCTCGCTACACCTTTATGAACAGTTTCTGCCCATTTTTAATCAAAATTTTGAAAGTCATGTTTTTGGTAGAAAATGCAATGAATGTCTGTGAAGGGTTCCCTCCCTTGTTCACTTAACACTGGTCATTTTAAGTGAAAATAAAAGGTCTTAAAAATCATATTTTGCAAATCTCTACATGCTTGGTACACCTTTAAGAACAGTTTCTGCCCATTTTCAATCAAAATATTGAAAGTCATGTTTTTGATGAAAAATGCCAGGCCTATATCTGTATAACCTAAATTCAGATTTTTCAATATACGTCAAAATAAAAGGTCTTAGAAATCAATTTGTGCGTATCTCTACATGCTCGCTACACCTTTACCAACAGTTTCTGCCCATTTTTAATCAAAATATTGAAAGTCATGTTTTTGGTAGAAAATGCAATGAATGTCTGTGAAGGGTTCCCTCCCTTGTTCACTTAACACTGGTCATTTTAAGTGAAAATAAAAGGTCTTAAAAATCATTTTTTGCAAATCTCTACATGCTTGGTACACCTTTAAGAACAGTTTCTGCCCATTTTCAATCAAAATATTGAAAGTCATGTTTTTGATGAAAAATGCCAGGCCTATATCTGTATAACCTAAATTCAGATTTTTCAATATACGTCAAAATAAAAGGTCTTAGAAATCAATTTGTGCGTATCTCTACATGCTCGCTACACCTTTACGAACAGTGTCTGCCCATTTTTAATCAAAATTTTGAAAGTCATGGTTTTGGTAGAAAATGCAATGAATGTCTGTGAAGGGTTCCCTCCCTTGTTCACTTAACACTGGTCATTTTAAGTGAAAATAAAAGGTCTTAAAAATCATTTTTTGCAAATCTCTACATGCTTGGTACACCTTTAAGAACAGTTTCTGCCCATTTTCAATCAAAATATTGAAAGTCATGTTTTTGATGAAAAATGCCAGGCCTATGTCTGTATAACCTAAATTCAGATTTTTCAATATACGTCAAAATAAAAGGTCTTAGAAATCAATTTGTGCGTATCTCTACATGCTCGCTACACCTTTACCAACAGTTTCTGCCCATTTTTAATAAAAATTTTGAAAGTCATGTTTTTGGTAGAAAATGCAATGAATGTCTGTGAAGGGTTCCCTCCCTTGTTCACTTAATACTGGTCATTTTAAGTGAAAATAAAAGGTCTTAAAAATCATTTTTTGCAAATCTCTACATGCTTGGTACACCTTTAAGAACAGTTTCTGCCCATTTTCAATCAAAATATTGAAAGTCATGTTTTTGATGAAAAATGCCAGGCCTATGTCTGTATAACCTAAATTCAGATTTTTCAATATAGGTCAAAATAAAAGGTCTTAGAAATCAATTTGTGCGTATCTCTAGATGCTCGCTACACCTTTACGAACAGTTTCTGCCCATTTTTAATCCAAATTTTGAAAGTCATGTTTTTGGTAGAAAATGCAAAGAATGTCTGTGAAGGGTTCCCTCCCTTGTTCACTTAATACTGGTCATTTTAAGTGAAAATAAAAGGTCTTAAAAATCATTTTTTGCAAATCTCTACATGCTTGGTACACCTTTAAGAACAGTTTCTGCCCATTTTCAATCAAAATATTGAAAGTCATGTTTTTGATGAAAAATGCCAGGCCTATGTCTGTATAACCTAAATTCAGATTTTTCAATATACGTCAAAATAAAAGGTCTTAGAAATCAATTTGTGCGTATCTCTACATGCTCGCTACACCTTTACGAACAGTTTCTGCCCATTTTTAATCAAAATTTTGAAAGTCATGTTTTTGGTAGAAAATGCAATGAATGTCTGTGAAGGGTTCCCTCCCTTGTTCACTTAACACTGGTCATTTTAAGTGAAAATAAAAGGTCTTAAAAATCATATTTTGCAAATCTCTACATGCTTGGTACACCTTTAAGAACAGTTTCTGCCCATTTTCAATCAAAATATTGAAAGTCATGTTTTTGATGAAAAATGCCAGGCCTATATCTGTATAACCTAAATTCAGATTTTTCAATATACGTCAAAATAAAAGGTCTTAGAAATCAATTTGTGCGTATCTCTACATGCTCGCTACACCTTTACCAACAGTTTCTGCCCATTTTTAATCAAAATTTTGAAAGTCATGTTTTTGGTAGAAAATGCAATGAATGTCTGTGAAGGGTTCCCTCCCTTGTTCACTTAACACTGGTCATTTTAAGTGAAAATAAAAGGTCTTAAAAATCATTTTTTTGCAAATCTCTACATGCTTGGTACACCTTTAAGAACAGTTTCTGCCCATTTTCAATCAAAATATTGAAAGTCATGTTTATGATGAAAAATGCCAGGCCTATGTCTGTATAACCTAAATTCAGATTTTTCAATATACGTCAAAATAAAAGGTCTTAGAAATCAATTTGTGCGTATCTCTACATGCTCGCTACACCTTTACGAACAGTTTCTGCCCATTTTTAATCAAAATTTTGAAAGTCATGTTTTTGGTAGAAAATTCAATGAATGTCTGTGAAGGGTTCCCTCCCTTGTTCACTTAACACTGGTCATTTTAAGTGAAAATAAAAGGTCTTAAAAATCATTTTTTGCAAATCTCTACATGCTTGGTACACCTTTAAGAACAGTTTCTGCCCATTTTCAATCAAAATATTGAAAGTCATATTTTTGATGAAAAATGCCAGGCCTATATCTGTATAACCAAAAATTCAGATTTTTCAATATACGTCAAAATAAAAGGTCTTAGAAATCAATTTGTGCGTATCTCTACATGCTCGCTACACCTTTACGAACAGTTTCTGCCCATTTTTAATCAAAATTTTGAAAGTCATGTTTTTGGTAGAAAATGCAATGAATGTTTGTGAAGGGTTCCCTCTCTTGTTCACTTAACACTGGTCATTTTAAGTGAAAATAAAAGGTCTTAAAAATCATTTTTTGCAAATCTCTACATGCTTGGTACACCTTTAAGAACAGTTTCTGCCCATTTTCAATCAAAATATTGAAAGTCATGTTTTTGATGAAAAATGCCAGGCCTATATCTGTATAACCTAAATTCAGATTTTTCAATATACGTCAAAATAAAAGGTCTTAGAAATCAATTTGTGCGTATCTCTACATGCTCGCTTCACCTTTACGAACAGTTTCTGCCCATTTTTAATCAAAATTTTGAAAGTCATGTTTTTGGTAGAAAATGCAATGAATGTCTGTGAAGGGTTCCCTCCCTTGTTCACTTAACACTGGTCATTTTAAGTGAAAATAAAAGGTCTTAAAAATCATTTTGCAAATCTCTACATGCTTGGTACACCTTTAAGAACAGTTTCTGCCCATTTTCAATCAAAATATTGAAAGTCATGTTTTTGATGAAAAATGCCAGGCCTATATCTGTATAACCTAAATTCAGATTTTTCAATATACGTCAAAATAAAAGGTCTTAGAAATCAATTTGTGCGTATCTCTACATGCTCGCTACACCTTTACGAACAGTTTCTGCCCATTTTTAATCAAAATTTTGAAAGTCATGTTTTTGGTAGAAAATGCAATGAATGTCTGTGAAGGGTTCCCTCCCTTGTTCACTTAACACTGGTCATTTTAAGTGAAAATAAAAGGTCTTAAAAATCATTTTTTGCAAATCTCTACATGCTTGGTACACCTTTAAGAACAGTTTCTGCCCATTTTCAATCAAAATATTGAAAGTCATGTTTTTGATGAAAAATGCCAGGCCTATATCTGTATAACCTAAATTCAGATTTTTCAATATACGTCAAAATAAAAGGTCTTAGAAATCAATTTGTGCGTATCTCTACATGCTCGCTACACCTTTACCAACAGTTTCTGCCCATTTTAAATCAAAATATTGAAAGTCATGTTTTTGGTAGAAAATGCAATGAATGTCTGTGAAGGGTTCCCTCCCTTGTTCACTTAACACTGGTCATTTTAAGTGAAAATAAAAGGTCTTAAAAATCATTTTTTGCAAATCTCTACATGCTTGGTACACCTTTAAGAACAGTTTCTGCCCATTTTCAATCAAAATATTGAAAGTCATGTTTTTGATGAAAAATGCCAGGCCTATATCTGTATAACCTAAATTCAGATTTTTCAATATACGTCAAAATAAAAGGTCTTAGAAATCAATTTGTGTGTATCTCTACATGCTCGCTACACCTTTACGAACAGTTTCTGCCCATTTTTAATCAAAATTTTGAAAGTCATGTTTTTGGTAGAAAATGCAATGAATGTCTGTGAAGGGTTCCCTCCCTTGTTCACTTAACACTGGTCATTTTAAGTGAAAATAAAAGGTCTTAAAAATCATTTTTTGCAAATCTCTACATGCTTGGTACACCTTTAAGAACAGTTTCTGCCCATTTTCAATCAAAATATTGAAAGTCATGTTTTTGATGAAAAATGCCAGGCCTATATCTGTATAACCTAAATTCAGATTTTTCAATATACGTCAAAATAAAAGGTCTTAGAAATCAATTTGTGCGTATCTCTACATGCTCGCTACACCTTTACCAACAGTTTCTGCCCATTTTTAATCAAAATATTGAAAGTCATGTTTTTGGTAGAAAATGCAATGAATGTCTGTGAAGGGTTCCCTCCCTTGTTCACTTAACACTGGTCATTTTAAGTGAAAATAAAAGGTCTTAAAAATCATTTTTTGCAAATCTCTACATGCTTGGTACACCTTTAAGAACAGTTTCTGCCCATTTTCAATCAAAATATTGAAAGTCATGTTTTTGATGAAAAATGCCAGGCCTATATCTGTATAACCTAAATTCAGATTTTTCAATATACGTCAAAATAAAAGGTCTTAGAAATCAATTTGTGCGTATCTCTACATGCTCGCTACACCTTTACGAACAGTTTCTGCCCATTTTTAATCAAAATTTTGAAAGTCATGTTTTTGGGAGAAAATGCAATGAATGTCTGTGAAGGGTTCCCTCCCTTGTTCACTTAACACTGGTCATTTTAAGTGAAAATAAAAGGTCTTAAAAATCATTTTTTGCAAATCTCTACATGCTTGGTACACCTTTAAGAACAGTTTCTGCCCATTTTCAATCAAAATATTGAAAGTCATGTTTTTGATGAAAAATGCCAGGCCTATATCTGTATAACCTAAATTCAGATTTTTCAATATACGTCAAAATAAAAGGTCTTAGAAATCAATTTGTGCGTATCTCTACATGCTCGCTACACCTTTACGAACAGTTTCTGCCCATTTTTAATCAAAATTTTGAAAGTCATGTTTTTGGTAGAAAATGCAATGAATGTCTGTGAAGGGTTCCCTCCCTTGTTCACTTAACACTGGTCATTTTAAGTGAAAATAAAAGGTCTTAAAAATCATTTTTTGCAAATCTCTACATGCTTGGTACACCTTTAAGAACAGTTTCTGCCCATTTTCAATCAAAATATTGAAAGTCATGTTTTTGATGAAAAATGCCAGGCCTATATCTGTATAACCTAAATTCAGATTTTTCAATATACGTCAAAATAAAAGGTCTTAGAATTCAATTTGTGCGTATCTCTACATGCTTGCTACACCTTTACGAACAGTTTCTGCCCATTTTTAATCAAAATTTTGAAAGTCATGTTTTTGGTAGAAAATGCAATGAATGTCTGTGAAGGGTTCCCTCCCTTGTTCACTTAACACTGGTCATTTTAAGTGAAAATAAAAGGTCTTAAAAATCATTTTTTGCAAATCTCTACATGCTTGGTACACCTTTAAGAACAGTTTCTGCCCATTTTCAATCAAAATATTGAAAGTCATGTTTTTGATGAAAAATGCCAGGCCTATATCTGTATAACCTAAATTCAGATTTTTCAATATACGTCAAAATAAAAGGTCTTAGAATTCAATTTGTGCGTATCTCTACATGCTTGCTACACCTTTACGAACAGTTTCTGCCCATTTTTAATCAAAATTTTGAAAGTCATGTTTTTGGTAGAAAATGCAATGAATGTCTGTGAAGGGTTCCCTCCCTTGTTCACTTAACACTGGTCATTTTAAGTGAAAATAAAAGGTCGTAAAAATCATTTTTTGCAAATCTCTACATGCTTGGTACACCTTTAAGAACAGTTTCTGCCCATTTTCAATCAAAATATTGAAAGTCATGTTTTTGATGAAAAATGCCAGGCCTATATCTGTATAACCTAAATTCAGATTTTTCAATATACGTCAAAATAAAAGGTCTTAGAAATCAATTTGTGCGTATCTCTACATGCTCGCTACACCTTTACGAACAGTGTCTGCCCATTTTTAATCAAAATTTTGAAAGTCATGGTTTTGGTAGAAAATGCAATGAATGTCTGTGAAGGGTTCCCTCCCTTGTTCACTTAACACTGGTCATTTTAAGTGAAAATAAAAGGTCTTAAAAATCATTTTTTGCAAATCTCTACATGCTTGGTACACCTTTAAGAACAGTTTCTGCCCATTTTCAATCAAAATATTGAAAGTCATGTTTTTGATGAAAAATGCCAGGCCTAGGTCTGTATAACCTAAATTCAGATTTTTCAATATACGTCAAAATAAAAGGTCTTAGAAATCAATTTGTGCGTATCTCTACATGCTCGCTACACCTTTACCAACAGTTTCTGCCCATTTTTAATCAAAATTTTGAAAGTCATGGTTTTGGTAGAAAATGCAATGAATGTCTGTGAAGGGTTCCCTCCCTTGTTCACTTAATACTGGTCATTTTAAGTGAAAATAAAAGGTCTTAAAAATCATTTTTTGCAAATCTCTACATGCTTGGTACACCTTTAAGAACAGTTTCTGCCCATTTTCAATCAAAATATTGAAAGTCATGTTTTTGATGAAAAATGCCAGGCCTATGTCTGTATAACCTAAATTCAGATTTTTCAATATACGTCAAAATAAAAGGTCTTAGAAATCAATTTGTGCGTATCTCTACATGCTCGCTACACCTTTACGAACAGTTTCTGCCCATTTTTAATCAAAATTTTGAAAGTCATGTTTTTGGTAGAAAATGCAATGAATGTCTGTGAAGGGTTCCCTCCCTTGTTCACTTAACACTGGTCATTTTAAGTGAAAATAAAAGGTCTTAAAAATCATTTTTTGCAAATCTCTACATGCTTGGTACACCTTTAAGAACAGTTTCTGCCCATTTTCAATCAAAATATTGAAAGTCATGTTTTTGATGAAAAATGCCAGGCCTATATCTGTATAACCTAAATTCAGATTTTTCAATATACGTCAAAATAAAAGGTCTTAGAAATCAATTTGTGCGTATCTCTTCATGCTCGCTACACCTTTACGAACAGTTTCTGCCCATTTTTAATCAAAATTTTGAAAGTCATGTTTTTGGTAGAAAATGCAATGAATGTCTGTGAAGGGTTCCCTCCCTTGTTCACTTAACACTGGTCATTTTAAGTGAAAATAAAAGGTCTTAAAAATCATTTTTTGCAAATCTCTACATGCTTGGTACACCTTTAAGAACAGTTTCTGCCCATTTTCAATCAAAATATTGAAAGTCATGTTTTTGATGAAAAATGCCAGGCCTATATCTGTATAACCTAAATTCAGATTTTTCAATATACGTCAAAATAAAAGGTCTTAGAATTCAATTTGTGCGTATCTCTACATGCTTGCTACACCTTTACGAACAGTTTCTGCCCATTTTTAATCAAAATTTTGAAAGTCATGTTTTTGGTAGAAAATGCAATGAATGTCTGTGAAGGGTTCCCTCCCTTGTTCACTTAACACTGGTCATTTTAAGTGAAAATAAAAGGTCTTAAAAATCATTTTTTGCAAATCTCTACATGCTTGGTACACCTTTAAGAACAGTTTCTGCCCATTTTTAATCAAAATATTGAAAGTCATGTTTTTGATGAAAAATGCCAGGCCTATATCTGTATAACCTAAATTCAGATTTTTCAATATACGTCAAAATAAAAGGTCTTAGAATTCAATTTGTGCGTATCTCTACATGCTTGCTACACCTTTACGAACAGTTTCTGCCCATTTTTAATCAAAATTTTGAAAGTCATGTTTTTGGTAGAAAATGCAATGAATGTCTGTGAAGGGTTCCCTCCCTTGTTCACTTAACACTGGTCATTTTAAGTGAAAATAAAAGGTCTTAAAAATCATTTTTTGCAAATCTCTACATGCTTGGTACACCTTTAAGAACAGTTTCTGCCCATTTTCAATCAAAATATTGAAAGTCATGTTTTTGATGAAAAATGCCAGGCCTATATCTGTATAACCTAAATTCAGATTTTTCAATATACGTCAAAATAAAAGGTCTTAGAAATCAATTTGTGCGTATCTCTACATGCTCGCTACACCTTTACGAACAGTGTCTGCCCATTTTTAATCAAAATTTTGAAAGTCATGGTTTTGGTAGAAAATGCAATGAATGTCTGTGAAGGGTTCCCTCCCTTGTTCACTTAACACTGGTCATTTTAAGTGAAAATAAAAGGTCTTAAAAATCATTTTTTGCAAATCTCTACATGCTTGGTACACCTTTAAGAACAGTTTCTGCCCATTTTCAATCAAAATATTGAAAGTCATGTTTTTGATGAAAAATGCCAGGCCTAGGTCTGTATAACCTAAATTCAGATTTTTCAATATACGTCAAAATAAAAGGTCTTAGAAATCAATTTGTGCGTATCTCTACATGCTCGCTACACCTTTACGAACAGTTTCTGCCCATTTTTAATCAAAATTTTGAAAGTCATGTTTTTGGTAGAAAATGCAATGTATGTCTGTGAAGGGTTCCCTCCCTTGTTCACTTAATACTGGTCATTTTAAGTGAAAATAAAAGGTCTTAAAAATCATTTTTTGCAAATCTCTACATGCTTGGTACACCTTTAAGAACAGTTTCTGCCCATTTTCAATCAAAATATTGAAAGTCATGTTTTTGATGAAAAATGCCAGGCCTATGTCTGTATAACCTAAATTCAGATTTTTCAATATACATCAAAATAAAAGGTCTTAGAAATCAATTTGTGCGTATCTCTACATGCTCGCTACACCTTTACGAACAGTTTCTGCCCATTTTTAATCAAAATTTTGAAAGTCATGTTTTTGGTAGAAAATGCAATGAATGTCTGTGAAGGGTTCCCTCCCTTGTTCACTTAACACTGGTCATTTTAAGTGAAAATAAAAGGTCTTAAAAATCATTTTTTGCAAATCTCTACATGCTTGGTACACCTTTAAGAACAGTTTCTGCCCATTTTCAATCAAAATATTGAAAGTCATGTTTTTGATGAAAAATGCCAGGCCTATATCTGTATAACCTAAATTCAGATTTTTCAATATACGTCAAAATAAAAGGTCTTAGAAATCAATTTGTGCGTATCTCTTCATGCTCGCTACACCTTTACGAACAGTTTCTGCCCATTTTTAATCAAAATTTTGAAAGTCATGTTTTTGGTAGAAAATGCAATGAATGTCTGTGAAGGGTTCCCTCCCTTGTTCACTTAACACTGGTCATTTTAAGTGAAAATAAAAGGTCTTAAAAATCATTTTTTGCAAATCTCTACATGCTTGGTACACCTTTAAGAACAGTTTCTGCCCATTTTCAATCAAAATATTGAAAGTCATGTTTTTGATGAAAAATGCCAGGCCTATATCTGTATAACCTAAATTCAGATTTTTCAATATACGTCAAAATAAAAGGTCTTAGAATTCAATTTGTGCGTATCTCTACATGCTCGCTACACCTTTACGAACAGTTTCTGCCCATTTTTAATCAAAATTTTGAAAGTCATGTTTTTGGTAGAAAATGCAATGAATGTCTGTGAAGGGTTCCCTCCCTTGTTCACTTAACACTGGTCATTTTAAGTGAAAATAAAAGGTCTTAAAAATCATTTTTTGCAAATCTCTACATGCTTGGTACACCTTAAAGAACAGTTTCTGCCCATTTTCAATCAAAATATTGAAAGTCATGTTTTTGATGAAAAATGCCAGGCCTATGTCTGTATAACCTAAATTCAGATTTTTCAATATACGTCAAAATAAAAGGTCTTAGAAATCAATTTGTGCGTATCTCTACATGCTCGCTACACCTTTACGAACAGTTTCTGCCCATTTTTAATCAAAATTTTGAAAGTCATGTTTTTGGTAGAAAATGCAATGTATGTCTGTGAAGGGTTCCCTCCCTTGTTCACTTAATACTGGTCATTTTAAGTGAAAATAAAAGGTCTTAAAAATCATTTTTTGCAAATCTCTACATGCTTGGTACACCTTTAAGAACAGTTTCTGCCCATTTTCAATCAAAATATTGAAAGTCATGTTTTTGATGAAAAATGCCAGGCCTATGTCTGTATAACCTAAATTCAGATTTTTCAATATACATCAAAATAAAAGGTCTTAGAAATCAATTTGTGCGTATCTCTACATGCTCGCTACACCTTTACGAACAGTTTCTGCCCATTTTTAATCAAAATTTTGAAAGTCATGTTTTTGGTAGAAAATGCAATGAATGTCTGTGAAGGGTTCCCTCCCTTGTTCACTTAACACTGGTCATTTTAAGTGAAAATAAAAGGTCTTAAAAATCATTTTTTGCAAATCTCTACATGCTTGGTACACCTTTAAGAACAGTTTCTGCCCATTTTCAATCAAAATATTGAAAGTCATGTTTTTGATGAAAAATGCCAGGCCTATATCTGTATAACCTAAATTCAGATTTTTCAATATACGTCAAAATAAAAGGTCTTAGAAATCAATTTGTGCGTATCTCTTCATGCTCGCTACACCTTTACGAACAGTTTCTGCCCATTTTTAATCAAAATTTTGAAAGTCATGTTTTTGGTAGAAAATGCAATGAATGTCTGTGAAGGGTTCCCTCCCTTGTTCACTTAACACTGGTCATTTTAAGTGAAAATAAAAGGTCTTAAAAATCATTTTTTGCAAATCTCTACATGCTTGGTACACCTTTAAGAACAGTTTCTGCCCATTTTCAATCAAAATATTGAAAGTCATGTTTTTGATGAAAAATGCCAGGCCTATATCTGTATAACCTAAATTCAGATTTTTCAATATACGTCAAAATAAAAGGTCTTAGAATTCAATTTGTGCGTATCTCTACATGCTTGCTACACCTTTACGAACAGTTTCTGCCCATTTTTAATCAAAATTTTGAAAGTCATGTTTTTGGTAGAAAATGCAATGAATGTCTGTGAAGGGTTCCCTCCCTTGTTCACTTAACACTGGTCATTTTAAGTGAAAATAAAAGGTCTTAAAAATCATTTTTTGCAAATCTCTACATGCTTGGTACACCTTAAAGAACAGTTTCTGCCCATTTTCAATCAAAATATTGAAAGTCATGTTTTTGATGAAAAATGCCAGGCCTATATCTGTATAACCTAAATTCAGATTTTTCAATATACGTCAAAATAAAAGGTCTTAGAATTCAATTTGTGCGTATCTCTACATGCTTGCTACACCTTTACGAACAGTTTCTGCCCATTTTTAATAAAAATTTTGAAAGTCATGTTTTTGGTAGAAAATGCAATGAATGTCTGTGAAGGGTTCCCTCCCTTGTTCACTTAACACTGGTCATTTTAAGTGAAAATAAAAGGTCTTAAAAATCATTTTTTGCAAATCTCTACATGCTTGGTACACCTTTAAGAACAGTTTCTGCCCATTTTCAATCAATATATTGAAAGTCATGTTTTTGATGAAAAATGCCAGGCCTATATCTGTATAACCTAAATTCAGATTTTTCAATATACGTCAAAATAAAAGGTCTTAGAAATCAATTTGTGCGTATCTCTACATGCTCGCTACACCTTTACGAACAGTGTCTGCCCATTTTTAATCAAAATTTTGAAAGTCATGGTTTTGGTAGAATATGCAATGAATGTCTGTGAAGGGTTCCCTCCCTTGTTCACTTAACACTGGTCATTTTAAGTGAAAATAAAAGGTCTTAAAAATCATTTTTTGCAAATCTCTACATGCTTGGTACACCTTTAAGAACAGTTTCTGCCCATTTTCAATCAAAATATTGAAAGTCATGTTTTTGATGAAAAATGCCAGGCCTATGTCTGTATAACCTAAATTCAGATTTTTCAATATACGTCAAAATAAAAGGTCTTAGAAATCAATTTGTGCGTATCTCTACATGCTCGCTACACCTTTACGAACAGTTTCTGCCCATTTTTAATCAAAATTTTGAAAGTCATGTTTTTGGTAGAAAATGCAATGTATGTCTGTGAAGGGTTCCCTCCCTTGTTCACTTAATACTGGTCATTTTAAGTGAAAATAAAAGGTCTTAAAAATAATTTTTTGCAAATCTCTACATGCTTGGTACACCTTTAAGAACAGTTTCTGCCCATTTTCAATCAAAATATTGAAAGTCATGTTTTTGATGAAAAATGCCAGGCCTATGTCTGTATAACCTAAATTCAGATTTTTCAATATACGTCAAAATAAAAGGTCTTAGAAATCAATTTGTGCGTATCTCTACATGCTCGCTACACCTTTACGAACAGTTTCTGCCCATTTTTAATCAAAATTTTGAAAGTCATGTTTTTGGTAGAAAATGCAATGAATGTCTGTGAAGGGTTCCCTCCCTTGTTCACTTAACACTGGTCATTTTAAGTGAAAATAAAAGGTCTTAAAAATCATTTTTTGCAAATCTCTACATGCTTGGTACACCTTTAAGAACAGTTTCTGCCCATTTTCAATCAAAATATTGAAAGTCATGTTTTTGATGAAAAATGCCAGGCCTATATCTGTATAACCTAAATTCAGATTTTTCAATATACGTCAAAATAAAAGGTCTTAGAAATCAATTTGTGCGTATCTCTACCTGCTCGCTACACCTTTACGAACAGTTTCTGCCCATTTTTAATCAAAATTTTGAAAGTCATGTTTTTGGTAGAAAATGCAATGAATGTCTGTGAAGGGTTCCCTCCCTTGTTCACTTAACACTGGTCATTTTAAGTGAAAATAAAAGGTCTTAAAAATCATTTTTTGCAAATCTCTACATGCTTGGTACACCTTTAAGAACAGTTTCTGCCCATTTTCAATCAAAATATTGAAAGTCATGTTTTTGATGAAAAATGCCAGGCCTATATCTGTATAACCTAAATTCAGATTTTTCAATATACGTCAAAATAAAAAGTCTTAGAAATCAATTTGTGCGTATCTCTACATGCTCGCTACACCTTTACGAACAGTTTCTGCCCATTTTTAATCAAAATTTTGAAAGTCATGTTTTTGGTAGAAAATGCAATGAATGTCTGTGAAGGGTTCCCTCCCTTGTTCACTTAACACTGGTCATTTTAAGTAAAAATAAAAGGTCTTAAAAATCATTTTTTGCAAATCTCTACATGCTTGGTACACCTTTAAGAACAGTTTCTGCCCATTTTCAATCAAAATATTGAAAGTCATGTTTTTGATGAAAAATGCCAGGCCTATATCTGTATAACCTAAATTCAGATTTTTCAATATACGTCAAAATAAAAGGTCTTAGAAATCAATTTGTGCGTATCTCTACATGCTCGCTACACCTTTACGAACAGTTTCTGCCCATTTTTAATCAAAATTTTGAAAGTCATGTTTTTGGTAGAAAATGCAATGAATGTCTGTGAAGGGTTCCCTCCCTTGTTCACTTAACACTGGTCATTTTAAGTGAAAATAAAAGGTCTTAAAAATCATTTTTTGCAAATCTCTACATGCTTGGTACACCTTTAAGAACAGTTTCTGCCCATTTTCAATCAAAATATTGAAAGTCATGTTTTTGATGAAAAATGCCAGGCCTATATCTGTATAACCTAAATTCAGATTTTTCAATATACGTCAAAATAAAAGGTCTTAGAAATCAATTTGTGCGTATCTCTACATGCTCGCTACACCTTTACCAACAGTTTCTGCCCATTTTTAATCAAAATTTTGAAAGTCATGTTTTTGGTAGAAAATGCAATGAATGTCTGTGAAGGGTTCCCTCCCTTGTTCACTTAACACTGGTCATTTTAAGTGAAAATAAAAGGTCTTAAAAATCATTTTTTGCAAATCTCTACATGCTTGGTACACCTTTAAGAACAGTTTCTGCCCATTTTCAATCAAAATATTGAAAGTCATGTTTTTGATGAAAAATGCCAGGCCTATATCTGTATAACCTAAATTCAGATTTTTCAATATACGTCAAAATAAAAGGTCTTAGAAATCAATTTGTGCGTATCTCTACATGCTCACTACACCTTTACCAACAGTTTCTGCCCATTTTTAATCAAAATTTTGAAAGTCATGTTTTTGGTAGAAAATGCAATGAATGTCTGTGAAGGGTTCCCTCCCTTGTTCACTTAACACTGGTCATTTTAAGTGAAAATAAAAGGTCTTAAAAATCATTTTTTGCAAATCTCTACATGCTTGGTACACCTTTAAGAACAGTTTCTGCCCATTTTCAATCAAAATATTGAAAGTCATGTTTTTGATGAAAAATGCCAGGCCTATATCTGTATAACCTAAATTCAGATTTTTCAATATACGTCAAAATAAAAGGTCTTAGAAATCAATTTGTGCGTATCTCTACATGCTCGCTACACCTTTACGAACAGTTTCTGCCCATTTTTAATCAAAATTTTGAAAGTCATGTTTTTGTTAGAAAATGCAATGAATGTCTGTGAAGGGTTCCCTCTCTTGTTCACTTAACACTGGTCATTTTAAGTGAAAATAAAAGGTCTTAAAAATCATTTTTTGCAAATCTCTACATGCTTGGTACACCTTTAAGAACAGTTTCTGCCCATTTTCAATCAAAATATTGAAAGTCATGTTTTTGATGAAAAATGCCAGGCCTATGTCTGTATAACCTAAATTCAGATTTTTCAATATACGTCAAAATAAAAGGTCTTAGAAATCAATTTGTGCGTATCTCTACATGCTCGCTACACCTTTACGAACAGTTTCTGCCCATTTTTAATCAAAATTTTGAAAGTCATGTTTTTGGTAGAAAATGCAATGAATGTCTGTGAAGGGTTCCGTCCCTTGTTCACTTAACACTGGTCATTTTAAGTGATAATAAAAGGTCTTAAAAATCATTTTTTGCAAATCTCTACATGCTTGGTACACCTTTAAGAACAGTTTCTGCCCATTTTCAATCAAAATATTGAAAGTCATGTTTTTGATGAAAAATGCCAGGCCTATATCTGTATAACCTAAATTCAGATTTTTCAATATACGTCAAAATAAAAGGTCTTAGAAATCAATTTGTGCGTATCTCTACATGCTCGCTACACCTTTACGAACAGTTTCTGCCCATTTTTAATCAAAATTTTGAAAGTCATGTTTTTGGTAGAAAATGCAATGAATGTCTGTGAAGGGTTCCCTCCCTTGTTCACTTAACACTGGTCATTTTAAGTGAAAATAAAAGGTCTTAAAAATCATTTTTTGCAAATCTCTACATGCTTGGTACACCTTTAAGAACAGTTTCTGCCCATTTTCAATCAAAATATTGAAAGTCATGTTTTTGATGAAAAATGCCAGGCCTATATCTGTATAACCTAAATTCAGATTTTTCAATATACGTCAAAATAAAAGGTCTTAGAAATCAATTTGTGCGTATCTCTACATGCTCGCTACACCTTTACGAACAGTTTCTGCCCATTTTTAATCAAAATTTTGAAAGTCATGTTTTTGGTAGAAAATGCAATGAATGTCTGTGAAGGGTTCCCTCCCTTGTTCACTTAACACTGGTCATTTTAAGTGAAAATAAAAGGTCTTAAAAATCATTTTTTGCAAATCTCTACATGCTTGGTACACCTTTAAGAACAGTTTCTGCCCATTTTCAATCAAAATATTGAAAGTCATGTTTTTGATGAAAAATGCCAGGCCTATATCTGTATAACCTAAATTCAGATTTTTCAATATACGTCAAAATAAAATATCTTAGAAATCAATTTGTGCGTATCTCTACATGCTCGCTACACCTTTACCAACAGTTTCTGCCCATTTTTAATCAAAATTTTGAAAGTCATGTTTTTGGTAGAAAATGCAATGAATGTCTGTGAAGGGTTCCCTCCCTTGTTCACTTAACACTGGTCATTTTAAGTGAAAATAAAAGGTCTTAAAAATCATTTTTTGCAAATCTCTACATGCTTGGTACACCTTTAAGAACAGTTTCTGCCCATTTTCAATCAAAATATTGAAAGTCATGTTTTTGATGAAAAATGCCAGGCCTATATCTGTATAACCTAAATTCAGATTTTTCAATATACGTCAAAATAAAAGGTCTTAGAAATCAATTTGTGCGTATCTCTACATGCTCGCTACACCTTTACGAACAGTTTCTGCCCATTTTTAATCAAAATTTTGAAAGTCATGTTTTTGGTAGAAAATGCAATGAATGTCTGTGAAGGGTTCCCTCCCTTGTTCACTTAACACTGGTCATTTTAAGTGAAAATAAAAGGTCTTAAAAATCATTTTTTGCAAATCTCTACATGCTTGGTACACCTTTAAGAACAGTTTCTGCCCATTTTCAATCAAAATATTGAAAGTCATGTTTTTGATGAAAAATGCCAGGCCTATATCTGTATAACCTAAATTCAGATTTTTCAATATACGTCAAAATAAAAGGTCTTAGAAATCAATTTGTGCGTATCTCTACATGCTCGCTACACCTTTACGAACAGTTTCTGCCCATTTTTAATCAAAATTTTGAAAGTCATGTTTTTGGTAGAAAATGCAATGAATGTCTGTGAAGGGTTCCCTCCCTTGTTCACTTAACACTGGTCATTTTAAGTGAAAATAAAAGGTCTTAAAAATCATTTTTTGCAAATCTCTACATGCTTGGTACACCTTTAAGAACAGTTTCTGCCCATTTTCAATCAAAATATTGAAAGTCATGTTTTTGATGAAAAATGCCAGGCCTATATCTGTATAACCTAAATTCAGATTTTTCAATATACGTCAAAATAAAAGGTCTTAGAAATCAATTTGTGCGTATCTCTACATGCTCGCTACACCTTTACGAACAGTTTCTGCCCATTTTTAATCAAAATTTTGAAAGTCATGTTTTTGGTAGAAAATGCAATGAATGTCTGTGAAGGGTTCCCTCCCTTGTTCACTTAACACTGGTCATTTTAAGTGAAAATAAAAGGTCTTAAAAATCATTTTTTGCAAATCTCTACATGCTTGGTACACCTTTAAGAACAGTTTCTGCCCATTTTCAATCAAAATATTGAAAGTCATGTTTTTGATGAAAAATGCCAGGCCTATATCTGTATAACCTAAATTCAGATTTTTCAATATACGTCAAAATAAAAGGTCTTAGAAATCAATTTGTGCGTATCTCTACATGCTCGCTACACCTTTACGAACAGTTTCTGCCCATTTTTAATCAAAATTTTGAAAGTCATGTTTTTGGTAGAAAATGCAATGAATGTCTGTGAAGGGTTCCCTCCCTTGTTCACTTAACACTGGTCATTTTAAGTGAAAATAAAAGGTCTTAAAAATCATTTTTTGCAAATCTCTACATGCTTGGTACACCTTTAAGAACAGTTTCTGCCCATTTTCAATCAAAACATTGAAAGTCATGTTTTTGATGAAAAATGCCAGGCCTATATCTGTATAACCTAAATTCAGATTTTTCAATATACGTCAAAATAAAAGGTCTTAGAAATCAATTTGTGCGTATCTCTACCTGCTCGCTACACCTTTACGAACAGTTTCTGCCCATTTTTAATCAAAATTTTGAAAGTCATGTTTTTGGTAGAAAATGCAATGAATGTCTGTGAAGGGTTCCCTCCCTTGTTCACTTAACACTGGTCATTTTAAGTGAAAATAAAAGGTCTTAAAAATCATTTTTTGCAAATCTCTACATGCTTGGTACACCTTTAAGAACAGTTTCTGCCCATTTTCAATCAAAATATTGAAAGTCATGTTTTTGATGAAAAATGCCAGGCCTATATCTGTATAACCTAAATTCAGATTTTTCAATATACGTCAAAATAAAAGGTCTTAGAAATCAATTTGTGCGTATCTCTTCCTGCTCGCTACACCTTTACAAACAGTTTCTGCCCATTTTTAATCAAAATTTTGAAAGTCATGTTTTTGGTAGAAAATGCAATGAATGTCTGTGAAGGGTTCCCTCCCTTGTTCACTTAACACTGGTCATTTTAAGTGAAAATAAAAGGTCTTAAAAATCATTTTTTGCAAATCTCTACATGCTTGGTACACCTTTAAGAACAGTTTCTGCCCATTTTCAATCAAAATATTGAAAGTCATGTTTTTGATGAAAAATGCCAGGCCTATATCTGTATAACCTAAATTCAGATTTTTCAATATACGTCAAAATAAAAGGTCTTAGAAATCAATTTGTGCGTATCTCTACATGCTCGCTACACCTTTACCAACAGTTTCTGCCCATTTTTAATCAAAATTTTGAAAGTCATGTTTTTGGTAGAAAATGCAATGAATGTCTGTGAAGGGTTCCCTCCCTTGTTCACTTAACACTGGTCATTTTAAGTGAAAATAAAAGGTCTTAAAAATCATTTTTTGCAAATCTCTACATGCTTGGTACACCTTTAAGAACAGTTTCTGCCCATTTTCAATCAAAATATTGAAAGTCATGTTTTTGATGAAAAATGCCAGGCCTATATCTGTATAACCTAAATTCAGATTTTTCAATATACGTCAAAATAAAAGGTCTTAGAAATCAATTTGTGCGTATCTCTACATGCTCGCTACACCTTTACGAACAGTTTCTGCCCATTTTTAATCAAAATTTTGAAAGTCATGTTTTTGTTAGAAAATGCAATGAATGTCTGTGAAGGGTTCCCTCTCTTGTTCACTTAACACTGGTCATTTTAAGTGAAAATAAAAGGTCTTAAAAATCATTTTTTGCAAATCTCTACATGCTTGGTACACCTTTAAGAACAGTTTCTGCCCATTTTCAATCAAAATATTGAAAGTCATGTTTTTGATGAAAAATGCCAGGCCTATGTCTGTATAACCTAAATTCAGATTTTTCAATATACGTCAAAATAAAAGGTCTTAGAAATCAATTTGTGCGTATCTCTACATGCTCGCTACACCTTTACGAACAGTTTCTGCCCATTTTTAATCAAAATTTTGAAAGTCATGTTTTTGGTAGAAAATGCAATGAATGTCTGTGAAGGGTTCCGTCCCTTGTTCACTTAACACTGGTCATTTTAAGTGATAATAAAAGGTCTTAAAAATCATTTTTTGCAAATCTCTACATGCTTGGTACACCTTTAAGAACAGTTTCTGCCCATTTTCAATCAAAATATTGAAAGTCATGTTTTTGATGAAAAATGCCAGGCCTATATCTGTATAACCTAAATTCAGATTTTTCAATATACGTCAAAATAAAAGGTCTTAGAAATCAATTTGTGCGTATCTCTACATGCTCGCTACACCTTTACGAACAGTTTCTGCCCATTTTTAATCAAAATTTTGAAAGTCATGTTTTTGGTAGAAAATGCAATGAATGTCTGTGAAGGGTTCCCTCCCTTGTTCACTTAACACTGGTCATTTTAAGTGAAAATAAAAGGTCTTAAAAATCATTTTTTGCAAATCTCTACATGCTTGGTACACCTTTAAGAACAGTTTCTGCCCATTTTCAATCAAAATATTGAAAGTCATGTTTTTGATGAAAAATGCCAGGCCTATATCTGTATAACCTAAATTCAGATTTTTCAATATACGTCAAAATAAAAGGTCTTAGAAATCAATTTGTGCGTATCTCTACATGCTCGCTACACCTTTACGAACAGTTTCTGCCCATTTTTAATCAAAATTTTGAAAGTCATGTTTTTGGTAGAAAATGCAATGAATGTCTGTGAAGGGTTCCCTCCCTTGTTCACTTAACACTGGTCATTTTAAGTGAAAATAAAAGGTCTTAAAAATCATTTTTTGCAAATCTCTACATGCTTGGTACACCTTTAAGAACAGTTTCTGCCCATTTTCAATCAAAATATTGAAAGTCATGTTTTTGATGAAAAATGCCAGGCCTATATCTGTATAACCTAAATTCAGATTTTTCAATATACGTCAAAATAAAATATCTTAGAAATCAATTTGTGCGTATCTCTACATGCTCGCTACACCTTTACCAACAGTTTCTGCCCATTTTTAATCAAAATTTTGAAAGTCATGTTTTTGGTAGAAAATGCAATGAATGTCTGTGAAGGGTTCCCTCCCTTGTTCACTTAACACTGGTCATTTTAAGTGAAAATAAAAGGTCTTAAAAATCATTTTTTGCAAATCTCTACATGCTTGGTACACCTTTAAGAACAGTTTCTGCCCATTTTCAATCAAAATATTGAAAGTCATGTTTTTGATGAAAAATGCCAGGCCTATATCTGTATAACCTAAATTCAGATTTTTCAATATACGTCAAAATAAAAGGTCTTAGAAATCAATTTGTGCGTATCTCTACATGCTCGCTACACCTTTACGAACAGTTTCTGCCCATTTTTAATCAAAATTTTGAAAGTCATGTTTTTGGTAGAAAATGCAATGAATGTCTGTGAAGGGTTCCCTCCCTTGTTCACTTAACACTGGTCATTTTAAGTGAAAATAAAAGGTCTTAAAAATCATTTTTTGCAAATCTCTACATGCTTGGTACACCTTTAAGAACAGTTTCTGCCCATTTTCAATCAAAATATTGAAAGTCATGTTTTTGATGAAAAATGCCAGGCCTATATCTGTATAACCTAAATTCAGATTTTTCAATATACGTCAAAATAAAAGGTCTTAGAAATCAATTTGTGCGTATCTCTACATGCTCGCTACACCTTTACGAACAGTTTCTGCCCATTTTTAATCAAAATTTTGAAAGTCATGTTTTTGGTAGAAAATGCAATGAATGTCTGTGAAGGGTTCCCTCCCTTGTTCACTTAACACTGGTCATTTTAAGTGAAAATAAAAGGTCTTAAAAATCATTTTTTGCAAATCTCTACATGCTTGGTACACCTTTAAGAACAGTTTCTGCCCATTTTCAATCAAAATATTGAAAGTCATGTTTTTGATGAAAAATGCCAGGCCTATATCTGTATAACCTAAATTCAGATTTTTCAATATACGTCAAAATAAAAGGTCTTAGAAATCAATTTGTGCGTATCTCTACATGCTCGCTACACCTTTACGAACAGTTTCTGCCCATTTTTAATCAAAATTTTGAAAGTCATGTTTTTGGTAGAAAATGCAATGAATGTCTGTGAAGGGTTCCCTCCCTTGTTCACTTAACACTGGTCATTTTAAGTGAAAATAAAAGGTCTTAAAAATCATTTTTTGCAAATCTCTACATGCTTGGTACACCTTTAAGAACAGTTTCTGCCCATTTTCAATCAAAATATTGAAAGTCATGTTTTTGATGAAAAATGCCAAGCCTATATCTGTATAACCTAAATTCAGATTTTTCAATATACGTCAAAATAAAAGGTCTTAGAAATCAATTTGTGCGTATCTCTACATGCTCGCTACACCTTTACGAACAGTTTCTGCCCATTTTTAATCAAAATTTTGAAAGTCATGTTTTTGGTAGAAAATGCAATGAATGTCTGTGAAGGGTTCCCTCCCTTGTTCACTTAACACTGGTCATTTTAAGTGAAAATAAAAGGTCTTAAAAATCATTTTTTGCAAATCTCTACATGCTTGGTACACCTTTAAGAACAGTTTCTGCCCATTTTCAATCAAAACATTGAAAGTCATGTTTTTGATGAAAAATGCCAGGCCTATATCTGTATAACCTAAATTCAGATTTTTCAATATACGTCAAAATAAAAGGTCTTAGAAATCAATTTGTGCGTATCTCTACCTGCTCGCTACACCTTTACGAACAGTTTCTGCCCATTTTTAATCAAAATTTTGAAAGTCATGTTTTTGGTAGAAAATGCAATGAATGTCTGTGAAGGGTTCCCTCCCTTGTTCACTTAACACTGGTCATTTTAAGTGAAAATAAAAGGTCTTAAAAATCATTTTTTGCAAATCTCTACATGCTTGGTACACCTTTAAGAACAGTTTCTGCCCATTTTCAATCAAAATATTGAAAGTCATGTTTTTGATGAAAAATGCCAGGCCTATATCTGTATAACCTAAATTCAGATTTTTCAATATACGTCAAAATAAAAGGTCTTAGAAATCAATTTGTGCGTATCTCTTCCTGCTCGCTACACCTTTACAAACAGTTTCTGCCCATTTTTAATCAAAATTTTGAAAGTCATGTTTTTGGTAGAAAATGCAATGAATGTCTGTGAAGGGTTCCCTCCCTTGTTCACTTAACACTGGTCATTTTAAGTGAAAATAAAAGGTCTTAAAAATCATTTTTTGCAAATCTCTACATGCTTGGTACACCTTTAAGAACAGTTTCTGCCCATTTTCAATCAAAATATTGAAAGTCATGTTTTTGATGAAAAATGCCAGGCCTATATCTGTATAACCTAAATTCAGATTTTTCAATATACGTCAAAATAAAAGGTCTTAGAAATCAATTTGTGCGTATCTCTACATGCTCGCTACACCTTTACGAACAGTTTCTGCCCATTTTTAATCAAAATTTTGAAAGTCATGTTTTTGGTAGAAAATGCAATGAATATCTGTGAAGGGTTCCCTCCCTTGTTCACTTAACACTGGTCATTTTAAGTGAAAATAAAAGGTCTTAAAAATCATTTTTTGCAAATCTCTACATGCTTGGTACACCTTTAAGAACAGTTTCTGCCCATTTTCAATCAAAATATTGAAAGTCATGTTTTTGATGAAAAATGCCAGTCCTATATCTGTATAACCTAAATTCAGATTTTTCAATATACGTCAAAATAAAAGGTCTTAGAAATCAATTTGTGCGTATCTCTACATGCTCGCTACACCTTTACGAACAGTTTCTGCCCATTTTTAATCAAAATTTTGAAAGTCATGTTTTTGGTAGAAAATGCAATGAATGTCTGTGAAGGGTTCCCTCCCTTGTTCACTTAACACTGGTCATTTTAAGTGAAAATAAAAGGTCTTAAAAATCATTTTTTGCAAATCTCTACATGCTTGGTACACCTTTAAGAACAGTTTCTGCCCATGTTCAATCAAAATATTGAAAGTCATGTTTTTGATGAAAAATGCCAGGCCTATATCTGTATAACCTAAATTCAGATTTTTCAATATACGTCAAAATAAAAGGTCTTAGAAATCAATTTGTGCGTATCTCTACATGCTCGCTACACCTTTACGAACAGTTTCTGCCCATTTTTAATCAAAATTTTGAAAGTCATGTTTTTGGTAGAAAATGCAATGAATGTCTGTGAAGGGTTCCCTCCCTTGTTCACTTAACACTGGTCATTTTAAGTGAAAATAAAAGGTCTTAAAAATCATTTTTTGCAAATCTCTACATGCTTGGTACACCTTTAAGAACAGTTTCTGCCCATTTTCAATCAAAATATTGAAAGTCATGTTTTTGATGAAAAATGCCAGGCCTATATCTGTATAACCTAAATTCAGATTTTTCAATATACGTCAAAATAAAAGGTCTTAGAAATCAATTTGTGCGTATCTCTACATGCTCGCTACACCTTTACGAACAGTTTCTGCCCATTTTTAATCAAAATTTTGAAAGTCATGTTTTTGGTAGAAAATGCAATGAATGTCTGTGAAGGGTTCCCTCCCTTGTTCACTTAACACTGGTCATTTTAAGTGAAAATAAAAGGTCTTAAAAATCATTTTTTGCAAATCTCTACATGCTTGGTACACCTTTAAGAACAGTTTCTGCCCATGTTCAATCAAAACATTGAAAGTCATGTTTTTGATGAAAAATGCCAGGCCTATATCTGTATAACCTAAATTCAGATTTTTCAATATACGTCAAAATAAAAGGTCTTAGAAATCAATTTGTGCGTATCTCTACCTGCTCGCTACACCTTTACGAACAGTTTCTGCCCATTTTTAATCAAAATTTTGAAAGTCATGTTTTTGGTAGAAAATGCAATGAATGTCTGTGAAGGGTTCCCTCCCTTGTTCACTTAACACTGGTCATTTTAAGTGAAAATAAAAGGTCTTAAAAATCATTTTTTGCAAATCTCTACATGCTTGGTACACCTTTAAGAACAGTTTCTGCCCATTTTCAATCAAAATATTGAAAGTCATGTTTTTGATGAAAAATGCCAGGCCTATATCTGTATAACCTAAATTCAGATTTTTCAATATACGTCAAAATAAAAGGTCTTAGAAATCAATTTGTGCGTATCTCTTCCTGCTCGCTACACCTTTACAAACAGTTTCTGCCCATTTTTAATCAAAATTTTGAAAGTCATGTTTTTGGTAGAAAATGCAATGAATGTCTGTGAAGGGTTCCCTCCCTTGTTCACTTAACACTGGTCATTTTAAGTGAAAATAAAAGGTCTTAAAAATCATTTTTTGCAAATCTCTACATGCTTGGTACACCTTTAAGAACAGTTTCTGCCCATTTTCAATCAAAATATTGAAAGTCATGTTTTTGATGAAAAATGCCAGGCCTATATCTGTATAACCTAAATTCAGATTTTTCAATATACGTCAAAATAAAATATCTTAGAAATCAATTTGTGCGTATCTCTACATGCTCGCTACACCTTTACCAACAGTTTCTGCCCATTTTTAATCAAAATTTTGAAAGTCATGTTTTTGGTAGAAAATGCAATGAATGTCTGTGAAGGGTTCCCTCCCTTGTTCACTTAACACTGGTCATTTTAAGTGAAAATAAAGGTCTTAAAAATAATTTTTTGCAAATCTCTACATGCTTGGTACACCTTTAAGAACAGTTTCTGCCCATTTTCAATCAAAATATTGAAAGTCATGTTTTTGATGAAAAATGCCAGGCCTATATCTGTATAACCTAAATTCAGATTTTTCAATATACGTCAAAATAAAAGGTCTTAGAAATCAATTTTTGCGTATCTCTACATGCTCGCTACACCTTTACGAACAGTTTCTGCCCATTTTTAATCAAAATTTTGAAAGTCATGTTTTTGGTAGAAAATGCAATGAATGTCTGTGAAGGGTTCCCTCCCTTGTTCACATTGGTCATTTTAAGTGAAAATAAAAGGTCTTAAAAATCATTTTTTGCAAATCTCTACATGCTTGGTACATCTTTAAGAACAGTTTCTGCCCATTTTCAATCAAAATATTGAAAGTCATGTTTTTGATGAAAAATGCCAGGCCTATATCTGTATAACCTAAATTCAGATTTTTCAATATACGTCAAAATAAAAGGTCTTAGAAATCAATTTGTGCGTATCTCTACATGCTCGCTACACCTTTACCAACAGTTTCTGCCCATTTTTAATCAAAATTTTGAAAGTCATGTTTTTGGTAGAAAATGCAATGAATGTCTGTGAAGGGTTCCCTCCCTTGTTCACTTAACACTGGTCATTTTAAGTGAAAATAAAAGGTCTTAAAAATCATTTTTTGCAAATCTCTACATGCTTGGTACACCTTTAAGAACAGTTTCTGCCCATTTTCAATCAAAATATTGAAAGTCATGTTTTTGATGAAAAATGCCAGGCCTATGTCTGTATAACCTAAATTCAGATTTTTCAATATACGTCAAAATAAAAGGTCTTAGAAATCAATTTGTGCGTATCTCTACATGCTCGCTACACCTTTACGAACAGTTTCTGCCCATTTTTAATCAAAATTTTGAAAGTCATGTTTTTGGTAGAAAATGCAATGAATGTCTGTGAAGGGTTCCCTCCCTTGTTCACTTAACACTGGTCATTTTAAGTGAAAATAAAAGGTCTTAAAAATCATTTTTTGCAAATCTCTACATGCTTGGTACACCTTTAAGAACAGTTTCTGCCCATTTTCAATCAAAATATTGAAAGTCATGTTTTTGATGAAAAATGCCAGGCCTATATCTGTATAACCTAAATTCAGATTTTTCTATATACGTCAAAATAAAAGGTCTTAGAAATCAATTTGTGCGTATGTCTACATGCTCGCTACACCTTTACCAACAGTTTCTGCCCATTTTTAATCAAAATTTTGAAAGTCATGTTTTTGGTAGAAAATGCAATGAATGTCTGTGAAGGGTTCCCTCCCTTGTTCACTTAACACTGGTCATTTTAAGTGAAAATAAAAGGTCTTAAAAATCATTTTTTTGCAAATCTCTACATGCTTGGTACACCTTTAAGAACAGTTTCTGCCCATTTTCAATCAAAATATTGAAAGTCATGTTTATGATGAAAAATGCCAGGCCTATGTCTGTATAACCTAAATTCAGATTTTTCAATATACGTCAAAATAAAAGGTCTTAGAAATCAATTTGTGCGTATCTCTACATGCTCGCTACACCTTTACGAACAGTTTCTGCCCATTTTTAATCAAAATTTTGAAAGTCATGTTTTTGGTAGAAAATGCAATGAATGTCTGTGAAGGGTTCCCTTCCTTGTTCACTTAACACTGGTCATTTTAAGTGAAAATAAAAGGTCTTAAAAATCATTTTTTGCAAATCTCTACATGCTTGGTACACCTTTAAGAACAGTTTCTGCCCATTTTCAATCAAAATATTGAAAGTCATATTTTTGATGAAAAATGCCAGGCCTATATCTGTATAACCTAAATTCAGATTTTTCAATATACGTCAAAATAAAAGGTCTTAGAAATCAATTTGTGCGTATCTCTACATGCTCGCTACACCTTTACGAACAGTTTCTGCCCATTTTTAATCAAAATTTTGAAAGTCATGTTTTTGGTAGAAAATGCAATGAATGTCTGTGAATGGTTCCCTCTCTTGTTCACTTAACACTGGTCATTTTAAGTGAAAATAAAAGGTCTTAAAAATCATTTTTTGCAAATCTCTACATGCTTGGTACACCTTTAAGAACAGTTTCTGCCCATTTTCAATCAAAATATTGAAAGTCATGTTTTTGATGAAAAATGCCAGGCCTATATCTGTATAACCTAAATTCAGATTTTTCAATATACGTCAAAATAAAAGGTCTTAGAAATCAATTTGTGCGTATCTCTACATGCTCGCTACACCTTTAAGAACAGTTTCTGCCCATTTTCAATCAAAATATTGAAAGTCATGTTTTTGATGAAAAATGCCAGGCCTATGTCTGTATAACCTAAATTCAGATTTTTCAATATACGTCAAAATAAAAGGTCTTAGAAATCAATTTGTGCGTATCTCTACATGCTCGCTACACCTTTACGAACAGTTTCTGCCCATTTTTAATCAAAATTTTGAAAGTCATGTTTTTGGTAGAAAATGCAATGAATGTCTGTGAAGGGTTCCCTCCCTTGTTCACTTAACACTGGTCATTTTAAGTGAAAATAAAAGGTCTTAAAAATCATTTTTTGCAAATCTCTACATGCTTGGTACACCTTTAAGAACAGTTTCTGCCCATTTTCAATCAAAATATTGAAAGTCATGTTTTTGATGAAAAGTGCCAGGCCTATATCTGTATAACCTAAATTCAGATTTTTCAATATACGTCAAAATAAAAGGTCTTAGAAATCAATTTGTGCGTATCTCTACATGCTCGCTACACCTTTACGAACAGTTTCTGCCCATTTTTAATCAAAATTTTGAAAGTCATGTTTTTGGTAGAAAATGCAATGAATGTCTGTGAAGGGTTCCCTCCCTTGTTCACTTAACACTGGTCATTTTAAGTGAAAATAAAAGGTCTTAAAAATCATTTTTTGCAAATCTCTACATGCTTGGTACACCTTTAAGAACAGTTTCTGCCCATTTTCAATCAAAATATTGAAAGTCATGTTTTTGATGAAAAATGCCAGGCCTATATCTGTATAACCTAAATTCAGATTTTTCAATATACGTCAAAATAAAAGGTCTTAGAAATCAATTTGTGCGTATCTCTACATGCTCGCTACACCTTTACGAACAGTTTCTGCCCATTTTTAATCAAAATTTTGAAAGTCATGTTTTTGGTAGAAAATGCAATGAATGTCTGTGAAGGGTTCCCTCCCTTGTTCACTTAACACTGGTCATTTTAAGTGAAAATAAAAGGTCTTAAAAATCATTTTTTGCAAATCTCTACATGCTTGGTACACCTTTAAGAACAGTTTCTGCCCATTTTCAATCAAAATATTGAAAGTCATGTTTTTGATGAAAAATGCCAGGCCTATATCTGTATAACCTAAATTCAGATTTTTCAATATACGTCAAAATAAAAGGTCTTAGAAATCAATTTGTGCGTATCTCTACATGCTCGCTACACCTTTACGAACAGTTTCTGCCCATTTTTAATCAAAATTTTGAAAGTCATGTTTTTGGTAGAAAATGCAATGAATGTCTGTGAAGCGTTCCCTCCCTTGTTCACTTAACACTGGTCATTTTAAGCGAAAATAAAAGGTCTTAAAAATCATTTTTTGCAAATCTCTACATGCTTGGTACACCTTTAAGAACAGTTTCTGCCCATTTTCAATCAAAATATTGAAAGTCATGTTTTTGATGAAAAATGCCAGGCCTATATCTGTATAACCTAAATTCAGATTTTTCAATATACGTCAAAATAAAAGGTCTTAGAAATCAATTTGTGCATATCTCTACATGCTCGCTACACCTTTACCAACAGTTTCTGCCCATTTTTAATCAAAATTTTGAAAGTCATGTTTTTGGTAGAAAATGCAATGAATGTCTGTGAAGGGTTCCCTCCCTTGTTCACTTAACACTGGTCATTTTAAGTGAAAATAAAAGGTCTTAAAAATCATTTTTTTGCAAATCTCTACATGCTTGGTACACCTTTAAGAACAGTTTCTGCCCATTTTCAATCAAAATATTGAAAGTCATGTTTTTGATGAAAAATGCCAGGCCTATGTCTGTATAACCTAAATTCAGATTTTTCAATATACGTCAAAATAAAAGGTCTTAGAAATCAATTTGTGCGTATCTCTACATGCTCGCTACACCTTTACGAACAGTTTCTGCCCATTTTTAATCAAAATTTTGAAAGTCATGTTTTTGGTAGAAAATGCAATGAATGTCTGTGAAGGGTTCCCTCCCTTGTTCACTTAACACTGGTCATTTTAAGTGAAAATAAAAGGTCTTAAAAATCATTTTTTGCAAATCTCTACATGCTTGGTACACCTTTAAGAACAGTTTCTGCCCATTTTCAATCAAAATATTGAAAGTCATATTTTTGATGAAAAATGCCAGGCCTATATCTGTATAACCTAAATTCAGATTTTTCAAAATACGTCAAAATAAAAGGTCTTAGAAATCAATTTGTGCGTATCTCTACATGCTCGCTACACCTTTACGAACAGTTTCTGCCCATTTTTAATCAAAATTTTGAAAGTCATGTTTTTGGTAGAAAATGCAATGAATGTCTGTGAAGGGTTCCCTCCCTTGTTCACTTAACACTGGTCATTTTATGTGAAAATAAAAGGTCTTAAAAATCATTTTTTGCAAATCTCTACATGCTTGGTACACCTTTAAGAACAGTTTCTGCCCATTTTCAATCAAAATATTGAAAGTCATGTTTTTGATGAAAAATGCCAGGCCTATATCTGTATAACCTAAATTCAGATTTTTCAATATACGTCAAAATAAAAGGTCTTAGAAATCAATTTGTGCGTATCTCTACATGCTCGCTACACCTTTACGAACAGTTTCTGCCCATTTTTAATCAAAATTTTGAAAGTCATGTTTTTGGTAGAAAATGCAATGAATGTCTGTGAAGCGTTCCCTCCCTTGTTCACTTAACACTGGTCATTTTAAGCGAAAATAAAAGGTCTTAAAAATCATTTTTTGCAAATCTCTACATGCTTGGTACACCTTTAAGAACAGTTTCTGCCCATTTTCAATCAAAATATTGAAAGTCATGTTTTTGATGAAAAATGCCAGGCCTATATCTGTATAACCTAAATTCAGATTTTTCAATATACGTCAAAATAAAAGGTCTTAGAAATCAATTTGTGCGTATTTCTACCTGCTCGCTACACCTTTACGAACAGTTTCTGCCCATTTTTAATCAAAATTTTGAAAGTCATGTTTTTGGTAGAAAATGCAATGAATGTCTGTGAAGGGTTCCCTCCCTTGTTCACTTAACACTGGTCATTTTAAGTGAAAATAAAAGGTCTTAAAAATCATTTTTTGCAAATCTCTACATGCTTGGTACACCTTTAAGAACAGTTTCTGCCCATTTTCAATCAAAATATTGAAAGTCATGTTTTTGATGAAAAATGCCAGGCCTATATCTGTATAACCTAAATTCAGATTTTTCAATATACGTCAAAATAAAAGGTCTTAGAAATCAATTTGTGCGTATCTCTACATGCTCGCTACACCTTTACGAACAGTTTCTGCCCATTTTTAATCAAAATTTTGAAAGTCATGTTTTTGGTAGAAAATGCAATGAATGTCTGTGAAGCGTTCCCTCCCTTGTTCACTTAACACTGGTCATTTTAAGCGAAAATAAAAGGTCTTAAAAATCATTTTTTGCAAATCTCTACATGCTTGGTACACCTTTAAGAACAGTTTCTGCCCATTTTCAATCAAAATATTGAAAGTCATGTTTTTGATGAAAAATGCCAGGCCTATATCTGTATAACCTAAATTCAGATTTTTCAATATACGTCAAAATAAAAGGTCTTAGAAATCAATTTGTGCATATCTCTACATGCTCGCTACACCTTTACCAACAGTTTCTGCCCATTTTTAATCAAAATTTTGAAAGTCATGTTTTTGGTAGAAAATGCAATGAATGTCTGTGAAGGGTTCCCTCCCTTGTTCACTTAACACTGGTCATTTTAAGTGAAAATAAAAGGTCTTAAAAATCATTTTTTTGCAAATCTCTACATGCTTGGTACACCTTTAAGAACAGTTTCTGCCCATTTTCAATCAAAATATTGAAAGTCATGTTTTTGATGAAAAATGCCAGGCCTATGTCTGTATAACCTAAATTCAGATTTTTCAATATACGTCAAAATAAAAGGTCTTAGAAATCAATTTGTGCGTATCTCTACATGCTCGCTACACCTTTACGAACAGTTTCTGCCCATTTTTAATCAAAATTTTGAAAGTCATGTTTTTGGTAGAAAATGCAATGAATGTCTGTGAAGGGTTCCCTCCCTTGTTCACTTAACACTGGTCATTTTAAGTGAAAATAAAAGGTCTTAAAAATCATTTTTTGCAAATCTCTACATGCTTGGTACACCTTTAAGAACAGTTTCTGCCCATTTTCAATCAAAATATTGAAAGTCATATTTTTGATGAAAAATGCCAGGCCTATATCTGTATAACCTAAATTCAGATTTTTCAAAATACGTCAAAATAAAAGGTCTTAGAAATCAATTTGTGCGTATCTCTACATGCTCGCTACACCTTTACGAACAGTTTCTGCCCATTTTTAATCAAAATTTTGAAAGTCATGTTTTTGGTAGAAAATGCAATGAATGTCTGTGAAGGGTTCCCTCCCTTGTTCACTTAACACTGGTCATTTTATGTGAAAATAAAAGGTCTTAAAAATCATTTTTTGCAAATCTCTACATGCTTGGTACACCTTTAAGAACAGTTTCTGCCCATTTTCAATCAAAATATTGAAAGTCATGTTTTTGATGAAAAATGCCAGGCCTATATCTGTATAACCTAAATTCAGATTTTTCAATATACGTCAAAATAAAAGGTCTTAGAAATCAATTTGTGCGTATCTCTACATGCTCGCTACACCTTTACGAACAGTTTCTGCCCATTTTTAATCAAAATTTTGAAAGTCATGTTTTTGGTAGAAAATGCAATGAATGTCTGTGAAGCGTTCCCTCCCTTGTTCACTTAACACTGGTCATTTTAAGCGAAAATAAAAGGTCTTAAAAATCATTTTTTGCAAATCTCTACATGCTTGGTACACCTTTAAGAACAGTTTCTGCCCATTTTCAATCAAAATATTGAAAGTCATGTTTTTGATGAAAAATGCCAGGCCTATATCTGTATAACCTAAATTCAGATTTTTCAATATACGTCAAAATAAAAGGTCTTAGAAATCAATTTGTGCGTATTTCTACCTGCTCGCTACACCTTTACGAACAGTTTCTGCCCATTTTTAATCAAAATTTTGAAAGTCATGTTTTTGGTAGAAAATGCAATGAATGTCTGTGAAGGGTTCCCTCCCTTGTTCACTTAACACTGGTCATTTTAAGTGAAAATAAAAGGTCTTAAAAATCATTTTTTGCAAATCTCTACATGCTTGGTACACCTTTAAGAACAGTTTCTGCCCATTTTCAATCAAAATATTGAAAGTCATGTTTTTGATGAAAAATGCCAGGCCTATATCTGTATAACCTAAATTCAGATTTTTCAATATACGTCAAAATAAAAGGTCTTAGAAATCAATTTGTGCATATCTCTACATGCTCGCTACACCTTTACGAACAGTTTCTGCCCATTTTTAATCAAAATTTTGAAAGTCATGTTTTTGGTAGAAAATGCAATGAATGTCTGTGAAGGGTTCCCTCCCTTGTTCACTTAACACTGGTCATTTTAAGTGAAAATAAAAGGTCTTAAAAATAATTTTTTTGCAAATCTCTACATGCTTGGTACACCTTTAAGAACAGTTTCTGCCCATTTTCAATCAAAATATTGAAAGTCATGTTTTTGATGAAAAATGCCAGGCCTATGTCTGTATAACCTAAATTCAGATTTTTCAATATAGGTCAAAATAAAAGGTCTTAGAAATCAATTTGTGCGTATCTCTACATGCTCGCTACACCTTTACGAACAGTTTCTGCCCATTTTTAATCAAAATTTTGAAAGTCATGTTTTTGGTAGAAAATGCAATGAATGTCTGTGAAGGGTTCCCTCCCTTGTTCACTTAACACTGGTCATTTTAAGTGAAAATAAAAGGTCTTAAAAATCATTTTTTGCAAATCTCTACATGCTTGGTACACCTTTAAGAACAGTTTCTGCCCATTTTCAATCAAAATATTGAAAGTCATGTTTTTGATGAAAAATGCCAGGCCTATATCTGTATAACCTAAATTCAGATTTTTCAATATACGTCAAAATAAAAGGTCTTAGAAATCAATTTGTGCGTATCTCTACATGCTCGCTACACCTTTACGAACAGTTTCTGCCCATTTTTAATCAAAATTTTGAAAGTCATGTTTTTGGTAGAAAATGCAATGAATGTCTGTGAAGGGTTCCCTCCCTTGTTCACTTAACACTGGTCATTTTATGTGAAAATAAAAGGTCTTAAAAATCATTTTTTGCAAATCTCTACATGCTTGGTACACCTTTAAGAACAGTTTCTGCCCATTTTCAATCAAAATATTGAAAGTCATGTTTTTGATGAAAAATGCCAGGCCTATATCTGTATAACCTAAATTCAGATTTTTCAATATACGTCAAAATAAAAGGTCTTAGAAATCAATTTGTGCGTATCTCTACATGCTCGCTACACCTTTACGAACAGTTTCTGCCCATTTTTAATCAAAATTTTGAAAGTCATGTTTTTGGTAGAAAATGCAATGAATGTCTGTGAAGGGTTCCCTCCCTTGTTCACTTAACACTGGTCATTTTAAGTGAAAATAAAAGGTCTTAAAAATCATTTTTTGCAAATCTCTACATGCTTGGTACACCTTTAAGAACAGTTTCTGCCCATTTTCAATCAAAATATTGAAAGTCATGTTTTTGATGAAAAATGCCAGGCCTATATCTATATAACCTAAATTCAGATTTTTCAATATACGTCAAAATAAAAGGTCTTAGAAATCAATTTGTGCGTATCTCTACATGCTCGCTACACCTTTACGAACAGTTTCTGCCCATTTTTAATCAAAATTTTGAAAGTCATGTTTTTGGTAGAAAATGCAATGAATGTCTGTGAAGGGTTCCCTCCCTTGTTCACTTAACACTGGTCATTTTAAGTGAAAATAAAAGGTCTTAAAAATCATTTTTTGCAAATCTCTACATGCTTGGTACACCTTTAAGAACAGTTTCTGCCCATTTTCAATCAAAATATTGAAAGTCATGTTTTTGATGAAAAATGCCAGGCCTATATCTGTATAACCTAAATTCAGATTTTTCAATATACGTCAAAATAAAAGGTCTTAGAAATCAATTTGTGCGTATCTCTACATGCTCGCTACACCTTTACGAACAGTTTCTGCCCATTTTTAATCAAAATTTTGAAAGTCATGTTTTTGGTAGAAAATGCAATGAATGTCTGTGAAGGGTTCCCTCCCTTGTTCACTTAACACTGGTCATTTTATGTGAAAATAAAAGGTCTTAAAAATCATTTTTTGCAAATCTCTACATGCTTGGTACACCTTTAAGAACAGTTTCTGCCCATTTTCAATCAAAATATTGAAAGTCATGTTTTTGATGAAAAATGCCAGGCCTATATCTGTATAACCTAAATTCAGATTTTTCAATATACGTCAAAATAAAAGGTCTTAGAAATCAATTTGTGCGTATCTCTACATGCTCGCTACACCTTTACGAACAGTTTCTGCCCATTTTTAATCAAAATTTTGAAAGTCATGTTTTTGGTAGAAAATGCAATGAATGTCTGTGAAGGGTTCCCTCCCTTGTTCACTTAACACTGGTCATTTTAAGTGAAAATAAAAGGTCTTAAAAATCATTTTTTGCAAATCTCTACATGCTTGGTACACCTTTAAGAACAGTTTCTGCCCATTTTCAATCAAAATATTGAAAGTCATGTTTTTGATGAAAAATGCCAGGCCTATATCTATATAACCTACATGTAAATTCAGATTTTTCAATATACGTCAAAATAAAAGGTCTTAGAAATCAATTTGTGCGTATCTCTACATGCTCGCTACACCTTTACGAACAGTTTCTGCCCATTTTTAATCAAAATTTTGAAAGTCATGTTTTTGGTAGAAAATGCAATGAATGTCTGTGAAGGGTTCCCTCCCTTGTTCACTTAACACTGGTCATTTTAAGTGAAAATAAAAGGTCTTAAAAATAATTTTTTGCAAATCTCTACATGCTTGGTACACCTTTAAGAACAGTTTCTGCCCATTTTCAATCAAAATATTGAAAGTCATGTTTTTGATGAAAAATGCCAGGCCTATATCTGTATAACCTAAATTCAGATTTTTCAATATACGTCAAAATAAAAGGTCTTAGAAATCAATTTGTGCGTATCTCTACATGCTCGCTACACCTTTACGAACAGTTTCTGCCCATTTTTAATCAAAATTTTGAAAGTCATGTTTTTGGTAGAAAATGCAATGAATGTCTGTGAAGGGTTCCCTCCCTTGTTCACTTAACACTGGTCATTTTAAGTGAAAATAAAAGGTCTTAAAAATCATTTTTTGCAAATTTCTACATGCTTGGTACACCTTTAAGAACAGTTTCTGCCCATTTTCAATCAAAATATTGAAAGTCATGTTTTTGATGAAAAATGCCAGGCCTATATCTGTATAACCTAAATTCAGATTTTTCAATATACGTCAAAATAAAAGGTCTTAGAAATCAATTTGTGCGTATCTCTACATGCTCGCTACACCTTTACGAACAGTTTCTGCCCATTTTTAATCAAAATTTTGAAAGTCATGTTTTTGGTAGAAAATGCAATGAATGTCTGTGAAGGGTTCCCTCCCTTGTTCACTTAACACTGGTCATTTTAAGTGAAAATAAAAGGTCTTAAAAATCATTTTTTGCAAATCTCTACATGCTTGGTACACCTTTAAGAACAGTTTCTGCCCATTTTCAATCAAAATATTGAAAGTCATGTTTTTGATGAAAAATGCCAGGCCTATGTCTGTATAACCTAAATTCAGATTTTTCAATATACGTCAAAATAAAAGGTCTTAGAAATCAATTTGTGCGTATCTCTACATGCTCGCTACAACTTTACGAACAGTTTCTGCCCATTTTTAATCAAAATTTTGAAAGTCATGTTTTTGGTAGAAAATGCAATGAATGTCTGTGAAGGGTTCCCTCCCTTGTTCACTTAACACTGGTCATTTTAAGTGAAAATAAAAGGTCTTAAAAATCATTTTTTGCAAATCTCTACATGCTTGGTACACCTTTAAGAACAGTTTCTGCCCATTTTCAATCAAAATATTGAAAGTCATGTTTTTGATGAAAAATGCCAGGCCTATATCTGTATAACCTAAATTCAGATTTTTCAATATACGTCAAAATAAAAGGTCTTAGAAATCAATTTGTGCGTATCTCTACATGCTCGCTACACCTTTACGAACAGTTTCTGCCCATTTTTAATCAAAATTTTGAAAGTCATGATTTTGGTAGAAAATGCAATGAATGTCTGTGAAGGGTTCCCTCCCTTGTTCACTTAACACTGGTCATTTTAAGTGAAAATAAAAGGTCTTAAAAATCATTTTTTGCAACTCTCTACATGCTTGGTACACCTTTAAGAACAGTTTCTGCCCATTTTCAATCAAAATATTGAAAGTCATGTTTTTGATGAAAAATGCCAGGCCTATATCTGTATAACCTAAATTCAGATTTTTCAATATACGTCAAAATAAAAGGTCTTAGAAATCAATTTGTGCGTATCTCTACATGCTCGCTACACCTTTACGAACAGTTTCTGCCCATTTTTAATCAAAATTTTGAAAGTCATGTTTTTGGTAGAAAATGCAATGAATGTCTGTGAAGGGTTCCCTCCCTTGTTCACTTAACACTGGTCATTTTAAGTGAAAATAAAAGGTCTTAAAAATCATTTTTTGCAAATCTCTACATGCTTGGTACACCTTTAAGAACAGTTTCTGCCCATTTTCAATCAAAATATTGAAAGTCATGTTTTTGATGAAAAATGCCAGGCCTATATCTGTATAACCTAAATTCAGATTTTTCAATATACGTCAAAATAAAAGGTCTTAGAAATCAATTTGTGCGTATCTCTACATGCTCGCTACACCTTTACGAACAGTTTCTGCCCATTTTTAATCAAAATTTTGAAAGTCATGATTTTGGTAGAAAATGCAATGAATGTCTGTGAAGGGTTCCCTCCCTTGTTCACTTAACACTGGTCATTTTAAGTGAAAATAAAAGGTCTTAAAAATCATTTTTTGCAAATCTCTACATGCTTGGTACACCTTTAAGAACAGTTTCTGCCCATTTTCAATCAAAATATTGAAAGTCATGTTTTTGATGAAAAATGCCAGGCCTATATCTGTATAACCTAAATTCAGATTTTTCAATATACGTCAAAATAAAAGGTCTTAGAAATCAATTTGTGCGTATCTCTACATGCTCGCTACACCTTTACGAACAGTTTCTGCCCATTTTTAATCAAAATTTTGAAAGTCATGTTTTTGGTAGAAAATGCAATGAATGTCTGTGAAGGGTTCCCTCCCTTGTTCACTTAACACTGGTCATTTTAAGTGAAAATAAAAGGTCTTAAAAATCATCTTTTGCAAATCTCTACATGCTTGGTACACCTTTAAGAACAGTTTCTGCCCATTTTCAATCAAAATATTGAAAGTCATGTTTTTGATGAAAAATGCCAGGCCTATATCTGTATAACCTAAATTCAGATTTTTCAATATACGTCAAAATAAAAGGTCTTAGAAATCAATTTGTGCGTATCTCTACATGCTCGCTACACCTTTACGAACAGTTTCTGCCCATTTTTAATCAAAATTTTGAAAGTCATGTTTTTGGTAGAAAATGCAATGAATGTCTGTGAAGGGTTCCCTCCCTTGTTCACTTAACACTGGTCATTTTAAGTGAAAATAAAAGGTCTTAAAAATCATTTTTTGCAAATCTCTACATGCTTGGTACACCTTTAAGAACAGTTTCTGCCCATTTTCAATCAAAATATTGAAAGTCATATTTTAGATGAAAAATGCCAGGCCTATATCTGTATAACCTAAATTCAGTTTTTTCAATATACGTCAAAATAAAAGGTCTTAGAAATCAATTTGTGCGTATCTCTACATGCTCGCTACACCTTTACGAACAGTTTCTGCCCATTTTTAATCAAAATTTTGAAAGTCATGTTTTTGGTAGAAAATGCAATGAATGTCTGTGAAGGGTTCCCTCCCTTGTTCACTTAACACTGGTCATTTTAAGTGAAAATAAAAGGTCTTAAAAATCATTTTTTGCAAATCTCTACATGCTTGGTACACCTTTAAGAACAGTTTCTGCCCATTTTCAATCAAAATATTGAAAGTCATGTTTTTGATGAAAAATGCCAGGCCTATATCTGTATAACCTAAATTCAGATTTTTCAATATACGTCAAAATAAAAGGTCTTAGAAATCAATTTGTGCGTATCTCTACATGCTCGCTACACCTTTACGAACAGTTTCTGCCCATTTTTAATCAAAATTTTGAAAGTCATGTTTTTGGTAGAAAATGCAATGAATGTCTGTGAAGGGTTCCCTCCCTTGTTCACTTAACACTGGTCATTTTAAATGAAAATAAAAGGTCTTAAAAATCATTTTTTGCAAATCTCTACATGCTTGGTACACCTTTAAGAACAGTTTCTGCCCATTTTCAATCAAAATATTGAAAGTCATGTTTTTGATGAAAAATGCCAGGCCTATATCTGTATAACCTAAATTCAGATTTTTCAATATACGTCAAAATAAAAGGTCTTAGAAATCAATTTGTGCGTATCTCTACATGCTCGCTTCACCTTTACGAACAGTTTCTGCCCATTTTTAATCAAAATTTTGAAAGTCATGTTTTTGGTAGAAAATGCAATGAATGTCTGTGAAGGGTTCCCTCCCTTGTTCACTTAACACTGGTCATTTTAAGTGAAAATAAAAGGTCTTAAAAATCATTTTTTGCAAATCTCTACATGCTTGGTACACCTTTAAGAACAGTTTCTGCCCATTTTCAATCAAAATATTGAAAGTCATATTTTTGATGAAAAATGCCAGGCCTATATCTGTATAACCTAAATTCAGATTTTTCAATATACGTCAAAATAAAAGGTCTTAGAAATCAATTTGTGCGTATCTCTACATGCTCGCTACACCTTTACCAACAGTTTCTGCCCATTTTTAATCAAAATTTTGAAAGTCATGTTTTTGGTAGAAAATGCAATGAATGTCTGTGAAGGGTTCCCTCCCTTGTTCACTTAACACTGGTCATTTTAAGTGAAAATAAAAGGTCTTAAAAATCATTTTTTGCAAATCTCTACATGCTTGGTACACCTTTAAGAACAGTTTCTGCCCATTTTCAATCAAAATATTGAAAGTCATGTTTTTGATGAAAAATGCCAGGCCTATATCTGTATAACCTAAATTCAGATTTTTCAATATACGTCAAAATAAAAGGTCTTAGAAATCAATTTGTGCGTATCTCTACATGCTCGCTACACCTTTACAAACAGTTTCTGCCCATTTTTAATCAAAATTTTGAAAGTCATGTTTTTGGTAGAAAATGCAATGAATGTCTGTGAAGGGTTCCCTCCCTTGTTCACTTAACACTGGTAATTTTAAGTGAAAATAAAAGGTCTTAAAAATCATTTTTTGCAAATCTCTACATGCTTGGTACACCTTTAAGAACAGTTTCTGCCCATTTTCAATCAAAATATTGAAAGTCATGTTTTTGATGAAAAATGCCAGGCCTATATCTGTATAACCTAAATTCAGATTTTTCAATATACGTCAAAATAAAAGGTCTTAGAAATCAATTTGTGCGTATCTCTACATGCTCGCTACACCTTTACCAACAGTTTCTGCCCATTTTTAATCAAAATTTTGAAAGTCATGTTTTTGGTAGAAAATGCAATGAATGTCTGTGAAGGGTTCCCTCCCTTGTTCACTTAACACTGGTCATTTTAAGTGAAAATAAAAGGTCTTAAAAATCATTTTTTGCAAATCTCTACATGCTTGGTACACCTTTAAGAACAGTTTCTGCCCATTTTCAATCAAAATATTGAAAGTCATGTTTTTGATGAAAAATGCCAGGCCTATATCTGTATAACCTAAATTCAGATTTTTCAATATACGTCAAAATAAAAGGTCTTAGAAATCAATTTGTGCGTATCTCTACATGCTCGCTTCACCTTTACGAACAGTTTCTGCCCATTTTTAATCAAAATTTTGAAAGTCATGTTTTTGGTAGAAAATGCAATGAATGTCTGTGAAGGGTTCCCTCCCTTGTTCACTTAACACTGGTCATTTTAAGTGAAAGTAAAAGGTCTTAAAAATCATTTTTTGCAAATCTCTACATGCTTGGTACACCTTTAAGAACAGTTTCTGCCCATTTTCAATCAAAATATTGAAAGTCATGTTTTTGATGAAAAATGCCAGGCCTATATCTGTATAACCTAAATTCAGATTTTTCAATATACGTCAAAATAAAAGGTCTTAGAAATCAATTTGTGCGTATCTCTTCATGCTCGCTACACCTTTACGAACAGTTTCTGCCCATTTTTAATCAAAATTTTGAAAGTCATGTTTTTGGTAGAAAATGCAATGAATGTCTGTGAAGGGTTCCCTCCCTTGTTCACTTAACACTGGTCATTTTAAGTGAAAATAAAAGGTCTTAAAAATCATTTTTTGCAAATCTCTACATGCTTGGTACACCTTTAAGAACAGTTTCTGCCCATTTTCAATCAAAATATTGAAAGTCATGTTTTTGATGAAAAATGCCAGGCCTATATCTGTATAACCTAAATTCAGATTTTTCAATATACGTCAAAATAAAAGGTCTTAGAAATCAATTTGTGCGTATCTCTACATGCTCGCTACACCTTTACCAACAGTTTCTGCCCATTTTTAATCAAAATTTTGAAAGTCATGTTTTTGGTAGAAAATGCAATGAATGTCTGTGAAGGGTTCCCTCCCTTGTTCACTTAACACTGGTCATTTTAAGTGAAAATAAAAGGTCTTAAAAATCATTTTTTGCAAATCTCTACATGCTTGGTACACCTTTAAGAACAGTTTCTGCCCATTTTCAATCAAAATATTGAAAGTCATGTTTTTGATGAAAAATGCCAGGCCTATATCTGTATAACCTAAATTCAGATTTTTCAATATACGTCAAAATAAAAGGTCTTAGAAATCAATTTGTGCGTATCTCTACATGCTCGCTACACCTTTACGAACAGTTTCTGCCCATTTTTAATCAAAATTTTGAAAGTCATGTTTTTGGTAGAAAATGCAATGAATGTCTGTGAAGGGTTCCCTCCCTTGTTCACTTAACACTGGTCATTTTAAGTGAAAATAAAAGGTCTTAAAAATCATTTTTTGCAAATCTCTACATGCTTGGTACACCTTTAAGAACAGTTTCTGCCCATTTTCAATCAAAATATTGAAAGTCATGTTTTTGATGAAAAATGCCAGGCCTATATCTGTATAACCTAAATTCAGATTTTTCAATATACGTCAAAATAAAAGGTCTTAGAAATCAATTTGTGCGTATCTCTACATGCTCGCTACACCTTTACCAACAGTTTCTGCCCATTTTTAATCAAAATTTTGAAAGTCATGCTTTTGGTAGAAAATGCAATGAATGTCTGTGAAGGGTTCCCTCCCTTGTTCACTTAACACTGGTCATTTTAAGTGAAAATAAAAGGTCTTAAAAATCATTTTTAGCAAATCTCTACATGCTTGGTACACCTTTAAGAACAGTTTCTGCCCATTTTCAATCAAAATATTGAAAGTCATGTTTTTGATGAAAAATGCCAGGCCTATATCTGTATAACCTAAATTCAGATTTTTCAATATACGTCAAAATAAAAGGTCTTAGAAATCAATTTGTGCGTATCTCTACATGCTCGCTACACCTTTACCAACAGTTTCTGCCCATTTTTAATCAAAATTTTGAAAGTCATGTTTTTGGTAGAAAATGCAATGAATGTCTGTGAAGGGTTCCCTCCCTTGTTCACTTAACACTGGTCATTTTAAGTGAAAATAAAAGGTCTTAAAAATCATTTTTTGCAAATCTCTACATGCTTGGTACACCTTTAAGAACAGTTTCTGCCCATTTTCAATCAAAATATTGAAAGTCATGTTTTTGATGAAAAATGCCAGGCCTATATCTGTATAACCTAAATTCAGATTTTTCAATATACGTCAAAATAAAAGGTCTTAGAAATCAATTTGTGCGTATCTCTACATGCTCGCTACACCTTTACGAACAGTTTCTGCCCATTTTTAATCAAAATTTTGAAAGTCATGTTTTTGGTAGAAAATGCAATGAATGTCTGTGAAGGGTTCCCTCCCTTGTTCACTTAACACTGGTCATTTTAAGTGAAAATAAAAGGTCTTAAAAATCATTTTTTTGCAAATCTCTACATGCTTGGTACACCTTTAAGAACAGTTTCTGCCCATTTTCAATCAAAATATTGAAAGTCATGTTTTTGATGAAAAATGCCAGGCCTATATCTGTATAACCTAAATTCAGATTTTTCAATATACGTCAAAATAAAAGGTCTTAGAAATCAATTTGTGCATATCTCTACATGCTCCCTTCACCTTTACGAACAGTTTCTGCCCATTTTTAATCAAAATTTTGAAAGTCATGTTTTTGGTAGAAAATGCAATGAATGTCTGTGAAGGGTTCCCTCCCTTGTTCACTTAACACTGGTCATTTTAAGTGAAAATAAAAGGTCTTAAAAATCATTTTTTGCAAATCTCTACATGCTTGGTACACCTTTAAGAACAGTTTCTGCCCATTTTCAATCAAAATATTGAAAGTCATGTTTTTGATGAAAAATGCCAGGCCTATATCTGTATAACCTAAATTCAGATTTTTCAATATACGTCAAAATAAAAGGTCTTAGAAATCAATTTGTGCGTATCTCTACATGCTCGCTACACCTTTACGAACAGTTTCTGCCCATTTTTAATCAAAATTTTGAAAGTCATGTTTTTGTTAGAAAATGCAATAAATGTCTGTGAAGGGTTCCCTCCCTTGTTCACTTAACACTGGTCATTTTAAGTGAAAATAAAAGGTCTTAAAAATCATTTTTTGCAAATCTCTACATGCTTGGTACACCTTTAAGAACAGTTTCTGCCCATTTTCAATCAAAATATGAAAGTCATGTTTTTGATGAAAAATGCCAGGCCTATATCTGTATAACCTAAATTCAGATTTTTCAATATACGTCAAAATAAAAGGTCTTAGAAATCAATTTGTGCGTATCTCTACATGCTCGCTACACCTTTACAAACAGTTTCTGCCCATTTTAAATCAAAATTTTGAAAGTCATGTTTTTGGTAGAAAATACAATGAATGTCTGTGAAGGGTTCCCTCCCTTGTTCACTTAACACTGGTCATCTTAAGTGAAAATAAAAGGTCTTAAAAATCATTTTTTGCAAATCTCTACATGCTTGGTACACCTTTAAGAACAGTTTCTGCCCATTTTCAATCAAAATATTGAAAGTCATGTTTTTGATGAAAAATGCCAGGCCTATATCTGTATAACCTAAATTCAGATTTTTCAATATACGTCAAAATAAAAGGTCTTAGAAATCAATTTGTGCGTATCTCTACATGCTCGCTACACCTTTACGAACAGTTTCTGCCCATTTTAAATCAAAATTTTGAAAGTCATGTTTTTGGTAGAAAATGCAATGAATGTCTGTGAAGGGTTCCCTCCCTTGTTCACTTAAGGACATACCCTACGCATCAAAACGTTGTTACTGCGCAGAACCGTGCGCATCGCACATCGAAACGATGAGAAATTTGCGACAATGCTGAAATTTACAAACTCGTATAAAAAGCATACTGATAACTATTATTTATGTAAGTTGTAAGATAATTTAGATTTTGAAAGGTCCACTTTGTTTATTTAAGTCTGAAATAAAAAGATTATTTCACATTAACGACAAGAAACCGATGTACGGTAGCGTTGGAAAAACAAGCCATGCTGTCATCAGCTGATCGGTGTCAATCAGTCAAGCAGCCGGTAAAATGCGAAATCTGTCGCTTAAAGTTGCCAAAGTCGAAGCAAAAAAGAAGAAAATCTGAAAAGGATGAAAGACTTCAGCGAAGTTTTCTTCGTTTCATTGAAAAATCAAAGCGAAGTTTTCTTCGTTTCATTGAAAAATCAAAAATATGCAACGAAATATTTTTGCCAACCATCGTGAATGCAAAGGCAGCGCGACGACGACAGTCAGCTGACCATGTTGTTTTTCTTACTGCGGTGCGGTAATCATAACAACTTGAAATAGGGAAATCCGCCCCTGTGACTGCATGCGCAGCCCGGAATTACCTCGATCAACAGTCAACACTTCTTATGTGGCAGCGATAATGGCAGCACAGCATGTTTCAGGTAGGCAACTTTCAAATTATAGGCCTATACTTGCTAAATAACTTTTGAGGTGAAAATAGACTAACATTCAGCCATGAATATAAAAATAATTCAAACTTATTACTCATTTACGTTTATTTTGATAATTTAAACAAATGTGAGAAAGCTAGAGCCTCAGCCTCAGCTAGGGTATATATTAAGATTTCAGCTAAGATCTAGACTTGATTTTCAAGAATTTTAAAGCATTTAAAAAAAAACTATAGTCTCAGTGTTAACTACTAGTGAAGCCTGCAGCAAGTTGTGTATACTATCTTCAACAATAATTTCTAAAGAAAATATTTTAATCTGACTCACTCAAAATAAATTTACTCAATTGTTTTAATTTTTTCAACAACAAAAAAAAAAAATCTGAAAACATGGAGATGAAATTGATGGTTAATATTAAATATTCTTCAGTAAAACTTATGTTTTGTTTGTTTGTTTTTTTCAGATTTGCAGTCAGAGGAAATGATGTTTAGGTGAATTATATCCTGATTCCTGAACATATATTTTGGAGATGTTGAGAGTTATTGTACAACTCAACAAGTGAATTTTTGGATTCAGAAGGGAATTACCTCTGTGGAAAGACAAAGACTTCATGTCTAAGCAGGTGAGATACCAATTAAGTATGTCAGCTAGACCCTACTTGAAAATAAGATAAAGGATTGAGCATAAAAGATTATGCAAGTCTATAAGAAGACTTGAGAGCTCAATTTTAGGTTGAAAATAAAGAACACTCAGTCTCCTTTTTTTTCTCCAAAGTTAAGATTGATGCCAATGTCTTATTTTCAGATTTGGGATAGCAAAATTTCTCATTTTACAGTTTATAGAAATAAATTATAAAATTGATGTGCATGGTGTGTTGTGATTATCTTCTATTTATCATTTTGATTTTTTTCTGATTTCATATTTTTTCAGTATGTTTCAATTTCATGATTTAAAGTCAATATTAACTTCAGAGATTGAAATGCAATCAAATTATGTTGGAAGGGTGACATGAAAATGATAGAATAATTTTATGCAGTTAATTATTAAACACATTATCCCCCACTGGAGAACTGAGATAATTATATAACACATTATCCCCCACTGGATAACTGAGATAAAAGTTGATTTATTTTCAATATTACCAAAATTATCATGATATTTTATTGTATATATAAATATTAATATCAATGAACACTGTCTGATTATCATCATTACAATATGTCTATCAATTACCCATTTAAAAAAACAACCTAGTACACCAAATTAACCTAGTGTGAAAGAAACAAAATGTAATTAGATCTGATCAAATGTTTATATCTAAGTTTTCAGGATTACAGATATAGTTATAAATAGGTTAAGATATTTTCAGTTTCTCCCAAAGAATATAAGTTCTGAATTCACAAATCACATGAAAAGATGTTTCTCTTGGATTGAAAGTGGCATTGCTTTATGATTCAGAACATGTTTTCTGTTTCTATTTCCTTTTAACTTTATTTTGGAAAAGCAAATGTTTCAAAATCATATTTGTAACTGCAGTATCTCTTCTTATTACATACTGTCATAAGTGTATCAAACTAATATATTGTGTTAAAAATATTTTAAAAAAGAATGAAAAAAGGTGTGATTGGTATGTTTTTATCCTATGTTTTTATTATTGCAGATTATGATGCAGCAGCAGTGGTGTGATTGTTCCTGCCCATTCTGCACTTTCCTGGAACTTGAAACACATAATCTAACAGACTTTCCATCTGCAACATGGTCCATGATCTTTTTAATTGTGCCACAGTGCCAGCAGTTAATTTGAATTGAATCCCTATCATGGCTACTTGGCTAAGACCTATAAGTAGTCTTATTTTAGAAATTTAAAGGAAAAATTTGAATAAAGTTAATGACAAGGATACATGTGAAAAAATTAAAGGTATGTGAAACATGCTGATATTCAGGAATAGATATGTATTATGGCATATGGCACTGAGTTCAATTATACAAGGCTACATAAATATTAAAAGTTTTTGCTGAAATAAAATATATAATTGAAATAGACTTCTTTGATTTATTTTGTTGGGAAATCGAGACCTACCGGTAAGCTAAGAAAAATATAGAAACATATATCCATTGATTAAATAAATAATTATATAAAGTTTACAACATGTCAAAGTATGCAACCTGTAGATTAAATTATCACATATATATATATATAGTCCATTTTTATGAATATTTGCCTCATAAAAACTCTTTGGACGATAGTCTATTCGAAGGTAGAATTTTGTGTGTGACCTGATTGAACCACGATGTGGTTGACCACCTACGTTTGATGTCAACTAGACTTGCTGCGGGATCCAATCTTATCAAGACAAAGATATGTTTTTATTCCAAGTTTCCAAACAAAAGTTTTCAGAAGATAATAACATTTTATTAGCGAATGAAACTGACATCCACCGTAATTTTTGCAAAGTTGATCTAAACATGAGAGTAACGAAAATGTAGTCAAGGACGAAATACAGTCTAAGCGGAAGTTTACATGTGTCGTCGATCGTCCGTATGCAGATTTGTCTGCAGTGCTCATGAAATAATGCTTCTTTGGTAGATTTGGATAGTGAAAATTACTTGAATATAACGGGTAATTCATAGATTTGTGAAGAACACGGAAAGGCATGCATGCTCATTGCAGTGGGTGATGTTTAATGCAAATTGCAATCCATGATGCGAATGTTCACACTTGATTCGTTGCTCATTGACTTCAAATGTCGCATGATACCCCGGATACTTTGTTGTTCTTTTTAGTCTTTTTTATAAATTTGTGGAAAATTAAAGAGATTAATAGGTTAACTTGTGTGTCTTTTAGATTAAAATATATAATTTTGAACGATATTGCACAAGCCGTCAACAAACTGTTGCTTGTAAAGGAAAGCCGACGGCATTCTAGACTCGCTCCGGCTGCAGTAGGCAATTTTTCACTCCCTATATTCATTTTCAACAGGAAAAAGTTCGCGATTTTTCGACGGTGACCCCCATTTTTTTCTTCAAATTTCAGTTTCTTATATTGTCAAGTTCATATATTGAGAATTTAAAAAAATTCTAAATTTTGAAAAGTTATTTATTAAGAAAATCTATTCATTTTTGGGGTGAAAAATATGATTTCGTGTGACAAAAAAACGAAAAAAATTATTAAAATGATTTTTTTATCAAACATTTTTGTTTTTAAAATGTACAAATGTTTCATTTCTCACTTTAAGCATTAATATTTTTTGATATTTCATGCTTACACAAAAATTGTGGTCAAATACAAAATTTGATATTTTTGGGCTTTTTTCACAAAAATATCATTTTTTAAATCGATTTTACTCAAAAACGAGCACGGTGACCCCCTTTTTTTATTTGATTTTTGAAATCAGCACATTCATTTGAACAAACATGCTTATTTTCAGAAAAATCTAAATATTTTTATTTCTGGGTAGGGTATGTCCTTAACACTGGTCATTTTAAGTGAAAACAAAAGGTCTTAAAAATCATTTTTTGCAAATCTCTACATGCTTGGTACACCTTTAAGAACAGTTTCTGCCCATTTTCAATCAAAATATTGAAAGTCATGTTTTTGATGAAAAATGCCAGGCCTATATCTGTATAACCTAAATTCAGATTTTTCAATATACGTCAAAATAAAAGGTCTTAGAAATCAATTTGTGCGTATCTCTACATGCTCGCTACAACTTTACGAACAGTTTCTGCCCATTTTTAATCAAAATTTTGAAAGTCATGTTTTTGGTAGAAAATGCAATGAATGTCTGTGAAGGGTTCCCTCCCTTGTTCACTTAACACTGGTCATTTTAAGTGAAAATAAAAGGTCTTAAAAATCATTTTTTGCAAATCTCTACATGCTTGGTACACCTTTAAGAACAGTTTCTGCCCATTTTCAATCAAAATATTGAAAGTCATGTTTTTGATGAAAAATGCCAGGCCTATATCTGTATAACCTAAATTCAGATTTTTCAATATACGTCAAAATAAAAGGTCTTAGAAATCAATTTGTGCGTATCTCTACATGCTCGCTACACCTTTACGAACAGTTTCTGCCCATTTTTAATCAAAATTTTGAAAGTCATGTTTTTGGTAGAAAATGCAATGAATGTCTGTGAAGGGTTCCCTCCCTTGTTCACTTAACACTGGTCATTTTAAGTGAAAATAAAAGGTCTTAAAAATCATTTTTTGCAAATCTCTACATGCTTGGTACACCTTTAAGAAAAGTTTCTGCCCATTTTCAATCAAAATATTGAAATTCATGTCTTTGATGAAAAATGCCAGGCCAATATCTGTATAACCTAAATTCAGATTTTTCAATATACGTCAAAATAAAAGGTCTTAGAAATCAATTTGTGCGTATCTCTACATGCTCGCTACACCTTTACGAACAGTTTCTGCCCATTTTTAATCAAAATTTTGAAAGTCATGTTTTTGGTAGAAAATGCAATGAATGTCTGTGAAGGGTTCCCTCCCTTGTTCACTTAACACTGGTCATTTTAAGTGAAAACAAAAGGTCTTAAAAATCATTTTTTGCAAATCTCTACATGCTTGGTACACCTTTAAGAACAGTTTCTGCCCATTTTCAATCAAAATATTGAAAGTCATGTTTTTGATGAAAAATGCCAGGCCTATATCTGTATAACCTAAATTCAGATTTTTCAATATACGTCAAAATAAAAGGTCTTAGAAATCAATTTGTGCGTATCTCTACATGCTCGCTACACCTTTACGAACAGTTTCTGCCCATTTTTAATCAAAATTTTGAAAGTCATGTTTTTGGTAGAAAATGCAATGAATGTCTGTGAAGGGTTCCCTCCCTTGTTCACTTAACACTGGTCATTTTAAGTGAAAATAAAAGGTCTTAAAAATCATTTTTTGCAAATCTCTACATGCTTGGTACACCTTTAAGAAAAGTTTCTGCCCATTTTCAATCAAAATATTGAAAGTCATGTTTTTGATGAAAAATGCCAGGCCTATATCTGTATAACCTAAATTCAGATTTTTCAATATACGTCAAAATAAAAGGTCTTAGGAATCAATTTGTGCGTATCTCTACATGCTCGCTACACCTTTACGAACAGTTTCTGCCCATTTTTAATCAAAATTTTGAAAGTCATGTTTTTGGTAGAAAATGCAATGAATGTCTGTGAAGGGTTCCCTCCCTTGTTCACTTAACACTGGTCATTTTAAGTGAAAATAAAAGGTCTTAAAAATCATTTTTTGCAAATCTCTACATGCTTGGTACACCTTTAAGAACAGTTTCTGCCCATTTTCAATCAAAATATTGAAAGTCATGTTTTTGATGAAAAATGCCAGGCCTATATCTGTATAACCTAAATTCAGATTTTTCAATATACATCAAAATAAAAGGTCTTAGAAATCAATTTGTGCGTATCTCTACATGCTCGCTACACCTTTACAAACAGTTTCTGCCCATTTTAAATCAAAATTTTGAAAGTCATGTTTTTGGTAGAAAATACAATGAATGTCTGTGAAGGGTTCCCTCCCTTGTTCACTTAACACTGGTCATCTTAAGTGAAAATAAAAGGTCTTAAAAATCATTTTTTGCAAATCTCTACATGCTTGGTACACCTTTAAGAACAGTTTCTGCCCATTTTCAATCAAAATATTGAAAGTCATGTTTTTGATGAAAAATGCCAGGCCTATATCTGTATAACCTAAATTCAGATTTTTCAATATACGTCAAAATAAAAGGTCTTAGAAATCAATTTGTGCGTATCTCTACATGCTCGCTACACCTTTACGAACAGTTTCTGCCCATTTTAAATCAAAATTTTGAAAGTCATGTTTTTGGTAGAAAATGCAATGAATGTCTGTGAAGGGTTCCCTCCCTTGTTCACTTAACACTGGTCATTTTAAGTGAAAATAAAAGGTCTTAAAAATCTTTTTTTGCAAATCTCTACATGCTTGGTACACCTTTAAGAACAGTTTCTGCCCATTTTCAATCAAAATATTGAAAGTCATGTTTTTGATGAAAAATGCCAGGCCTATATCTGTATAACCTAAATTCAGATTTTTCAATATACGTCAAAATAAAAGGTCTTAGAAATCAATTTGTGCGTATCTCTACATGCTCGCTACACCTTTACGAACAGTTTCTGCCCATTTTTAATCAAAATTTTGAAAGTCATGTTTTTGGTAGAAAATGCAATGAATGTCTGTGAAGGGTTCCCTCCCTTGTTCACTTAACACTGGTCATTTTAAGTGAAAATAAAAGGTCTTAAAAATAATTTTTTGCAAATCTCTACATGCTTGGTACACCTTTAAGAACAGTTTCTGCCCATTTTCAATCAAAATATTGAAAGTCATGTTTTTGATGAAAAATGCCAGGCCTATATCTGTATAACCTAAATTCAGATTTTTCAATATACGTCAAAATAAAAGGTCTTAGAAATCAATTTGTGCGTATCTCTACATGCTCGCTACACCTTTACGAACAGTTTCTGCCCATTTTTAATCAAAATTTTGAAAGTCATGTTTTTGGTAGAAAATGCAATGAATGTCTGTGAAGGGTTCCCTCCCTTGTTCACTTAACACTGGTCATTTTAAGTGAAAATAAAAGGTCTTAAAAATAATTTTTTGCAAATCTCTACATGCTTGGTACACCTTTAAGAACAGTTTCTGCCCATTTTCAATCAAATTATTGAAAGTCATGTTTTTGATGAAAAATGCCAGGCCTATATCTGTATAACCTAAATTCAGATTTTTCAATATACGTCAAAATAAAAGGTCTTAGAAATCAATTTGTGCGTATCTCTACATGCTCGCTACACCTTTACGAACAGTTTCTGCCCATTTTTAATCAAAATTTTGAAAGTCATGTTTTTGGTAGAAAATGCAATGAATGTCTGTGAAGGGTTCCCTCCCTTGTTCACTTAACACTGGTCATTTTAAGTGAAAATAAAAGGTCTTAAAAATCATTTTTTGCAAATCTCTACATGCTTGGTACACCTTTAAGAACAGTTTCTGCCCATTTTCAATCAAAATATTGAAAGTCATGTTTTTGATGAAAAATGCCAGGCCTATATCTGTATAACCTAAATTCAGATTTTTCAATATACGTCAAAATAAAAGGTCTTAGAAATCAATTTATGTGTATCTCTACATGCTCGCTACACCTTTACGAACAGTTTCTGCCCATTTTTAATCAAAATTTTGAAAGTCATGTTTTTGGTAGAAAATGCAATGAATGTCTGTGAAGGGTTCCCTCCCTTGTTCACTTAACACTGGTCATTTTAAGTGAAAATAAAAGGTCTTAAAAATCATTTTTTGCAAATCTCTATATGCTTGGTACACCTTTAAGAACAGTTTCTGCCCATTTTCAATAAAAATATTGAAAGTCATGTTTTTGATGAAAAATGCCAGGACTATATCTGTATAACCTAAATTCAGATTTTTCAATATACGTCAAAATAAAAGGTCTTAGAAATCAATTTCTTAGAAATCAATTTGTGCGTATCTCTACATGCTCGCTACACCTTTACGAACAGTTTCTGCCCATTTTTAATCAAAATTTTGAAAGTCATGTTTTTGGTAGAAAATGCAATGAATGTCTGTGAAGGGTTCCCTCCCTTGTTCACTTAACACTGGTCATTTTAAGTGAAAACAAAAGGTCTTAAAAATCATTTTTTGCAAATCTCTACATGCTTGGTACACCTTTAAGAACAGTTTCTGCCCATTTTCAATCAAAATATTGAAAGTCATGTTTTTGATGAAAAATGCCAGGCCTATATCTGTATAACCTAAATTCAGATTTTTCAATATACGTCAAAATAAAAGGTCTTAGAAATCAATTTGTGCGTATCTCTACATGCTCGCTACACCTTTACGAACAGTTTCTGCCCATTTTTAATCAAAATTTTGAAAGTCATGTTTTTGGTAGAAAATGCAATGAATGTCTGTGAAGGGTTCCCTCCCTTGTTCACTTAACACTGGTCATTTTAAGTGAAAATAAAAGGTCTTAAAAATCATTTTTTGCAAATCTCTACATGCTTGGTACACCTTTAAGAACAGTTTCTGCCCATTTTCAATCAAAATATTGAAAGTCATGTTTTTGATGAAAAATGCCAGGCCTATATCTGTATAACCTAAATTCAGATTTTTCAATATACGTCAAAAAAAAAGGTCTTAGAAATCAATTTGTGCGTATCTCTACATGCTCGCTACACCTTTACGAACAGTTTCTGCCCATTTTTAATCAAAATTTTGAAAGTCATGTTTTTGGTAGAAAATGCAATGAATGTCTGTGAAGGGTTCCCTCCCTTGTTCACTTAACACTGGTCATTTTAAGTGAAAATAAAAGGTCTTAAAAATAATTTTTTGCAAATCTCTACATGCTTGGTACACCTTTAAGAACAGTTTCTGCCCATTTTCAATCAAAATATTGAAAGTCATGTTTTTGATGAAAAATGCCAGGCCTATATCTGTATAACCTAAATTCAGATTTTTCAATATACATCAAAATAAAAGGTCTTAGAAATCAATTTGTGCGTATCTCTACATGCTCGCTACACCTTTACAAACAGTTTCTGCCCATTTTAAATCAAAATTTTGAAAGTCATGTTTTTGGTAGAAAATGCAATGAATGTCTGTGAAGGGTTCCCTCCCTTGTTCACTTAACACTGGTCATCTTAAGTGAAAATAAAAGGTCTTAAAAATCATTTTTTGCAAATCTCTACATGCTTGGTACACCTTTAAGAACAGTTTCTGCCCATTTTCAATCAAAATATTGAAAGTCATGTTTTTGATGAAAAATGCCAGGCCTATATCTGTATAACCTAAATTCAGATTTTTCAATATACGTCAAAATAAAAGGTCTTAGAAATCAATTTGTGCGTATCTCTACATGCTCGCTACACCTTTACGAACAGTTTCTGCCCATTTTTAATCAAAATTTTGAAAGTCATGTTTTTGGTAGAAAATGCAATGAATGTCTGTGAAGGGTTCCCTCCCTTGTTCACTTAACACTGGTCATTTTAAGTGAAAATAAAAGGTCTTAAAAATCATTTTTTGCAAATCTCTACATGCTTGGTACACCTTTAAGAACAGTTTCTGCCCATTTTCAATCAAAATATTGAAAGTCATGTTTTTGATGAAAAATGCCAGGCCTATATCTGTATAACCTAAATTCAAAACCTTAAAAATCTATTTTAATCTTCTTCTCCCGATCCAAAGGGTTTAGAGAGCTGAAAAGTTGTGTGCAGAGTCCTTGGCCAATGGGGATTCTAAATTGTAGATTTCATGCAAAATGGGGTCACAGGGGTCAAAACTTTAAAAACCTATTTTCATCTTCTTCTCCAGTTCCAAAAGGTCTAGAGAGCTTAAAAGTTGTGAGTAGACTCCTTGGCCAATAGGGATTCTAAATTGTAGATTTCATGACCCCATGACCCAAAATGGGGTCACAGGGGTCAAAACCTTAAAATCCTATTTTCATTTTCTTCTCCAGTTCCAAACGGTCTAGAGAGCTGAAAAGTTGTGAGTAGACTCCTTGGCCAATGGGGATTCCAAATTGTAGATTTTGTTACCCCATGACCCCAAATGGGGTCAAAGGGGTCAAAACCATAAAAACCTATTTTCATCTTCTTCTCCAGTTCCAAAACGTCTAGAGAGCTGAAAAGTTGTGTGTAGACTCTTTGGCCAATTATGATTCTAAATTTTACATTTGGTTACCCCTTGACCCCAATTGGGGTCACAGGGGTCAAAACCTTAAAGAACTATCCCCATCAAAAGTCTGATGAGCTACAGAACCCATGGCTCTATTTTTGTATGTTTATAAAACCTATCTCTTGAACCGTGCCATGAGTTTATTACTAAGATGCATTTTCTCTTTATAAGTACCCAGTTACTCAGTGACAATTATGCCTTATATTTTGGTTTTGAAGCCTTGAAATAGACTTAAATTTTAAAAAGGTGTTGACTGTACTCACCATGGAATTGATACATTATTAGATTAGACATTGAAAACAGAAGATAATATATTAATTATATGTGTTCGTGGTAGAAAAATGTGGCCACATTTGCCACACCCTAAAGCAAAATTTCTATATAGCCTGATGAGCTGCCAAAGCCAATGACTATTTTTATTTTATCCGTTAGCAAGATGCTAAATGCCATTTTAATATTGCTTTTATTTATTACTTTGAATGAAAAATTTTCCAATATCCTTGATTGTGTTTTGGGTCTGACATGAATCTGCAACATGATGGAATGGAATCGTATCAACATCAATAAAGTGATAGTAAAGAGTAAAATTGATTAGATGTGTATAATAGAAATATAATGTGCAAGGGAAATAGCTCAAGCATGTCAGTTGCTTGTTTTGTTTAAAATCCTTTATACTGAAGATTTTAGAAGGGTAATACCACTTTGCTATCTGTATTGTGATAACCCCACTCATAAAACCATGCAGAGCTGAAACTGTTTGTGCTAACCCTTAAAGCAAAAGATTATAATAAAACTGACATTAAGGTTATCAATATGGCACCTTTTCCAGGTATTGAATAACAATCTCAAAGCACTTTGATAACCTAAATGATGTTGATCCAAATACATCCTTTTTCCAGGTACCCATTGCAATGCAATGCGGATGAATTTAAGTGCCTGGGAAACAACACTATATGAGACCCAGGATTTTTGCCTTGAAAAAAACTTGAGAAAGGCTTAAATTTACAAACAACCATTTCAAAGATTTTAAAATGTTATCTGATTTTGTTTTGTGCAGTACAGTTTCAGAGTTTATCAATACATGCAGAACTGTTTGTGTAGGAATCGTAATTGATCTTACTTGACTAAGTTAAATGCTAAGAAAAGCCTTAAATTTGATTGAATTGTTTGAATCGTGAAGTATTAAGCTTCAAATTTATAACCAAAAGTAATTAATTGGGTCGATTTTAGTGGGAAAATATATTTACGGTTACTGAATATTCAAATTTATATATTTTAATTTGCTCAGTGTGTGTCCGAGTTTTGAGTTTCTCAAACTATTTAAGGTAAAATAAAGTTGCTGTGTCTTTTTGGTAACATGAAGTCGGAAGCGAGTTATCTCCCTTTTTTCAAAGTAATGGCACATCACATCATCGTGGTGAAGAGTGAGGTTTTTAAACCAATATATATGAACGAAAAACGTAATAAGTATTCATAAGTTCAGCTTTAATATAACATCAACTGCTAATAACCTTTCAAGGAAAAGAAAATGAGTTCTGTCGGTTGAGTCAATATCGCTTGGGAACGGAACTTTCGTATAGATCGAATGCGCTCGTACATGTTGATATTTAGATTTAAAAAGGGTCAATTATTATATATATGTATATGCGAACTAAGTTTTACACAAAATAGAAGAAATCAATGCACTTGATTATGTAGTATATATTTAGTACATCAAAGCGTACGAAGTTATTTTGGGTACGAACTTTTCGAAATCTCATGCATATTCACTGTGCGTATCGATATTTAGACTATATTCCAAGTCTCAAAATTTAAATTGGTTTTTTAATTGGACTAATTTGCGATTGATAAGTCATATGCGTTATCAATACTGGCGTGAAATTGGCATTTTAACTAGCTGTTCTCTCTATCGTTTCCACTACATCAGAGCCCGCTGTCGCGGGGCTACATGTATGTATCTTAGCTACATTTTAACTAGCTGTTCTCTCTATCGTTTCCACTACATCAGAGCCCGCTGTCGCGGGGCTACATGTATGTATCTTAGCTACATTTTAACTAGCTGTTCTCTCTATCGTTTCCACTACATCAGAGCCCGCTGTCGCGGGGCTACATGTATGTATCTTAGCTACATTTTAACTAGCTGTTCTCTCTATCGTTTCCACTACATCAGAGCCCGCTGTCGCGGGGCTACATGTATGTATCTTAGCTACATTTTAACTAGCTGTTCTCTCTATCGTTTCCACTACATCAGAGCCCGCTGTCGCGGGGCTATGTATCTTAGCTACATTTTAACTAGCTGTTCTCTCTATCGTTTCCACTACATCAGAGCCCGCTGTCGCGGGGCTATGTATCTTAGCTACATTTTAACTAGCTGTTCCCTCTATCGTTTCCACTACATCAGAGCCCGCTGTCGCGGGGCTATGTATCTTAGCTACATTTTAACTAGCTGTTCTCTCTATCGTTTCCACTACATCAGAGCCCGCTGTCGCGGGGCTATGTATCTTAGCTACATTTTAACTAGCTGTTCTCTCTATCGTTTCCACTACATCAGAGCCCGCTGTCGCGGGGCTATGTATCTTAGCTACATTTTAACTAGCTGTTCTCTCTATCGTTTCCACTACATCAGAGCCCGCTGTCGCGGGGCTATGTATCTTAGCTACATTTTAACTAGCTGTTCTCTCTATCGTTTCCACTACATCAGAGCCCGCTGTCGCGGGGCTATGTATCTTAGCTACATTTTAACTAGCTGTTCTCTCTATCGTTTCCACTACATCAGAGCCCGCTGTCGCGGGGCTATGTATCTTAGCTACATTTTAACTAGCTGTTCTCTCTATCGTTTCCACTACATCAGAGCCCGCTGTCGCGGGGCTATGTATCTTAGCTACATTTTAACTAGCTGTTCTCTCTATCGTTTCCACTACATCAGAGCCCGCTGTCGCGGGGCTATGTATCTTAGCTACATTTTAACTAGCTGTTCTCTCTATCGTTTCCACTACATCAGAGCCCGCTGTCGCGGGGCTATGTATCTTAGCTACATTTTAACTAGCTGTTCTCTCTATCGTTTCCACTACATCAGAGCCCGCTGTCGCGGGGCTATGTATCTTAGCTACATTTTAACTAGCTGTTCTCTCTATCGTTTCCACTACATCAGAGCCCGCTGTCGCGGGGCTATGTATCTTAGCTACATTTTAACGTGCAGCGTGTTCTCAAGATTGTTCATGATTCACATGATGTTCGTAGCAAGACTAAGACTAGTTTTCTTTTACAACAATTAGCCTACTCAAAAAGAAATAATAGGTTTTTAGCTTACCCTTGATGCTGTTCAACACTATATCTAATATCCTGGATTATTACTTTTTTTCTGTGAAAAAATCCATCACTGCCAAGATTTTGAATTTTAAACGTTAGACTAGAGTTAGATTAAAATACTACTATCTAGCTTTTGAAAAACAAAAACGAAACATTGAAAAATAGATATTTAATATGCTGTTATATATGGGTCAACGTTCAAATCTACAATGTTGAATAATTCAAGTGACTATGAAAGGTAATGAGTCAATAGCCTAGAAATGTTATTTAAGCCTCTTTATTGTAGTTGTGCTTATTCCTTATCCATTAAAGTCACTTTTATAATCTACCATTTTCAACGTTAACCGTGTCTCAAAAAGTTGTAAGTTATGCTTTTTTAATAGGGTAACTTTATATCCCAAGATACAAGATTACAATCTGGGAGGCTTTGAAGCGCTTAACTTAAACATATTCCATGCTTCTTCAAGGCCTTAACGTTGGGCGGATGGCCTGCAACAGCAGCTAAACTATTGGACAGTATGATCTTGCCTATTCTTACTCACGGCGCAGAAGTATGGGGATTAAACAACGTGGACATATTAGAAAAAGTTCAAACTAAATACTTCAAGAGGATATTGTGTCTACCTTCCTCGACAAGCAACGATGCTGTTCTAGGCGAGTGTGGAAGATACAAGATCTACACTAATTGTATCTGTACGATTTCGTTGTTCCTGCCATACTCTGATAATTGAGAAAGGACGACACTTAAACTTGAAACAAGAGGATAGACTTTGTGCCTACTGCCTACGTTTTGGAACATATACAGTTGAAAATGAATATCATTTTTTGCTCGTCTGTGATGCCTACAAAAACCTAAGAAGAAAATATCTGAATCCTAAATATTGTTCTAGTCCAAGTTGTACTAAATTTATTGAATTAATGTCATCTCAGTGTAAACACACCGTTTTATCTTTATCAAACTTTCTATTTTTTGCTTTTAAACAGCATTCATCGCAATTGTGATGCTTGTAAGTACCACGTTAATGTTACGTTTACGTTTGTGCATTATGATTATAATTGTTAATAACCTATCTATGGGCCAAATGGTCTTAAACTTCATGAAATAAACAGAATGTAATGTAATATAAGGCACTTGCTGTGATAGATGTGAGGGTATTGTAGGAGCTTCGAAGATGTGGATTGACTGATTATTTATTGTGATGTGAGGCACCTGCCTTGATAAATGTGAGGGTATTGTAGGAGCTTTGGAGATATGGATTGATTGATTATTTATTGTTATAAAAGGCACTTGCTGTGATAGATGTGAGGGTATTGTAGGAGCTTCGGAGATGTGGATTGACTGATTATGTATTGTGATATAAGGCACTTGCTGTGATAGATGTGAGGGCATTGTAGGAGCTTCGGAGATGTGGATTGGCTGATTATTCATTGTGATGTGATGCACCTACCTTGATAGATGTGAGGGTATTGTAGAAGCTTCGGAGATGTGGATTGGCTGATTATTTATCGTGATGTTAGGCACTTGCCTTGATATACATGAGGGTATTGTAGGAGGTTCGGAGATGTGGATTGACTAATTATTTATTGTGATGTGAGGCACTTACCTTGATAGATGTGAGGGTATTGTAGAAGCTTCGGAGATGTCGATTGATTGATTATCTATTATGATGTGAGGCACTTGCTATGATATACGTGAGGGTATTGTAGGAGCTTCGGAGATGTGGATTGGCTGATTATTTATCTTGATGTGAGGCACTTGCCTTGATAGACATGAGGGTATTGTAGGAGGTTGAGAGATGTGGATTGACTAATTATTTATTGTGATGTGAGGCACTTGCTGTGATAGACGTGAGGGTATTGTAGGAGGTTGGGAGATGTGTATTGGCTGATTTTTTATCGTGATGTGAGGCACTTGCCGTGATAAACGTTAGGGTATTGTAAGAGCTTCGGAGATGTGGATTGACTGATTATTCATTGTGATTTGAGGCACTTGCTGTGATAGATGTGAGGGTATTGTAAGAGCTTCGGAGATGTGGATTGACTGATTATTTATTGTGATGTGAGGCACTTGCTATGATAGATGTGAGGGTATTGTAGGAGCTTTGGAGATGTGGATTGATTGATTATGTATTGTGATGTAAGGCACTTGCTGTGATAGATGTGAGGGTATTGTAGGAGCTTCGGAGATGTGGATTGACTGATTATGTATTGTGATGTAAGGCACTTGCTGTGATAGATGTGAGGGCATTGTAGGAGCTTTGGAGATGTGGATTGGCTGATTATTCATTGTGATGTGATGCACCTACCTTGATAGATGTGAGGGTATTGTAGAAGCTTCGGAGATGTGGATTGGCTGATTATTTATCGTGATGTTAGGCACTTGCCTTGATATACATGAGGGTATTGTAGGAGGTTCGGAGATGTGGATTGACTAATTATTTATTGTGATGTGAGGCACTTGCCTTGATAGATGTGAGGGTATTGTAGAAGCTTCGGAGATGTCGATTGATTGATTATCTATTATGATGTGAGGCACTTGCTATGATATACGTGAGGGTATTGTAGGAGCTTCGGAGATGTGGATTGGCTGATTATTTATCTTGATGTGAGGCACTTGCCTTGATAGACATGAGGGTATTGTAGGAGGTTGAGAGATGTGGATTGACTAATTATTTATTGTGATGTGAGGCACTTGCTGTGATAGACGTGAGGGTATTGTAGGAGGTTGGGAGATGTGTATTGGCTGATTTTTTATCGTGATGTGAGGCACTTGCCGTGATAAACTTTAGGGTATTGTAGAAGCTTCGGAGATGTTGATTGACTGATTATTTATTGTGATGTGACGTACTTGCCATTATAGACGTGAGGGTATTGTAGGAGCTTTTGATTGGCTGATGACCAAAAAGTTAGGCAAATGGGCCAAACGTTCTGAGTTATTAACATATATTATTTTAGTATTTAAAGTTCTTTTTCAAGAAGTGATTTTGATACTTGAAAGATTGAAGCGGGTCTCCGTCCCCGTAAATGTGTTGCATCACATTTATTAATTAGTGGCCCGCTACCGTGCGCAGAGTCTCTCCTAAGCTCCGGAGCAGTGTTGATTATTCATCGCTGTACGGAGCTTGACTTTGACAGTGAACCGGTTTACGTAAACTCTTCGGTTTCTCTGATTGAGTTGTTTGTTTAATCAAATACATTGTTTAAACCGCTATAATGCTTTAATTTATCATGATTGATTGAGTTATCTCACTGTGACAGTGAGTTGTTTTGGTAACAAATTAATGCATCTAGAAATTCTGAATAGAATAGCTTTTGCATATGTCATAACATTATTACTAAATCATCATTACAACACTTTTTTTGTATTGGATTACTGTTTTCAATTCGAAATTTCCAATTAATCTTTATTTCAATTACTGAAAAAAATAAAAAAAAAATAAAAATGTATAGTCTTTCAAATGTCCTGTAACAATAGACATTCAACCGCAAAAAAATATTCTTTGACATATAATTAATAAGTAACATTATTTTATAAAAAAATAAATTTAATCTATTATTTACCAATTCATTTATTAAACAGTGTGCTGTTTCAAACTGCGTAAGAAATATCAGTTATACGTAGTTTCCAAAATATGATAATATTCACGATAATGTGAGGATAATGAAGGGTAGTCCAGCAAAATAAGCGTCTCCTTCGGGTGCGCAGTCATAGCACATATACCGAACTTTAGATTATCATTTTTTAAATGAGGGACAGTCATGTAATTTGAAAAAGCAACGATTAGGATTTGGTTATTTGTCATTAATACGTTATCGATAACATATATTGCATAGTTGGGATATTTTTTCTATTCTTTTTTTCTAATTTTGTATTCTGTTGATCGAAAAAGAACCATATTAGAAGTGAGCTGTTTGAGTGGCATTCTAGAAGTTGATGGTATAAGGAAGACAAGAGTAATTCTATGGATGAACAACTTCTTTATTGGATGGTGGCGACGTTTCGGTATAGATTCTTATACCGTTATGAACAGAACAGAACAGAATTTATTCTCATGAATCATATACAATGACATAGAGAACATACATATATTCACATAATATAGAAATGTAATATGATAATATAAACTTAAAAGACTTAGTACAGCTTTAACGAAGTGTGCTAATTTGAATAAAAGCGGGGTATAGTCCGACTTCATAAGTGATACAAATTTGTCAATATATGGATAATAATGAAAGTAGGGTGGAAGTAATTCCTTACGTTTATCATTAAGATATGGACATGATAAAATAACATGATATTCGTCGCAAACAACAGGGAGTTTACACAATGTACATATTCTGTTTTCTCTATTAACATTGAACCATCTCCCTGTTTCTATAGGTAATCTGTGATTAGATATTCTTAATTTTGTCATCCATGTTCGTAATTTTGATGGGAGATCTAAAATATATGGTTCTAAAATGAGGGAAGTTTTATATAAATGGTAATACCATCCTTTAGAAGAATTTTGAGCATCGGCGTACGATGATTGTTTGAACTGGTCTATTAGCGAAATTTTGACGTGATTTTTTAACCAGTGGATGCTGGGGAAATTTTGGGATTGCCAAATATAAGAATGTCCGACGTTTTGATGAATATTTTTAACAATTTCCAATTGGTCGAAAACCGCATCCTGCTGAGATGATCGAATTTTCATTACATTATAAAGTATGTGGGGAAATTTACCAGTTTCAGTTATCAAGCATATGGTGAAAAATGAGGAAAACAGCAATTTATACAGTTTGGTATGACAACGGTATAAGAATCTATACCGAAACGTCGCCACCATCCAATAAGGAAGTTGTTCATCCATAGAATTACTCTTGTCTTCCATATTAGAAGTGTTCAATAATGGAAATTTGTTGCGGGCGATGAAACGTTCACCGACTGATTTTCACTAGTCAGATATAATGTTCTACAGCCTCATTTGGTTTTGAAAGCTAGACATTCTGTCGGGGATTGAAATAACGTTTAATTGGCGGCAATTGTCTTGTATACTACATATGTCTTGTATGTGTATCCATTGTCCACTCAACCAGACAGGATGGCGCCATGAAACAGTGACCCGGCAGTTATATCACACCTGTTATCAATAACATCCGGCTCCATAATACACAACATCAAATGACAGTTCCCTGTTATATCAAGTGTTTTTTCAGGCTGTTCAGTGTATCACACATATTCAAAACGATGTTATTTAACCATGAAAAATCACAAAACAAAATGAATAGATGAGAAAACTGTTTCAACCTATTAGTTGTCTTGGCAGTTATTATGAACAGCAATGTTTTATGAAAGTGATTGGTTTAAACATTGTTTTATTTCAAACAATAAACACAAACAATTGGGGAACGGGCTGTACAACGCTTATTTGAGTATTCGCTCTTATTCACGATTCATAAACCTGAACACAAACACAAGAAATTGTGAAAATTTAAAAGCTAAGGGATCCTTTTAAATGTCAACATGTTGGTTTTCAAATGTTAATTATTTGGTATGCCTCATTTTGAAGTTGTCTATAGCATCAGCTAGATGAAACCATATTAATTGAAAAATGATTTAACCCAAACTGTTACTCTTCACTACCGTATAGACGCAGGTTTCGCCAATCATTTGTAGCAAATAGTATACCTTGCTTAATAGAAGATTCCAGTGTCCTTTTTTAGTATAAACTATCCAATGAAGTTGAATGGTATTTGAATTTTTGTTTATTTTAATAATTGATTATCTTCATATTTTACACTAGACAGAAATTATTCTTCTATTTGATAACTTTTTAAACAAAATTTTCAAAAATATTTGTATCACAACTTATGTTTATTTCCTAATTTTAAATTGTTAAACAAACAATAGCTTAATACAAATATTTTGTAAATAAACCATAACATGTTCCTTGTCTTGTTTTTGTAGCGGTTTTGACATCAGCTTTAAGCTTGTTTACCAATACAATGCTTATTTGAAATAAATGTTTTAAACCACAAGCAACATTCTTATGGTTATACCACTCCGATATATAACATATTGTGGTGATTTAACAAAGAGGACTCCAAATAAACAAGCAAGAATGCGTCCATGATATACAGACAATACTGTTTGTATCCAATTTCCTCACTGAGTAAGTTTCATGACGCTTTGTCAATACTCCAGTCATTAGCAAAACTTGAAAATTTACAATGTCTCGGCAAGTGCATTTGTTTGGATATTAAAATTAAAATACTCTCTTACTCTTACGAAACTAAAACGATATATATGTCAAAAGTAGTGGATGTATTATTAACCAATCAGCGCGCATGATTTACGAGGGGATTCCCCTAAAGAAAAGCGAACCCTAAACCGCTCTCTTCTCCCAATCTCAGCGGTAAAGCGTTGCTCAGTTCATTAATGAGCAGGCTTCTCAGCACAGGCCGTAAGCCATTTGTCTTGGTGACGGCAAGTCCCTTTAAAGAGGGCAGAGACAAAGTTTGAAACAATTAACAAACGAAATAAAATGTGATTGTTCGTTAAGGTGCCCACTTTCCCCTAAAATCTTCAATACAATGGTCAAAAGAAATTAAAACAATCGGACTGTAATGACTCGCACATCTAGATTGAATAATATTTGTAATTGTAAAAGCATAAGAAAAATGACAATGGCTGTTGTCAGTCTCACATGTTTAATCTTGATGTCAAGGTTTCACAATACAGTATACAAATATATTACATTTACAACAACTGCAACATGTACATTTAACATTTATATACATATTTACAGTAACATGTTTAATCTGGATGTCAAGGTTTCACAATACAGTATACAAATATATTACATTTACAACAACTGCAACATGTACATTTAACATTTATATACATATTTACAGTAACATGTTTAATCTTGATGCCAAGGTTTCACAATACAGTATACAAATATATTACATTAACAACAACTGTAACATGTACATTTAACATTTATATACATATTTACAGTAACATGTTTAATCTTGATGCCAAGGTTTCACAATACAGTATACAAATATATTACATTTACAACAACTGCAACATGTATATTTAACATTTATATACATATTTACAGTAACATGTTTAATCTTGATGTCAAGGTTTCACAATACAGTATACAAATATATTACATTTACAACAACTGCAACATGTACATTTAACATTTATATACATATTTACAGTAACATGTTTAATCTTGATGCCAAGGTTTCACAATACAGTATACAAATATATTACATTAACAACAACTGTAACATGTACATTTAACATTTATATACATATTTACAGTAACATGTTTAATCTTGATGCCAAGGTTTCACAATACAGTATACAAATATATTACATTTACAACAACTGCAACATGTATATTTAACATTTATATACATATTTACAGTAACATGTTTAATCTTGATGTCAAGGTTTCACAATACAATATACAAATATATTACATTAACAACAGCTGTAACATGTACATTTAACATTTATATACAGATTTACTGTAACAACGTTTGAAACGTTACAAGCTCACAATGTCAAGTAAAACAGTAATTACTAAATATATATTACAAAACAAGACATTGGCTCTGCAGCTCATCAGGCTTCATATTTAATTTGGCTGTTTGGTGTGGTGTGGTTTCCTCCCTCATTTGTAGGGACTACAAGCTTTCCGCGTCACCAAATGTATCATTTCGTTAAAAGCTCGATCAATACATAAAGTCTCTATAAAACATTTTATCATTCTATGTCAAGTGCCTTCTTATGAAAAAAGGATTTACTAGGAGCAACTTGATCACCAATTGTAAAATTAAGTATGTAGGCTATTGGAATTCCAATTATCAAATAAGAAATGGAAGATGCTCAAACATTGAATAACACATAAGAAGGTGTAACGGGGTGACCCTCGATTGAGTAAGAAGAAGAAAGCGTAAAAATGTGAAAATGATCATTTAGGGCATATCGATGGTTCACCAAGCCTTTATAAGGGGCCACAGGTTCATACAATCTATAAAATTATAACACCCATTAGTCTGATGACTTATTGGAGTCTGCATACAAGATTTCAGGTTTTGGGTCAATTTGTCTCTGGAGAAGAAAATGAAAATTCGTTTTAAGGACGTAGCCACTATGACCCGTAGTGTTAAAAGGGTCACTAAAGCTAAACATGACCGTCCTTACTAGTGAAGGAGATAAAATAAAATAAGGTGTGGCTTCTGTAACCCTTAATGGGGGTCACAGGGTCACCAAAGCTAAAAATCATAATCATCAATAGTCAAGAAGTTTGTACCTAAAATCTGTTCAGCTTTCTTTACCTTTTGGTTCTGGAGAAGAAATTGAATATGCACAAAGTTTACAGACAGCCGGACTACTTCCGCTCAACCATGTGGGTAATTGCAACCATCAGGAACTACTCCCGCTCAACCATCTAGGTAATTGCAACCAACAGGAACTACTTCCGTTCAACCATGTGGCTAATTGCAACCAACAGGAACTACTTCCTTTCAACCATGTGGGTAATTGCAACCAACAGGAACTACTACCGTTCAACCATGTGGGTAATTGCAACCAACAGGAACTACTTCCGCTCAACCATGTGGGTAATTGCAACCAGCAGGAACTACTTCTATTCATCCATGTGGCTAATTGCAACCAACAGGAACTACTTCCTTTCAACCATGTGGGTAATTGCAACCAACAGGAACTACTACCGTTCAACCATGTGGGTAATTGCAACCAACAGGAACTACTACCTTTCAACCATGTGGGTAATTGCAACCAACAGGAACTACTACCGTTCAATCATGTGGGTAATTGCAACCAGCAGGAACTACTTCCCCTCAACCATGTGGCTAATTGCAACCAACAGGAACTACTTCCCCTCAACTATGTGGCTAATTGCAACCAGCAGGAACTACTTCCCCTCAACCATGTGGGTAATTGCAACCAGCAGGAACTACTTCCCCTCAACCATGTGGGTAATTGCGACCAACAGGAACTACTTTAGTTGAACCATGTGGGGCATTGCAACCAGCAGGAACTACTTCCCCTCAACCATGTGGCTAATTGCAACCAGCCGGAACTACTTCCTTTCAACCATGAAGGTAATTGCAACAAGCAGGAACTACTTCCGTTCAACCATGTGGGTAATTGCGACCAGCAGGAACTACTTCCGTTCAACCATGTGGGTAATTGCAACCAGCAGGAACTACTTCCGCTCAACCATGTGGGTAATTGCAACCAGCAGGAACTACTTCCGCTCAACCATGTGGGTAATTGCAACCAACAGGAACTACTTCCGCTCAACCATGTGGGTAATTGCAACCAACAGGAACTACTTCCGCTCAACCATGTGGGTAATTGTGACCAGCAGGAACTACTTCCCCTCAACCATGTGGCTAATTGCAACCAGCCGGAACTACTTCCTTTCAACCATGAAGGTAATTGCAACAAGCAGGAACTACTTCCGTTCAACCATGTGGGTAATTGCGACCAGCAGGAACTACTTCCGTTCAACCATGTGGGTAATTGCAACCAGCAGGAACTACTTCCGCTCAACCATGTGGGTAATTGCAACCAGCAGGAACTACTTCCGCTCAACCATGTGGGTAATTGCAACCAACAGGAACTACTTCCGCTCAACCATGTGGGTAATTGCAACCAACAGGAACTACTTCCGCTCAACCATTATGGGTAATTGTGACCAGCAGGAACTACTTCCCCTCAACCATGTGGCTAATTGCAACCAGCCGGAACTATTTCCTTTCAACCATGAAGGTAATTGCAACAAGCAGGAACTACTTCCGTTCAACCATGTGAGTAATTGCGACCAGCAGGAACTACTTCCGTTCAACCATGTGGGTAATTGCAACCAACAGGAACTACTTCCCCTCAACCATGTGGGTAATTGCAACCAGCAGGAACTACTTCCGTTCAACCATGTGGGTAATTGCAACCAGCCGGAACTACTTCCTTTCAACCATGAAAGTAATTGCAACCAGCCGGAACTACTTCCTTTCAACCATGAAGGTAATAGCAACCAGCAGGAACTACTTCCGTTCAACCATGTGGGTAATTGCAACCAACAGGAACTACTTCCCCTCAACCATGTGGGTAATTGCAACCAGCAGGAACTACTTCCGTTCAACCATGTGGGTAATTGCAACCAGCCGGAACTACTTCCTTTCAACCATGAAAGTAATTGCAACCAGCCGGAACTACTTCCTTTCAACCATGAAGGTAATAGCAACCAGCAGGAACTACTTCCTTTCAACCATGAAGGTAATAGCAACCAGCAGGAACTACTTCCTTTCAACCATGAAGGTAATAGCAACCAGCAGGAACTACTTCCTTTCAACCATGAAGGTAATAGCAACCAGCAGGAACTACTTCCTTTCAACCATGAAGGTAATAGCAACCAGCAGGAACTACTTCCGCTCAACCATGAAAGTAATTGCAACCAGCCGGAACTACTTCCTTTCAACCATGAAGGTAATAGCAACCAGCAGGAACTACTTCCTTTCAACCATGAAAGTAATTGCAACCAGCCGGAACTACTTCCTTTCAACCATGAAGGTAATAGCAACCAGCAGGAACTACTTCCACTCAACCATGTGAGTAGTTGAGACCAGCAGGAACTACTTCAACTCAACCATGTGGGTAATTGTGACCAGTTCCAAAATTATATGTTTTTTACCCTATAAATGGAATCAATTGATTACATATTTGCAGTTTCTGTATATACCAACATGTTTCAACTCTTGATTTATAATATGCATTACACATGATGAAACCTAATCTCAAGAATGATTCATGTACTTTTAAGTCTTTAAAACAAAAGATCATTCAGTTTCACATGAAATTTTTGAAGAATGCAGATGCATGATTAGAGATTAACAGTAATAATGTACAATGTCTATTGTGACAAAATAAGTAAAACGATATCCTTCAAGCAAAAGCCACATCATAAACTAAAGCGGAATTTTACTGCTGTTTGAAATACACATCACAAAAATATATTTAAGTATTTGTTTGTTCATGTAAATATTCGGTGGAGGAACATTAGCATACCTTGGTTTCATCAAATATAATAAAATTGTCGGTCTCTACAAAGTAATTCAATTGTTATCCATCATGGAGATTCAGGTCACGTGTTTACTTCCAACATGCTATCGATTGTTCACTAAGTACTACAAGTTATCTTTGTTATTATTTGTTGACCATTGTTCGACTAGATATCATTGCCAACGAAAATGCATAAAATAACTCTTCGCCTCAAATACTTGCTATTTGCTAATGCATATGCTTGAACTTCAACATAAAAGTAAGGGTTTACATTGTAACTGATTACATTAATTTCTTTGTTGAATGCTTCGTAAGTGTTTAAGGCTTTTCCCAATAACAAAACCTGGGTGACTAAAGAATTTAAGTCGGTCTTAAATGAGGAAACGGCCATTTTGTGCAAGAGACAAAGTTAAAGGGAAAGAGATTGTTTGTTAAACGAAGAAATGTAAAGATGAGTCCAAAACGAAAATAGAAAGGCTCTTTTCTGTTAATAATTTAGTTATGCATGGAATGGCAATAAAACAATTATTGGCTCAAACTGTAGACCTCAGCAATAAGAATCTAGTGACGATCTTCCTTTTTCAACTGAGTTAAACACATTTTACATTTTAAGTGTGGTGACCTTTAATTTCTTAAGTTGGCATGGAAATATGTCTGTTCAGAATAAAAACAAACTCTCAAAAATTCTCTTTTTAAAATTATTGGTCTTCCTTTTGATAGTCTCGGCAGTTATTATGAGCAGCAACTTTCTAAGAAAACTGGCATAACTCTAAGTGACAACTAAGTAGTATACCTTATTTTAATGGAAAATTCTTTGAATAATATACGTTTATCCAAATGTCAACCATAGAATTATGAACAAATGTGAACGCTCTAACTGATACACAAAAAGCCACTTTCTATAATACTTTTTTTCTCTCAATTATTCATATCTTTAAATATTTCAAAAGATATATGTAGCACGGTATCTCAAACCGGACATGAAATAATTTCTAATTTTGGAAGGATGACTTTGGCCACTATGCTTTGAAGGTGTGCTACAAGTACATAAATCCCATGAAACATTTAAATAAATTTAACAAAATAACATCTATTCGGTTGTTTATTGTTCTTTATTTTCATATTTACATATGAATCCGTTTTATAAATAGGGCCGTTTTCGCTATAAATTCTCTTCATCACTGACGCTAGACCAGTTCATTGTTTGATATTGGCCGCGCCCCTACCTCAGAAAACTGTCTATTCGCACTGACATAGAACATGGGTGATGGAATAACTGTGTTTGATAATATTTAGATAAAACGTCAACGAAGAAATTCATCATTCATTGTTCTCTTAATACAAGAAATAAATAAAATAAAGGGTGGAAATCACTTGAATATAGATTATTGACAAAATATTTATTTCAATGTGTGAATGAATCAATGAATGTCTTTATTTCCTCCGACAAACGAATATCACAAAGATGTCATTACAAAGTCATTGACAAAGGTATCAAAATAAACTCAAAACAAAACAAAGCATACCAGAAACTGTACACTTGAGATGATTCAATGTAAATAGGTACACAGAAAAAAATATAATAGTGTTTGTTTTTGTTGAAACAGTTATATCAGGTATCACATTAGCGCCACTGAATAGAGCTACAATATCATCATCATAATCAATCATTTCAATTTGAACATACAATTCAATATCAGTGGTATCAATAATATTACCGAGAAAGCGTTTCTTTGGTTCATAAAGTGCAATGAAGAATGATATGACAATCATAATCAAAAAGTGTGTTTGACAAAGTATACATTCTCGTGAGGTTTAACGTCGAGAGTTTGCCACTACAACAAGTTGTATTTCTGTTCTATTATCAGGGCTATCATACATTAAATCATACAGACTATACATGCGTAGCTGACTTTGTACTCTGTCATATGTAGCATATCTAGCCATATCCATTGAACTTCCTCTGAGGATGCATTAGCTTTGAAGGGGCAGTAGCACGTTTTTAGGGGGAATATAAGGTGATGTCAAGAAAATGAAAATAAATGGTTCCAATTGAAAGACAATGTATTTAAACTAAATGAAGCAGTAATAATTCGACTATATAATTCAAAGTTTAGCCATGCGACTCATTTTTCTTACACAAAATGAAATTAAAGGTGTTCACAAAAAATGGCCGCCAGTGGATTTTATGTGATTCTTCATACTTTGTCCTCTGACTATGGATGATTGGTGTGTGTAATTGGATTTTTGACACTGTCAAATTATTACATTTAGCATTAACTTACAATTATAAGTGAACATTTTAAAATATAAAATTATCAAAAAACGTGCTACTGCCCCTTTAAAGGGGGACTGAAATGGTCTATGATTACTTTCTGGATTCATAAAAAGGGCTTGCAATTTGAATTAGAGTCAACTTTGAGTTTTTGAAATCAGACAGTAACTTGCCTGAATACGGCTTTTAAAATGCACTGCCCAATTAGCCCCGGCGAACAGAATCTGTGGTCAATGTTCAAAGCGTGTCCCGAGCGTGTCAACCTTCTATGACGTAGCAGAAGGTGAGTAGTTTCACCTAATGATCATTTTTCAACGGGTAATGACACTTTTTTGATCGTTCATTTAACATGCAAATATTCACCAAAATAAAACAATAATTTTTTTAACATCCCGATAGCTTAGATATCCGACGGCTCAATAACGATTCATTCAAGCCAATTTTTATTGTATAAACATGTGAATCGTGTATTTCAAAGCCCTATCACATGACGCAAAATTGGTAACGTTATGGCTAGACGTTTAAAGTGATAATTGGAGGGTTTGTTGTTTGCTGAATCTTACATCACATGCACTGATTATTATTTCCGATGGTGCCAAATAACAAATCGTTTACATTTTTAGTGAACAAACCGAATATTTTCTGCAATCGAATACCTAAAATGTTAATTGTTTTTGAGTTTATTGCAATATAAAGATACGTAAGACGGTGGATAATCTTACCATAGTGGTTTGAAAGGAATGGAAAAGTGTGAACGGTTATATGTTATTTATTATATTTTTTCTCTTATGAAAAGATAGGCGCCACAATGGATAATCTATGGTATGTTATATCAATCTCCGTAGTTTTTACAACACATATAAATTATAAAATAATTAAACATTATTTACCAATGGTTGATCTATTCAATATTTATAAGGTTTCGATTCGTATTGAATGAAAAAATGTTATATACTCTTCAAAAAAAGAAACACATAGTATATTTTGAATTTTTTAGACTTCTGTAAAAATGATTATAACACTAAAACTGTCATATTTCTTCTCTGAACGTAATCCTTACATGATTATTTACCACTTTTGTGCAAAAACGGAGACATTTTAGCGATTTCGATCTTTAAAGAAGCATTTGAATTTTTTTTAAAAAAACCTGTGCTTAGGAAAATCTGTAAAGCAAAAACGCCATGTAGAAAGCATAAAAGCATGTGGAACTAATAACTAACAAAATGTAAATATGGTTTCAATTTATTTATTCTTTTAACATGAAATAAGGATTAAATTAAACAATGTCAAAGTGGAGAAAATAGGAAACATCGCTGTACGTCAAATTAAATTTTTTTATTTCAAAATCTGCTCTCATTTTAAATTAGAATGATCATTAGGGCACAGTATTTAGTCATATTAAGTCGTTTCCTCCAGGCCCATTTTCGACAAAATGGACCCAATATTTTAACAAAGAGTGCTATCAAAGCCAAAATTATCTACATTCGGGTCAAGTACTTGCGTCATCGTCTTCCCTAAGCAATACAGATTACATAAAAGATACATGTTTTGTGAAAAAAAAGTCGACAAAACTTTAGGGAGCAGTTTCCCTGGCGTGGATATTCGACCAAGAGAGCTAGTTATCGGCCCTGTTTTGAGAAACTTCAAAATGTTCAATCGCCGTCAAAAGTGTTTTAAAACCCGGAGGATTAATGTTTTAATCTTTAGTAAAGTCTGGTTTGGTGATCAACCTCAATATCATCCAAAATTGTGAAATGAAAAACAGCGTTTCTCAGTATTGTTCACTTTCTGAAAATTAAAATTTGGCCTATACTTTTATTTGAAAGTTCAACAGAGTTGGTTGAGAGGGAGGGTGTTATAAAGTATGTTTCTATAATAAGTATACAATATCTGCTTAATTCGTTGTTTTAAGAGATTTTGACTGCTAGTCTTAACATCAACAACATTCACGAACGTCAAATGAAATAGGTTTTTGGACTGATAGGGGGAGTTTTCAAGCATGAGAGCTTTCAAAAAGATACAGAACTCCGCTTGGTCTACGTCTATGTCAAGATCAAGGTCAAAATCCTGCACTTACTCCCTCAAACACAAGATCAAAACCCCTTTAGAACATAAATGTTATGAACTTTATAAACGTGGACGTCAACGTCATATTACGTTTTGGACCCTTCAACATCGATCAATCACAATAATGAATTTTTCAAAGTGTTCGCCTGTTAATTTCGGCTGCGTTCTAAAAACCGGGTATAAAATGCTGATTAAAAGTCTAATTTATGTGTGTATTGTCTTAATTACATGCTCATTGCATTTCCATAGATAATTGTACTGGAGATAATGATCGATCATTCATAGAAAAATACATTGTATAACCTCTTTAAGCACAATATGGCGCCCTGCTAGTTTTTTGGGAAAGTAACCATAATGTACAGAAGTTCTCTCTACTCAAGTCTAAACAAGACTAATTCAACTGAGGATTGTCCTATATGAAAGGGATTATCCTAAACGCAATACACTCATTTTCAATGAAAGTGCACAATTTGTAAAAAACGACGTCGTCTTGACAAATAGTTTAAAATGTCATAACTACAACGTAACTACGTCGTACTTTTGTATCAATACCATCGGAAATTGAATTTTTCACCAGAAAATCAAGAATAATATAAATATTCTACTTATCATATTTATACAGAAGCCTAAATTGCTATGGAACATGCCAAATTGGTAATGTCGCCCACAAGAGATATTACGTTGACAAAGCAGCTGAAATGCAGGTATGAGTTTAGAAAGCTATAAAAATGCGCAAAACCTGTTCTCTTGATCATAAAGAATAGGGTGTTATCCCATAGTGGGCCACGAGGAGATTACGTAATGAGCAGACCGGGGGGCCACTATGGGAGAGCTCGTTAACGAGGTGTGATAGGCCGGCCCACTCTGGGAGAGGTTGTTAGTTGTGAAAACATACTAATGAAGGTGTTAAGTGTGATTAACCAGGTGAGCAATAGATCAGAGGAGGTGTTAATGATGAGTAGTAGGAAGTTAACTGTTCCCTAACTGTTAGACATTGAGAATGAGAAGGAAATAGTACATTTGTACAATAGTACATTTGTGTTGTTTAATGTTTGTGTTAGCTGAGAAGGTAAGAAAAAAAAACTATATATTAGAATGTTTGAAAAATTTAGTCAGTTCAGCTATGGAGTCGAAGGGAGAGATAGTGCCAAGTAGACAGAATGGAATCGACCTTTTGCTGGGGGGATTCAAGTACAACAAGAAGAAGGTCAACAAGAACAAGACCATTAGCTGGCGCTGTAGGCACACGGGATGTCAAGCTACAGCTACAACTGACGAAGATGGGCAGCTTTTGAGGAAAGGAAAAGATCACAGCCATGAGACCAACACAGGGATGACAGAAGCCCATCACATAACATCTGCTATGAGAAAACGTGCCCGTGAAGAACTGACGAGCATTCCAAAGATTTATGAAGATGAGAGGAAGAAGCCGACAGCCGACTGTCCAAACGAGCTCTGAAGCCCCATCTGAACCTGTACGAACTCATCCTTCTGTTCAAAGATGAACATTCAAACCTGGCCGCCTACATTCTCCAGCTCGAGGGAGGACACCAGCCTACCAAGCGTCGAAGGATCACACATGTGAACACACAACTCTACAAGCTTGGACTAGAGTACATGACTTGTGAGAGAGACATGGCCAGCTACCTGTTCACCTGTGGATCCATGCTTTCATGTAAATGAACTGTGTATATAATCTGAGACTTAACAAATGATGCCATGTAAATAAATGATACTGCCAAATTTTCTTACTTTTTGTTATCTCAATAAGTAGTCTTATCAATGGTTAATCACTTGACACCTCTTAACAAGGTATTCACACCTGCTAATTAAGGCAATCAAACTTATGTGGGCCACTATGGTACAGCTTAAATGTCCGCGGCCCACTCTGGGACAGCTCGTTAAGAGGGTGTGAAAACACGCGGCCCACTCTCCACCAAAGAATAGCTTACCAAACTTTTCCAAAAATGAAATTTGGTTAATGTCGCTGTTTTTATGTTATTTAAGTTATGGTTCTTTGAAATCAGCTTTAAAACAAGGTTATTCGCAGTAAACATGAGTAAATATGATTTTCCCTTGAGGTGTATAGTGATTTAAAAAAATCCAAGCAATTGTTACTGTTAACATAGTTGCTAATGTTTCTGACATTAATACCCGCTAAGGAGCAGCCGTATGGTTAAGGCTGTAATCTACGTTTTGGGTTTCTTGTAAATATTAAAAATAGTAATGTCCTTAAAAATTATTTGTAAGATGTAAAAAGTTCTGAAGTTTGCTGACAAGTAAACAAAATCGCTCCACCGCAGCCATAATATTTTTTCGACTCGAAGAAAACCCGCTTTGTACTTTACGTTATGTAATTTAGGCTACGTTATGTTTGCATGCGTTATCTGTACACAATAACCAAATACGGGGAGTATTGCAGAGATCGAAACGTGTGTTGGACAAGAAATGTAAGAAAAAACATTACTATTGAAGTTTAAGTCACTTTCTTCTGAAAAAAATGTTTTATGAAATTCACGTGTGATTAAGGTTTTAATCTACACTTTAGGCCTTCAAAATATAGGCCTAGTTTTGTCCGAAAACTAGTAGTTAAACGACATAGGATAATATTCAAAGTTATGTCTGTTTCTCAAGTTTGATTGTAAATTTGTAAACAGACAAACACAAACTTGCGTGAACTTAATACCACCTAATTTGATTACGCGAAACGATCTTGTATTTGACGTTATGAGCCCGCGACGGTCGACCTCTTCGATATCGGGCCACACCAGTTCACCAAAGTCACTCAAAAATTCTAATTTATTGAACTAATATCATTAATATGTGTAAAGATATTGTTACACGTAATAATAAGAACCAAAAGGCTTATATCAGGCCTTATATAGCGGTTAAAGACATGTGTACTACGCCATTATTATTTCAGACTACCGGTAAAAAAACCTAGTGATATTCGTTTATAAATACTGTTAATCCAAAGTTAAAACAGTTGAATACTGAAATAATGTCTAGTTCATGCGAGAGAGGTTATCTATTTGTTTTGAAAGGATCATAAACTCTTCAGCTTGTAAAAGTGTAGATAGAAACTGAATTTACTTTTCAAAGTGACTTTGTATATTGGTAATGTAATTTACGTTATGGTCAGATATGACAATTGAGTATTACACATACATGTTGTTACTTTTTGGTCAATTTCGAGAATAAACTATTGATTTGTTTAACATAATATATATATCTTTGCTGTTGACACATTTTCGAGTTTTTTGTTTGTTTTTCACAGATTCCTTCATCAGAAAGGGCAGTAAATTGATAAATATATACATAGTCTATAATTTGAATTTGTCAAAATGTATTATAGCTTTAACACTAAGCTTCAACTTGCTAAATTGATAACTACAGTGTTACCTGTTAAAATCTTATGGAAATTGAACCGTTTGTTATTAGGAGGTTGATTGATGCTGTATCAGGGTCCGTTACAAATTGCTTTACAACGTTAAATTTTGAGACAATGACATGTCATGTTTGGACAGCGATAACAAAATGTCTGGATGGAATTATTTGGTGAAACTTCATAATCATATTCTATGATTACAAGACGTTCAAACAACATTGATCAATAAAAGAGTCTGATATTGACTTTGGATTTTTGCCAAAAACACATATTCAATTGTGCACTTTCATTGAGAATGAGTGAATAAGCGTTTGAAATCACGAAGTTTGTGTCAAGTTAGGTTCGAATTCGCTGACGTCATAAGCACGAGCAGATATGACGTCACAATGCGTCATACACACGGGGAGATGAGCGGGAAATCCTGTCATGGACATATCGACATTGATATGTGGACCCGTTTGGTGGAATTATTTTTTTATTGTCCGTACTTTTAAATAAAGTTCACATTAGAATGATTATAAACACCATCTCACTTGGGATCGACAATGACACCTAATAAATGGTCCTCTATAAGATACAAATATAGACTGTGGACTGTTAGATTATATAGCAGACTTTTGTTTGAACATTAGATGAAATATCACAATCAACATCTTAAGAAAATTCTGTTTTGTTGACAATGTTGTTGAGAAACATTTTCATGATTACAGGTGATAAACAAATCAATATTCTGGTCGGCGGCTTTCATATTTTAGATTTTGTAATTACTAGGTATAAACTGTCTTTGAAATTATGGAAATAGGGTCTTGTTTTTCATGTTATGTAATGATAAAAACATTGACAATAATTTAAAACAATATTTCAAAGTTGTTTCTTTGTCATAGGGCATTATTTTAGTTTGGGCCTTGCAAAGATTATGAATGTTCTATCAATAAGTTTAGCAAACACAACTTATTCTAAATACATTATTATTCAAATGAATATGGCAATTGACATGTTAAAATTCGTCACTGACAATATAATGGGTGTATTTATGACGTAATGTCCAAGTTTTGATTAAAATTTTACTTATTTTGAGTTTTTTTATATTATTTTAATATAAGTCTATTCATATCAAAAATATGACACGACTCAAACTGTGAAACAGTGTTTAAATGTATTCAAGTGTGGTCTAGTTTTTCATATTATATACAGATAAATACAATAATTACATTTAGAAGCAGATATTTGGTAAAAACTTAAAAAAGAGTTTGATTGTTACATGGCTGACAAGGAACCATCTACGTACGCTTCACTCAACACACTTTGGTAATGGAGAGTCATTCTTGGTGACTAGAATTGAGTTTTTATTGTTCTAAAGAGTTTCAAAAGTGTACAAATGTGTATTTATTTTTCATATTATGTCAAAACAAATACAATAAGAGTATTTTCAAACATATATCACTTACTTTTTCAAAAATTTGATAGTTCAATATTCTAGCCAACATTTTCCAACACTCACAAAGTGGTAAGTATAAAATCTAACTTAAACTTTTCTTATTTACAAATTCAGAAAATATCTAAACAACATCTAATAATTATTCAGACTATCTAACAAGTATAATTTGACTTTATTTAGTCAGACAAGGCTTGCTGAATGAGTTTTATTTTGCTATCAGTGACGGAGATCTTGCGCCCGCTGACCAGCCTCATTCTTGTAGCACACCCGTAGTTGAGTGGATTAACACAAAACATGGGGAAAACTTCCTGAGTGAAAACTTGATCTATTTTACACAAGAGTTTCCCCCTCTCCACGTCTACAATCCCCACCCTCCCCCTCCCCACATCCAGCACCAACCCGAAGGTGAAGGTGAGATCTTCACCAGATGTAGGGAGGGGGAGAGTGACACACTCACCAACCTGATGCCACCTCCCCTCCTGATCTCTCCTCCACACCTGGATACAGAGACGACCAGTGTGACGGGGACAGTTGTCCACCACGGACACGCAGACAGAGCCGGGGAGAAAAGAAACAAACAACCCCTCGTCTATATTCTCCCTCCCTTCCTTCACTCCCATCTCCAGCAGGGTCCCGATATGGTCTCTCTCCCTCCACCCCAGCTGACACTGAGTCTCCCAGTAGGAGGGAGACGAGATGGGGGAGGGGGAGGGAGGGAGGGGGAGCGGACTACTACACGTCCCCCAGAACCTCTTAAACTGATTTGGAGTTTTTCTGTCACCTCTCCCCGCCATGTTTTTCAGTTCCCGTCCTTCAACTTGTAGATCGTTGTGCACTCTCTCTGAGTTGAGAATCATCGCCCTGCCTGAAATACACAAGTTTATTCTTATCAAACATATACAAATGGCATCTTAAAATGTTTATTTTCATATTTTAAACACTTTAATGTTAAAATATTTGATTATTGCTTCAATTTTTTAAAACTTTGTTCAACCGCTCAAACCTACAAACCTACAAAACGACAGACATTCATAAGATCTCATTGTGTACTGAAATTATGAATGTTGGCATAAAAACCTATACAAATGGCATCTTAAAATGTTTATTTTTATATTTTGAACACTTTGATTTAAATTTAATTGATAATTGAGGTGATTTTTAAAAAAATTGTTTAACCGCTCAAACCAACAGAACGACTGACAGTTTTTAGAGCTATGAGTGCATATCTTTTATGTTTGTTGTCATGAAACCTATATGAATGGCATCTTAAAATGTTTATTTTCATATTTGAAAAACTTTGATAAAAGAATAATTGACATTTGCAGTGATTTTTTAATTTTTTGTTTAACCGCTCCAACCTACATAGTTACTAAATGACTGATAAATTACGGAGCTTAGCGTTTGCTTAATTTACACTTCTTGTCAACAAAACCTTTACAAGTTGCATCTTAAAATGTTTATTTTTCTATTTCAAACACATTGATAAAAGAATAATTGGTAATTGAAATGATTTTTTAAAACTTTGTTGTAATCGCTCAAACTAGCAAAATTGGTTATGTTAAGACCTGATTGTTCTCTAAATGAACAATTTAAGTTAGGCAAACATATACAAATGGCATCTTATTTTTTCTATCTTACTATTTTAAACAATTTGAAGTGAATAATTTCGATAATTTCATGAATTTTCTAAAACTGTGTTCTAACTGACAAAGTATTTTCAGAGCTCATTGTCCACTTTACAAAAAATATGATTTCAAAACATATATGAATGACATCTTTAAATTATTATTATGATATTGCAAAAAGATTGATGACAAAAAAATTAATAAATTCTTTAATTTTGTAAAATTTTATTTTCTCTCAAGCTAGCTAAATATATTTCAACTTAAGTCTTGATGTAAGCTGTATAAACTAACATTTTGTTACCAAACACTTACAAATGATATATTATTTTTATCTTAATCATTTTGATGACCCAATATTTTCACATTGTCACAAAATATATACAGTGAATTTTGTTGATAGTTTTATAAAAAGATCAGAAAAAAAGAAGATGTTTTAAGTAGTACTATTTCAAATCCTTTGATGATAAAAAGGACGATTACGATAAATCAACTTCATGTTAAAAAGAGCTCTGCCATTAAATTCTTATTCTTTCACTGTTCTACTCAATGATATCACTAGAATTCATTGTTATGCATGGATACCTAAAAGGGTAACGCGTTCGGCTTTGAATAATATCAACAGGTTTCCAATTAAAAACACATTTATCCCCCAAATCATTGCCATATCTTAACTGCTAAAATTAACTGAAATGCTGAGATAATCGTCTTGTTATCTAACTTTATTCATATCACATGTTTTAATGTTTGAGCATAAATAATTGGTACAATAATATCAACATTGTATTATAAGAGATAGATTTAGATAGTGAACAAATGTAACAGTGTTATATTTGGGATCACACTTTCTTCAATAGTACAGATCCTTGTACTTTCTACATGCGGGATTCGAACCCACACCCTGAGAGTCAGGCAACATCGTCAGCAATGACCATACCAACAACTAACCAACTCGCCCGTTTCGCCATCCACGGGTGTGGGTTCAATCCCGCATGGTTTTTAATAATCTTAATGAATTTTTTATAATCTGTTTAACACATGAAACGTTCGGTGTGAATGAACAGTTGTCTATTGACGACTTTGCAAGTAAAAAACGTAGATGACCATGACTTAGCTGCTTGGAATTGAAACTTAACAAAGTTTTAATGAACCCATTTACAGTATCGCAAATAATTCGATTTAGTGCATTCATAAATCAGTGCACGAGATAAGCAGCGTATCTGCGTTTTTACGCATCAGTATATGCGTATATGAACGAATTGATACAAAACTCTACATCAGTGTTGGGCATGTAAACCGATGCCTATATGTTGCTTAATTGGAATCTTTAGAGAAGTGTTTGTTGGTGATTTTAGCAGTTCCACTGTGGGAAACTCTTTACAGTCGATCACTGTATTCGTTGTGGGACTTTCGGGGGTTAGTTTTGCTTCAGAAACTTTGTTCCCTAGGCTAGACAGTGGCACTCACAGACTGTCGATGCATGCTTTCAAAACACCACTTCCACCTTGTGACCCTGATTTGTGACATGACCTCTTGCAATCTCATTGAAATCATATCATTAATTCGCTCTCTTGTTACATATCATGTTGTTGCTGGTCACTCATCTACGATCTGACAGAATCCCGTATATAGACCCGTGTCAACAGGAAATTAGATTTCAACTGGTCACTATTGGCTAGAAGTGACACTTGTGTGGTGAAAAAAACCCACATAAAACTTGAGTCAGCTTCGTGCGAAGTTGAACATGTAACTTATATAGGTGAAAAAGTGATAGCGCCACCTACGGTGAAACCCTGCCGAATTCAATTTTTTTGGACTGTCTAAAGAGTTAACTTGGCAGGAATTTAGCACAAGCATCTCGTCTATACAATGGGGTGCGATATAAGTGCATTTAGACAGTAAATTGGCTGTTTTCAGACAGTTTTTATATCGTTTATGACACAAAGAGCAAAACATCGTGTAGCTATGCGCGTGCGCGTGTTGCACGTGCCCGTGTGTGTACAGACAGGACTGAGACCGTTTATTTCTGTCTGTGTTGGTGTTGATAACCAGTGGTGACGTCGAATCAAACCCTGGCCCAAGGGGGAGAAAGACGACACTAGACAGCTCACAAGAAATGAGTAATGTTGAATGAATGAAAGAAATTAAAGCTATGCAAAAATAAATGAACGTAAACTTCCACGAACTTACTACAAAAATCTTCAAATTCTAACTGAAGAAAACTCGGAAATTAAATCACTGGCGTCTGATCTTCAACATCGGGTAGACCATCTCGAGGCACGCGAAAAACGCAACAACCTGATCTTCTCAGTCTAAGTAAACCTAGCCTCAATATTATCCGTTTCACTCCTATACTGAGTCTAAAAAGGTCCAGTAGATTGTCGCGTCAGCCCACGTATCGAATTGACCAATCAGAACTCAGCTTACCAAGCCACAATAGTCTGCTTTCGCACGTATAACGTTGGAGGGTCATAGGTCGCAGAATGGTTGGCTGACGCGACCCTTTGCTAGACCTTTTTAGACTCAGTATAGGAGTGAAACGGATAATATTAAGGCTAGGTTTACTTAGACTGCTGATCTTCTATAACTTGAAGAAAAACCTGGAGAAACCTGCGACGATTTTGAACACAACTGCTCAACTCACAGACTTAATCTCGACAAAGATGGACGTCCACGGCGCAGTGGGATTTAAAGGTATAATCTGGGCACATGTTTTCCCAGAAAATTGAAATTAAATTCCTCCTGATATAAACAATTTGACTATTGTTTAATATTTTTTTTATATGATATCAAGTTTACCAAAAATGAGAAAATTCTTTAAACTTTTATTTTTTGGGTAGACTTTATATCCATAACGGAGTTGAGCGAATACATTCAAAGGGAAGAGGTCCCCGCCCCGTACTTGTTTCTTTTGATCATTATAGATTGAAAGTTGGGGTGCTGAAGTCATCATCAATGAAATTGAAAGAGAGCAAAATATTTATTTCTCAAGATTTCACTTATAATGTTCGTGAAACTCGGCTTAAACTCAAGCCACATATGGATGAGGCCAGAGAAGGCCACAAATTCGCTATGCTACGATAAGATCCAAATTAACAAAAAAAATCTACAAACTTGACCCTAACACTAGTAAGCTGATTCCAACCCGTACACTAAATGAAAACACCACCCATCCCTAGGGGTGTGGCCAAAGCCCATGTGCTAAAGCCTTTTGTGTAAACATTAGTGTAAACCTTCGTATATCGTAATCTTATAGAAACATGGACAGACCACAGCGATAAATTTGATGTAAACAATTTCAATTTATGTCTCACAGACCAGAACAAAGAAGCCAGGAGCAAAATGATAACTCAGGTGGAATTGTTGTAATTATTTAACGATATTTATCATTGGCAGTGACAGTTTTGAAAAGTAGTTCAGTAAACGCCTTTTGGCTAAAACTCGATATACTATTAAAAACTTTCTTCAAACTTTATCAAAACATGAAAAATGGTCATTAAACGGCAAACCCATAGAAGTAGTTTCTCATTTCAAATACCTGGGGGTAGTCTTTTCTTGCAGAAATAACTTTTCAAATGCATGTAGCACTTTGGCAAAACAAGCAGATAAAGCTTTAGGGCCCGTTCGGAAATTGTTTAATCGATTCCATGATCTTTCATTTAGCACTTACTTTAAGATATTTGATTCCAAAATACAGCCTATCCTTCTATATGGGTCAGAATTATGGGGTGTTTTTGTAAATAAACAAATTGAGAGGGTTCATACAAAATTTTGTAAATATGCTTTGAGATTAGGTTATAGATCTTCCAATGCCGCAGTATTAGGTGAATGTGGGCGCACGCCTCTTCTTGTTAACATTTATTTTCGTGTAATAAAATTCTGGCTAAGAATTGTAAGAATGTAAGAAAATCGTTTAACAAAACATTGTTACTATATGCTTAAAACTTTTGATTGTCAAGGCTATTATAATCGGGCATGTTGTGTTAGATCCATATTATTCTCGTATGGCTTTGCATATGTTTGGCAAGCCCAGGACGTCGGCGATGTAAAACAATTTATTAGAATATTTAAATTAAGAACGAAAGATGTATGTATGCAAGATTGGTTTGCCCGTGTGAGTGAATCTTCCACTTTACAAGTTTATTGCATCTTTAAGACCATCCTTCGATACGAGCCATACTTAACGGAAATTAAATCAATTAAATTGCGTCGCACTCTTTCCAAATTTCGCTGCTCAGCTTCTGAACTAAAGATTGTATCTTATAGACGCTCCATTTCGACAACTATTACTGACGCATTGTGCCCGTGTTGTGGGGATGACCTTGAAGATGAATACCATACTCTATTAGTTATACATTACCATACGAAATAAATATATACCAATGTATTTTCACAAGAATCCATCAAACCAAAAGTTTATTCAATTGCTGTCCAGTCAAAATCCTACAATCATAAATAATTTAGCACTTTATATATCAAAAATGTTTAATATGCGATGTGAACATCCCGCGCTCTCGTAACAAACCAATGATCAATCTGTATTTATGCTAATGTACTATAGGCCTCACAGGCCATCATTTACGAAATAAAGAGTCTGAGTCTAAAAACTTTCTTCTCAAAATAACCCGTGTAGCTAATGACGGACAGAGTGTGATTGACTATGTCATCTGTACGGAAAACTCATCTGAAATCTTCAGTAATTAGTCAGTGTTACCAAGTTGAATCATCACCTTTTCCTGTTGCTTTCTCCCTAACTGTGAACCAGTTTGATTTTAAGTCAAATCGTCAACAAAACCTCACTCCTAGACACAGGTGTAGTCGAAATATTGAGAAACATTCCATATAGGCCTATAGGGAAGTGGGACTCAACAACAGAACAGAAAATAAATAACCTTAAAGAACTGATAAATAATGAGGACGTGAACGCTGCATTGATTCACTTTATTCAAGGTTATTAAACAGTGCTAGCGACTTCAAGCAAGTCAAACATACAATGCGAGGCGACCTGACTCGCCAAAGGGAGGTAACTGGTTTGACAGTGAGTGTAAAGCAGTCCAGCAGTTAGCCCGCAGTCGGCTCCGTGTGTACCACGTGACGGTCGCATACCTATTCGCGAATTTCTCGTTTTAGGATGGAAATATCCATTGGACGGATCGGAACTGTGATTTTAGTTGTTAATTGGCTTACAAAACGTTGGAACGTTCCAAAATAAGAGAAAATGGGTGTTTGGACTCCTTTACTTGAAGTTAGGATGATTCAACATATCATCTCCATTTCGATGTTCTATTTCTAAGTTAGAATCCAAAATGGAGAAAATTTAAGTCAATTTTACCAGAAGTGAAATCATACCATCAAGATGTCTACACATACAAAGTAGTAATAGATCTGAATGAACTAACTTTCAAGGACTTTATTGTTCCAAAACACAGCGAAAAGGAAAAGAATAATATCGAAGAGGAACTAGAATATGATGTAAAACGGAATAATATTCAAACGATTATTTTATAAAATTTTAGAGCCTTTGCTGATTCTTAACAAAAAAACGACTTTTATAGAATATGCCTGAATACCTACCTTTGTTAAAACATACTTATAATTAAAAAAAATCTTGAACTGTCAGATCTTCAAGATGCAATCCTGCCAAAGGTTGCAGACTCTTCTATGACGTCCTGAACACTAATAACGTTAAAGGGGCAGTAGCACATTTTGTGACAAATGTTTTTTTTAAAAATTTCACTGATAATTGTTAGTTAATGCCAAATGTATTATTTTGACAGTGTCATTAATCTCCGTACACAAACCAATCATCCATAGTCAGAGGACAAAGTATTAAGATCCACATAAAATCCATTGTCGGTCATTTTGTGTCAACACTTTAAAATCATTTTGGGTAAGAAAATGGAATCGAATGGCTAACTTTACGTTATATATTTGAATCATTAATGCTCAATTTACTTTAAATACATTGTCTTTCAATTAGAACCATCAATTTTCATTTTCCTGACATCACCTTATATACTCACTACAACGTGCTGCCCCTTTAACACACCAAAATATAGACAGAACGTGAATTTAATTCACTCAGTGAGCCGAAACGATTGGTAAGATGTAAACTTTATGAATTCTCATCTCATCTTGGTAAAAAACAAATTTGATCATTCGCAGAATTCTCCCATTGAACGATCTGCTTTACAAAACTTTATGCTAAATGTCTACAGAAACTATTTTACATCTAACTTTTATATGTTTGTCCAATAGTGGATATTATTTCGGATAGACTTAAAACAATGAGAGCAAAAACAGATTCACAATTAAACTTTTCAAAAAGCAATATTTGTCTCGGTTACCCTGAAGGACGATATATGGTTCTGAACCTTATAAGACCTTTTCATGTAAGCAATTTACTTCATTCAACCGATCTATCGTAAGTTTGAAACATCCCGGACATCCCTTCATTATTTGAGTTAGATTCTCTCATGGTTTCTTGCTCGCCAAGATTCGACTGATCGTTATTCCACGGATAGGTACAATTAGGCTGTCACGTGACTAACAGTGCCGTAGACCGGGTGCGCTACACGGCTGTAGGAAAACTCGTACCCACAAAAATCGGAAAACTCGTACCCAAATCTGCAGGAGAAGTCGTACAGACTTTTTTATTTTTGGTTTAAGATGTATATATATCATAAATATATTATTATTTTACGTTATTACCAAACAATAAATAAAATACAAAAAATGTCAAATAATTTGTTATTAACACATTTGCAGTAATTATATTATTACAATTTGTTGAGAGTAGTTGTACTTCCAATATTTAAGAATACAGGTAGATTTGATGGTCTCCCAAGAAATCAAAGACTTAATTTGTTCTATTTGTAATATAAAAAAAAAATGAACTTCATTTTTTTTATCTTAATGTAAAATGTATCATGATTTGCGTTGTAAGTGTTTCGAATGACCAAATATAGTAAATATTTAACACTTAAAGGGGCAGTAGCACGTTTTTTCATAATTTTATATTCTAAATTTTTCACTGATAATTGTAAGTTGATGCTTAATGTATTATTTTGACAGTGTCAAAAATCTTATTACACAAGCCAATCATCCAGAGTCAGAGGACAAAGTATGAAGATTCACATTAAACCCATTTGCGGCCATTTTGTGTGAACACCTTTCTAATTCATTTTCTGTAAGAAAAAGGAATCGCATGGCTAAACTTTACATTATATATTTGAATTATTACTGCTCCATTTAGTTTAAATACATTGTCTTTCAATTGGAACCTCTAATATTCATTTTCCTGACATCACCCTATATACCCCCTAAAAACGTGCTACTGCCCCTTTAATCCATGTAACCCAAAGCTTGTCATTGAAATGACACTAAACACTCAAACAACACAATTAATTAATAACTAATTATCTATTTATCTAAAAAAAATATGGGTACGAGTTCTCCGATATTTTTGGGTACGAATCTTCCGTGGGTACGAATTTCCGGTGGGGACGAGTTCGTTTTGGGTACGGGTTTTCCGCATCCCCCACTACACAGAGGCCTGGAGACGTTCAGCGGTGTTCGAGACTCTAACACAATCACTCCTGAACTCTCTTACTATAAATGACAGTAAACGTTTCTGGATTATTGTGAGGAGACGACCTGCCTCTATTTCCGAAAACATAAGCACAAATAATTGGACTGAATACTTTAAAAATCAATTCAATGGACTTTAACAGACAATGTTCAGTCTATTGATGACTGTTTCGTAGATACTACAACAGACAGATTGATCGTAATATCCCTTGTGAAGAGATCAGTTCTGTAATTGCTAACATGACTAGCGGTAAGGCACCGGGATATAGAGGTCTGTCAATTGAATTATTTTTTAGAATGCTCCTTAACTTTGTATTTAATTGTTACAGTTACTTTTTAATTCAATTCTAGTATTTATCCCGACAAGTAGTCTAAAGGTGTTATTATACCAATTCACAAGTAAGGTGATGAACATCTTCAATGCAACTATAGGCCTATTACTCTGTTAGAGGTATCTGGTAAGATGTTTTCTAAGGTCATTTGCAACAGGTAAGTGGCTTGGGCTGATCATGAAAAGTTATTTATTTCAGAACATTCAGGTTTTAGACAAGGCTTACAAACTACTGATAATATTTTTGCATTAGACACTATAATTTCGAAATATCTTAATCTTCACAAGGCTAGAGTTTACTGTGCTATTACAGATCTAAAGTCAGCTTTTGATTCAGTCTTTAGAAATGGGTTGATGTTTAACGTGTGGCAGTCCAAGGTAGGGTATTTAGATTGATAAAAGATATGCATTTAAATGTTAAATCATACGGCAGCCCTCATGCTAGACTTTGTGGCCTAGAAACCAAGTGGCTCCTACTTAGAAATAAGTGGTAGTCAAATTTGGAATTTTTGGAGCCAAAAATGTAACCCAAGAATTCAGTATCTAGCTGGTGACTTTGAAGCTTATCAATTTTAATACTATGTTTTGAGTAGCTGTATTAGTAATCAGGGATAAATTTACCTGCGAGTTCTGCTTCAAATACTCATAAAATTTAGAAAGGATTCATAGAAATTTAAGCTGTGAGTTCTGGGATGCATAGTTTTCTTTTGTGATACTATGTGCTTACTTATTAAAGGACTCATTTAAATCAGCTTTGACTCACAAGATATTTTGGTAGCGAGTCCCTTGACTCTAAGGGTCATATCTGTAAATTGATCACTGGTAATACATGTTTTGATAATATAATTTTTGAAATAGAAAGCAACTTCCATAAACAAATAACTCATTTTCAGATAAATGAACACCAATCTCTCCCTGCTAATAAATAGATCAAGAATATATTAATTGATATGAATTAGTAAGAGATATACCCATACTTCCCAAAGTGTATCGCTCAATAACCTCCTGTTTGAATCGTGGGTCTCTGAGGCGTAGCGTAGCGTATTTGACAAAAAAAGAGCTTTCTATCATTCTTTAAGTATACGGCTCTTGACTTAACTAGATCAATAGAATATTAATAATACTCTTCTAATTGCGGTTTAAAACCATAAACTAACTTCATTTCATTAAAATTGGTACATACTAGTAATTATATACATAGTTTAATATATATAGAATATATATATACATACAACAACAAACAAGATGTGTTTGTGAAACACGAATGCCCCCGGATGCATCCTGCTCGCTGTGTCAAGGTCACAAGGTCAAATGTCATGGTGTCATCTGAAAGGTCTCATCACAAGGGATCCATATGTCAATTATCAAAGAGCTAGCTCTGACCAATCAAAAGTTATGACCAAGGTTAAAGTTTTTGTGGACAAACGGACAGACGGACGGACGGACGGAAAAGGTCAAATATCATGGTGTCATCTGAAAGGTCTCATCACAAGGGATACACATGTCAAGTATCAAAGACCTAGCACTGACAGTATAGAAACTATAGCCAAGGTTAAAGTTTTCGGAAAAGGCTCGCTGTGTCAAGGTCAAGGTCACAAGGTCAAATGTCATGGTGTCATCTGAAAGGTCTCATCACAAGGGATCCATATGTCAAGTATCAAAGACCTAGCTCTGACCAATCAAAAGTTATGACCAAGGTTAAAGTTTTTGTGGACAAACGGACAGACAGACAGACGGACGGACAGACGGACAGGTGAAAAACAATATACCCCCGGAATCTCCGATTCGGGGGCATAAAAATACCTCTGCTTGTATCAACCCGCATTAGCGCAGTCGATAGAGTCGCTGCTCAACAACATAAAGGTCCCTGGTTCGATTCCCATCATCTTTGATTATAATTCTCAAAAATTTAAAAATCTAAATTTTACAAGTCCGTTTATTTGCCAACGTTGAAGATCTCTTCTCCTGACTAAGTGTAGATTAACAATAAGTGTTGGTGTATCAGAAAAGTAGAGGTGTATCAGTGGATAACCTACAGTTGCAACATAGAAAGGAGAGGTGTATCCGTCAATACACCTACAGTTAAACCAAAAAAGGAACCATATCAACGAGACCTGAAGTGGGGTATAAATTACATTGTCCTGTCAATTTTTATGTTAAACAGCATGTAGTTTATTGAATTTTCACTTGGGATATTTACAAAACATTCTAATCATATTTATTAACCACATTAGATTAACTATTGTATTTGTTAATGTCAATTCGAATTCTTTCAAATTCCAGTTTCATTTAGAAATATAAATAATGCATATTTTAAGTTATAAACTGAAACTAACAAGAATCAGGTCAGAAGTCATGGCCATGTGAGTTACAACACAATTGTTTTATAAACTAATAATAAAGCCATGAAATAGCAAGTAATCATATTATAATCGGTTATCAACAAATAATTTGACCCTTCACCCTTGGAAATCATCGCTGTCATTTCAGCCCTTGACCTTTGTTGTCGCTAAGCGAAACAGAAGGATTTATGTGCTCTAGACACTTTCACGACAGATTTGATGAATTATATTCATATATATTCGCCCCTATGCAGTTAATGTTTTATCAAGTTTGACATGCTTTTGATGTATTATGAACAATTGTTTTGAAAGAGACGAGAATCTAAAATTTCTGTGACCTTTTTCGAGTCGTATCGTATCTCACAGCTTCACCACTGATTTTGGCAACACGACATTGATGATGGCTTTGGTTTATTTAGGAGATAAACCTACTGTGTTTTTTTATTTTCGTGGTCTAACGTAGATTCGATACCTGTTGATGTCATTCGGAGCCGAACGCGTTAGCATGTACCGTATTTCCTCTAATAAGCGCCGGGTCTCCAATAAGGGCCGGGCCTCTAATAAGCGCCGGGGGGTCATAGGTAGTTAAGAAAATAAGCGCTGGGCCTCTAATAACCGCCGGGTCCTAATCATTAGATAAATGCTCCCTCAGTAAACATTTTACAGGTATTCATGGTAACAGACGACTTAAAACAAAGTTCAGTTCTCTTTTAAAGAAATAAGCGCCGGGTCTCCAATAAGCGCCGGGTCTCCAATAAGCGCCGGGTCTCCAATAAGCGCCAGGTAAAGGGGTGCAGAAAAAATAAGCGCCCGGGCGCTTATTAGAGGAAATACGGTATGCATGTCGACTCGTTCGTTTCTATGGCAGTGTGTATCCAACCACGGTGAATCACCCGTCATAAAAATCGTGTTCGAACGTAGGTTCGACCATAGAAATAAACCAATGAAATTCGAGGATTTTGAAATGTCATGGTAGAATGAAAAATTACTTTCAAAGCATCAGTGATGCAAAGTATCTTCAAATTCAACTGTTGTTTTAGGGCAACAGAGGCTTTTGTATTGATATGATAAACAATCAGCAATGCAATGCATGGGAATCCCTGACAAAGCAAGCTTTATTCTGATTAGTCAACCACTGAACAGAGGGCCAATCATAACATGACATCAAGGTAGGGAAATCCCAAACAATATAAGCTTTATTTTGGTTGGCCAATCTATTTATAGCAGCCTATCACAACAATTAAATTACGACAACACTTTACTTTTGATAAATTGGTACATAAATACCTGGAACAGGCTAAAACGTCTATGAACCAAAACGTCGAAAGGCGAAAACAGCGAAAATGTGGCGGAAACGTCTATGAACGTCTAGGAGCCAACAATGCGACCAAATATAAAAAATGATCGCCATCAAGATAAAACAGTCGCATATGCGACCAATTTAGTCGCAAACACGTATCATTAATTTAATCATTCACATTGATCTAGGAAATAACAACAACACTGCATGGATACTAACCCATTTACATGACTTAGTAGTTCCAAAACACAGTCCTCACAAGTTGAATGGTGTTCTTTGCTTTAATATTGTTTAGTTTGAATTGGAAATTCATAGACTTTCATCTAGTTTAGATCTCCGGCCATCAATGTTCTTCAATGGTTGTATCAATGCAAGCTGCCATTGTCAAGTAGCCGAAGGGAAACAACTCTTTCCCCTCGGTGAGATTGACTTGTCCTCTCGATGACGTCAGATTAAAGAACGTCAGTTCGATCAACCCAAAGACCATTTAAAATGTTTTTAGTTTTTAAAATCATCGTATTTTATAGATTTTGAAATTGCAAAACTTGTCGTGACAAAATAGCTCAAACGGCAATAAAAGGCATTTATAAGGAGGAATTATATTTTGTCAATTCACCGTCAGAGTTGCTCTGTTCATTTGCATATATCAATGCGCTAATCTTAAAACAACGTCAACCAAAAAAAATAGAGCCATATTGGCTCTGTAGCTCATCAGGCATCATATCAAGTTTGCTTTATACAGGCCAGATGAGCTAAAAATGAAACTGATGTTACTTATTGCAAGAAAACCTATAAAAAAATTACAAAACAAATGTAACGATTTCGGAATAAATTTCCTTACCCAAATGATTTATTATTATTCAACACTTTCTAGATTGGCAATATCAGACAGTGAAAGAAGTCCACACTAAAATATCCAAGGAGAAATAAAGAATGTCATATAGGTTTTTAAGATTGTGACCCCTGTGACCCTATTTGGGGTCATGGGGTCACGAAACCTACAGTTTAAAATCCCAATTGGCCAAGGAGTCTACATGCAGTCTTTCAGCTCAATAGACCTTTAGGAGCTAAAGATGATAATGAAAATAAGTTTCTAAGGTTGTGACCCCTGTGACCCTATTTTGGGTCATGGGGTCACGAAATCTACAATTTAGAATCCCCATTGGCCAAGGAGTCTGCACATATAATTTCAGCTCTCTAGACCTTTTGGAACTTGAGAAGAAGATGAAAATAGTTTTTTAAGGTTGTGACCCCTGTGACCCTATTTGGGGTCACAGGGTCAACAAAGTTACAAATTAGAATCCCCATTGTCCAAGGAGTCTGCACATATCATTTTTAACTATCTACTCCTTTTGGAACTGGAGAAGAAGATGAGAATCAGTTTTTAAGGTTGTGACCCCTGTGACCCTATTTGGGGTCATGGGGTCACGAAATCTACAATTAAGAATCCCCACTGGCCAAGGAGTCTGCACATATCACTTTCAACTCTCTTGTCCTTTTAGAACTGGAGAAGAAGATGAAAATAGGTTTTTAAAGTTGTGACCCCTGTGACCCTATTTGGTTACAAATTAGAATCTCCATATGCTAAGGTACCTGTACACAAAATAAAACAACGAGATTAGTTTGTTCGATTGCATCCTGGTTGGTTTTCACCTTCTCTCAGTGAATTATGATGATTGACATACAAATATGTGTTTAAAAAAGGACTACTAGATTCAATTATTTGTTGATCTATTCTGATTTACAGTTCATTCTGATTTCGATTTATAATAACAAAATATAGTGTAAATTGTAAAAGAGAATTTCGTTTAGTTGTCTGATCAAAAATTTGTAGTTAACCACAAGCGGGGCCTTTGATCTTAACGGATACAATACTGGAAATGATGAATGTTAAAATATTGGAAGATGGTATAGCAAAAATCTAAAGAGAACATTTTCCCCAGATTGTTGGTAGAGAGACAATAACTTGGTGTTTTTGTAACAGTACTAAATTGCTAGAGAAGACACAGGGGTGTTTCAGGAGCTGTAAAAAATCACCTATGATCGATATGTAAAACATATGTCTTTAAAGTTGCTGTTTCATACTTGCATGCGGTTCGGGACGAAATTTAGCTATTGAGAATATGAATATATTACTCTGTAGAAAAATCTTTTGTCGAAATTTTGATATCACATTTACATGTTTTAATCAACAATAACATACTTTTTGACGCCAAGAGCACAGTGCCCCTGTAAAAGGGCATAGCATTTAACAAACCGCTTTCGGTTGTACGCTTGTAGGGTTTACACCGTGTCTCAAGTACCGTACTTGCATTCGATGGGATGGGGGTATCAACTTTGACAGCAACGAATACTTAATTTGGAGAGAAATAAAATAAAATCTAGTTGAGAGCGACAAAGACGGTTTTCAAGCGTATATTTAGAAACCGGAAGTTGTGAAATGGCCACACTTGATTCGCCCTTATGTTGACTGCCGTTGCGATATTGTTTGGTAAATTATCTCCTTTTTAATGAATTTTGGTCCGGTTTTCCCAAGGTTGGTCGCTAATTTTGGCAAAAAATACAGTCAAATTACTTTAAAAATTATTGAACTCTGATAGTGGATCTTTAACATATCTTGAGATGGCCTAGTTTTATATGAAACATTTCAAATTTTAGCCGGGTAGACTAGGCGTAACAGGTGTAATTAAATAAATCCTGTAGAATTTCTTGAAATTCGAAAAAGATATTCACGAACGACCTTTTACATAATCACAATGTGTTAAGGCAAAAAAAACACCCCAAATATGATCTATATATTTACATGAACAAATTGGCCAACAAGATTTGAACATGTCCGATTCAAAACTTAGCTTCAATGATAAGTTTGTGACCAGCATACTTATCTAACACAGAGATCAATGATAAGTTTGTGACTAGCATACTTACCTAACATAGAGATCAATGATAAGTTTGTGACCAGCATACTTACCTAACAGAGACATCAATGATAAGTTTTTGACCAGCATACTTACCTAACATAGAAGATCAATGATAAGTTTGTGACCAGCATACTTACCTAACACAGAGTTCAATGAGAAGTTTGTGACTAGCATACTTACATAACACAGAGATCAATGACCGTGTCACTCCGCCAGCTTCTGCAACATAAGCAAAATTAACAATAGAGGATAAATTCAAGCAAATGCACAGAGTTCTCTATTGTGTTTGATCCATGTATCTTGAAAGGCTAAGAGGACTCTGGAATTTATAAGTAGGATTCATTGAGATATTTTATGAACGCTTCAAGAGTCAGTGAGTCCGTGTATCAACAGACACAATATAACCGTACATAGAAGATCGATAGTGGATAGTTTGGTATAAGATTGTACTCTTATATCCAATGAGAATATTCGCTAGTAGGGTCCAAACTGCAGCTCAACCGATTTACAGACTGTACTCGTTGTTATAGCTAAAATTGGAAGAATAATCAAGAAAACCACCTCTTGCTAAAAGTACCCGGGATGCTGCAAATAATGCTGATAATGGTCTGCTCAACCCTGACGACCCTGATATCACTTCGTAGACAAATGACGTCAGCCATTAAGAGACTATTTAACACTTGACATGATATTCATTCAAATGAAGCCATCCAATAAATTGTTATTGTTTCAATAATGTTATCAATAAAGTTTTGTTCTCATAAAAGTGTAAAGATAGAGTTAATTCCCCTTGCACTTGAAATATCATGTTGAATGAAATTCTCAGAATATGATAAACTAGTCTATATATGAACTTTTCTTGGCATCAGTATTACCTTGCACAGGAATCGACTCCGTATCTCCACCATTGAGTTTGATCACTAGATCTTCAGATGTTTGGGTCAACGGTGTTGTTACATACAGGTGGGATGGTTTTGCTGAAAAGTAATAAATAATACACAATTAGAATTTAACTTTTACTTTTGTTGTTGCATTCTTCGTGTTAAGTTTTTTTAAATTGTATAAACATACTGCAAATATAATCTTCTATTATAAATACATTGCTAGGATACATTGTCAAAACGATATATTCTTTCTTTAAATAATATTAACTGATAACAAACATGAATTCAAAGACTACACAAGAAGGCATGGGTCCCAGGGTCACAAAATCTTAACCTTATCAGTCAAGGCTGTGTACACAAGATTTCAGTTTTCGTTAGTCAATGGTTAGTCTGGAGAAAAGGAAGTCAGAGTAGTGAAATTCTGTTTGAATGCCGCCGTCCGACTTGCCATACCCTAAGCTATTCAGGTGATTTTATTAGATTTAAAGGATAATTAAAACTATCAAAGATTAAAGTAAAAGTTTACCATTTCCCCGCAAGTAATCTATTGCCGAAATTCCGACGACATTTGCTGCGTGGCCATCTGCTCCAGGGATGTTCTTCAGCAGGTAGTCAGCGCTCTGTGTGTTTGTCACACTGAGGTAGTGGAGAGAGGTGTTGCCAGTCTTGTCAGCTTGGTTAACTTTACCTCCAGTTGCCTGTATCAGGGACACGAGAGATTTGATGTCCAGATTCCTCGTGCATAGATAGTGAAGAGGTGTGTAGCCGAAATCATCCGGCCTGTTGATGTCCCCGCGGCCCTTTACAATCAGCTGTTTGATGTCATCAACTGACACACTGCTGTTTCTACTCAACCAGTGAAGTGGGGTCACTCCTATTTCATCTGGTTGGTTGATGTCAGCTGATCCTGTAGTGATCATGTACATCATGGATTCAATATCAACCTTATCCTGTTTATAAAGATGCATGAGTGGAGTGACTCCCATCCCTTCATCTATATTAACATTAGCGCCGTGCTTAACTAGAGCAAGGACAGCGGGCGTCTTCTTCCCTAGAACAGCTGTTGACAGCATCGTCCTGTTGTCATCGCTCAATGCATCAACATGTCGTCTCTCTTGTGTCTGCAAAACAAGGCATTTGTTATAACTAATTGTATATTAACAAGAAAATAGAGACTTAACAAAAGTATTACCATAACAGTTATGATATCAGTATTTATTTCATATCAGGAGAACCAGTGTGAGTTTCAATTTATCATCCAGAATCATCCGTCTTGCTTTCTTACCTCGAACATAACATTGGCACTTGACGTCAAGTGATGTGATTTTGAAGATTTATAAGAATCTGTACTATTCAAGATAGTGTGATCATTGTTACATTTGTTCATTATCTAAATGGCATTTATCTCCAATACATTCAGCTTTGGAAGCTGTGCCAATTAACATATATCAGAGGGGTAATAAACGTAACTGCCGCTTGTTTGACCTCCATTTGTGTGGATGGCGAAATGGGAAAGTTGGTTAGCTGTTAGCTGAGTCTGAGGGTGTGGGTTCGAATCCTGCATGGGACTCGACCCGAAAAGTACAAGAATCTGTACTATTCAAGATAGTGTGATCCCAAAAATAACATTATTACATTTGTTCACTATCTAAATTGTATTTATTTCTAAGATTTATAATAAATGATATCTATGACATCATTGATTACTTGATTATGAAAAAGGATTGTGTTTTCATGTAGTTGACCAATGTGGATTTTTTTCTAAAATATACTTTCAAAATAAAATTTCCAAGGCGCCCACGTATTTTCAAAGGCTGAACAAGGTGTTAAATGATAAAAAGTGTCAATTAAGGGTATAGTCTAGGCACAAGTCCTCACGTCTGCGCATGTCTAAACTGACGTCATAAGAAATGACGAAAAAGTAACGTCATCTTCAATTGCCAACTACAAATTAGCAAAGTGTTACACGTTTACCTTTTAATATGATGACATGCCTTTTCTGTGTGGATATGGTCGCAAAAATATAATGAAATCCTTAAAGCATCGATATTCTGCTACGCAAATTTTATTTACGACAACAGAACGACATACGGCATTGTTTTGTAAACATCGATCACTGCAAAGTTGATGCGACACAAATCGCTAGAACCGGGTCTCAACAGGTGTCCTTTGAAGGCATCTTGTCAATTAAGACAAATATAAGTTCTCAGAGAAAACAACAAGATCACGAAACGCATTTGAAAACTTGCCACCAAACCTAAACCTTGGACAATATTTTGGCGCAACACTGAAAGTGAAATGTCTTCCTTGCTGTCCGAGATGAGAAGGGAGAGCGGTTGAGATCTGCGACTTGATAGTCAGCAGCCAAAAGTCTTATCACACGGCCCGCAGTTTTACGGTAACAAATTAATAAGGTGAGATGAATCTTTTCAAATTATGATTAATGATAATCATTTTATTTAGCCACTCCAATATAGACCTACATATTTTAATGAGTCACAAAATTAGTACTGTAAGTTAAGTTTGATAAATAATTGGAATAATTATATGTTTGATAAGATTTTTCAGTTATATATAATGTAAGATAAAAAGAATATGTCAATATATTTACTGAATATTCTTGATTATCAGACTAGACATGATACAAAATGATGACATAAGCGAGACAGTAATTACCCAAATATGATTGATCAGTTATGGATGACAGTCTTGATAGAATCAAACTCAGGATATTGCCTAGACTAAAACCAAAATAAACTGATATGTGACTCTGTGGCATGTTCATGAATTAATAAAAAAAATGTGAGCCTTATTCTAAAAAATAAAGTTTATGAAATAATTTTACTGTAACTGTAAGTGTTTTAATGACCATATGACATATGTTAAGCTTAATATATTATTAATATTGGTATTTTAACTGCAAAATGATTCTTCATCATGTTATGTAATTAGCCTAAAAAAACAGTAGTCCTGATTGTGTAGATTTGTTATCATTGGCAAAATGTTGTTTTGAGGTTTACCTCTGCTCAAATATGTAAAAATGCAGAAAATCAAGATATGAGTACAAGGTTTTTTATAAAGAAATATTCACTTATAAATAACACTTAGGGCCATTGTATGAAATAAAGGCAGCCCGAAAGCATGTTTTGTAAGAAATTAATGTGATTTTAATTCAGGTTTGCTATTCAAATCAATTAACAACACCTTATGACTTGCTACTTTTCTTGTTATTTACAAACAGTGTAAAAATTATCATTCTTGCGGGGAAATAATTTACTTAATATTGTTTTTTTACATTTCAGACTTCAGGGAAGAGTAAAAATAGAATCCAGTTTCCCAATGTAATCCCTGGACAGGAATGAATTAACAACATGAAATGGATATTCTGTCACCAGAAGGAATGGTCAGTCTGGCCCACTCACATTTATGATCAAACAATTACTTGTCATGGCATTAATATTTGGTTTCCTGAAAATAAATCTTTTTAATTTTTCAAATAAATTTTTTAGATGAACTTGATTGTTAAATACTTTAGGCAGCTTCACTCAGATAGACTTTTGCAATAAGTAAGTTCACCTATTTTTATTTATTTTTCATAAATGAAATGCATCAAATTAAACTTGACAATCATCTTAGGGAAATTTACTTTAATATTTGTTAAGCCTTCAAAGACATGATATGAATATTGATTATTTTCTATTTATTGTTTTGTTGAGATAATAAACAAATATAAATTATGCAATTGTTTGTCTTAAATTATCCATGAATTTTATCAACATTTTAATATGCTAATACCTGCATTTGTTTTGTATACGTGTTATCACTGAGGCAGAACATGTTTTCTTTAATGCTCATGACTTCAGTTGAATTGATTGGGTACAAGATAGAAAGCTGCAAATAATATTTTCAAATAAGGTCAATATTGTCTATGCACACACAATTTCAAGAATTAGGTGTATTAATGTAACTAAAAACAACATATCTAAAGGGAGTGTCTTACCGGGTTATTTTAAATACTAAATTCAAGAGTACTTCCCTGTTTATACTTAGCTATGATTATTACATGATTATTTTACACTTATTTCAAATATTTTAGTGAGGGTTATATTTTAGTTGTTCTAAATTTAATATATTGACAAAGAATGGAATGCATCACTGCATCACCATGGATTTTGTTTTAAAAAAAGTACCTCTAAAGGACTGTCCCTTTAAATCATAATTACCGTACATTAACAGATTATGAGTGATATGGTGATTAATCTATAATCAGCTTAATGTCTTTGTGCTTGGAGATAATTAATTTTGTTGAAGACTCAATTTCATTATTTGAGCAATCATTTCTGTCTGCATTGAGATATTGTATTGACACAATTTTACAAATTTCTCAAGACTTTTGGTTGGTATTTCTCTATTGCATGATTGCTAGATATTATTGCATTGAGTCCTGAAGTTACATGAAAGTTTTTTCATCACCCATTGCTGTTTCCATAAGCAATCCTTTGTCTCATAAAAGTCAAATATTCCCACTACTGTAAAACAAACGTTCACTGTCACTATAGAAATCAGCTTGATTCTCTTAAAAAAAACAAATCTAAATCAATCTTTATCTTTATAAATCACAATTAGCAGATTTTGTTTGGAAAAAAATTATTGGGGATTTTACTCCACTTCAATTGGTCACCAATGAAGCGACTCACTCGACAGCAACCGGAAGCGATCGCATCAAGTTATCTGAAGGCAGTTTATTCAGTCAAACTTTCTAACTACATCATGTTCTATATATCCTGAAATCTGAAATCATTTCTTTCCAATAAGTAGGTTTTGGTTTATTATTCTCTTCTTCCCAAATTATTCGGCCTGATAAAATGGCGATGTAGCCTAGAGCGCCGTGACCCGTAATGTGATCGAATATCCGCTGCTGGCACTAGTGCTGGAGGGTGCGGGTCGGCAGAAATGGCAAACACATTGAACCTGTTGTTTTAGCATGTCGGTCAGTCTTAGAATTTTAGCATTGATTACCCTGTTTTAGTTATTTTTATGTACTATAGATTAAGACGTTGAACACATGATCATGGTGCAAATTAATAGATCTGAAAATCCAAGCTGGGATTTCCCCGAACCGTGATGCACGCACAGTCTTGCCAAAGGCCAAAATTCGGAGATCCCAGAGGTCTTCAAGGAGCAAGCCGCTGTGGCGCAGTCCGAAGTCGCCTTCAAGACCTTGATGTTTGTTAACAACCAGGTGTCTTTTCGTCGCCAGACCTCCTCCACGCAACCTAAGCTCTACAAGCGCCAACGCTCGCGGCAACAGCTCTCCCGTTCCGGCCCCTGAGCCAGTACCAGCGGCAGGGCTCCAACGCCTCTAGAGGGAAGGACAACTCCAGAGGCCGTGGAGGTAGAGGCAACAAGCGCCCCTACTCCAGACGTTGATACCGACGCCTTACGCGACTGGGCCCTCCCGCCCCCAGTCGTGCCGGTGAACAGCACTCCGGTAGGCGGGAGACTGGGGACCTTCTGGCCCAACTGGCAAGTCCTAGAAGATCCCTACGTGACCAACATCCTGAGGACAGGCTACAAGCTACCACTGTCCTGTCCTCCTCCCGTGACCTCTACTCCCCTGGCACGAGAGTATACCGAAGCCCAGAGTGTTCTTCTAGCCGACAACATCAAGACGCTTCTCGACAAGAACGCTCTGGAGTTGGTGCAGCGACCCGAACACGCCCCAGGGTTCTACTCGCCAATCTTCCTGGTACCGAAGAAGAATTCCACCAAGCTCCGTATGATCCACAACATGGCGGCATTCAACGAGATGTTCATGGAGCCCCCGTCTCACTTCCGCATGGTCTCCATCGACACCCTTCGTTCCAAGCTGTCGCCCGGGGATTGGATGATCAGCCTCGATCTGCAGGACGCATACCTCCACGTCCCGATCTATCCACCTCACAGGAAGTTCCTCCGGTTCATCTTCCAGGGCCAGCACTATCAGTGGAGCGTCCTCCCGTTTGGAATTTCCTCGGCCCCGTGGTTATTCACACGGATCACCACTCCCATCTGCCGATATCTCCATCTCAGAGGGATCCATTTCGACCCGTACATCGACGATTGCCTCATGTCCAACCCGTTGTCACACGTGCTACACAGACAGTCAGCGTTTGCACTCCGCCTGCTTCACCAGCTGGGTTGGCTCCTCAACAAGGAGAAGTCCCACCTCACGCCTTTGCAGGACCTCACCTTCATCGGGGGACGCTTCAGGACAGACCTAGGCCTCTTGTTTGTCCCTCCAGACCGGTGGATCAAGATCCAGTCCTTTGTCCACCGAGCCCTGGTGTCTCCTCTACGGCTCAGAGAGTGGCAGGCGCTGCTAGGCCTCCTCACCTCTGCCCAGGCCCTCACGCTTCGAGGTCGGCTGATGATCCGCCCGCTCCAGGTGTTCCTCAAGCCGTTCATCCAGTCGGACGACACGTCCTCCAGGATTCCCTTACCAACGCACCTCAGCCAGTATCTTCGATGGTGGACACTGCGATCGAACGTCTGCGAAGGCGTCTCTTTGCGCGAGCTTCAACACGACCAGGAGCTTTTTGTGGACGCCTCCCTCCAAGGCTGGGGAGTCCACCTCGGGGAGCAGACCACCGCAGGCATTTGGACGCATTCTCAGACGTCCTGGCACTCCAACAGCCTAGAGATGCAGGCAGTCATCCTAGCCGTGTCCCACTGGCTTCCGGTTCTCCGAGGCTCCCGCCTTCTCCTGGCCTCGGACAACTCCACAGTCGTTTGGACCATAAAGAACCAGGGAACGACGGGCTCTCCCCTGCTCCTAGATCAAGCCCTCCAGCTCTTCCAGTTGCTGGACGACAATCAGATCCTCATCCGGGCTCGTCATATTCCAGGCTGCAGGAACGTCCTCGCGGACGCCCTCTCAAGACCAGACAAGCCGTCGCCCACGGAGTGGATGCTCAACCCGGAGGCCTTCGCTCTTATCGGCGCTCAGATCCACCGCCCTCTCATAGACCTGTTCGCAACGAAGCAGAACCACCAGCTTCCTGTGTACGTGTCCCCTCTCCCGGACCCAGCAGCGTGGGCCGTCGACGCAATGTCCTTGTCGTGGGAGAGTCTGGACGCGTACGCTTTTCCACCTCCGATTCTCCTGTCCAAAGTCATCGCAAAGATCAAGAACACTCGTCGCCTTCGACTGACTTTGGTCGCGTCCTACTGGCCAGCGAGAGGGTGGTTCCCCGATCTTCTTCAACTCGCCGAAGGAAGTCCTCTTCAGCTCCCTCAGTGGCGAAACCTACTCCTACATCCGCACAGTCACCTGTTCCATCCGGATCCAGAGAGGTACGATCTACACGTCTGGACCATCTTCAGAGATCACTCCGCCCCAAGGGATACTCCAGACGTGTAGCATACGCCATTTCCAAGGCCCACAGAGTATCCACGAGGTCGCTCTACGACGACAAGTGGACGTCCTTTGAGACTTACTGCAGGGACGTCGGTCGGGACCCTATGTCTGTGGATCCTCAGTTTGTTGCGAACTTCCTTCTTCATCTGCGTCAGAAGCGTCACCTGAAGGGCGGGACCATCGCTACTTACCTGTCAGCTCTCAACTCGGTCCTCGCGGTGAAGACGGACAGGAAATTCTCCAAGGTTCCTGAGTTGGTGGCCCTCCTCAAGTCTTTCAAGCTGGAGGACCAGAAGCTGAAGTTCCGTCCGCCAGCCTGGGACCTCAACGTCATCCTTAAGTATCTCCGAGGAGCCCCCTTTGAGCCCCTGGCTGAGGCCTCCTTTCAACACCTCTCGAGGAAGACTGCGTTTCTCCTCTCCTTTGCCACGGCTGCTCGTGTCAGCGAGCTCCATGCTCTGGATGTTACCAGGATCCGCTTTGAGCAGTCCAGGAAGGGATCCGTGCACCTGGGACTGCTTTGGGACTTCATCGCCAAGAACCAGCTTCCTGGTCAGCCTGGCAGGACCTTTACGGTCCCTCCTCTCTCCAAGATCGTCCATTCGTCGGAGGCTGAGGAACTCTCCCTATGTCCCGTGCGTGCCCTTCGAGAATATATCAGCCGCTCCGCTTCTCTTCGTGGCACCAGGAAGAGACTTTTCATCCTCTTCTCACCGGCGGTGAAAGGCGAGGTGACCAAGAACACCCTCTCACTGTGGCTCCGGTCCGTCATCCTGGCTGCATAAGACGCTTCCGGCCTGCCTCATCCTGTCGCCAGCAACCCTCACGAAATCAGAGCACTTGCGTCTACGATGGCCTTGCACCGTAACTGCTCTGTTTCAGCGATCATGGAGGGCTGCTTCTGGAGATCTACCACTGTCTTTGCCTCCCACTACCTCCGGGACCTAGCCGTCGAGGACGTGGAGGGCCTGCAATCCTTTGGACCGTTGGTGGTAGCCCAACAGCTAGCTGCCCCAACGTCCAAGTAGGGTAAGCTGAACGCTTTTACTTCGTTACCTCTCACTAATGCACCTGTTGAGTTGTTTCGTTGTTGGCGACACTATGGGGTTCACCGTCTGCTTCTCTGTGCAGCTGCTGCTCGGACGCCCCTCTGGGAGGATGTCTCTGGGGACCTGCTGTTCTACGCCTGACTCGTCCTCCCTCCTCCCCGCTGTCGGATCAGTAGCAACTTATGTTAAGTTGAGGTAGGATTAAAATTTATTAAAATCTAAATATTTTAGATATTTATAATACCTACCTCAACTTAACGGTAAACTCCCGCCCGGCCTCCCCTACGGACTTCGTTGGATTTCTGCTGTTTGGTTCATACCAAGAAGTGATTTTGGACTACTTTCTTTCCATGGATAGGACAATCCCGCTCGCGCGTAGTGAGCTGGGGCAGCTTACTGGGACTTCTTTCGAAAACTCTCGCGTTATTGTCCATTTCTCATCGAGTATGTGAGTATAGCAACTTATGTTAAGTTGAGGTAGTGGTTCCCCGATCTTCTTCAACTCGCCGAAGGAAGTCCTCTTCAGCTCCCTCAGTGGCGAAACCTACTCCTACATCCGCACAGTCACCTGTTCCATCCGGATCCAGAGAGGTACGATCTACACGTCTGGACCATCTTCAGAGATCACTCCGCGCCAAGGGATACTCCAGACGTGTAGCATACGCCATTTCCAAGGCCCACAGAGTATCCACGAGGTCGCTCTACGACGACAAGTGGACGTCCTTTGAGACTTACTGCAGGGACGTCGGTCGGGACCCTATGTCTGTGGATCCTCAGTTTGTTGCGAACTTCCTTCTTCATCTGCGTCAGAAGCGTCACCTGAAGGGCGGGACCATCGCTACTTACCTGTCAGCTCTCAACTCGGTCCTCGCGGTGAAGACGGACAGGAAATTCTCCAAGGTTCCTGAGTTGGTGGCCCTCCTCAAGTCTTTCAAGCTGGAGGACCAGAAGCTGAAGTTCCGTCCGCCAGCCTGGGACCTCAACGTCATCCTTAAGTATCTCCGAGGAGCCCCCTTTGAGCCCCTGGCTGAGGCCTCCTTTCAACACCTCTCGAGGAAGACTGCGTTTCTCCTCTCCTTTGCCACGGCTGCTCGTGTCAGCGAGCTCCATGCTCTGGATGTTACCAGGATCCGCTTTGAGCAGTCCAGGAAGGGATCCGTGCACCTGGGACTGCTTTGGGACTTCGTCGCCAAGAACCAGCTTCCTGGTCAGCCTGGCAGGACCTTTACGGTCCCTCCTCTCTCCAAGATCGTCCATTCGTCGGAGGCTGAGGAACTCTCCCTATGTCCCGTGCGTGCCCTTCGAGAATATATCAGCCGCTCCGCTTCTCTTCGTGGCACCAGGAAGAGACTTTTCATCCTCTTCTCACCGGCGGTGAAAGGCGAGGTGACCAAGAACACCCTCTCACTGTGGCTCCGGTCCGTCATCCTGGCTGCATAAGACGCTTCCGGCCTGCCTCATCCTGTCGCCAGCAACCCTCACGAAATCAGAGCACTTGCGTCTACGATGGCCTTGCACCGTAACTGCTCTGTTTCAGCGATCATGGAGGGCTGCTTCTGGAGATCTACCACTGTCTTTGCCTCCCACTACCTCCGGGACCTAGCCGTCGAGGACGTGGAGGGCCTGCAATCCTTTGGACCGTTGGTGGTAGCCCAACAGCTAGCTGCCCCAACGTCCAAGTAGGGTAAGCTGAACGCTTTTACTTCGTTACCTCTCACTAATGCACCTGTTGAGTTGTTTCGTTGTTGGCGACACTATGGGGTTCACCGTCTGCTTCTCTGTGCAGCTGCTGCTCGGACGCCCCTCTGGGAGGATGTCTCTGGGGACCTGCTGTTCTACGCCTGACTCGTCCTCCCTCCTCCCCGCTGTCGGATCAGTAGCAACTTATGTTAAGTTGAGGTAGGATTAAAATTTATTAAAATCTAAATATTTTAGATATTTATAATACCTACCTCAACTTAACGGTAAACTCCCGCCCGGCCTCCCCTACGGACTTCGTTGGATTTCTGCTGTTTGGTTCATACCAAGAAGTGATTTTGGACTACTTTCTTTCCATGGATAGGACAATCCCGCTCGCGCGTAGTGAGCTGGGGCAGCTTACTGGGACTTCTTTCGAAAACTCTCGCGTTATTGTCCATTTCTCATCGAGTATGTGAGTATAGCAACTTATGTTAAGTTGAGGTAGTGGTTCCCCGATCTTCTTCAACTCGCCGAAGGAAGTCCTCTTCAGCTCCCTCAGTGGCGAAACCTACTCCTACATCCGCACAGTCACCTGTTCCATCCGGATCCAGAGAGGTACGATCTACACGTCTGGACCATCTTCAGAGATCACTCCGCGCCAAGGGATACTCCAGACGTGTAGCATACGCCATTTCCAAGGCCCACAGAGTATCCACGAGGTCGCTCTACGACGACAAGTGGACGTCCTTTGAGACTTACTGCAGGGACGTCGGTCGGGACCCTATGTCTGTGGATCCTCAGTTTGTTGCGAACTTCCTTCTTCATCTGCGTCAGAAGCGTCACCTGAAGGGCGGGACCATCGCTACTTACCTGTCAGCTCTCAACTCGGTCCTCGCGGTGAAGACGGACAGGAAATTCTCCAAGGTTCCTGAGTTGGTGGCCCTCCTCAAGTCTTTCAAGCTGGAGGACCAGAAGCTGAAGTTCCGTCCGCCAGCCTGGGACCTCAACGTCATCCTTAAGTATCTCCGAGGAGCCCCCTTTGAGCCCCTGGCTGAGGCCTCCTTTCAACACCTCTCGAGGAAGACTGCGTTTCTCCTCTCCTTTGCCACGGCTGCTCGTGTCAGCGAGCTCCATGCTCTGGATGTTACCAGGATCCGCTTTGAGCAGTCCAGGAAGGGATCCGTGCACCTGGGACTGCTTTGGGACTTCGTCGCCAAGAACCAGCTTCCTGGTCAGCCTGGCAGGACCTTTACGGTCCCTCCTCTCTCCAAGATCGTCCATTCGTCGGAGGCTGAGGAACTCTCCCTATGTCCCGTGCGTGCCCTTCGAGAATATATCAGCCGCTCCGCTTCTCTTCGTGGCACCAGGAAGAGACTTTTCATCCTCTTCTCACCGGCGGTGAAAGGCGAGGTGACCAAGAACACCCTCTCACTGTGGCTCCGGTCCGTCATCCTGGCTGCATACGACGCTTCCGGCCTGCCTCATCCTGTCGCCAGCAACCCTCACGAAATCAGAGCACTTGCGTCTACGATGGCCTTGCACCGTAACTGCTCTGTTTCAGCGATCATGGAGGGCTGCTTCTGGAGATCTACCACTGTCTTTGCCTCCCACTACCTCCGGGACCTAGCCGTCGAGGACGTGGAGGGCCTGCAATCCTTTGGACCGTTGGTGGTAGCCCAACAGCTAGCTGCCCCAACGTCCAAGTAGGGTAAGCTGAACGCTTTTACTTCGTTACCTCTCACTAATGCACCTGTTGAGTTGTTTCGTTGTTGGCGACACTATGGGGTTCACCGTCTGCTTCTCTGTGCAGCTGCTGCTCGGACGCCCCTCTGGGAGGATGTCTCTGGGGACCTGCTGTTCTACGCCTGACTCGTCCTCCCTCCTCCCCGCTGTCGGATCAGTAGCAACTTATGTTAAGTTGAGGTAGGATTAAAATTTATTAAAATCTAAATATTTTAGATATTTATAATACCTACCTCAACTTAACGGTAAACTCCCGCCCGGCCTCCCCTACGGACTTCGTTGGATTTCTGCTGTTTGGTTCATACCAAGAAGTGATTTTGGACTACTTTCTTTCCATGGATAGGACAATCCCGCTCGCGCGTAGTGAGCTGGGGCAGCTTACTGGGACTTCTTTCGAAAACTCTCGCGTTATTGTCCATTTCTCATCGAGTATGTGAGTATAGCAACTTATGTTAAGTTGAGGTAGTGGTTCCCCGATCTTCTTCAACTCGCCGAAGGAAGTCCTCTTCAGCTCCCTCAGTGGCGAAACCTACTCCTACATCCGCACAGTCACCTGTTCCATCCGGATCCAGAGAGGTACGATCGACACGTCTGGACCATCTTCAGAGATCACTCCGCGCCAAGGGATACTCCAGACGTGTAGCATACGCCATTTCCAAGGCCCACAGAGTATCCACGAGGTCGCTCTACGACGACAAGTGGACGTCCTTTGAGACTTACTGCAGGGACGTCGGTCGGGACCCTATGTCTGTGGATCCTCAGTTTGTTGCGAACTTCCTTCTTCATCTGCGTCAGAAGCGTCACCTGAAGGGCGGGACCATCGCTACTTACCTGTCAGCTCTCAACTCGGTCCTCGCGGTGAAGACGGACAGGAAATTCTCCAAGGTTCCTGAGTTGGTGGCCCTCCTCAAGTCTTTCAAGCTGGAGGACCAGAAGCTGAAGTTCCGTCCGCCAGCCTGGGACCTCAACGTCATCCTTAAGTATCTCCGAGGAGCCCCCTTTGAGCCCCTGGCTGAGGCCTCCTTTCAACACCTCTCGAGGAAGACTGCGTTTCTCCTCTCCTTTGCCACGGCTGCTCGTGTCAGCGAGCTCCATGCTCTGGATGTTACCAGGATCCGCTTTGAGCAGTCCAGGAAGGGATCCGTGCACCTGGGACTGCTTTGGGACTTCGTCGCCAAGAACCAGCTTCCTGGTCAGCCTGGCAGGACCTTTACGGTCCCTCCTCTCTCCAAGATCGTCCATTCGTCGGAGGCTGAGGAACTCTCCCTATGTCCCGTGCGTGCCCTTCGAGAATATATCAGCCGCTCCGCTTCTCTTCGTGGCACCAGGAAGAGACTTTTCATCCTCTTCTCACCGGCGGTGAAAGGCGAGGTGACCAAGAACACCCTCTCACTGTGGCTCCGGTCCGTCATCCTGGCTGCATACGACGCTTCCGGCCTGCCTCATCCTGTCGCCAGCAACCCTCACGAAATCAGAGCACTTGCGTCTACGATGGCCTTGCACCGTAACTGCTCTGTTTCAGTGATCATGGAGGGCTGCTTCTGGAGATCTACCACTGTCTTTGCCTCCCACTACCTCCGGGACCTAGCCGTCGAGGACGTGGAGGGCCTGCAATCCTTTGGACCGTTGGTGGTAGCCCAACAGCTAGCTGCCCCAACGTCCAAGTAGGGTAAGCTGAACGCTTTTACTTCGTTACCTCTCACTAATGCACCTGTTGAGTTGTTTCGTTGTTGGCGACACTATGGGGTTCACCGTCTGCTTCTCTGTGCAGCTGCTGCTCGGACGCCCCTCTGGGAGGATGTCTCTGGGGACCTGCTGTTCTACGCCTGACTCGTCCTCCCTCCTCCCCGCTGTCGGATCAGTAGCAACTTATGTTAAGTTGAGGTAGGATTAAAATTTATTAAAATCTAAATATTTTAGATATTTATAATACCTACCTCAACTTAACGGTAAACTCCCGCCCGGCCTCCCCTACGGACTTCGTTGGATTTCTGCTGTTTGGTTCATACCAAGAAGTGATTTTGGACTACTTTCTTTCCATGGATAGGACAATCCCGCTCGCGCATAGTGAGCTGGGGCAGCTTACTGGGACTTCTTTCGAAAACTCTCGCGTTATTGTCCATTTCTCATCGAGTATGTGAGTATAGCAACTTATGTTAAGTTGAGGTAGTGGTTCCCCGATCTTCTTCAACTCGCCGAAGGAAGTCCTCTTCAGCTCCCTCAGTGGCGAAACCTACTCCTACATCCGCACAGTCACCTGTTCCATCCGGATCCAGAGAGGTACGATCTACACGTCTGGACCATCTTCAGAGATCACTCCGCGCCAAGGGATACTCCAGACGTGTAGCATACGCCATTTCCAAGGCCCACAGAGTATCCACGAGGTCGCTCTACGACGACAAGTGGACGTCCTTTGAGACTTACTGCAGGGACGTCGGTCGGGACCCTATGTCTGTGGATCCTCAGTTTGTTGCGAACTTCCTTCTTCATCTGCGTCAGAAGCGTCACCTGAAGGGCGGGACCATCGCTACTTACCTGTCAGCTCTCAACTCGGTCCTCGCGGTGAAGACGGACAGGAAATTCTCCAAGGTTCCTGAGTTGGTGGCCCTCCTCAAGTCTTTCAAGCTGGAGGACCAGAAGCTGAAGTTCCGTCCGCCAGCCTGGGACCTCAACGTCATCCTTAAGTATCTCCGAGGAGCCCCCTTTGAGCCCCTGGCTGAGGCCTCCTTTCAACACCTCTCGAGGAAGACTGCGTTTCTCCTCTCCTTTGCCACGGCTGCTCGTGTCAGCGAGCTCCATGCTCTGGATGTTACCAGGATCCGCTTTGAGCAGTCCAGGAAGGGATCCGTGCACCTGGGACTGCTTTGGGACTTCGTCGCCAAGAACCAGCTTCCTGGTCAGCCTGGCAGGACCTTTACGTTCCCTCCTCTCTCCAAGATCGTCCATTCGTCGGAGGCTGAGGAACTCTCCCTATGTCCCGTGCGTGCCCTTCGAGAATATATCAGCCGCTCCGCTTCTCTTCGTGGCACCAGGAAGAGACTTTTCATCCTCTTCTCACCGGCGGTGAAAGGCGAGGTGACCAAGAACACCCTCTCACTGTGGCTCCGGTCCGTCATCCTGGCTGCATACGACGCTTCCGGCCTGCCTCATCCTGTCGCCAGCAACCCTCACGAAATCAGAGCACTTGCGTCTACGATGGCCTTGCACCGTAACTGCTCTGTTTCAGCGATCATGGAGGGCTGCTTCTGGAGATCTACCACTGTCTTTGCCTCCCACTACCTCCGGGACCTAGCCGTCGAGGACGTGGAGGGCCTGCAATCCTTTGGACCGTTGGTGGTAGCCCAACAGCTAGCTGCCCCAACGTCCAAGTAGGGTAAGCTGAACGCTTTTACTTCGTTACCTCTCACTAATGCACCTGTTGAGTTGTTTCGTTGTTGGCGACACTATGGGGTTCACCGTCTGCTTCTCTGTGCAGCTGCTGCTCGGACGCCCCTCTGGGAGAATGTCTCTGGGGACCTGCTGTTCTACGCCTGACTCGTCCTCCCTCCTCCCCGCTGTCGGATCAGTAGCAACTTATGTTAAGTTGAGGTAGGATTAAAATTTATTAAAATCTAAATATTTTAGATATTTATAATACCTACCTCAACTTAACGGTAAACTCCCGCCCGGCCTCCCCTACGGACTTCGTTGGATTTCTGCTGTTTGGTTCATACCAAGAAGTGATTTTGGACTACTTTCTTTCCATGGATAGGACAATCCCGCTCGCGCGTAGTGAGCTGGGGCAGCTTACTGGGACTTCTTTCGAAAACTCTCGCGTTATTGTCCATTTCTCATCGAGTACGTGAGTATAGCAACTTATGTTAAGTTGAGGTAGGTATTATAAATATCTAAAATATTTAGATTTTAATAAGATTAGCAGGAGGATTCATTTTGTGTTCTGAATTTCCTATAATATCCTTATATTTTCCATGTCTTATCATCATGCCCTATATTATCAGGGAACGTCATGATGTTAAATTTAAATAAGACATTCTAAAAGTATGCTGTAGTCATTTCTCCCATATCATGCCATTCTGGTTCTATAAACAGTTTTAAGATTTAACTGACCTGTTCTGTGGCATCATTCCCAGAATACACGCAAGCTTTTAGCAGCTCTCTGCAGAAGTCCTCGTTGTCACAGAATCCGTGAGTGAACACGCTGTAGTCTCCCTCCAGAATCTCAGGTCGGAACCTCTCGACTAGAGCTCGCAGTACTGGTAGTACAGGTTTCACATTGATAAGTGTTGGTGACTTCCGCATTTCGTCAAATGTGAGAGTAAGTTTCTGTCTTATCACGGAGAGTGTTGCGTGTTGGACGCAGAACAAAGGGTCTGTTTTACAGATGACACTCAGTACACTCTCGTAGATAGATGGATGGGCAAACACACAAACCCCATCCTTCCACTCAGTGATGTAGCTGCCTTCTTGCTCACGTTCTACTTTCAGCAATGATCTTCTTCTTTCATCGTCGTCCATGTCGTATGCATTAAAGCGTCCATCGTTTTTGATCATGAGATCAAAAAGATCTTTGCAATTCTGCTCATACAAATACTCTGTTGTAATGTCTAGGAAATTGATTGGTGTCGTGAAAAAACTTTCAATATCAAGATCAGGTTTCTTGGCTTTCAATTTTGAGTACATCATTGCACAATGGGGGAACCCATGTGCTATTGATAAATCAACCACTTTGTGTTTCAAATATTGACTCACTTTAATTCCCCCGTGCTTTAGGTAGTAGTCGAGTATTTGAAGCCTTTCATCTCGATTCTTTACTGAGCTCAAATCAACAAGATTTTCAGGATCAAGAACTGTGCCTTGAAAATGTCCCAGATACAGCCGAGCTTCCTTCACCACATTCTTCCTGCTGATAAATATGACCTTTGTTTGTGTCACGTTACGATCGAAGCGCCTGTGGATATCATCTATCACACTCTTCCATTTAGCAATGAGGACCGTGTCCGAAGTGAAGGCACCGAATCTGTCATCAAACATGATCACATGGTCTTCTCGGAGCTTTGAAAGCAGTCTGTATTGTTCAGGTTCTTCAATGTTGAATACAGTCATACTTGTCCGGAGTTGCCTCATCACCAGATAACCCAGGGTGGATTTCCCATCACCAGCATTGCCTGTAATGGTCACCCAGTTCCTCCCACTCATCAGCATGTCGACCACCTTGTCCACCGCAGATACGTGGATCATACCAGGGGTCAGCAAATCAACTTCATCTTGAGTTTTGTCTGCAGCAGACAAATAATTAACATAAACAAACAGATTTATGAAGTTGTAAATATAAATTTTTTTATACAAAACAATATTCCTTGTAATAAGGACTATAATGATCAGACTTTAAGCCAGAAAACTCACTTATCAAGTATGCTTCCAAAATATCTTTATTCCACTGAATTCAGTTTGAAAACATTTTTCAATGTAACATAGGATAGAAGCAAGAACTCGTAACTTACTCCAAAGATCCATAATCTGTGTCTTTTTTGTTTCTGAAAAAAAAAATCAATAAATTAGATTATTAATGCAAAATCTTTTCTCATATGAAACCAACATTTTCATAAAAATGTTCAGAATACGACAAGAAAATGGTACGTCAACATCATCAAAACATTTAACTTTATCTTTGCAAAAGCTGAAGACATTTACAAACTCACCGTCAATATCTGCTGGTATCTTCGGTTTGTACAACTCTGGACCTGAAATAAGAGTTTGATATGTTTTAGGCTAAACTGAAATGGGAACTCACATATGAAACAGTTTCTTAAACAAAACCTTTAAAGGGGCAGTAACACGTTTTTAGGGGGTATATAAGGTTATGTCAGGAAAATGAAAATTAATGGTTCCTATTGAAAGACAGTGTATTCAAACTAAATGAAGCAGTAATAATTCAAATATATAATGCAAGGTTTAGCCATGTGATTCCTTTTACTTGCACAAAATGAATTAAAGATGTTCACACAAAAATGGCCGCCAATGGATTTTATGTGAATCTTCATACTTTGTCCTCTTACTATGGATGATTGGCTTGTGTAATATGACCTTTGACACTGTCAAAATTTAGCATAAACTTTCAATTATCAATAAAATATTTCAAATATAAAATTATCAAAAAACGTGCTACTGCCCCTTTAAAATCCTATTTAAGCATGTATGATTATGAAACAACAGAATGACGAGAAAGTAGGTCCTGGGAACCTAACAGAAATTATTGTTGCTTTACACACCGTCCGTTTCTGTTGACTTCCTGGGTTCTTGCAACTCTCGAGCTAAAAACATAGGTTGACATACACGATGAAAGAATGTGTGCAAAAAGTTCTTCCAAAAACATTGCATTTGAGTATCGTTGTATTTTCAATTGTACAGCACTTGACAACTTCAGGTACACACATTTACTATTACACCAGCCATTACCATAAAGGAAGGTTTCATTCACATTCGAAAACGTTCCTAAATTCCTACCCAAATTGCTTTTAAATATAAAAGTGTTCTCATGTTCGATTTTAAGATTAACGCTTCACATTTTGCATCTCCAAGATAGACCAAAATAATGAGAAATAATTAGGAAAGAAATGATTCGAAAGATGTTTTGAAGCAAGTTTGATATTCTTTTCTCAGAAGCTATATTAACAAACCTAAGGTTAATAACCCATGTAAATTCCCGCTTAAAGATATTTTGAAATATGGGGCCAATGTTCAAGATATTGTTGAAACAGATAATCCTTTTTGGAGAGATGTATTGAAAGCATGGAAAGCTTACTGTCAAAAAAGTCAAATTGAAGAAAATATAAATGAAATCCTATCCCAACCAATATGGCTCAACCACAACTTCAGGAACCCACACCACTTTATTAGACACTGGGCTCATAAAGGAATTCTGACAATTCAAGATTTGTATAATGATGATTTTGTGCGTTTTGAAGATTTGAAAATTAAATTTGGGATAAGTGGTACATATATAGATCTTGCATATATTTTTTATTTTGCCTTACTCATGGAAAAAGACTTTGAAAGAACACAGTCACATACAGGTAAACCAATTCCACATTAATGCCTTGCATAAAGACTTCATGACACCCATGAAGGGTTCTAGAAAATTCTATGTTAAAGTGATGTCTGATAGCATTCTACCTTCTATTTGTCAGAGATGGGAAATTTTATTTCAAGATACTTATTTTGATTGGCATTTGATCTTTACTTCTTATAGGAATATTATAAAGGATGTGAAAACACTTGATTTCCAATTCAGATTTTAACATGGAACCTTTTATACAAAAAAAAAGAACTTAAGAAAATGAAACTTGTTGATAAAACTAAATTACAGTAAATGAAAACTGACAAGACAGCACTTTAAACATATGTTATTGATCATGTGTTTGAAAGTCTTTTTCCTTATACAAACATCCAAACAAATTTCTTTTCTCACACAACTACCGACTCCCTTCATCATACTCAACCTCACACAACTACCGACCCCCTGCATCATACTCAACCTCACACAACTACCGACCCCCTGCATCAATCTCAACCTAACACAACTACCGACCCCCTGCATCATACTCAACCTCACACAACTACCGACCCCCTGCATCATACTCAACCTCACACAACTACCGACCCCCTGCATCAATCTCCACCTAACACAACTACCATCTCCCTGCATCAATCTCAACCTAACACAACTACCGACCCCCTGCATCATACTCAACCTCACACAACTACCGACCCCCTGCATCAATCTCCACCTAACACAACTACCGTCTCCCTGCATCAATCTCAACCTCACACAACTACCGTCTCCCTGCATCAATCTATACCTAACACAACTACCGACCCCCTGCATCATACTCAACCTCACACAACTACCGACCGCCTGCATCAATCTCCACCTAACACAACTACCGTCTCCCTGCATCAATCTCCACCTCACACAACTACCGTCTCCCTGCATCAATCTCAACCTCACACAACTACCGACACCTTGCATCAATCTCAACCTCACACAACTACCGACCCCCTGCATCATACTCAACCTCACACAACTACCGACCCTCTGCATCATACTCAACCTCACACAACTACCGACCCCCTGCATCATACTCAACCTAACACAACTCTCGACCCCCTGCATCATACTTAACCTCACACAACTACCGACTCCCTGCATCATACTCAACCTCACACAACTACCGACCCCCTGCATCATACTCAACCTCACACAACTACCGACCCCCTGCATCATACTCAACCTCACACAACTACCGACCCCCTGCATCATACTCAACCTCACACAACTACCGATCCCTGCATCATACTCAACCTCACACAACTACCGACCCCCTGCATCATACTCAACCTCACACAACTACCGTCTCCCTGTATCATACTCAACCGAACACAACTACCGACCCCCTGCATCATACTCAACCTCACACAACTACCGTCTCCCTGCATCAATCTCAACCTAACACAACTACCGACCCCCTGCATCATACTAAACCTCACACAACTACCGACCCCCTGCATCATTCTCAACCTAACACAACTACCGACCCCCTGCATCATACTCAACCTAACACAACTACCGACTCCCTGCATCATACTCAACCTCACACAACTACCGACCCCCTGCATCAATCTCAACCTAACACAACTACCGACTCCCTGCATCATACTCAACCTCACACAACTACCGACCCCCTGCATCAATCTCAACCTAACACAACTACCGACCCCCTGCATCATACTCAACCTCACACAACTACCGACCCCCTGCATCATACTCAACCTCACACAACTACCGACCCCCTGCATCAATCTCCACCTAACACAACTACCATCTCCCTGCATCAATCTCAACCTAACACAACTACCGACCCCCTGCATCATACTCAACCTCACACAACTACCGACCCCCTGCATCAATCTCCACCTAACACAACTACCGTCTCCCTGCATCAATCTCAACCTCACACAACTACCGTCTCCCTGCATCAATCTATACCTAACACAACTACCGACCCCCTGCATCATACTCAACCTCACACAACTACCGACCGCCTGCATCAATCTCCACCTAACACAACTACCGTCTCCCTGCATCAATCTCCACCTCACACAACTACCGTCTCCCTGCATCAATCTCAACCTCACACAACTACCGACACCTTGCATCAATCTCAACCTCACACAACTACCGACCCCCTGCATCATACTCAACCTCACACAACTACCGACCCTCTGCATCATACTCAACCTCACACAACTACCGACCCCCTGCATCATACTCAACCTAACACAACTCTCGACCCCCTGCATCATACTCAACCTCACACAACTACCGACCCCCTGCATCATACTTAACCTCACACAACTACCGACTCCCTGCATCATACTCAACCTCACACAACTACCGACCCCCTGCATCATACTCAACCTCACACAACTACCGACCCCCTGCATCATACTCAACCTCACACAACTACCGACCCCCTGCATCATACTCAACCTCACACAACTACCGATCCCTGCATCATACTCAACCTCACACAACTACCGACCCCCTGCATCATACTCAACCTCACACAACTACCGTCTCCCTGTATCATACTCAACCGAACACAACTACCGACCCCCTGCATCATACTCAACCTCACACAACTACCGTCTCCCTGCATCAATCTCAACCTAACACAACTACCGACCCCCTGCATCATACTAAACCTCACACAACTACCGACCCCCTGCATCATTCTCAACCTAACACAACTACCGACCCCCTGCATCATACTCAACCTAACACAACTACCGACTCCCTGCATCATACTCAACCTCACACAACTACCGACCCCCTGCATCAATCTCAACCTAACACAACTACCGACTCCCTGCATCATACTCAACCTCACACAACTACCGTCCCCCTGCATCATACTCAACCTCACACAACTACCGTCTCCCTGCATCAATCTCAACCTAACACAACTACCGACCCCCTGCATCAATCTGAACAACACACAACTACCGACCCCCTGCATCAATCTCAACCTCACACAACTACCGACCCCCTGCATCATACTCAACCTCACACAACTACCGACCCCCTGCATCATACTCAACCTCACACAACTACCGACCCCCTGCATCAATCTCAACCTAACACAACTACCGACCCCCTGCATCATACTCAACCTCACACAACTACCGACCCCCTGCATCATACTCAACCTCACACAACTACCGACCCCCTGCATCAATCTCCACCTAACACAACTACCATCTCCCTGCATCAATCTCAACCTAACACAACTACCGACCCCCTGCATCATACTCAACCTCACACAACTACCGACCCCCTGCATCAATCTCCACCTAACACAACTACCGTCTCCCTGCATCAATCTCAACCTCACACAACTACCGTCTCCCTGCATCAATCTATACCTAACACAACTACCGACCCCCTGCATCATACTCAACCTCACACAACTACCGACCGCCTGCATCAATCTCCACCTAACACAACTACCGTCTCCCTGCATCAATCTCCACCTCACACAACTACCGTCTCCCTGCATCAATCTCAACCTCACACAACTACCGACACCTTGCATCAATCTCAACCTCACACAACTACCGACCCCCTGCATCATACTCAACCTCACACAACTACCGACCCTCTGCATCATACTCAACCTCACACAACTACCGACCCCCTGCATCATACTCAACCTAACACAACTCTCGACCCCCTGCATCATACTCAACCTCACACAACTACCGACCCCCTGCATCATACTTAACCTCACACAACTACCGACTCCCTGCATCATACTCAACCTCACACAACTACCGACCCCCTGCATCATACTCAACCTCACACAACTACCGACCCCCTGCATCATACTCAACCTCACACAACTACCGACCCCCTGCATCATACTCAACCTCACACAACTACCGATCCCTGCATCATACTCAACCTCACACAACTACCGACCCCCTGCATCATACTCAACCTCACACAACTACCGTCTCCCTGTATCATACTCAACCTAACACAACTACCGACCCCCTGCATCATACTCAACCTCACACAACTACCGTCTCCCTGCATCAATCTCAACCTAACACAACTACCGACCCCCTGCATCATACTAAACCTCACACAACTACCGACCCCCTGCATCATTCTCAACCTAACACAACTACCGACCCCCTGCATCATACTCAACCTAACACAACTACCGACTCCCTGCATCATACTCAACCTCACACAACTACCGACCCCCTGCATCAATCTCAACCTAACACAACTACCGACTCCCTGCATCATACTCAACCTCACACAACTACCGTCCCCCTGCATCATACTCAACCTCACACAACTACCGTCTCCCTGCATCAATCTCAACCTAACACAACTACCGACCCCCTGCATCAATCTGAACAACACACAACTACCGACCCCCTGCATCAATCTCAACCTCACACAACTACCGACCCCCTGCATCATACTCAACCTCACACAACTACCGACCCCCTGCATCATACTCAACCTCACACAACTACCGACCCCTTGCATAATACTCAACCTCACACAACTACCGTCTCCCTGCATCAATCTCAACCTAACACAACTACCGACCCCCTGCATCATACTAAACCTCACACAACTACCGACCCCCAGCATCAATCTCCACCGAACACAACTACCGACCCCCTGCATCAATCTCCACCTAACACAACTACCGACCCCCTGCATCAATCTCAACCTCACACAACTACCGACCCCCTGCATCAATCTCAACCTAACACAACTACCGACTCCCTGCATCATACTCAACCTCACACAACTACCGTCCCCCTGCATCATACTCAACCTCACACAACTACCGTCTCCCTGTATCACACTCAACCTCAGACAACTACCGACCCCCTGCATCAATCTGAACAACACACAACTACCGACCCCCTGCATCAATCTCAACCTCACACAACTACCGACCCCCTGCATCATACTCAACCTCACACAACTACCGACCCCCTGCATCAATCTCAACCTAACACAACTACCGACCCCCTGCATCATACTCAACCTCACACAACTACCGACCCCCTGCATCAATCTCCACCTAACACAACTACCGTCTCCCTGCATCAATCTCCACCTCACACAACTAGCGTCTCCCTGCATCAATCTCAACCTCACACAACTACCGACACCTTGCATCAATCTCAACCTCACACAACTACCGACCCCCTGCATCATACTCAACCTCACACAACTACCGACCCCCTGCATCATACTCAACCTAACACAACTACCGACCCCCTGCATCAATCTCAACCTAACACAACTACCGTCTCCCTGCATCAATCTCAACCTAACACAACTACCGACCCCCTGCATCATTCTCAACCTCACACAACTACCGACCCCCTGCATCATACTCAACCTAACACAACTACCGTCTCCCTGCATCAATCTCAACCTAACACAACTACCGACCCCCTGCATCATACTCAACCTCACACAACTACCGACCCCCTGCATCATACTCAACCTCACACAACTACCGACCCCCTGCATCATACTCAACCTCACACAACTACCGACTCCCTGCATCATACTCAACCTCACACAACTACCGACCCCCTGCATCATACTCAACCTCACACAACAACCGACCCCCTGCATCATACTCAACCTCACACAACTACCGACTCCCTGCATCATACTCAACCTAACACAACTACCGGTCCCTGCATCATACTCAACCTCACACAACTACCGACCCCCTGCATCAATCTCAACCTAACACAACTACCGACCCCCTGCATCATACTCAACCTAACACAACTACCGACCCCCTGCATCATACTCAACCTCACACAACTACCGTCTCCCTGCATCAATCTCAACCTAACACAACTACCGACCCCCTGCATCATACTAAACCTCACACAACTACCGACCCCCTGCATCATACTAAACCTAACACAACTACCGACCCCCTGCATCAATCTCCACCTAACACAACTACCGACCCCCTGCATCATACTCAACCTCACACAACTACCGACCCCCTGCATCAATCTCAACCTAACACAACTACCGACTCCCTGCATCATACTCAACCTCACACAACTACCGTCCCCCTGCATCATACTCAACCTCACACAACTACCGTCTCCCTGTATCATACTCAACCTCACACAACTACCGTCTCCCTGTATCATACTCAACCTCAGACAACTACCGACCCCCTGCATCAATCTGAACAACACACAACTACCGACCCCCTGCATCAATCTCAACCTCACACAACTACCGACCCCCTGCATCATACTCAACCTCACACAACTACCGACCCCCTGCATCAATCTCAACCTAACACAACTACCGACCCCCTGCATCATACTCAACCTCACACAACTACCGACCCCCTGCATCAATCTCCACCTAACACAACTACCGTCTCCCTGCATCAATCTCCACCTCACACAACTACCGTCTCCCTGCATCAATCTCAACCTCACACAACTACCGACACCATGCATCAATCTCAACCTCACACAACTACCGACCCCCTGCATCATACTCAACCTCACACAACTACCGACCCCCTGCATCATACTCAACCTAACACAACTACCGACCCCCTGCATCAATCTCAACCTAACACAACTACCGTCTCCCTGCATCAATCTCAACCTAACACAACTACCGACCCCCTGCATCATACTCAACCTCACACAACTACCGACCCCCTGCATCATACTCAACCTAACACAACTACCGTCTCCCTGCATCAATCTCAACCTAACACAACTACCGACCCCCTGCATCATACTCAACCTCACACAACTACCGACCCCCTGCATCATACTCAACCTCACACAACTACCGTCCCCCTGCATCATACTCAACCTCACACAACTACCGACTCCCTGCATCATACTCAACCTCAAACAACTACCGACCCCCTGCATCATACTCAACCTCACACAACTACCGACCCCCTGCATCAATCTCAACCTAACACAACTACCGACCCCCTGCATCATACTCAACCTAACACAACTACCGACCCCCTCCATCATACTCAACCTCACACAACTACCGACCCCCTGCATCATACTCAACCTCACACAACTACCGTCTCCCTGCATCAATCTCAACCTAACACAACTACCGACCCCCTGTATCATACTTAACCTCACACAACTACTGACCCCCTGCATCATACTCAACCTAACACAACTACCGACCCCCTGCATCATACTCAACCTCACACAACTACCGACCCCCTGCATCATACTCAACCTTACACAACTACCGATCCCTGCATCATACTCAACCTCACACAACTACCGACCCCCTGCATCAATCTCAACCTAACAAAACTACCGACCCCCTGCATCATACTCAACCTAACACAACTACCGACCCCCTGCATCATACTCAACCTCACACAACTACCGACCCCCTGCATCATACTCAACCTCACACAACTACCGTCTCCCTGCATCAATCTCAACCTAACACAACTACCGACCCCCTGCATCATACTAAACCTCACACAACTACCGACCCCCTGCATCATACTCAACCTAACACAACTACCGACCCCCTGCATCATACTTAACCTAACACAACTACCGACTCCCTGCATCATACTCAACCTCACACAACTACCGACCCCCTGCATCAATCTCAACCTAACACAACTACCGACTCCCTGCATCATACTTAACCTCACACAACTACCGTCCCCCTGCATCATACTCAACCTCACACAACTACCGTCTCCCTGTATCATACTCAACCTCAGACAACTACCGACCCCCTGCATCAATCTGAACAACACACAACTACCGACCCCCTGCATCAATCTCAACCTCACACAACTACCGACCCCCTGCATCATACTCAACCTCACACAACTACCGACCCCCTGCATCATACTCAACCTCACACAACTACCGACCCCCTGCATAATACTCAACCTCACACAACTACCGTCTCCCTGCATCAATCTCAACCTAACACAACTACCGACCCCCTGCATCATACTAAACCTCACACAACTACCGACCCCCTGCATCATACTCAACCTAACACAACTACCGACCCCCAGCATCAATCTCCACCTAACACAACTACCGACCCCCTGCATCATACTCAACCTCACACAACTACCGACCCCCTGCATCAATCTCAACCTAACACAACTACCGACTCCCTGCATCATACTCAACCACACACAACTACCGTCCCCCTGCATCATACTCAACCTCACACAACTACCGTCTCCCTGTATCATACTCAACCTCAGACAACTACCGACCCCCTGCATCAATCTGAACAACACACAACTACCGACCCCCTGCATCAATCTCAACCTCACACAACTACCGACCCCCTGCATCATACTCAACCTCACACAACTACCGACCCCCTGCATCAATCTCAACCTAACACAACTACCGACCCCCTGCATCATACTCAACCTCACACAACTACCGACCCCCTGCATCAATCTCCACCTAACACAACTACCGTCTCCCTGCATCAATCTCCACCTCACACAACTACCGTCTCCCTGCATCAATCTCAACCTCACACAACTACCGACACCTTGCATCAATCTCAACCTCACACAACTACCGACCCCCTGCATCATACTCAACCTCACACAACTACCGACCCCCTGCATCATACTCAACCTAACACAACTACCGACCCCCTGCATCAATCTCAACCTAACACAACTACCGTCTCCCTGCATCAATCTCAACCTAACACAACTACCGACCCCCTGCATCATACTCAACCTCACACAACTACCGACCCCCTGCATCATACTCAACCTAACACAACTACCGTCTCCCTGCATCAATCTCAACCTAACACAACTACCGACCCCCTGCATCATACTCAACCTCACACAACTACCGACCCCCTGCATCATACTCAACCTCACACAACTACCGACCCCCTGCATCATACTCAACCTCACACAACTACCGACTCCCTGCATCATGCTCAACCTCACACAACTACCGACCCCCTGCATCATACTCAACCTCACACAACTACCGACCCCCTGCATCAATCTCAACCTAACACAACTACCGACCCCCTGCATCATACTCAACCTAACACAACTACCGACCCCCTGCATCATACTCAACCTCACACAACTACCGACCCCCTGCATCAATCTCAACCTAACACAACTACCGACCCCCTGCATCATACTCAACCTCACACAACTACCGACCCCCTGCATCAATCTCCACCTAACACAACTACCGTCTCCCTGCATCAATCTCCACCTCACACAACTACCGTCTCCCTGCATCAATCTCAACCTCACACAACTACCGACACCTTGCATCAATCTCAACCTCACACAACTACCGACCCCCTGCATCATACTCAACCTCACACAACTACCGACCCCCTGCATCATACTCAACCTAACACAACTACCGACCCCCTGCATCAATCTCAACCTAACACAACTACCGTCTCCCTGCATCAATCTCAACCTCACACAACTACCGACCCCCTGCATCATACTCAACCTCACACAACTACCGACCCCCTGCATCATACTCAACCTAACACAACTACCGTCTCCCTGCATCAATCTCAACCTAACACAACTACCGACCCCCTGCATCATACTCAACCTCACACAACTACCGACCCCCTGCATCATACTCAACCTCACACAACTACCGACCCCCTGCATCATACTCAACCTCACACAACTACCGACTCCCTGCATCATACTCAACCTCACACAACTACCGACCCCCTGCATCATACTCAACCTCACACAACTACCGACCCCCTGCATCAATCTCAACCTAACACAACTACCGACCCCCTGCATCATACTCAACCTAACACAACTACCGACCCCCTGCATCATACTCAACCTCACACAACTACCGACCCCCTGCATCATACTCAACCTCACACAACTACCGTCTCCCTGCATCAATCTCAACCTAACACAACTACCGACCCCCTGCATCATACTCAACCTCACACAACTACCGACCCCCTGCATCATACTCAACCTAACACAACTACCGATCCCTGCATCATACTCAACCTCACACAACTACCGACCCCCTGCATCAATCTCAACCTAACAAAACTACCGACCCCCTGCATCATACTCAACCTAACACAACTACCGACCCCCTGCATCATACTCAACCTCACACAACTACCGACCCCCTGCATCATACTCAACCTAACACAACTACGGATCCCTGCATCATACTCAACCTCACACAACTACCGACCCCCTGCATCAATCTCAACCTAACAAAACTACCGACCCCCTGCATCATACTCAACCTAACACAACTACCGACCCCCTGCATCATACTCAACCTCACACAACTACCGACCCCCTGCATCATACTCAACCTCACACAACTACCGTCTCCCTGCATCAATCTCAACCTAACACAACTACCGACCCCCTGCATCATACTCAACCTCACACAACTACCGACCCCCTGCATCATACTCAACCTCACACAACTACCGACCCCCTGCATCATACTCAACCTAACACAACTACCGACCCCCTGCATCATACTCAACCTCACACAACTACCGACCCCCTGCATCAATCTCAACCTAACACAACTACCGTCTCCCTGTATCATACTCAACCTCACACAACTACCGTCTCCCTGTATCATACTCAACCTCAGACAACTACCGACCCCCTGCATCAATCTGAACAACACACAACTACCGACCCCCTGCATCAATCTCAACCTCACACAACTACCGACCCCCTGCATCATACTCAACCTCACACAACAACCGACCCCCTGCATCATACTCAACCTCACACAACTACCGACCCCCTGCATAATACTCAACCTCACACAACTACCGTCTCCCTGCATCAATCTCAACCTAACACAACTACCGACTCCCTGCATCATACTCAACCTCACACAACTACCGTCCCCCTGCATCATACTCAACCTCACACAACTACCGACCCCCTGCATCATACTCAACCTCACACAACTACCGACCCCCTGCATCATACTCAACCTAACACTACTACCGACCCCCTGCATCAATCTCAACCTAACACAACTACCGTCTCCCTGCATCAATCTCAACCTAACACAACTACCGACCCCCTGCATCATACTCAACCTCACACAACTACCGACCCCCTGCATCATACTCAACCTAACACAACTACCGTCTCCCTGCATCAATCTCAACCTAACACAACTACCGACCCCCTGCATCATACTCAACCTCACACAACTACCGACCCCCTGCATCATACTCAACCTCACACAACTACCGACCCCCTGCATCATACTCAACCTCACACAACTACCGACTCCCTGCATCATACTCAACCTCACACAACTACCGACCCCCTGCATCATACTCAACCTCACACAACTACCGACCCCCTGCATCAATCTCAACCTCACACAACTACCGACCCCCTGCATCATACTCAACCTAACACAACTACCGACCCCCTGCATCATACTCAACCTCACACAACTACCGACCCCCTGCATCAATCTCAACCTAACACAACTACCGACCCCCTGCATCATACTCAACCTCACACAACTACCGACCCCCTGCATCAATCTCCACCTAACACAACTACCGTCTCCCTGCATCAATCTCCACCTCACACAACTACCGTCTCCCTGCATCAATCTCAACCTCACACAACTACCGACACCTTGCATCAATCTCAACCTCACACAACTACCGACCCCCTGCATCATACTCAACCTCACACAACTACCGACCCCCTGCATCATACTCAACCTAACACAACTACCGACCCCCTGCATCAATCTCAACCTAACACAACTACCGTCTCCCTGCATCAATCTCAACCTAACACAACTACCGACCCCCTGCATCATACTCAACCTCACACAACTACCGACCCCCTGCATCATACTCAACCTAACACAACTACCGTCTCCCTGCATCAATCTCAACCTAACACAACTACCGACCCCCTGCATCATACTCAACCTCACACAACTACCGACCCCCTGCATCATACTCAACCTCACACAACTACCGACCCCCTGCATCATACTCAACCTCACACAACTACCGACTCCCTGCATCATACTCAACCTCACACAACTACCGACCCCCTGCATCATACTCAACCTCACACAACTACCGACCCCCTGCATCAATCTCAACCTAACACAACTACCGACCCCCTGCATCATACTCAACCTAACACAACTACCGACCCCCTGCATCATACTCAACCTCACACAACTACCGACCCCCTGCATCATACTCAACCTCACACAACTACCGTCTCCCTGCATCAATCTCAACCTAACACAACTACCGACCCCCTGCATCATACTCAACCTCACACAACTACTGACCCCCTGCATCATACTCAACCTAACACAACTACAGACCCCCTGCATCATACTCAACCTCACACAACTACCGACCCCCTGCATCATACTCAACCTAACACAACTACCGATCCCTGCATCATACTCAACCTCACACAACTACCGACCCCCTGCATCAATCTCAACCTAACAAAACTACCGACCCCCTGCATCATACTCAACCTAACACAACTACCGACCCCCTACTCATACTCAACCTCACACAACTACCGACCCCCTGCATCATACTCAACCTAACACAACTACCGATCCCTGCATCATACTCAACCTCACACAACTACCGACCCCCTGCATCAATCTCAACCTAACAAAACTACCGACCCCCTGCATCATACTCAACCTAACACAACTACCGACCCCCTGCATCATACTCAACCTCACACAACTACCGACCCCCTGCATCATACTCAACCTCACACAACTACCGTCTCCCTGCATCAATCTCAACCTAACACAACTACCGACCCCCTGCATCATACTAAACCTCACACAACTACCGACCCCCTGCATCATACTCAACCTAACACAACTACCGAACCCCTGCATCATACTCAACCTCACACAACTACCGACCCCCTGCATCAATCTCAACCTAACACAACTACCGACTCCCTGCATCATACTCAAACTCACACAACTACCGTCTCCCTGTATCATACTCAACCTCACACAACTACCGTCTCCCTGTATCATACTCAACCTCAGACAACTACCGACCCCCTGCATCAATCTGAACAACACACAACTACCGACCCCCTGCATCAATCTCAACCTCACACAACTACCGACCCCCTGCATCATACTAAACCTCACACAACCACCGACCCCCTGCATCATACTCAACCTAACACAACTACCGACCCCCAGCTTCAATCTCCACCTAACACAACTACCGACCCCCTGCATCATACTCAACCTCACACAACTACCGACCCCCTGCATCAATCTCAACCTAACACAACTACCGACTCCCTGCATCATACTCAACCTCACACAACTACCGTCCCCCTGCATCATACTCAACCTCACACAACTACCGTCTCCCTGTATCATACTCAACCTCAGACAACTACCGACCCCCTGCATCAATCTGAACAACACACAACTACCGACCCCCTGCATCAATCTCAACCTCTCACAACTACCGACCCCCTGCATCATACTCAACCTCACACAACTACCGACCCCCTGCATCAATCTCAACCTAACGCAACTACCGACCCCCTGCATCATACTCAACCTCACACAACTACCGACCCCCTGCATCAATCTCCACCTAACACAACTACCGTCTCCCTGCATCAATCTCCACCTCACACAACTACCGTCTCCCTGCATCAATCTCAACCTCACACAACTACCGACACCTTGCATCAATCTCAACCTCACACAACTACCGACCCCCTGCATCATACTCAACCTCACACAACTACCGACCCCCTGCATCATACTCAACCTAACACAACTACCGACCCCCTGCATCAATCTCAACCTAACACAACTACCGTCTCCCTGCATCAATCTCAACCTAACACAACTACCGACCCCCTGCATCATACTCAACCTCACACAACTACCGACCCCCTGCATCATACTCAACCTAACACAACTACCGTCTCCCTGCATCAATCTCAACCTAACACAACTACCGACCCCCTGCATCATACTCAACCTCACACAACTACCGACCCCCTGCATCATACTCAACCTCACACAACTACCGACCCCCTGCATCATACTCAACCTCACACAACTACCGACTCCCTGCATCATACTCAACCTCACACAACTACCGACCCCCTGCATCATACTCAACCTCACACAACTACCGTCTCCCTGCATCAATCTCAACCTAACACAACTACCGACCCCCTGCATCATACTCAACCTCACACAACTACTGACCCCCTGCATCAATCTGAACAACACACAACTACCGACCCCCTGCATCAATCTCAACCTCACACAACTACCGACCCCCTGCATCATACTCAACCTCACACAACTACCGACCCCCATCATCAATCTCAACCTAACACAACTACTGTCTCCCTGTATCATACTCAACCTCACACAACTACCGTCCCCCTGCATCATACTCAACCTCACGCAACTACCGTCTTCCTGTATCGTACTCAACCTCACACAAATACCGACTCCCTGCATCCATCTCAACCTCACACAACTATTGATCCTCTGAATCAATCTCAACCTCACACAACTACCGACCCCCTGCATCATACTCCACCTAACACAACTACCGACCCCCTGCATCATACTCAACCTCACACAACTACCGACCCCCTGCATCATCCTCAACCTCACACAACTACCGACCCCCTGCATCATACTCAACCTCACACAACTACCGACTCCCTGCATCATACTCAACCTCACACAACTACCGACCCCCTGCATCATACTCAACCTCACACAACTACCGACCCCCTGCATCATACTCAATCTCACACAACTACCGTCTCCCTGCATCAACCTCAACCTCACACAACTACTGTCTCCCTGTATCATACTCAACCTCACACAACTACTGTCTCCCTGCATCATACTCAACCTCACACAACTACCGTCTCCCTGCATCATACTCAACCACACACAACTACCGACCCCCTGCATCAATCTCCACCTAACACAACTACCGACCCCCTGCATCATACTCAACCTCACACAACTACCGACCCCCTGCATCATACTCAACCTCACACAACTACCGTTTCCCTGCATCAACCTCAACCTCACACAACTACCGACTCCCTGCATCATACTCAACCTCACAGAATTACCGACCCCCTGCATCAATCTCAACCTCACACAACTACCGACCCCCTGCATCATACTCAAGCTCACACAACTACCGACCCCCTGCATCAATCTCAACCTAACACAACTACCGACCCCCTGCATCATACTCAACCTCACACAACTACCGACCCCCTGCATCAATCTCCACCTAACACAACTACCGTCTCCCTGCATCAATCTCCACCTCACACAACTACCGTCTCCCTGCATCAATCTCAACCTCACACAACTACCGACACCTTGCATCAATCTCAACCTCACACAACTACCGACCCCTGCATCATACTCAACCTCACACAACTACCGACCCCCTGCATCATACTCAACCTCACACAACTACCGACCCCCTGCATCATACTCAACCTCACACAACTACCGACCCCCTGCATCATACTCAACCTAACACAACTACCGACCCCCTGCATCAATCTCAACCTAACACAACTACCGTCTCCCTGCATCAATCTCAACCTAACACAACTACCGACCCCCTGCATCATACTCAACCTCACACAACTACCGACCCCCTGCATCATACTCAACCTAACACAACTACCGTCTCCCTGCATCAATCTCAACCTAACACAACTACCGACCCCCTGCATCATACTCAACCTCACACAACTACCGACCCCCTGCATCATACTCAACCTCACACAACTACCGACCCCCTGCATCATACTCAACCTCACACAACTACCGACTCCCTGCATCATACTCAACCTCACACAACTACCGACCCCCTGCATCATACTCAACCTCACACAACTACCGACCCCCTGCATCAATCTCAACCTAACACAACTACCGACCCCCTGCATCATACTCAACCTAACACAACTACCGACCCCCTGCATCATACTCAACCTCACACAACTACCGACCCCCTGCATCAATCTCAACCTAACACAACTACCGACCCCCTGCATCATACTCAACCTCACACAACTACCGACCCCCTGCATCAATCTCAACCTAACACAACTACCGACTCCCTGCATCATACTCAACCTCACACAACTACCGTCTCCCTGTATCATACTCAACCTCACACAACTACCGTCTCCCTGTATCATACTCAACCTCAGACAACTACCGACCCCCTGCATCAATCTGAACAACACACAACTACCGACCCCCTGCATCAATCTCAACCTCACACAACTACCGACCCCCTGCATCATACTCAACCTCACACAACTACCGACCCCCTGCATCATACTCAACCTCACACAACTGCCGACCCCCTGCATAATACTCAACCTCACACAACTACCGTCTCCCTGCATCAATCTCAACCTAACACAACTACCGACCACCTGCATCATACTAAACCTCACACAACTACCGACCCCCTGCATCATACTCAACCTAACACAACTACCGACCCCCAGCATCAATCTCCACCTAACACAACTACCGACCCCCTGCATCATACTCAACCTCACACAACTACCGACCCCCTGCATCAATCTCAACCTAACACAACTACCGACTCCCTGCATCATACTCAACCTCACACAACTACCGTCCCCCTGCATCATACTCAACCTCACACAACTACCGTCTCCCTGTATCATACTCAACCTCAGACAACTACCGACCCCCTGCATCAATCTGAACAACACACAACTACCGACCCCCTGCATCAATCTCAACCTAACACAACTACCGACCCCCTGCATCATACTCAACCTCACACAACTACCGACCCCCTGCATCATACTCAACCTAACACAACTACCGACCCCCTGCATCATACTCAACCTCACACAACTACCGACCCCCTGCATCAATCTCCACCTAACACAACTACCGTCTCCCTGCATCAATCTCCACCTCACACAACTACCGACCCCCTGCATCAATCTCAACCTAACACAACTACCGACCCCCTGCATCATACTCAACCTCACACAACTACCGACCCCCTGCATCAATCTCCACCTAACACAACTACCGTCTCCCTGCATCAATCTCCACCTCACACAACTACCGTCTCCCTGCATCAATCTCAACCTCACACAACTACCGACACCTTGCATCAATCTCAACCTCACACAACTACCGACCCCCTGCATCATACTCAACCTCACACAACTACCGACCCCCTGCATCATACTCAACCTAACACAACTACCGACCCCCTGCATCAATCTCAACCTAACACAAATACCGTCTCCCTGCATCAATCTCAACCTAACACAACTACCGTCTCCCTGCATCAATCTCAACCTAACACAACTACCGACCCCCTGCATCATACTCAACCTCACACAACTACCGACCCTCTGCATCATACTCAACCTAACACAACTACCGTCTCCCTGCATCAATCTCAACCTAACACAACTACCGACCCCCTGCATCATACTCAACCTCACACAACTACCGACCCCCTGCATCATACTCAACCTCACACAACTACCGACCCCCTGCATCATACTCAACCTCACACAACTACCGACTCCCTGCATCATACTCAACCTCACACAACTACCGACCCCCTGCATCATACTCAACCTCACACAACTACCGACCCCCTGCATCAATCTCAACCTAACACAACTACCGACCCCCTGCATCATACTCAACCTAACACAACTACCGACCCCCTGCATCATACTCAACCTCACACAACTACCGACCCCCTGCATCATACTCAACCTCACACAACTACCGTCTCCCTGCATCAATCTCAACCTAACACAACTACCGACCCCCTGCATCATACTCAACCTCACACAACTACTGACCCCCTGCATCATACTCAACCTAACACAACTACCGACCCCCTGCATCATACTCAACCTAACACAACTACCGACCCCCTGCATCATACTCAACCTCACACAACTACCGACCCCCTGCATCATACTCAACCTAACACAGCTACCGATCCCTGCATCATACTCAACCTCACACAACTACCGACCCCCTGCATCAATCTCAACCTAACAAAACTACCGACCCCCTGCATCATACTCAACCTAACACAACTACCGACCCCCTGCATCATACTCAACCTCACACAACTACCGACCCCCTGCATCATACTCAACCTCACACAACTACCGTCTCCCTGCATCAATCTCAACCTAACACAACTACCGACCCCCTGCATCATACTAAACCTCACACAACTACCGACCCCCTGCATCATACTCAACCTAACACAACTACCGACCCCCTGCATCATACTCAACCTCACACAACTACCGACCCCCTGCATCAATCTCAACCTAACACAACTACCGACTCCCTGCATCATACTCAACCTCACACAACTACCGTCTCCCTGTATCATACTCAACCTCACACAACTACCGTCTCCCTGTATCATACTCAACCTCAGACAACTACCGACCCCCTGCATCAATCTGAACAACACACAACTACCGACCCCCTGCATCAATCTCAACCTCACACAACTACCGACCCCCTGCATCATACTCAACCTCACACAACTACCGACCCCCTGCATCATACTCAACCTCACACAACTACCGACCCCCTGCATCATACTCAACCTCACACAACTACCGTCTCCCTGCATCAATCTCAACCTAACACAACTACCGACCACCTGCATCATACTAAACCTCACACAACTACCGACCCCCTGCATCATACTCAACCTCACACAACTACCGACCCCCAGCATCAATCTCCACCTAACACAACTACCGACCCCCTGCATCATACTCAACCTCACACAACTACCGACCCCCTGCATCAATCTCAACCTAACACAACTACCGACTCCCTGCATCATACTCAACCTCACACAACTACCGTCCCCCTGCATCATACTCAACCTCACACAACTACCGTCTCCCTGTATCATACTCAACCTCAGACAACTACCGACCCCCTGCATCAATCTGAACAACACACAACTACCGACCCCCTGCATCAATCTCAACCTCACACAACTACCGACCCCCTGCATCATACTCAACCTCACACAACTACCGACCCCCTGCATCAATCTCAACCTAACACAACTACCGACCCCCTGCATCATACTCAACCTCACACAACTACCGACCCCCTGCATCAATCTCCACCTAACACAACTACCGTCTCCCTGCATCAATCTCCACCTCACACAACTACCGTCTCCCTGCATCAATCTCAACCTCACACAACTACCGACACTTTGCATCAATCTCAACCTCACACAACTATCGACCCCCTGCATCATACTCAACCTCACACAACTACCGACCCCCTGCATCATACTCAACCTAACACAACTACCGACCCCCTGCATCAATCTCAACCTAACACAACTACCGTCTCCCTGCATCAATCTCAACCTAACACAACTACCGACCCCCTGCATCATACTCAACCTCACACAACTACCGACCCCCTGCATCATACTCAACCTAACACAACTACCGTCTCCCTGCATCAATCTCAACCTAACACAACTACCGACCCCCTGCATCATACTCAACCTCACACAACTACCGACCCCCTGCATCATACTCAACCTCACACAACTACCGACCCCCTGCATCATACTCAACCTCACACAACTACCGACTCCCTGCATCATACTCAACCTCACACAACTACCGACCCCCTGCATCATACTCAACCTCACACAACTACCGACCCCCTGCATCAATCTCAACCTAACACAACTACCGACCCCCTGCATCATACTCAACCTTACACAACTACCGACCCCCTGCATCATACTCAACCTCACACAACTACCGACCCCCTGCATCAATCTCAACCTAACACAACTACCGACCCCCTGCATCATACTCAACCTCACACAACTACCGACCCCCTGCATCAATCTCCACCTAACACAACTACCGTCTCCCTGCATCAATCTCCACCTCACACAACTACCGTCTCCCTGCATCAATCTCAACCTCACACAACTACCGACACCTTGCATCAATCTCAACCTCACACAACTACCGACCCCCTGCATCATACTCAACCTCACACAACTACCGACCCCCTGCATCATACTCAACCTAACACAACTACCAACCCCCTGCATCAATCTCAACCTAACACAACTACCGTCTCCCTGCATCAATCTCAACCTAACACAACTACCGACCCCCTGCATCATACTCAACCTCACACAACTACCGACCCCCTGCATCATACTCAACCTAACACAACTACCGTCTCCCTGCATCAATCTCAACCTAACACAACTACCGACCCCCTGCATCATACTCAACCTCACACAACTACCGACCCCCTGCATCATACTCAACCTCACACAACTACCGACCCCCTGCATCATACTCAACCTCACACAACTACCGACTCCCTGCATCATACTCAACCTCACACAACTACCGACCCCCTGCATCATACTCAACCTCACACAACTACCGACCCCCTGCATCAATCTCAACCTAACACAACTACCGACCCCCTGCATCATACTCAACCTAACACAACTACCGACCCCCTGCATCATACTCAACCTCACACAACTACCGACCCCCTGCATCATACTCAACCTCACACAACTACCGTCTCCCTGCATCAATCTCAACCTAACACAACTACCTACCCCCTGCATCATACTCAACCTCACACAACTACTGACCCCCTGCATCATACTCAACCTAACACAACTACCGACCTCCTGCATCATACTCAACCTCACACAACTACCGACCCCCTGCATCATACTCAACCTAACACAACTACCGATCCCTGCATCATACTCAACCTCACACAACTACCGACCCCCTGCATCAATCTCAACCTAACAAAACTACCGACCCCCTGCATCATACTCAACCTAACACAACTACCGACCCCCTGCATCAATGTCAACCTAACACAACTACCGTCTCCCTGCATCAATCTCAACCTAACACAACTACCGACCCCCTGCATCATACTCAACCTCACACAACTACCGACCCCCTGCATCATACTCAACCTAACACAACTACCGTCTCCCTGCATCAATCTCAACCTAACACAACTACCGACCCCCTGCATCATACTCAACCTCACACAACTACCGACCCCCTGCATCATACTCAACCTCACACAACTACCGACCCCCTGCATCATACTCAACCTCACACAACTACCGACTCCCTGCATCATACTCAACCTCACACAACTACCGACCCCCTGCATCATACTCAACCTCACACAACTACCGACCCCCTGCATCAATCTCAACCTAACACAACTACCGACCCCCTGCATCATACTCAACCTTACACAACTACCGACCCCCTGCATCATACTCAACCTCACACAACTACCGACCCCCTGCATCAATCTCAACCTAACACAACTACCGACCCCCTGCATCATACTCAACCTCACACAACTACCGACCCCCTGCATCAATCTCCACCTAACACAACTACCGTCTCCCTGCATCAATCTCCACCTCACACAACTACCGTCTCCCTGCATCAATCTCAACCTCACACAACTACCGACACCTTGCATCAATCTCAACCTCACACAACTACCGACCCCCTGCATCATACTCAACCTCACACAACTACCGACCCCCTGCATCATACTCAACCTAACACAACTACCGACCCCCTGCATCAATCTCAACCTAACACAACTACCGTCTCCCTGCATCAATCTCAACCTAACACAACTACCGACCCCCTGCATCATACTCAACCTCACACAACTACCGACCCCCTGCATCATACTCAACCTAACACATCTACCGTCTCCCTGCATCAATCTCAACCTAACACAACTACCGACCCCCTGCATCATACTCAACCTCACACAACTACCGACCCCCTGCATCATACTCAACCTCACACAACTACCGACCCCCTGCATCATACTCAACCTCACACAACTACCGACTCCCTGCATCATACTCAACCTCACACAACTACCGACCCCCTGCATCATACTCAACCTCACACAACTACCGACCCCCTGCATCAATCTCAACCTAACAAAACTACCGACCCCCTGCATCATACTCAACCTAACACAACTACCGACCCCTGCATCATACTCAACCTCACACAACTACCGACCCCCTGCATCATACTCAACCTCACACAACTACCGTCTCCCTGCATCAATCTCAACCTAACACAACTACCGACCCCCTGCATCATACTCAACCTCACACAACTACTGACCCCCTGCATCATACTCAACCTAACACAACTACCGACCCCCTGCATCATACTCAACCTCACACAACTACCGACCCCCTGCATCATACTCAACCTAACACAACTACCGATCCCTGCATCATACTCAACCTAACACAACTACCGACCCCCTGCATCAATCTCAACCTAACAAAACTACCGACCCCCTGCATCAATCTCAACCTCACACAACTACCGACCCCCTGCATCATACTCAACCTCACACAACTACCGACCCCCTGCATCATACTCAACCTCACACAACTACCGACCCCCTGCATCAATCTCAACCTCACACAACTACCGTCTCCCTGCATCATACTCAACCTAACACAACTACCGACCACCTGCATCATACTAAACCTCACACAACTACCGACCCCCTGCATCATACTCAACCTAACACAACTACCGACCCCCAGCATCAATCTCCACCTAACACAACTACCGACCCCCTGCATCATACTCAACCTCACACAACTACCGACCCCCTGCATCAATCTCAACCTAACACAACTACCGACCCCCTGCATCATACTCAACCTCACACAACTACCGACCCCCTGCATCAATCTCAACCTAACACAACTACCGTCTCCCTGCATCATACTCAACCTCACACAACTACCGTCTCCCTGCATCAATCTCAACCTAACAAAACTACCGACCCCCTGCATCATACTCAACCTAACACAACTACCGACCCCCTGCATCATACTCAACCTCACACAACTACCGACCCCCTGCATCATACTCAACCTAACACAACTACCGATCCCTGCATCATACTCAACCTCACACAACTACCGACCCCCTGCATCAATCTCAACCTAACAAAACTACCGACCCCCTGCATCATACTCAACCTAACACAACTACCGACCCCCTGCATCATACTCAACCTCACACAACTACCGACCCCCTGCATCATACTCAACCTCACACAACTACCGTCTCCCTGCATCAATCTCAACCTAACACAACTACCGACCCCCTTCCATATACTAAACCTCACACAACTACCGACCCCCTGCATCATACTCAACCTAACACAACTACCGACCCCCTGCATCATACTCAACCTCACACAACTACCGACCCCCTGCATCAATCTCAACCTAACACAACTACCGACTCCCTGCATCATACTCAACCTCACACAACTACCGTCTCCCTGTATCATACTCAACCTCACACAACTACCGTCTCCCTGTATCATACTCAACCTCAGACAACTACCGACCCCCTGCATCAATCTGAACAACACACAACTACCGACCCCCTGCATCAATCTCAACCTCACACAACTACCGACCCCCTGCATCATACTCAACCTCACACAACTACCGACCCCCTGCATCATACTCAACCTCACACAACTACCGACCCCCTGCATCATACTCAACCTCACACAACTACCGTCTCCCTGCATCAATCTCAACCTAACACAACTACCGACCACCTGCATCATACTAAACCTCACACAACTACCGACCCCCTGCATCATACTCAACCTAACACAACTACCGACCCCCAGCATCAATCTCCACCTAACACAACTACCGACCCCCTGCATCATACTCAACCTCACACAACTACCGACCCCCTGCATCAATCTCAACCTAACACAACTACCGACTCCCTGCATCATACTCAACCTCACACAACTACCGTCCCCCTGCATCATACTCAACCTCACACAACTACCGTCTCCCTGTATCATACTCAACCTCAGACAACTACCGACCCCCTGCATCAATCTGAACAACACACAACTACCGACCCCCTGCATCAATCTCAACCTCACACAACTACCGACCCCCTGCATCATACTCAACCTCACACAACTACCGACCCCCTGCATCAATCTCAACCTAACACAACTACCGACCCCCTGCATCATACTCAACCTCACACAACTACCGACCCCCTGCATCAATCTCAACCTAACACAACTACCGTCTCCCTGCATCAATCTCCACCTCACACAACTACCGTCTCCCTGCATCAATCTCAACCTCACACAACTACCGACACCTTGCATCAATCTCAACCTCACACAACTACCGACCCCCTGCATCATACTCAACCTCACACAACTACCGACCCCCTGCATCATACTCAACCTAACACAACTACCGACCCCCTGCATCAATCTCAACCTAACACAACTACCGTCTCCCTGCATCAATCTCAACCTAAGACAACTACCGACCCCCTGCATCATACTCAACCTCACACAACTACCGACCCCCTGCATCATACTCAACCTAACACAACTACCGTCTCCCTGCATCAATCTCAACCTAACACAACTACCGACCCCCTGCATCATACTCAACCTCACACAACTACCGACCCCCTGCATCATACTCAACCTCACACAACTACCGACCCCCTGCATCATACTCAACCTCACACAACTACCGACTCCCTGCATCATACTCAACCTCACACAACTACCGACCCCCTGCATCATACTCAACCTCACACAACTACCGACCCCCTGCATCAATCTCAACCTCACACAACTACCGATCCCCTGCATCATACTCAACCTAACACAACTACCGACCCCCTGCATCATACTCAACCTCACACAACTACCGACCCCCTGCATCATACTCAACCTCACACAACTACCGTCTCCCTGCATCAATCTCAACCGAACACAACTACCGACCCCCTGCATCATACTCAACCTCACACAACTACTGACCCCCTGCATCATACTCAACCTAACACAACTACCGACCCCCTGCATCATACTCAACCTCACACAACTACCGACCCCCTGCATCATACTCAACCTCACACAACTACCGACCCCCTGCATCTATCTCAACCTAACACAACTACCGACTCCCTGCATCATACTCAACCTCACACAACTACCGTCCCCCTGCATCATACTCAACCTCACACAACTACCGTCTCCCTGTATCATACTCAACCTCAGACAACTACCGACCCCCTGCATCAATCTGAACAACACACAACTACCGACCCCCTGCATCAAACTCAACCTCACACAACTACCGACCCCCTGCATCATACTCAACCTCACACAACTACTGTCTCCCTGTATCATACTCAACCTCACACAACTACCGTCCCCCTGCATCATACTCAACCTCACGCAACTACCGTCTCCCTGTATGGTACTCAACCTCACACAAATACCGACTCCCTGCATCCATCTCAACCTCACACAACTATTGATCCTCTGAATCAATCTCAACCTCACACAACTACCGACCCCCTGCATCATACTCCACCTAACACAACTACCGACCCCCTGCATCATACTCAACCTCACACAACTACCGACCCCCTGCATCATCCTCAACCTCACACAACTACCGACCCCCTGCATCATACTCAACCTCACACAACTACCGACTCCCTGCATCATACTCAACCTCACACAACTACCGACCCCCTGCATCATACTCAACCTCACACAACTACCGACCCCCTGCATCATACTCAATCTCACACAACTACCGTCTCCCTGCATCAACCTCAACCTCACACAACTACTGTCTCCCTGTATCATACTCAACCTCACACAACTACTGTCTCCCTGCATCATACTCAACCTCACACAACTACCGTCTCCCTGCATCATACTCAACCACACACAACTACCGACCCCCTGCATCAATCTCCACCTAACACAACTACCGACCCCCTGCATCATACTCAACCTCACACAACTACCGACCCCCTGCATCATACTCAACCTCACACAACTACCGTCTCCCTGCATCAACCTCAACCTCACACAACTACCGACTCCCTGCATCATACTCAACCTCACAGAATTACCGACCCCCTGCATCAATCTCAACCTCACACAACTACCGACCCCCTGCATCATACTCAACCTCACACAACTACCGACCCCCTGCATCAATCTCAACCTAACACAACTACCGACCCCCTGCATCATACTCAACCTCACACAACTACCGACCCCCTGCATCAATCTCCACCTAACACAACTACCGTCTCCCTGCATCAATCTCCACCTCACACAACTACCGTCTCCCTGCATCAATCTCAACCTCACACAACTACCGACACCTTGCATCAATCTCAACCTCACACAACTACCGACCCCCTGCATCATACTCAACCTCACACAACTACCGACCCCCTGCATCATACTCAACATAACACAACTACCGACCCCCTGCATCAATCTCAACCTAACACAACTACCGTCTCCCTGCATCAATCTCAACCTAACACAACTACCGACCCCCTGCATCATACTCAACCTCACACAACTACCGACCCCCTGCATCATACTCAACCTAACACAACTACCGTCTCCCTGCATCAATCTCAACCTAACACAACTACCGACCCCCTGCATCATACTCAACCTCACACAACTACCGACCCCCTGCATCATACTCAACCTCACACAACTACCGACCCCCTGCATCATACTCAACCTCACACAACTACCGACTCCCTGCATCATACTCAACCTCACACAACTACCGACCCCCTGCATCATACTCAACCTCACACAACTACCGACCCCCTGCATCAATCTCAACCTAACACAACTACCGACCCCCTGCATCATACTCAACCTAACACAACTACCGACCCCCTGCATCATACTCAACCTCACACAACTACCGACCCCCTGCATCATACTCAACCTCACACAACTACCGTCTCCCTGCATCAATCTCAACCTAACACAACTACCGACCCCCTGCATCATACTCAACCTCACACAACTACTGACCCCCTGCATCATACTCAACCTAACACAACTACCGACCCCCTGCATCATACTCAACCTCACACAACTACCGACCCCCTGCATCATACTCAACCTAACACAACTACCGATCCCTGCATCATACTCAACCTCACACAACTACCGACCCCCTGCATCAATCTCAACCTAACAAAACTACCGACCCCCTGCATCATACTCAACCTAACACAACTACCGACCCCCTGCATCATACTCAACCTCACACAACTACCGACCCCCTGCATCATACTCAACCTCACACAACTACCGTCTCCCTGCATCAATCTCAACCTAACACAACTACCGACCCCCTGCATCATACTAAACCTCACACAACTACCGACCCCCTGCATCATACTCAACCTAACACAACTACCGACCCCCTGCATCATACTCAACCTAACACAACTACCGATTCCTGCATCATACTCAACCTCACACAACTACCGACCCCCTGCATCAATCTCAACCTAACACAACTACCGACCCCCTGCATCATACTCAACCTCACACAACTACCGACCCCCTGCATCAATCTCCACCTAACACAATTACCGTCTCCCTGCATCAATCTCCACCTCACACAACTACCGTCTCCCTGCATCAATCTCAACCTCACACAACTACCGACACCTTGCATCAATCTCAACCTAACACAACTACCGACCCCCTGCATCATACTCAACCTCACACAACTACCGACCCCCTGCATCATACTCAACCTAACACAACTACCGACCCCCTGCATCAATCTCAACCTAACACAACTACCGTCTCCCTGCATCAATCTCAACCTAACACAACTACCGACCCCCTGCATCATACTCAACCTCACACAACTACCGTTCCCCTGCATCATACTCAACCTAACACAACTACCGTCTCCCTGCATCAATCTCAACCTAACACAACTACCGACCCCCTGCATCATACTCAACCTCACACAACTACCGACCCCCTGCATCATACTCAACCTCACACAACTACCGACCCCCTGCATCATACTCAACCTCACACAACTACCGACTCCCTGCATCATACTCAACCTCACACAACTACCGACCCCCTGCATCATACTCAACCTCACACAACTACCGACCCCCTGCATCAATCTCAACCTCACACAACTACCGACCCCCTGCATCATACTCAACCTAACACAACTACCGACCCCTTGCATCATACTCAACCTCACACAACTACCGACCCCCTGCATCATACTCAACCTCACACAACTACCGTCTCCCTGCATCAATCTCAACCTAACACAACTACCGACCCCCTGCATCAGACTCAACCTCACACAACTACTGACCCCCTGCATCATACTCAACCTAACACAACTACCGACCCCCTGCATCATACTCAACCTCACACAACTACCGACCCCCTGCATCATACTCAACCTAACACAACTACCGACCCCCTGCATCATACTCAACCTCACACAACTACCGATCCCTGCATCATACTCAACCTCACACAACTACCGACCCCCTGCATCAATCTCAGCCTAACAAAACTACCGACCCCCTGCATCATACTCAACCTAACACAACTACCGACCCCCTGCATCATACTCAACCTCACACAACTACCGACCCCCTGCATCATACTCAACCTCACACAACTACCGTCTCCCTGCATCAATCTCAACCTAACACAACTACCGACCCCCTGCATCATACTAAACCTCACACAACTACCGACCCCCTGCATCATACTCAACCTAACACAACTACCGACCCCCTGCATCATACTCAACCTCACACAACTACCCACCCCCTGCATCAAACTCAACCTCACACAACTACCGACCCCCTGCATCAATCTCAACCTAACACAACTACCGACTCCCTGCATCATACTCAACCTCACACAACTACCGACCCCCTGCATCATACTCAACCTCACACAACTACCGACCCCCTGCATCATACTCAACCTCACACAACTACCGACCCCCTGCATCATACTCAACCTCACACAACTACCGTCTCCCTGCATCATACTCAACCTAACACAACTACCGACCCCCTGCATCATACTCAACCTCACACAACTACTGACCCCCTGCATCATACTCAACCTAACACAACTACCGACCCCCTGCATCATACTCAACCTCACACAACTACCGACCCCCTGCATCATACTCAACCTCACACAACTACCGTCTCCCTGCATCAATCTCAACCTAACACAACTACCGACCCCCTGCATCATACTAAACCTCACACAACTACCGACCCCCTGCATCATACTCAACCTAACACAACTACCGACCCCCTGCATCATACTCAACCTCACACAACTACCCACCCCCTGCATCATACTCAACCTCACACAACTACCGACCCCCTGCATCAATCTCAACCTAACACAACTACCGACTCCCTGCATCATACTCAACCTCACACAACTACCGACCCCCTGCATCATACTCAACCTCACACAACTACCGACCCCCTGCATCATACTCAATCTCACACAACTACCGTCTCCCTGCATCAACCTCAACCTCACACAACTACTGTCTCCCTGTATCATACTCAACCTCACACAACTACTGTCTCCCTGCATCATACTCAACCTCACACAACTACCGACCCCCTGCATCATACTCAACCTAACACAACTACCGACCCCCTGCATCAATCTCCACCTAACACAACTACCGACCCCCTGCATCATACTCAACCTCACACAACTACCGACCCCCTGCATCATACTCAACCTCACACAACTACCGTCTCCCTGCATCAACCTCAACCTCACACAACTACCGACTCCCTGCATCATACTCAACCTCACAGAATTACCGACCCCCTGCATCAATCTCAACCTCACACAACTACCGACATCTTGCATCAATCTCAACCTCACACAACTACCGACCCCCTGCATCATACTCAACCTCACACAACTACCGACCCCCTGCATCATACTCAACCTAACACAACTACCGACCCCCTGCATCAATCTCAACCTAACACAACTACCGTCTCCCTGCATCAATCTCAACCTAGCACAACTACAGACCCCCTGCATCATACTCAACCTCACACAACTACCGACCCCCTGCATCATACTCAACCTAACACAACTACCGTCTCCCTGCATCAATCTCAACCTAACACAACTACCGACCCCCTGCATCATACTCAACCTCACACAACTACCGACCCCCTGCATCATACTCAATCTCACACAACTACCGACCCCCTGCATCATACTCAACCTCACACAACTACCGACTACCTGCATCATACTCAACCTCACACAACTACCGACCCCCTGCATCATACTCAACCTCACACAACTACCGACCCCCTGCATCAATCTCAACCTAACACAACTACCGACCCCCTGCATCATACTCAACCTAACACAACTACCGACCCCCTGCATCATACTCAACCTCACACAACTACCGACCCCCTGCATCATACTCAACCTCACACAACTACCGTCTCCCTGCATCAATCTCAACCTAACACAACTACCGACCCCCTGCATCATACTCAACCTCACACAACTACTGACCCCCTGCATCATACTCAACCTAACACAACTACCGACCCCCTGCATCATACTCAACCTCACACAACTACCGACCCCCTGCATCATACTCAACCTAACACAACTACCGATCCCTGCATCATACTCAACCTCACACAACTACCGACCCCCTGCATCAATCTCAACCTAACAAAACTACCGACCCCCTGCATCATACTCAACCTAACACAACTACCGACCCCCTGCATCATACTCAACCTCACACAACTACCGACCCCCTGCATCATACTCAACCTCACACAACTACCGTCTCCCTGCATCAATCTCAACCTAACACAACTACCGACCCCCTGCATCATACTAAACCTCACACAACTACCGACCCCCTGCATCATACTCAACCTAACACAACTACCGACCCCCTGCATCATACTCAACCTAACACAACTACCGACTCCCTGCATCATACTCAACCTCACACAACTACCGACCCCCTGCATCAATCTCAACCTAACACAACTACCGACTCCCTGCATCATACTCAACCTCACACAACTACCGACCCCCTGCATCATACTCAACCTCACACAACTACCGTCTCCCTGTATCATACTCAACCTCAGACAACTACCGACCCCCTGCATCAAACTGAACAACACACAACTACCGACCCCCTGCATCAATCTCAACCTCACACAACTACCGACCCCCTGCATCATACTCATTCTCACACAACTACCGACCCCCTGCATCATACTCAACCTCACACAACTACCGACCCCCTGCATAATACTCAACCTCACACAACTACCATCTCCCTGCATCAATCTCAACCTAACACAACTACCGACCCCCTGCATCATACTAAACCTCACACAACTACCGACCCCCTGCATCATACTCAACCTAACACAACTACCGACCCCCAGCATCAATCTCCACCTAACACAACTACCGACCCCCTGCATCATACTCAACCTCAGACAACTACCGACCCCCTGCATCAATCTCAACCTAACACAACTACCGACTCCCTGCATCATACTCAACCTCACACAACTACCGTCCCCCTGCATCATACTCAACCTCACACAACTACCGTCTCCCTGTATCATACTCAACCTCAGACAACTACCGACCCCCTGGATCAATCTGAACAACACACAACTACCGACCCCCTGCATCAATCTCAACCTAACAAAACTACCGACCCCCTGCATCATACTCAACCTAACACAACTACCGACCCCCTGCATCATACTCAACCTCACACAACTACCGACCCCCTGCATCATACTCAACCTCACACAACTACCGTCTCCCTGCATCAATCTCAACCTAACACAACTACCGACCCCCTGCATCATACTAAACCTCACACAACTACCGACCCCCTGCATCATACTCAACCTAACACAACTACCGACCCCCTGCATCATACTCAACCTAACACAACTACCGACTCCCTGCATCATACTCAACCTCACACAACTACCGACCCCCTGCATCAATCTCAACCTAACACAACTACCGACTCCCTGCATCATACTCAACCTCACACAACTACCGACCCCCTGCATCATACTCAACCTCACACAACTACCGTCTCCCTGTATCATACTCAACCTCAGACAACTACCGACCCCCTGCATCAATCTGAACAACACACAACTACCGACCCCCTGCATCAATCTCAACCTCACACAACTACCGACCCCCTGCATCATACTCAACCTCACACAACTACCGACCCCCTGCATCATACTCAACCTCACACAACTACCGACCCCCTGCATCATACTCAACCTCACACAACTACCATCTCCCTGCATCAATCTCAACCTAACACAACTACCGACCCCCTGCATCATACTAAACCTCACACAACTACCGACCCCCTGCATCATACTCAACCTAACACAACTACCGACCCCCAGCATCAATCTCCACCTAACACAACTACCGACCCCCTGCATCATACTCAACCTCAGACAACTACCGACCCCCTGCATCAATCTCAACCTAACACAACTACCGACTCCCTGCATCATACTCAACCTCACACAACTACCGTCCCCCTGCATCATACTCAACCTCACACAACTACCGTCTCCCTGTATCATACTCAACCTCAGACAACTACCGACCCCCTGCATCAATCTGAACAACACACAACTACCGACCCCCTGCATCAATCTCAACCTCACACAACTACCGACCCCCTGCATCATACTCAACCTAACACAACTACCGATCCCTGCATCATACTCAACCTCACACAACTACCGACCCCCTGCATCAATCTCAACCTAACAAAACTACCGACCCCCTGCATCATACTCAACCTAACACAACTACCGACCCCCTGCATCATACTCAACCTCACACAACTACCGACCCCCTGCATCAATCTCAACCTAACACAACTACCGTCTCCCTGCATCAATCTCAACCTAACACAACTACCGACCCCCTGCATCATACTCAACCTGAGACAACTACCGACCCCCTGCATCATACTCAACCTAACACAACTACCGTCTCCCTGCATCAATCTCAACCTAACACAACTACCGACCCCCTGCATCATACTCAACCTCACACAACTACCGACCCCCTGCATCATACTCAACCTCACACAACTACCGACCCCCTGCATCATACTCAACCTCACACAACTACCGACTCCCTGCATCATACTCAACCTCACACAACTACCGACCCCCTGCATCATACTCAACCTCACACAACTACCGACCCCCTGCATCAATCTCAACCTCACACAACTACCGACCCCCTGCATCATACTCAACCTAACACAACTACCGACCCCCTGCATCATACTCAACCTCACACAACTACCGACCCCCTGCATCATACTCAACCTCACACAACTACCGACCCCCTGCATCATACTCAACCTCACACAACTACCGACCCCCTGCATCATACTCAACCTCACACAACTACCGACTCCCTGCATCATACTCAACCTCACACAACTACCGACCCCCTGCATCATACTCAACCTCACACAACTACCGACCCCCTGCATCAATCTCAACCTCACACAACTACCGACCCCCTGCATCATACTCAACCTAACACAACTACCGACCCCCTGCATCATACTCAACCTCACACAACTACCGACCCCCTGCATCATACTCAACCTCACACAACTACCGTCTCCCTGCATCAATCTCAACCTAACACAACTACCGACCCCCTGCATCATACTAAACCTCACACAACTACCGACCCCCTGCATCATACTCAACCTAACACAACTACCGACCCCCTGCATCATACTCAACCTAACACAACTACCGACTCCCTGCATCATACTCAACCTCACACAACTACCGACCCCCTGCATCAATCTCAACCTAACACAACTACCGACTCCCTGCATCATACTCAACCTCACACAACTACCGACCCCCTGCATCATACTCAACCTCACACAACTACCGTCTCCCTGTATCATACTCAACCTCAGACAACTACCGACCCCCTGCATCAAACTGAACAACACACAACTACCGACCCCCTGCATCAATCTCAACCTCACACAACTACCGACCCCCTGCATCATACTCAACCTCACACAACTACCGACCCCCTGCATCATACTCAACCTCACACAACTACCGACCCCCTGCATAATACTCAACCTCACACAACTACCATCTCCCTGCATCAATCTCAACCTAACACAACTACCGACCCCCTGCATCATACTAAACCTCACACAACTACCGACCCCCTGCATCATACTCAACCTAACACAACTACCGACCCCCAGCATCAATCTCCACCTAACACAACTACCGACCCCCTGCATCATACTCAACCTCAGACAACTACCGACCCCCTGCATCAATCTCAACCTAACACAACTACCGACTCCCTGCATCATACTCAACCTCACACAACTACCGTCCCCCTGCATCATACTCAACCTCACACAACTACCGTCTCCCTGTATCATACTCAACCTCAGACAACTACCGACCCCCTGGATCAATCTGAACAACACACAACTACCGACCCCCTGCATCAATCTCAACCTAACAAAACTACCGACCCCCTGCATCATACTCAACCTAACACAACTACCGACCCCCTGCATCATACTCAACCTCACACAACTACCGACCCCCTGCATCATACTCAACCTCACACAACTACCGTCTCCCTGCATCAATCTCAACCTAACACAACTACCGACCCCCTGCATCATACTCAACCTAACACAACTACCGACCCCCTGCATCATACTCAACCTAACACAACTACCGACTCCCTGCATCATACTCAACCTCACACAACTACCGACCCCCTGCATCAATCTCAACCTAACACAACTACCGACTCCCTGCATCATACTCAACCTCACACAACTACCGACCCCCTGCATCATACTCAACCTCACACAACTACCGTCTCCCTGTATCATACTCAACCTCAGACAACTACCGACCCCCTGCATCAATCTGAACAACACACAACTACCGACCCCCTGCATCAATCTCAACCTCACACAACTACCGACCCCCTGCATCATACTCAACCTCACACAACTACCGACCCCCTGCATCATACTCAACCTCACACAACTACCGACCCCCTGCATAATACTCAACCTCACACAACTACCATCTCCCTGCATCAATCTCAACCTAACACAACTACCGACCCCCTGCATCATACTAAACCTCACACAACTACCGACCCCCTGCATCATACTCAACCTAACACAACTACCGACCCCCAGCATCAATCTCCACCTAACACAACTACCGACCCCCTGCATCATACTCAACCTCAGACAACTACCGACCCCCTGCATCAATCTCAACCTAACACAACTACCGACTCCCTGCATCATACTCAACCTCACACAACTACCGTCCCCCTGCATCATACTCAACCTCACACAACTACCGTCTCCCTGTATCATACTCAACCTCAGACAACTACCGACCCCCTGCATCAATCTGAACAACACACAACTACCGACCCCCTGCATCAATCTCAACCTCACACAACTACCGACCCCCTGCATCATACTCAACCTAACACAACTACCGATCCCTGCATCATACTCAACCTCACACAACTACCGACCCCCTGCATCAATCTCAACCTAACAAAACTACCGACCCCCTGCATCATACTCAACCTAACACAACTACCGACCCCCTGCATCATACTCAACCTCACACAACTACCGACCCCCTGCATCAATCTCAACCTAACACAATTACCGTCTCCCTGCATCAATCTCAACCTAACACAACTACCGACCCCCTGCATCATACTCAACCTGAGACAACTACCGACCCCCTGCATCATACTCAACCTAACACAACTACCGTCTCCCTGCATCAATCTCAACCTAACACAACTACCGACCCCCTGCATCATACTCAACCTCACACAACTACCGACCCCCTGCATCATACTCAACCTCACACAACTACCGACCCCCTGCATCATACTCAACCTCACACAACTACCGACTCCCTGCATCATACTCAACCTCACACAACTACCGACCCCCTGCATCATACTCAACCTCACACAACTACCGACCCCCTGCATCAATCTCAACCTCACACAACTACCGACTCCCTGCATCATACTCAACCTAACACAACTACCGACCCCCTGCATCATACTCAACCTCACACAACTACCGACCCCCTGCATCATACTCAACCTCACACAACTACCGTCTCCCTGCATCAATCTCAACCTAACACAACTACCGACCCCCTGCATCATACTCAACCTCACACAACTACTGACCCCTGCATCATACTCAACCTAACACAACTACCGACCCCCTGCATCATACTCAACCTCACACAACTACCGACCCCCTGCATCATACTCAACCTAACACAACTACCGATCCCTGCATCATACTCAACCTCACACAACTACCGACCCCCTGCATCAATCTCAACCTAACAAAACTACCGACCCCCTGCATCATACTCAACCTAACACAACTACCGACCCCCTGCATCATACTCAACCTCACACAACTACCGACCCCCTGCATCATACTCAACCTCACACAACTACCGTCTCCCTGCATCAATCTCAACCTAACACAACTACCGACCCCCTGCATCATACTAAACCTCACACAACTACCGACCCCCTGCATCATACTCAACCTAACACAACTACCGACCCCCTGCATCATACTCAACCTCACACAACTACCCACCCCCTGCATCATACTCAACCTCACACAACTACCGACCCCCTGCATCAATCTCAACCTAACACAACTACCGACTCCCTGCATCATACTCAACCTCACACAACTACCGACCCCCTGCATCATACTCAACCTCACACAACTACCGACCCCCTGCGTCATACTCAATCTCACACAACTACCGTCTCCCTGCATCAACCTCAACCTCACACAACTACTGTCTCCCTGTATCATACTCAACCTCACACAACTACTGTATCCCTGCATCATACTCAACCTCACACAACTACCGTCTCCCTGCATCATACTCAACCACACACAACTACCGACCCCCTGCATCAATCTCCACCTAACACAACTACCGACCCCCTGCATCATACTCAACCTCACACAACTACCGACCCCCTGCATCATACTCAACCTCACACAACTACCGTCTCCCTGCATCAACCTCAACCTCACACAACTACCGACTCCCTGCATCATACTCAACCTCACAGAATTACCGACCCCCTGCATCAATCTCAACCTCACACAACTACCGACACCTTGCATCAATCTCAACCTCACACAACTACCGACCCCCTGCATCATACTCAACCTCACACAACTACCGACCCCCTGCATCATACTCAACCTAACACAACTACCGACCCCCTGCATCAATCTCAACCTAACACAACTACCGTCTCCCTGCATCAATCTCAACCTAACACAACTACCGACCCCCTGCATCATACTCAACCTCACACAACTACCGACCCCCTGCATCATACTCAACCTAACACAACTACCGTCTCCCTGCATCAATCTCAACCTAACACAACTACCGACCCCCTGCATCATACTCAACCTCACACAACTACCGACCCCCTGCATCATACTCAACCTCACACAACTACCGACCCCCTGCATCATACTCAACCTCACACAACTACCGACTCCCTGCATCATACTCAACCTCACACAACTACCGACCCCCTGCATCATACTCAACCTCACACAACTACCGACCCCCTGCATCAATCTCAACCTAACACAACTACCGACCCCCTGCATCATACTCAACCTAACACAACTACCGACCCCCTGCATCATACTCAACCTCACACAACTACCGACCCCCTGCATCATACTCAACCTCACACAACTACCGTCTCCCTGCATCAATCTCAACCTAACACAACTACCGACCCCCTGCATCATACTCAACCTCACACAACTACTGACCCCCTGCATCATACTCAACCTAACACAACTACCGACCCCCTGCATCATACTCAACCTCACACAACTACCGACCCCCTGCATCATACTCAACCTAACACAACTACCGATCCCTGCATCATACTCAACCTCACACAACTACCGACCCCCTGCATCAATCTCAACCTAACAAAACTACCGACCCCCTGCATCATACTCAACCTAACACAACTACCGACCCCCTGCATCATACTCAACCTCACACAACTACCGACCCCCTGCATCATACTCAACCTCACACAACTACCGTCTCCCTGCATCAATCTCAACCTAACACAACTACCGACCCCCTGCATCATACTAAACCTCACACAACTACCGACCCCCTGCATCATACTCAACCTAATACAACTACCGACCCCCTGCATCAAACTCAACCTAACACAACTACCGACTCCCTGCATCATACTCAACCTCACACAACTACCGACCCCCTGCATCAATCTCAACCTAACACAACTACCGACTCCCTGCATCATACTCAACCTCACACAACTACCGACCCCCTGCATCATACTCAACCTCACACAACTACCGTCTCCCTGTATCATACTCAACCTCAGACAACTACCGACCCCCTGCATCAATCTGAACAACACACAACTACCGACCCCCTGCATCAATCTCAACCTCACACAACTACCGACCCCCTGCATCATACTCAACCTCACACAACTACCGACCCCCTGCATCATACTCAACCTCACACAACTACCGACCCCCTGCATAATACTCAACCTCACACAACTACCATCTCCCTGCATCAATCTCAACCTAACACAACTACCGACCCCCTGCATCATACTAAACCTCACACAACTACCGACCCCCTGCATCATACTCAACCTAACACAACTACCGACCCCCAGCATCAATCTCCACCTAACACAACTACCGACCCCCTGCATCATACTCAACCTCAGACAACTACCGACCCCCTGCATCAATCTCAACCTAACACAACTACCGACTCCCTGCATCATACTCAACCTCACACAACTACCGTCCTCCTGCATCATACTCAACCTCACACAACTACCGTCTCCCTGTATCATACTCAACCTCAGACAACTACCGACCCCCTGCATCAATCTGAACAACACACAACTACCGACCCCCTGCATCAATCTCAACCTCACACAACTACCGACCCCCTGCATCATACTCAACCTAACACAACTACCGATCCCTGCATCATACTCAACCTCACACAACTACCGACCCCCTGCATCAATCTCAACCTAACAAAACTACCGACCCCCTGCATCATACTCAACCTCACACAACTACCGTCTCCCTGCATCAATCTCAACCTAACACAACTACCGACCCCCTGCATCATACTAAACCTCACACAACTACCGACCCCCTGCATCATACTCAACCTAACACAACTACCGACCCCCTGCATCATACTCAACCTAACACAACTACCGACTCCCTGCATCATACTCAACCTCACACAACTACCGACCCCCTGCATCAATCTCAACCTAACACAACTACCGACTCCCTGCATCATACTCAACCTCACACAACTACCGTCCCCCTGCATCATACTCAACCTCACACAACTACCGTCTCCCTGTATCATACTCAACCTCAGACAACTACCGACCCCCTGCATCAATCTGAACAACACACAACTACCGACCCCCTGCATCAATCTCAACCTCACACAACTACCGACCCCCTGCATCATACTCAACCTCACACAACTACCGACCCCCTGCATCATACTCAACCTCACACAACTACCGACCCCCTGCATAATACTCAACCTCACACAACTACCATCTCCCTGCCTCAATCTCAACCTAACACAACTACCGACCCCCTGCATCATACTAAACCTCACACAACTACCGACCCCCTGCATCATACTCAACCTAACACAACTACCGACCCCCAGCATCAATCTCCACCTAACACAACTACCGACCCCCTGCATCATACTCAACCTGAGACAACTACCGACCCCCTGCATCAATCTCAACCTAACACAACTACCGACTCCCTGCATCATACTCAACCTCACACAACTACCGTCCCCCTGCATCATACCCAACCTCACACAACTACCGTCTCCCTGTATCATACTCAACCTCAGACAACTACCGACCCCCTGCATCAATCTGAACAACACACAACTACCGACCCCCTGCATCAATCTCAACCTCACACAACTACCGACCCCCTGCATCATACTCAACCTCACACAACTACCGACCCCCTGCATCAATCTCAACCTAACACAACTACCGACCCCCTGCATCATACTCAACCTCACACAACTACCGACCCCCTGCATCAATCTCCACCTAACACAACTACCGTCTCCCTGCATCAATCTCCACCTCACACAACTACCGTCTCCCTGCATCAATCTCAACCTCACACAACTACCGACACCTTGCATCAATCTCAACCTCACACAACTACCGACCCCCTGCATCATACTCAACCTCACACAACTACCGACCCCCTGCATCATACTCAACCTAACACAACTATCGACCCCCTGCATCAATCTCAACCTAACACAACTACCGTCTCCCTGCATCAATCTCAACCTAACACAACTACCGACCCCCTGCATCATACTCAACCTCACACAACTACCGACCCCCTGCATCATACTCAACCTAACACAACTACCGTCTCCCTGCATCAATCTCAACCTAACACAACTACCGACCCCCTGCATCATACTCAACCTCACACAACTACCGACCCCCTGCATCATACTCAACCTCACACAACTACCGACCCCCTGCATCATACTCAACCTAACACAACTACCGACCCCCTGCATCATACTCAACCTCACACAACTACCGACCCCCTGCATCATACTCAACCTCACACAACTACCGTCTCCCTGCATCAATCTCAACCTAACACAACTACCGACCCCCTGCATCATACTCAACCTCACACAACTACTGACCCCCTGCATCATACTCAACCTAACACAACTACCGACCCCCTGCATCATACTCAACCTCACACAACTACCGACCCCCTGCATCATACTCAACCTAACACAACTACCGATCCCTGCATCATACTCAACCTCACACAACTACCGACCCCCTGCATCAATCTCAACCTAACAAAACTACCGACCCCCTGCATCAATCTCAACCTAACAAAACTACCGACCCCCTGCATCATACTCAACCTAACACAACTACCGACCCCCTGCATCATACTCAACCTCACACAACTACCGACCCCCTGCATCATACTCAACCTAACACAACTACCGATCCCTGCATCATACTCAACCTCACACAACTACCGACCCCCTGCATCAATCTCAACCTAACAAAACTACCGACCCCCTGCATCATACTCAACCTCACACAACTACCGACCCCCTGCATCATACTCAACCTCACACAACTACCGAACCCCTGCATCATACTCAACCTCACACAACTACCGTCTCCCTGCATCAATCTCAACCTAACACAACTACCGACCCCCTGCATCATACTAAACCTCACACAACTACCGACCCCCTGCATCATACTCAACCTAACACAACTACCGACCCCCTGCATCATACTCAACCTCACACAACTACCGACCCCCTGCATCAATCTCAACCTAACACAACTACCGACTCCCTGCATCATACTCAACCTCACACAACTACCGTCTCCCTGTATCATACTCAACCTCACACAACTACCGTCTCTCTGTATCATACTCAACCTCAGACAACTACCGACCCCCTGCATCAATCTGAACAACACACAACTACCGACCCCCTGCATCAATCTCAACCTCACACAACTACCGACCCCCTGCATCATACTCAACCTCACACAACTACCGACCCCCTGCATCATACTCAACCTCACACAACTATCGACCCCCTGCATAATACTCAACCTCACACAACTACCGTCTCCCTGCATCAATCTCAACCTAACACAACTACCGACCCCCTGCATCATACTAAACCTCACACAACTACCGACCCCCTGCATCATACTCAACCTAACACAACTACCGACCCCCAGCATCAATCTCCACCTAACACAACTACCGACCCCCTGCATCATACTCAACCTCACACAACTACCGACCCCCTGCATCAATCTCAACCTAACACAACTACCGACTCCCTGCATCATACTCAACCTCACACAACTACCGTCCCCCTGCATCATACTCAACCTCACACAACTTCCGTCTCCCTGTATCATACTCAACCTCAGACAACTACCGACCCCCTGCATCAATCTGAACAACACACAACTACCGACCCCCTGCATCAATCTCAACCTCACACAACTACCGACCCCCTGCATCATACTCAACCTCACACAACTACCGACCACCTGCATCAATCTCAACCTAACACAACTACCGACCCCCTGCATCATACTCAACCTCACACAACTACCGACCCCCTGCATCAATCTCCACCTAACACAACTACCGTCTCCCTGCATCAATCTCCACCTCACACAACTACCGTCTCCCTGCATCATACTCAACCTCACACAACTACCGTCTCCCTGTATCATACTCAACCTCAGACAACTACCGACCCCCTGCATCAATCTGAACAACACACAACTACCGACCCCCTGCATCAATCTCAACCTCACACAACTACCGACCCCCTGCATCATACTCAACCTCACACAACTACCGACCCCCTGCATCATACTCAACCTCACACAACTACCGACCCCCTGCATAATACTCAACCTAACACAACTACCATCTCCCTGCATCAATCTCAACCTAACACAACTACCGACCCCCTGCATCATACTTAACCTCACACAACTACCGACCCCCTGCATCATACTCAACCTAACACAACTACCGACCCCCAGCATCAATCTCCACCTAACACAACTACCGACCCCCTGCATCATACTCAACCTCACACAACTACCGACCCCCTGCATCAATCTCAACCTAACACAACTACCGACTCCCTGCATCATACTCAACCTCACACAACTACCGTCCCCCTGCATCATACTCAACCTCACACAACTACCGTCTCCCTGTATCATACTCAACCTCAGACAACTACCGACCCCCTGCATCAATCTGAACAACACACAACTACCGACCCCCTGCATCAATCTCAACCTCACACAACTACCGACCCCCTGCATCATACTCAACCTCACACAACTACCGACCCCCTGCATCAATCTCAACCTAACACAACTACCGACCCCCTGCATCATACTCAACCTCACACAACTACCGACCCCCTGCATCAATCTCCACCTAACACAACTACCGTCTCCCTGCATCAATCTCCACCTCACACAACTACCGTCTCCCTGCATCAATCTCAACCTCACACAACTACCGACACCTTGCATCAATCTCAACCTCACACAACTACCGACCCCCTGCATCATACTCAACCTCACACAACTACCGACCCCCTGCATCATACTCAACCTAACACAACTACCGACCCCCTGCATCATACTCAACCTAACACAACTACCGACCCCCTGCATCATACTCAACCTCACACAACTACCGACCCCCTGCATCATACTCAACCTAACACAACTACCGTCTCCCTGCATCAATCTCAACCTAACACAACTACCGACCCCCTGCATCATACTCACTTCACACAACTACCGAACCCCTGCATCATACTCAACCTCACACAACTACCGACCCCCTGCATCATACTCAACCTCACACAACTACCGACTCCCTGCATCATACTCAACCTCACACAACTACCGACCCCCTGCATCATACTCAACCTCACACAACTACCGACCCCCTGCATCAATCTCAACCTAACACAACTACCGACCCCCTGCATCATACTCAACCTAACACAACTACCGACCCCCTGCATCATACTCAACCTCACAAACCTACCGACCCCCTGCATCATACTCAACCTCACGCAACTACCGTCTCCCTGCATCAATCTCAACCTAACACAACTACCGACCCCCTGCATCATACTCAACCTCACACAACTACTGACCCCCTGCATCATACTCAACCTAACACAACTACCGACCCCCTGCATCATACTCAACCTCAGACAACTACCGACCCCCTGCATCATACTCAACCTAACACAACTACCGATCCCTGCATCATACTCAAACTCACACAACTACCGACCCCCTGCATCAATCTCAACCTAACAAAACTACCGACCCCCTGCATCAATCTCAACCTAACAAAACTACCGACCCCCTGCATCATACTCAACCTAACACAACTACCGACCCCCTGCATCATACTCAACCTCACACAACTACCGACCCCCTGCATCATACTCAACCTAACACAACTACCGATCCCTGCATCATACTCAACCCCACACAACTACCGACCCCCTGCATCAATCTCAACCTAACAAAACTACCGACCCCCTGCATCATACTCAACCTAACACAACTACCGACCCCCTGCATCATACTCAACCTCACACAACTACCGACCCCCTGCATCATACTCAACCTCACACAACTACCGTCTCCCTGCATCAATCTCAACCTAACACAACTACCGACCCCCTGCATCATACTAAACCTCACACAACTACCGACCCCCTGCATCATACTCAACCTAACACAACTACCGACCCCCTGCATCATACTCAACCTCACACAACTACCGACCCCCTGCATCAATCTCAACCTAACACAACTACCGACTCCCTGCATCATACTCAACCTCACACAACCACCGTCTCCCTGTATCATACTCAACCTCACACAACTACCGTCTCTCTGTATCATACTCAACCTCAGACAACTACCGACCCCCTGCATCAATCTGAACAACACACAACTACCGACCCCCTGCATCAATCTCAACCTCACACAACTACCGACCCCCTGCATCATACTCAACCTCACACAACTACCGACCCCCTGCATAATACTCAACCTCACACAACTACCGTCTCCCTGCATCAATCTCAACCTAACACAACTACCGACCCCCTGCATCATACTAAACCTCACACAACTACCGACCCCCTGCATCATACTCAACCTAACACAACTACCGACCCCCAGCATCAATCTCCACCTAACACAACTACCGACCCCCTGCATCATACTCAACCTCACACAACTACCGACCCCCTGCATCAATCTCAACCTAACACAACTACCGACTCTCTGCATCATACTCAACCTCACACAACTACCGTCCCCCTGCATCATACTCAACCTCACACAACTTCCGTCTCCCTGTATCATACTCAACCTCAGACAACTACCGACCCCCTGCATCAATCTGAACAACACACAACTACCGACCCCCTGCATCAATCTCAACCTCACACAACTACCGACCCCCTGCATCATACTCAACCTCACACAACTACCGACCCCCTGCATCAATCTCAACCTAACACAACTACCGACCCCCTGCATCATACTCAACCTCACACAACTACCGACCCCCTGCATCAATCTCCACCTAACACAACTACCGTCTCCCTGCATCAATCTCCACCTCACACAACTACCGTCTCCCTGCATCAATCTCAACCTCACACAACTACCGACACCTTGCATCAATCTCAACCTCACACAACTACCGACCCCCTGCATCATACTCAACCTCACACAACTACCGACCCCCTGCATCATACTCAACCTAACACGACTACCGACCCCCTGCATCAATCTCAACCTAACACAACTACCGTCTCCCTGCATCAATCTCAACCTAACACAACTACCGACCCCCTGCATCATGCTCAACCTCACACAACTACCGACCCCCTGCATCATACTCAACCTCACACAACTACCGTCTCCCTGTATCATACTCAACCTCAGACAACTACCGACCCCCTGCATCAATCTGAACAACACACAACTACCGACCCCCTGCATCAATCTCAACCTCACACAACTACCGACCCCCTGCATCATACTCAACCTCACACAACTACCGACCCCCTGCATCAATCTCAACCTAACACAACTACTGTCTCCCTGTATCATACTCAACCTCACACAACTGCCGTCCCCCTGCATCATACTCAACCTCACGCAACTACCGTCTCCCTGTATCGTACTCAACCTCACACAAATACCGACTCCCTGCATCCATCTCAACCTCACACAACTATTGATCCTCTGAATCAATCTAAACCTCACACAACTACCGACCCCCTGCATCATACTCCACCTAACACAACTACCGACCCCCTGCATCATACTCAACCTCAGACAACTACCGACCCCCTGCATCATCCTCAACCTCACACAACTACCGACCCCCTGCATCATACTCAACCTCACACAACTACCGACTCCCTGCATCATACTCAACCTCACACAACTACCGACCCCCTGCATCATGCTCAACCTCACACAACTACCGACCCCCTGCATCATACTCAATCTCACACAACTACCGTCTCCCTGCATCAACCTCAACCTCACACAACTACTGTCTCCCTGTATCATACTCAACCTCACACAACTACTGTCTCCCTGCATCATACTCAACCTCACACAACTACCGTCTCCCTGCATCATACTCAACCACACACAACTACCGACCCCCTGCATCAATCTCCACCTAACACAACTACCGACCCCCTGCATCATACTCAACCTCACACAACTACCGACCCCCTGCATCAAACTCAACCTCACACAACTACCGTCTCCCTGCATCAACCTCAACCTCACACAACTACTGTCTCCCTGTATCATACTCAACCTCACACAACTACTGTCTCCCTGCATCATACTCAACCTCACACAACTACCGTCTCCCTGCATCATACTCAACCACACACAACTACCGACCCCCTGCATCAATCTCCACCTAACACAACTACCGACCCCCTGCATCATACTCAACCTCACACAACTACCGACCCCCTGCATCATACTCCACCTAACAAAACTACCGACCCCCTGCATCATACTCAACCTCAGACAACTACCGACCCCCTGCATCATCCTCAACCTCACACAACTACCGACCCCCTGCATCATACTCAACCTCACACAACTACCGACCCCCTGCATCATACTCAACCTCACACAACTACCGACTCCCTGCATCATACTCAACCTCACAGAATTACCGACCTCCTGCATCAATCTCAACCTAACACAACTACCATCTCCCTGTATCATACTCAACCTCACACAACTACCGTCTCCCTGCATCATACTCAACCTCACACAACTACCGACCCCCTGCATCATACTCAACCTCACACAACTACCGTCACCCTGCATCAATCTCAACCTAACACAACTACCGACCCCCTGCATCATACTCAACCTAACACAACTACCGTCTCCCTGCATCAATCTCAACCTAACACAACTACCGACCCCCTGCATCATACTCACTTCACACAACTACCGACCCCCTGCATCATACTCAACCTCACACAACTACCGACCCCCTGCATCATACTCAACCTCACACAACTACCGACTCCCTGCATCATACTCAACCTCACACAACTACCGACCCCCTGCATCATACTCAACCTCACACAACTACCGTCTCCCTGCATCAATCTCAACCTCACACAACTACCGACCCCATGCATCAATCTCAACCTAACACAACTACCGACCCCCTGCATCATACTCAACCTAACACAACTACCGACTCTCTGCATCATTTTCAACCTAACACAACTACCGACCCCCTGCATCAATCTCAACGTCATACAACTACCGACCCCCTGCATCATTTTCAACCTAACACAACTACCGACCTCTTTTTTAATATCTACCTCACACAACGATCGACTCTCTGCATTAATGGCAACCCGACATCACTATCAACTCCCTTTTATGCCACAACATAAATTATTGTCATTGTTCTTAAAACTTACTCATTATGAGGTCAGTTCTGCTTAGTTCCGCTCCCTTTCTTTCCTCATGGAAGGTTGCAGTTTTACTGATGTGCTGCTGTCCTCCAAATGATTGGTTTATGTTGGTAGCGTGTTCAACAGTGACGTCTCCAAACTGTTGTTGTGTCAAATTCACATTCAGCTGGACAAGAGCATTGTAACCACCTGCCTCTGCAATGTAGCATAAACAGCTGATTAATTCAAGATCCATCTATTTTAGATGCATTAGGAGAATGACAGCATCGGCACAATTCATGACTTTGAATAATACAGGGACCTTCAATGCAGTCTAGGCCCTTACTCTGACTGAATGCACAAATGAAATGAAAAGTCTCACCAAACATATAACAAATGTGAAGGTACAGTAATTATTTTCAATTTTAGTCTTTACAATATATATCTAGTTTCACAGTTGGAAGAACGAACAGCTCGTCGTTATCCTCTCATTCTCACAAATAATTTTTGGAGTAAATTTAAAAGTCAATATTTTAAAAGCACAAACTCATATGCACCTAAACAATTACAGGTATTTACACATTGTGCGCTAATTGAGCCAACCAATTGCCAATTGCCAATTAATCAACGTCTTTTATACATTTTGACAATAATAAGCAAGTCTACATATAAAATGAAATTGTGAGGTTTTGGATTAAGCTTTTATCTCTTAAGGAATTTAGAACTCCTATTGTAGTTTATAAATGGTCTTTAAACTTAAGAAGATCATGGATAAATAATGATTTGAGGATGTTTAAATTATATGCAACTTCCTGTACTTTTTCTAATATTACCCAAACTGATTTTTCGGATATAAGAGCTTACTTGTTAGCTGTTGATTTTGATGAGTGGTTTAATAAATTGTGGAACGATAAAGGTTTAATGAATAGAAAAAAGTGAAGAATTTGGAGACTCTTTAAAGATTCTTTACACGTTGAACCCTACGATATTAGTGTTCCTAGACGTCAACGTAGTACTATGAGTAAGTTAAGATGTGGAAGTTTACCCTTTAGCCCCAGTCACACTTGCGTCTCTTACGTAGCTTATCATAGTAAATTGTACTTAAACTTAGATGTTCGTAGTTTTCCGTGGTAATCCGTATTCAAAACATAGTCATAGACTTGAGAAGAACGTAGTTCAAAAGCTTTATTGAAGTACGTTTCAAGTAATGTGGTTAAATGTAGTTAGACGTAGTGAGTCGTAAATGGGAACGTATTGCACTGTAGTTAAACCTAGTTATGACAAAACTAAGACGTATTAAACCTTGTCCTCGTTAACTAGGGTTAACTACATTTGGTTAGGTATGAAGTCTGTTCTTCCATGTTTAGTTACATTCTAGTACGTACGTTATACTACCTTATACAACACTGAACTACATCGGTTTCATTTCCGTTTAAGAATGATTAAGTAGATGTTTATATGTCATCTTACGATTTTCAATCTTTAAAACTACGTCTAAATAGGTTTCATTTTAAAAATTGGTGTTAAAGTAAGTTATTCAACATATAACTACACTTAAGTAAGAACTAATACGCAGAGCTGCGATAAACCACACTTAACTAAGTCTCTGAACGTGATAAGGATGAGAGTGATATATTTATCATTTGAAATAAAAATAAAATATTCAAGCGAAATGAAATTCATTTTCATATTTGATATACAAAAATACACTTTCAACATTCATCATTCACTCAAAGTAGTAGCATTTGAGCAATAACAGCTAACATCCCAATCAAATATACGAAGCCTTATGTGAAACCGTATAAAAACATGATACCATTGCTGGTAACACAAAATATAAAAGATACCATTGCTGGTAACACAACATATAAAAGTATATCAAGTATACAAAATAACGCATTATATGATAAATGAAATACCATATAATCAAGGATTTATTTTAACTAGTTGGGGAATGTTCTTTATCATCCAAAACTGTGTTTCACAGGAGATATCGCTTGTGGAAGATCAAGCGATATCTCCTAGGAGATATCGCTTTGACAGTAGATTTTGAACAAAGCCTTGTAATCAGAAAATACATGATATCACAGACGGTTTACATCAACAATGCTATGACATCATTACCACAATGATGTCACAATGCTATGACATCACTGGTTTAGCAGTATTAGGGCTATGAAGTGTTCAAAAATACTTATGTGATGAAAAATGAATTTGGATGATAAATAGAATCTCACTCTCGGCAAGCCTCGGATATTTGTTACTTTTATCAACTTGTGTTGATATATTTGATATCAGAAGACACTCGGGTGAGATTCTCTATTTACTTCCCTTCCTGAAATCTTAACTGAAAACAAAGCATAATTTTTGACAGACACCATGATATTCTATAATAAAACAATAAAATATTATAGTTATAGTATTATCAATGTTTCACTTTTGATAAGTAAAGCATTTCATACCACCTCCATTTGTCATAATTACTTAAACTTATGTCCTCTTTAAATGTACAGTCAAATAAAATTACGGTACATAATATCGATCTTTTCTGAAGACTATTTTTTATGCCATTTGTGTGTGAATGCGTTCAGATATTAGTTTGTGCAATCTGAACATAATAGAGTCAGTCAGCATTGACGAATCTGTATTGTCCTATCAATCAGTTGATGGTCAGAGAGGTGTAATTCAACAATCATTATTATAAGTCACAACGGTAATCACTTTCTTATGTGAGCTAACTGTTTTAGATAGCACTGTGTAGTGTTGGACAATATTTTTTTTATAAAAAATGTTTCTTTTGTTTCAAGACTCAAAGTTGTATTTTATGACATTTCCTTCGTTTGAAGGATGAATTAGAAGGAAATTGCTTTCTCCAGGGTATGTAACTCTAGACAGAGTAGTAGTCTACGCTCATAGGTGGCGTGTATAGATGGTATATACGGGTGGCGTGTGCTGTGATAGGTCGTTCTCGCTTCACGTGCAGCTACGGCCAGTTGATGAGTGACTTATTTAACCATGGAAGCTAAAATCGACTCCATCTTGGAAAAACTGGAGAATAGTCAAAAAGAAATACATTCCGCCTTGGATTAGAAGATAACTGCGCTAAGACTTTAATCGAACAACAAACGATGTTCAGAAGCTCAAAGCTGATAAAGAATATGTTTGGTCTAAGGAAAGCAATAAGATCCAGTATAACTTCAACTCAGAGACCATTCAATGTATGCAGCATGTGCTTTCTTCTATCCGCACTGAGAATACTTTTCCTTCAATGATTTTTAAAAGTTTAAATATTTCGTTATTCACCGAACTGGCCAGCTTTGTCATTCACGTCAATAATCATATGATTCAATCGCTTTTCCCCGGGCGTGACAGCGATTACATGTTCACTAAAACAATGTATCGGAATTATTAAAGTTTTCTTTTCCGATATATTTATATTTTATTCCTTTTGAATAATTGTGTTTAAAGCACTGAAAGATCGCATATCTCAGTCCTTGCACCATCGCCATATTGCCGTAGGAAGGTCACGTGACTGGTTTGTTTATCCCGATGCAATCCCATGAGCCAATGCGCCGCCGAATCTCCGATCTCGCTTATTGTTACCGATGTGAGCGACCCGGAAGTGGACCCGGTTTGTTTACATCGAAAACGAGAATCATGTCGTCGCCGTGAACAGGACAATCAAATCGACACTAGCCATCAGACATAACACTTCAGTTGGTGACAGTGAGTATCAACCTTTCTGTAAAATATTTTATTGTAACTGTTATACAGTCGAATGAAGGGAAGTTAATTTATCCCTGTAAAAATATCAACACATTTTGAGTCATTTGAGTCATGCATGCATTTATGATTTGATCTGTCTTCATTTCAATCAACCAAATGCGTCAATTTTAGTCAATGATGCGTAATCACGTATTAAATGTGAGTTGACAGAATTAAATTCTTCTTATCAGACAAATGACTCTAGATTTTCTTCACATTCATTTTTGTGAAAGATTTGTAACTGATTCAACAAGTTATGTAATTATAACATGATTTTATTAATATCTAAGGAGATTATTTAAATGTGTTATTGTTCGCTGTGATATCACTGCCCTTATAAATGTTTGAGTTTTGAGTTTTCAGAATATCAAAATCAAATTACTTTATTGAACATATTTATTGTTTTGTTGGAAAGTGAGACAAAACATGAGCATGCAAACTGGTACTTATATTAATTCCTCAAGGATCTACAATTTAAACTGATTACCAAAAAAAAAAATTAATGAAAGAAAACTATGAAGTTTTCTTAAGAAGAAAAAGCAAAATGTGCATGTTTTTAAAGTGAAGGATTGTTGTGATAAAATATTCCTTTCATGAAACTCTTTTTCAATTTTATCAAATTTGTGAATATAATACAAGAGGGCACAAACTGAGCCAGTATTATTTTTATCAATTACCCATGATTGTTCAAATGCATGATATACTCCAAATCTTTAAAATATCATACTAGTATGTATATTTATATTGTGTATGAATTTATATTGAAATATTATATTTTTTGCAGTGAATAAATTTCCAGAGGAAGAATCAACCAAATTGCCTGGGCTGCAATTTGATTGTTCAAGCTAAACAAAGGTGAACTTTGTGTTTGTTCAATTCTGTTGCTATATTAGGTTTCCTTTCTGTCTGTAAATATTCACAAACATATATATATGTATATACAATAACTCACTCTAATATTGCAAACTGTGTGATGCATGAAGTCTGTCCAATTTTAAGAAAGCAATGATTTGATGAGAAAAACAGAAATTTCACAGTTGCTTTAGAGAAAGTTTTATAGAACAAATTCACCAAGTATTATATCTCTCATAATTTGATTGGAATGACATTTTTTCTGTAAGTTTTATGGATGCATACATTTAATTTGTTGTAGAATTTTGTGAATAATTCCAACAAAACTCTTTATCATGATAATAGATATAAGTTATAAAATGTGTTCTCACCAAACAGTTATAAAACAATTGTTGTATCACAATATGCATGCCATACTATGACCTGTGAAAATACTGAAATTGATTTGAGATTTCATTGTTTATTTTGATACAATTTGGATTTAATTGAATCATTCAGTACAAGCCTAATGTTTCAATATATAAGTCAAATGGAATTTGCATGTATATTAAATCTGATTATTATTCTTTATTTGTGTTGAGCAGTCAATATCATTTCTTTATACTTTCTATTGCAAGAACTATTCAGAGTGGAAGCTTATCCAGGATTGAGAGTTAGTGACCACTGCTGGAGATTGGAACAGTCTGTGATATTCCACATGCAGTCCAGTGCTAAGTTATCTAACTCAGAAGATTTATGAAGTCAACTTAGGAAGAAAAAAGACAGAAAAAAAACTGAACACACCTGTTTGATTCAGGTATAATGTGAACAATATTGAGCCATCAAAATCTTTGACACAATCTAACAACAATTTATGCTGTTGTGGGTTTTATAATATTTGTGATTTAGTTATGTAAATGCAGATTCAGTTCAAGCCAGTTGATAATTCATAGTTATGACTTTTAGAAATTTAATAATAATATCCAGCATACTTTTTCATGTAGTGTCAAATAGGTACAAATATCCTGATGGCATGGATGGTGAAAGTATTTTTTACCAGAGCACTGGATTAAATTTGAAAAGTTTATATTCCATGTCTATGATGACTAATGTTATGATCCGGTTTTTATTATACAGCCAGACAGTAAAACAAATTTAATTCAACGATTTGACCAAGATAACCATATCTAAATTTAAGGAAACTTAATCAGCAAAACAAGAAAGGAACTTAAAAATGTTTTTGTAATTGTGGGATTCAATATTTTAAAAGGCAATTTCTTTTATTTGAAAGTAAATGTGTTGATTGGTCCTTATTTGTATTACTAATGTAAACAAATAATATAGGTAAGGTCTGTAATAGAATCTGTCAATAACACATATACCAGTACATTTACCATCACAATGAGCTCTCATCATAAGCCAGTAAAGGCATTTTGTTTCATTGGATCTAGTAAAGTTCATATTTTTGTTATTTGTTAACATTTAAATAAGGAAATCAGGTTCAATTCTGGTTGACTTTCATTTCTTTCATAACGTTGAAAGAGGTCTACAGATTTCATTGCCAAGGGAGTTAATCCTGGACAATTTTTGATTTTGAGATAGAATTGTCAAATAAAGACAAGTTGTTGAATGATTTTCACTAAACTGGAGTTTGTAAGTTTGTTTCAATTTGATTTGAAAGATATCTTGATCATCAAGTGTCATAGATATCATGATTTTTTGCTAATAATGAAAAAATGAAACTCTGGTTATTTTCATCTTCAAAAACATTATTTAACACACTCAGGTCTAGAATTTACATTACCATGATTGCAGTAGACTTTTGAATTTGGTGAAATTGATGATTTAGAATTGTATATAATGTAAAAGTGCCTAACATTATTGTTATGTAATCTTTCATATTGTGATTTACTTTGAGAAAATTGAAGATCACCTTCTGATTGAACTTGTTGATTTGAGTTGACCCAGATTATCTCCCCTGAATTATTGGATAAACATCATATTAATCCTAATAAGTGTCATTTTCTTCAGGAATATATGTGGAATTTTGGTGACAGTATTGATAAAATTCATAAAAGAGATTAAATAAAATCATTATCAAAATATTACCTATGGTTTATTCTTTTTTATGACTGATGTATGTTTTTCCACTTTGCGGTATTATACCTTTTAATTAATGAATAATAATGAGCAATTTGAATATCAAAATTGCAAAAAATTACCTATAAATTGACAAAAGGGTCACTCAAGGGCATGAACATTTCCTAAACAGTTGAATTAATTGAATTTTTATTTCTTTTGATTTTTAAAAAAAATTGCGGGCAGTATAAGGGGCAGAGCAGGTGCTTGTCAGGCAAGCAGGAAAGGGGTTGAGGCATGGCAATATTGCAAGCAGTAAAGAGTTAACAGATTCTTATGAATGGTACAGAAGTTTGGCGGTTTCATTCACATCTGACGCTGTCCGGGTATACGATAAACTTTGTAAAAATATTTTGCATCTGGGTAGAACTACGCCTAATTTAGTAGCCCGAGGCGAGCTAGGTAGAAATTCTCTCCGGGTTCATCAATATGTTAGAATTATCAAATATTGGGTAAGGCTCTTGTTTCAGCAGGATAATGTTATTTAGAAAAAGGTTTATGAATATCAAGATAATTTGGCTGGAGGGAAATGCTCGGCGTTGAATGTTAAAATATTGTTGTTATGATTTTGCTTAAGTGTTGGACATATTAATGTTTTATTTCTATGTTTACGGAAAGATGTATTGCCATTGATAAACAACTTTTTCTTGAAAGTATTTCAAACTACTTGAAACTCCAACTCTATAACGCTATTAGAATTGAAGTTAAAAGTGAAGATTATATATCGTTAGTTAATATACCAGTGTATTGTATTGCATTGTGTAAATTTCGATGCTCCAACCATAAATTGTTAATTGAGTGAGGAAGAAACATCGGCGTACATCGCTGTCAAAAACTTTAATAAAAGAATTTAGTAAATGAATCCGACTATGGAGTATTTGTATATGGATTAATTGTGACTTACCTGCGTTTGCTTCTTTAGATTCCGAAGATAGATGTGATTCACAATGACTTCTCAACAATTTGTCCCACCGCTGGCCTCAGCAGTAACTTCTGTATATGGACCCGACTCCCCCAAGTTGTTGTGCCCTGAACTGTAATTAAATTCGCAAATTGTAATACTTGCCGTGAACTGCCACCGATTATAATAATTGCAAGTCTGGCACAAATTGTAATGAATCTTGCCTCCAATTGAAATAATTCCAAGTCGGGCGCAAACTGTAATGAATCTTGCCTCAAATTATAGTAATTCAAAATCTGGTGCAAATTGTAATAATTCCAAGTCTGGCGCAAATTGTTATAATTCCAAAATGTGGCGCAAATTGTAATAAGTCAATGTCTGGAGCAAATTGTAATAATTCCATTTCGGCCCGAATTGTTATAATTCCATGTCTGGCCCAAATTGTAATAATTCCAAGTCTGGCACAAATTGTAATAATTCCAAGTCTATAGCGTGAATTGTAATAATTCCATGTCTGGCGCAAATTATAGCAAGCAGCTGACTTGGTCGAGCTATATCCCCCGCAAATTGCACAATATTTATTGGTTTTCCTAATCATATTGCAGATTACTTCTTGTCACACAAAATAACAAAATTTTTCCAGGATATGAAGGAAACTGTTATAACTAAGTTCACATTCGATCCGAAAATGACCACCACTTTGGGCTGGAAATGTTTTGGTGTTTTTTATACAGAGTCGTTACTTTTCACTAATATTTAGATTATTTATTAAATATTAATCATTTCCATTGTTGTCTATGGCACACATTCATATGATTATGTATCTCCATGTCAAATTTAGTCAAAATGTGTTGATTAGTTAAGAAGTTGTGAGCCGGACAGGACTTGTAACAGAATTCTAACAGAGTCCTAATTTTTGCCAAAAAAGTCAAAATTTACAAAAATATTTTCAAAATTGTTCTTCATGACACACCTTCATATGATAATGCATCTATATATCAAATTTGATCAAAATGTGTTTATTAGTTAAAAAGTTGTGAGCTTGACAGCACTTGTAACAGAATTCTTACAATTTGTCCACCTTTTTCTCCAAAATCCTAATATTTTATGTAGATTGTTACTCATGACACATTATTACATGTTTCTTCATTTACATGACAAATTTGAATTAAAATGGTTGATTAGTTACACAGTTATAAGCCGGACACAAAGTGTAACGGACGGACGGACAGACGGACGGTACCCATTTTAATACCGCCCGTACCTTCGTTGTTGCGGGGGATAATAATTCAGAGTCTGGCGCAATTGTAATAATTCCAAGTCTGGCACGAATTATGATAATTCCAAGTTTAGCGCAAATTGTAAAAAGTCCATGTCTGGCGCGAATTGTAATAATTCCATGTCTGGCGTGAACTGTAATAATTCCATGTCTTGTGCGAATTGTAATAATTCCAAGTCTGGAGCAAATTGTAATAAATCCAAGTTTAGCACAAATTGTAAAAAGTCCATGTCTGGTGCGAATTGTAATAATTCAATGTCTGGGGCCAAATATAATAATTCCATGTCTAGCACAAATTATGATAATTCCAAGTCTGGCGCAAATTGTTATAATTCCATGTCTGGCATAAATTGTAATAATTCAATGTCTTGTGCGAATTGTAATAATTCCGAGTCTGGCGCAAATTGTAATAATTCCAAGTTTAGTGCAAATTGTAAAAATAGAGCCATTGGCTCTGTAGCTCATCAGGCTTCATCAATTATGCTGTAGAGTGTGGCCGATGTGATTACCCCTTTGTAGAGGCCACAGGGTCACCAATCATAAAATTAAGTATATATAGGCGACAAGTTTCAGTTTTCAAGGCCTTATACTTCAGGAGAAGAAAATGAAAATCAATTTAAAAGGACGTTCCTATTTCCTTTATTAGGGGTCAATTACAAGCTACAATTTATAATCCTCACTAGCCAAGGAGTCTGTACACAAAGTTTCAGCTTTCTAGGCCTTATGGTTCTGGAGAAGAAGTCGAAATTCCACAAAGTTTATGGACAGACGGACAGATGGATGGCCGGACTCCGGACACCATGCCATGCCATAAGCCCATCGGGCCTTACAGGCCAGATGAGCTAAAAATCTAGACTTTGATAGAAAAAACAAGATGTGTTTGTGAAACACGAATGCCCCCAGATGCATCCTGCTCGCTGTGTCAAGGTCAAGGTCACAAGGTCAAATGTCATGGTGTCATCTGAAAGGTCTTATCACAACGGATCCATATGTCAAGTATCAAAGACCTAGCTCTGACCAATCAAAAGTTATGACCAAGGTTAAAGTTTTTGTGGACAAATGGACAGACGGACGGACGGACGGAAAAGGTCAAATATCATGGTGTCATCTGAAAGGTCTCATCACAAGGGATACACATGTCAAGTATCAAAGACCTAGCACTGACAGTATAGAAACTATAGCCAAGGTTAAAGTTATCGGAAAATGCTCGCTGTGTCAAGGTCAAGGTCACAAGGTCAAATGTCATGGTGTCATCTGAAAGGTCTCATCACAAGGGATCCGTATGTCAAGTATCAAAGACCTAGCTCTGACCAATCAAAAGTTATGACCAAGGTTAAAGTTTTTGTGGACAAACGGACAGACGGACCTCAAGGTCACAAGGTCAAATATCGTGGTGTCATCTGAAAGGTCTCATCACAAGGGATACACATGTCAAGTATCAAAGACCTAGCACTGACAGTATAGAAACTATAGCCAAGGTTAAAGTTTTCGGAAAAGTGTCTGCACATTAAGGTTAAAGTTTTTGTGGACAAACGGACAGACGGACGGACAGGTGAAAAACAATATACCCCCGGAATCTCCGATTCGGGGGCATAAAAAGGTTTTTAGGTCATGACCCCGGTGACCCCTTATTGGGGGTCATTGGGTCACGTAATCTACAATTTAGAATCTTCATTGGCCAAAGTGTCTGCACATTAAATTTCAACTCTCTTAACCTTATGGAACTTGAGAAGGGGATGAAAAAAGGTTTTTAAGATTGTGACCCCTGTGACCCTATTTGGGGTCATGGGGTCACGAAACCTACAGTTTAGAATCCCAATTGGCCAAGGAGTCTACATGCAGTCTTTCAGCTCAATAGACCTTTTGGAACTGAAGATGATGATGAAAATAGGTTTTTAAGGTTGTGACCCCTGTGACCCTATTTGGGGTCACAGGGTCACCAAAGTTACAAATTAGAATCCCCATTGTCCAAGGAGTCTGTACATATCATTTTTAACTCTCTACTCCTTATGGAACTGGTGAAGAAGATGAAAATAGGTTTTTAAGGTTGTGACCCCTGTGACCCTATTTGGGGTCACAGGGTCAACAAAGTTACAAATTAGAATCTCCATTGGCCAAGGAGTCTGCACATATCATTATTAACTCTCTAGACCTTACAGGCCAGATGAGCTAAAAAGTCCATGTTTGGCGCAAATTGTAATAATTCCATGTCTGGCGCGAATTATAATAATTCCATGTCTGGCACGAATTATGATAATTCCAAGTCTGGTGCGAATTGTAATAATTTCATGTCTGGTGCAAATTGTAATATTTTCATGTGTTGTGCGAATTGTAATAATTCCAAGTCTGGCTCAAATTGTAATATTTCCAAGTCTGGCGCAAATTGTAATGAATCTTGCCTCAAATGGTCATTCCTAAACTTAAATCTATTTGAAAAGCTTCTACATCGGTCTTGACACTAAAACTGGTCTATGATTTGATATATTTGGTTCAAAATAACTCATGTCATCAAAACACGTCTATTTTGATCGACATAGTCTTTTTATTACAATTTGAGTCAGTACAAGACAAATGTTATGGATAACAACTTCTTTACTGATTTCTTTTGACGTTTCTGGGCCAAATCTTGCCCTTTCTGCAGGTGACTGATAATGAAATATACAGTATGGCGACATAGGCGACATCAACCAGAGGTAAAAGCCAACAATCACAAAACATAACATCTACGCAATTAACATAATATCGTACATTCAATTCAGAACAGCCAGACAACCGCACCTTTTCAAGGGCAATATTCTTATTATTAGAAAAACGTGTGGTTTGATGTAAAATAAATTGATCAACAATTTACTTTCATTTAGAAAATGTATTACTTTTTCCTACAAATACTTGTTTATCTATCTCTTTGCTTTGTACAATGAACATATATCAGTTTGACGACTTTAATACATACATGAAGATTTATATGTCAGATAGAAATCATAGTGTGTAAAAGTACAGATGACAAGGTGTATTTTTAATTGCGCATTAGGTATTTAAGAGGGTTCAATCATCCTACGCCAACATTTGGTAAATATTGCTGATTTTTGCATTCAGTCAACGTGTTGGTGGTTATCTCATTGAAATATTTACAAGAAGCAAAATAGATGCCTAAAGTTATAGTTATAACATTTATAAAGATAAATCTATTGAGATAAAATCAGGAATTGTATTCGTAAGATTGACGTTTAGAAAGAATTAAATTGCAGGTTTTGGCAGCAGTAAAACAAACATTTGGGCTGGATAAGATAAATTTTTCTAAGCGTTCCAAGATAAGTTTTTTCCTCCAAATGTTGGCGTATCAAGAGGTCACCCTTAGGGAGAGTAAAAGTCGGATTTATTTTGATTTAAACAATAAACAACATCGTGATATTTTTCAAAATATATAACATAAAACTGTCTATATACACTACTGAATTACCGATACTGAAGATCATTTTGAGTCAAATATGACAGACCAAAATACAGATGGTTTATTTACGTCACACGCTCATGCATATTCATCAATATAATATATTTTCATTTGTAGCAAGTGTACAAATCCATTTAGACAACAATCTTCAATCATACTCCAAGCATTTTACATTTCTTTTCTAGCATGTTAAGCAATACATTCTTAATATATACCAGATCAATCCTTCAACACATATTGATGATATACATGTTTTAGATAAACACATAGGCGACATATTTAATAATTGTGGAATTGTGATTCTTCAAGTGTTATCGAAAGTTGGGAATTACGGAACAATAAGTCAATCTTAGGCCCTGTTAGATTTTTCAGCTCATAAATTTTTTTCAAAACATTGTTTTCTTGAGATGTTAGCTGATATGGGAACACGATTCCCTAGATAATAGAACATCAACAAGATTACATCAATTTATCTACAGGAGTGTGCGATTTGATAAAACATTGTAATATGATCGTTGTAAAACATCATATAAAAGCAACCGCTGGCAATAAGTCACCCAGTTGTTTAATACAGATATGTCAGGTTCTTAATTTATATGTTTGATATTTGTCTAGTTCTTGTGTGTTTTTATGTTTTTACTGGTGATGTATTCAGATAAGCAAAGCTTTGCTTGTTCACTGAGTAGGATTCTTCATTAGATAATATATGCTTAAACCAAAATAATTATATTATAATAATACTTCAATCTCCTTTCTACTAATCTGTTGACAAATCATAGAGACATACTTCCCTGATATACTGAAGCAAAGTTTTAGGATGTCTGAAAAAAACATACGAATTACAATTACAAAATCGAACCCACATAAGTGTAAAGAACATTACAAAATATTCCATTTGATTGAAAGGAATAATGAAATCCGCCACAAAAGGTCGACGAGTGGTGGTCCACATAAAACATACGATTTGGATAGCGGTTTATCTCCTGATAAATTAATAAACAATTGATGTTCATTTCTTAAGAGGATTTGTCTTAAAATCTTCTATCTAGGCAGTCTGATTAGATGCAGACACGATAAGTGACGGCGGCGGACATCAAAGACTGCTGAGACTGCACTGGCGCCAGCAAGGGATTGTCTTGCTCTCGGGTATTGTCATATCAAGGCATGCACAGGTCCGCACTGCTGACAATATACATTGATATGGGGGAGGGGTGCAAAAGGGCGGCTTGCCTTTTGATGTTAGTTTACGCGCACATTGACCATTGAGATTATTTGATACACTTTATTCCACTAGTTCATTACGTAAACATATATTATCAAGCTTTTAATAGTCCTTTAAGAAATAGCATTAAAGTGTGTAATATACGACAAAATATAAGTCAATTACTTTAATCGTAAGTAATAAAGACATCAAGCAGATGTAAATGATAATTCCTAATGATATCTGTATACCATTCATAAATGATACTAACTGATTTTCATAGGTCTCATATTAAATCTGTACCAGATGCAAAGGTAGAGACAGCTTAATATTAATTCGAGGTCAGTAGGAATAATTGCAAATATATATTTCAACCAATGTATTTGATATCTGACTCGTTATATGGTTATTTTTCAAGAGAAGCATTTATATAGGCATTTGCTGCCTGTTTCTACCGTTTTAACCTTTTTTTATGTATTAATTTATTCTGAATGTTGTGTAATGTTTTATGGAAAGAGTTTAAATTAGTTGTTAATCGTTTTATGGACACGATTTAAACAGTGTTTTAAGCATTTCAGATATAATCCTAAGAAAAACATAGTTTCAAATTGATTCAGAATTAATGTAGAAAGTATTTATGCTAACCGTATGTAATGTAATTACTTCCACATATTTTCTTTAATTTATTGAATATATGTTACAGTATTTCGTTGTAAAATACGAGTACTTTTTATGTAATAATTTTAATTCTATAATAAAAAGATGTATATCACACACGCCTTCATGAATACAGAAACCCTCATCATGCGGTTCCAAATTACTTTGTATTTTCAAATAAAAGAATAAGTTTCCAAACATAGCCATTGTGTAAAAGTTCATATAAATCGTTTCATTGTGTATAACAATATCGACATAATATTTATAATTTTGTTTTAATAAGTGATTGGCATAAAAAAACGTGTAGATTTCTCTTGAAAAGTTGTCAAAGATGATAAAAAAGCTTTAACTGTTCAGATCCACTGACACTGAAAACGATAGCTGTGGAATATCCTCTGCCATGGCGATGACAATTGTGAAGAAGCTGTAGGTAAATGTTTTTCTCAAAAAGTAACTGACGGTGATATAGCTTTTAATTGTATAAACATATTTTTCGTGAATATTTTGTTATCATTTGTTTTCCTTATTATCAATACTTTTTGACAGGTATATCTTCGAGGTAGTGTTTTGTTAGTCTTCTTTACAATACCCAGAGAAACATCTTTAAAAACATAATTTTCTAAACTGTTGCTTATGAGCATTAACACTTGATACACAGTCGGTCTTACACACTAGGAAATGTTATTTACATAATAGAGATGAAATCTTTTGGTTTGTAAATTGTCATAACAAACGATTCGGTTTTGCAAACAAGATCTTGTTGGTATTTCATATTTTATTAACTATATTCGCACTGTCAAACTAGATGCTGTACTCTACATGTATGGACCTTTAAAATTCATATCGTCATGTGCAGTTGTTATTATGATAAAATATACTTATATCAAACATTCATATGCCTTAGTACCGGTATTAAATTGTCTTTTCTGCTTTGATATTTGAATATCAAAGGGAACGACAAGAACCAAATCTTTCAACATGAATTTATTTTCAGCTAAAAAAATCACATATATTTTTGGTCTACTACTGCAAAATCCAATGCATATTATGTAATGGGTTTAAACAACGGGTAACCAGCTTACTGTTTATCGATTGGTTACTCGTTATCACGTGCCGTACCGGGAGTTACCTTTGTTAGTATAATTGGTCAGTGAACACTCACGTGATTTATGGTATTGAAATATAATCAACCGTCATTGATGAACTCAATGCAATCCGGTGATTGGCAACCCAGCTGAAGAACTCTCTGAAAAGCTCATTGACTCTGTTCAGGTTGCCAATATTTCTTTACATTTAATGCTTCCCATTTCATTCCTTGATTTTGAGAATCATTAGGTTTTAACAAAAATATTTTATATAATAACTTATAAAGGGAGGACTGTTATTGTTGTATTCAACTGAGTAGTCGCTTATCACGTATACTTTGCATGTGAGTTTATCTTTTTTAAAGCTTAACCTAACAAGTAGCAAGCTGGTATAATTGATAGGCATGAATAAACTGTAGGATTTAAGTAATGATGCAGGATTTTAGGGAGACAAGGCTTTAAGCAACAGTGATCATAGGATGTAATGGCAACTTTGAGGGTTAACAACAGTTCAGTGGTTGTTGTTGATAGTCATGATCAAAGTGCTGTTTCTCTAAATTAAAAGTTCAAATAACCACTAACATATTTCTTTCTTTTCTTATATTAAAGCCTGATTACAATATTGTATAGTTCGTCAAAGGTCGCTACTCAAATATATTCAGTTTGGTAATGAAAGCCGTTTTTAATGGCACTTTTGATGGACCTATTTTGCCACAAACCAGTGAATGCATGACTGCCGGTCACTGGTCACACCCCTTTTTTCTGACGCCAGAAACAGAATCGACTTCGTTATCTATACATCTATATAACAACAATACCACACTACATTTTCAGAAAATGTTTTACACTCAGTTATATCAATCATTTGACGATGTAATATTACTAAGCATATGGTGTAAAAAAGATATCCACATCAATGGTAATCATTTAGGCATGAGTTCAGTTGAAATAATGACACGTTAATCTGTACAGTCTGTTTATTACGTATAGTTTTATGACCCCAAACCCAGGTTGTTTTTTTACAACCGATAATTACGCTGTCTTAATGAAAGGCTAATTAAAGGTGGACAAATTAACACAAATCAAGCCAAGTTTTTATTTTGTTGAAAAATGTTTGAACTAAAAGCTAGAAGTGATAGAGTCAAGGTTAGTGGATGTTTAAATAATGACACAAGTTATCTCAATAGGCTAAAATATGGCAAGTTGATTTTAATCCTGGTAAGGCTGATGCAATTCTATTCTCACGTAAAACTAGTCTTATAATATAAGGAGTAGATATTAATGAAGTTGATCAACATAAGCATTGAGGAATAATGTTATAATCAGACTGTAAATTAATTCTCATCTTTCTGAAAGTTGAAAGGGTAGGTCCCTTAGTAAATGCCTTCATAGACATAAGTGTAGATTGTCGAGGAAGTCATTACTGCAAAAGTACAAATCTTACATATTGCCAATTTTTGATTGATTTTGAATTGATTGATGTTCGCCAATTGGGATAACTGTACAAAGAACAAGAGAATTATCATAAGTTTGCATTAAGTTGCTTTGCGACCGTACTGAGGGACAGAGGAACAAGTCCTAAAATACATACGCTAGCAATTTAAGAACAAACACGTGCAATTGATTTCTTTGGACAATAGTCTTCATGTAGCCACATCCTATTTATAACCTATTGAATAACTGGCTAGTCCATGTCCCTCGCTTGCGTTTTTCATTCATATTTGAATTTAATGCACAATAATCTCTTTGCATGTGTTATTCATCCGTAAAGTTTGGATGCTGTTAAAACTTTTGCATTCTTAAATTATTTTTCAAAGAGATTTAAATACGTAAAAAGTATTATAATGGTTAATTTGCGTACATGTATGTAATAATGTGACATTCTACATGTACGACATATTAATTCTCTTTTGTTTACAAATAGGCTTGTTTGTGTCAACAAGTCAAATAGAGTCAAATAGAGTTACATTTTGTTTTTACGTTTTTTTGAATGCCTAACACCGTTTTGGAACCGACAGTATTAATACAAGATACATTTTATAGACAGACAGACAGATATGATATATAAAATACCTGTCCGTCTGTCTACATTTTTATATCATATTTAGAATATTCATTCAGGGCAATATGTTCAAGCTATGAAGTTACAGGACTTGCTCACCAGAAATATAGACCACGCCCATCACGGGTGAACAGATTTACGATCAAAATACAAGTGACCGTTTATTCATATGTCAATAAACTATAGATGAACGAATCACCTTAAATTACCAACAATAATGGTGAAAATTACAAGATGACGTCTCTGAATTCTCTGTTAGATATCCCTATTCACACCTCCTCCCCGACTGATCTACATGAAACAATAAAACAATCAGAACTTTATGGTAGACTAGACAGTTTCCTTTCATCCCGTCTCGGGAGATGAGGGGTATTGTGAGCTAATTGGCGTCGCTAGAGCGGGCAGTTACGCTGACAAGGGGCCTAGGCGTTGAGCCGTGAAGCATGTCCAGGGGTTAATGAGTTAAAAAGTTACAGGCATTTATCATGTTGTTTGTTTAAGATTGTCGGTGTTTACTAATTTATTTAGATGAATGATATATTATGTTAAACAATTATTCTTTATTGTGTTGGCGTTTGTATAGATAACTATATAACTATAAAATATTCACCATGACATGTTCTACATCTTGTATTTTGGAGCGGTATTAACATAAGCTTTTAGATTTACCAATCCAATACTTCATTGAAATAAATATGTTTAAACCGTTTACAATGAAACTTATTCCATGCACCAAGTAAAGATACAGGTTAATAGAATGACATGAATCATGACGTTAGTTAAAATGCATTTTATCCTTTGTTGTAATCCAAATAAGTAACCAATGTAAGGAATCATGGGTTTTCACAACACAGACACAAGATTACACATAAGTCAGAATTCACACGTTACAGACACATTAACAAAAGAAAAGTGCATCCATATCTCGCATGGGCAATTCTGGCATAAATGCACGCAATAATGAGCCATGTTATGGATCATAATAAAATGTTATTGGTTTTTGTTTGTTTAGCATTATTGAGTGTTGTACTTTCTGTTGTAGTTATCAACAAGGACTTGTGTTGAACATTGATAATATCTTTTAAATTTGGATGAAAGTCTCTCACAGGTATCTACAAGGTTAATAAATGCTTCTTCTTCTTGAAGATGTACTTAACAAGAAACAATGGTTAGAGGTATAACACATTTTAAACACTAATGATATGTAACGATACTATAATTTAAGATATTAAATAAATTAGATAATAAGAATAGAGACATTAAAGAACAAACCTTAAATAAATTCAAACACCAACAAAACTATCAAACACCTTGTTTTAGGATTTTTAGAATTTATTAGTAGAGCCGGCAATTCTTTAATGCCATTCAATTTTGAGAAAAATTTTCTAGTTAATATGCACTTTGTTAGTTTGTTATATTCATATTTCTTACATCTGTTTTAAACCAAAAAGTGTTGCTTTACACAAAACTTATGCAATATACAATCTAAGGAAATATAAGTCTAATATAATAAAAAACAAATGCAACAAGCATAAGAGAAGCTCACTAACACTTAGTCAACTCTTTGAGTATTCGGCCTCCACCCCAACCTAATTCCAATCCCCCGGTGCGACTGCAATTAACACTACCGGTAATCGCCTAATTGCAATTAGTGATGTGGTTAATGAGGCTTGTTAATGAGATCGAGCCATCAGGTGTTAAATGTGTATTCAAGCGTGACGGGCAGAATATATATAGTTCATTTAAAGCTATTGCCTCTCAAAAGATGGCCTTTTTAACTTGGGAATGCTGTAAAACATTACATACAAGTGATGTTTATTTTGTGTTTTTTTTTAAATTAGCGATTGGAACTTGGTATGTAGAAAGAGAGTTGTTTCCCCTAAGTCGGCAGCGCTCTCTCGGATGGCAAACTGAAACTAGATTAAAGAAATGTAAAACTTTAGAAGATCAATGTAATAGTAGACCACTATGGGTCTTGGGAATTGTAAAAATATTTGTTAATATTACATCAATTTCACTTCATAATTAACATTCTGGCCACTTGGCTCGTACGGCTGTTAAAACAGTGATTTGCAAATATAATGTTTGTCACATTCTATAACATTATCAACAAGACTTCTGATGATAGCTCATGTAATCCAATCGGCAATTTATTAGAAAGCATCTCACGTTTTGTGGTGTAAATAAATGTTTCTCATTGTTATGATTCTACAAATTGGTATTGATCATTAGTAGTTTAGATTTCCTTAGTTTGACTTACCACAAGTAAGAAATGTGTATGTTTCAAGACAGGTGATATAATTTTAACAATAGAATTTCATTTAAATTATTATCACTATACCATGTTATATAAACGCAATAGTGTCACAGTGCTGTGACATCACCACATTAGAGTTTTCAGACAGGAGATGTGTTGAGAGATGTTAAATGTCATGGAAACTTTGTATAAAAGTCAAACTATTTGTAACTTTCATCGACTCGTGTTGACATATTTGATGTATGTACATGTATGTTTCTGTGTATGTATGTTTCTATGTGTGTATGTACTGATATATGCTTGTATGTGTATGTATGGGTTGGTTTGTATGTATCTATTGTGTATATGTGTATATTTGTGTCTATCTGTTCTGATGTCTATGTTTCGCATTGAGTGAATTTATTTAAACAAATTTATATACATGTATGTAACGTAAACTGTGTCTTTTAGATACTTTTACTGCATATATTATGTATTAATCAAGGTGTTATTTATGCCTCCAGGCCTGGCGTTTGTATTAAACTGTACCCTTAATGTTATTTTAAGCAATGTTACAAATGACACTTTAGTAAACTATTTTATTATTAATGATTCAAAGTTTCTAGGCCTATTTCTTCTGAAGTGAGAATTAATTAAGCCAGGGAGCATTGAGTCCTGATTTGGGTTCACAGGACCACAGACATTCATAAATCAAAGTGACTGTATCTAAAATTCTGTACGGTTTAAAACTGAAGTCAATTTACAGACAGAACTAGAATCTTGCCAATGTAGTACTAAAATGTTGATTTAAATGAGTTAATCCTTCCATAAGTCTTCCATAATTATTTACAAACGAAATTAATCATTGAAGGGGCCCTAGCACATTATATTGAAAACACAAGGTGATGTCAGGAATCTGAAAATTGAAATTCCATCTGGTTCCGATTGAAAGACAGTGTATTTAAACTAAATGAAGCAGTTATAACTCAAATATATAATATAAAGTACAACATCTTTTTTACACAAAATGAATGAAAGGGTTTACACAAAAATGGTCACAAAAAGACTTCATGTGAATCTTTATAATTTGTTCTCTGACTTTTGAATATTGTATTGAGTTATGAGATTTTTGCTACTTTAAGAATAATGCATACTTACATAAAAATAAAGAATTAGCTCAAAAAGGAGAATATTGAACATGACATAGTCTTTGTTCACTGTCACTGTCTCTGGATGTTAATTTATGGTACCCAAAATATAGCAAATTCATTTGACTCAAATATAAATGATACAACTGATTACTTGAACGAGTCTTTTTGGTAAAAATTAACTGCTTTTGAATTCATTGTTGAAAATGCGGCAGGATAAAGGTATTATATGTTAATTTGTATGGATAATAATGGGTTAATATTTACTTATGAATATTTATGACTACTTAATAATTTTCTAACTTTTCTTTCCATGCGAATATCTTGAAGAAAAAAACCTGTACAAGAAATTGAACGACCCGGACAATGAATTGCATCTGTCAGCAAAGAGGATAAGAGCAAAGCAGAAGGTCTTCAACTATTGGACTGAAAACGAGGGTGAGATCAACTTGGAGTCTCTCTCATGTCAAGGTGATGTCTTTATCTACACAATGCATACCATAACAGTCGACAAGAAGGAGAGGTCAGTGCATCAAGAAGAAGTTTGAAGAGGAATTAGCAATATGGGACACAGTGGTTGTCCAGGAGACAGATTCATATCCTGCTGATAGTTAGTGAGTAACAAGGAAACAACTCATTTTATTATGAATCGTGTTGCAATGAAGAATGTCAGTAGGAAAATGATAATGTGACCGATTCAAGAACTGAACTATTACAATTATTACAACATATGTACATGTTAAAATGTAAGATTAATTTTTTCACAATCATGTCACTTGAATGAATAGTAAATATTGCATGAATTTATTATTGTCAATGACTAAGTGAATGAAAAGTGAATATTGCATGAATTGATGATGGTATATAAATAAACTTGTTAATGTTATTGTCTTTTCTTATTATTTTGATTTAATATATATTGAACTGAAGTAGTTACCGACAAAAACTCTATATATTCAAAATAGAGGACAGATAATAGATACCCGATCTACAAAACTTTATCTTCAACCCATTCTTTAACTTCAACAATATTCATCTTTAAAAAATTCAAACTCAACAAAATTCTCCAATCCTCGATTAAAAACATTGAATTGCATTTTTTAAAAACGATTCAGTACTCCGTCAGCTTTGAAAACAAGTGACAGAACACATTCAACATTTGTTGTTCATAACATGACGGACTACCAGTATAAAAAAGTATGTTATTGATCCTTATTTCCAGTGGAATAACACAACAAAAATGATCAATTATATATCTCTATTCATTAATCAACAACAAACACAACAACTAAGAACTCTACAAGATTCTAGAATCCTGAATACTATCAATAAAAAATGTGAAATATGATTTTATTAGTGCTTCAACTTACTCATTAAAAATATATGCAAGTTTTTAAAAAACGATATTATGACTGCTAACTTCATTGAAATGAAACAATAAATATATCAATCGCTGCACATTAATTTATGGGTTTTTCATTTAGATCCTTGAATTTTCAAGTAAAAAGATGTAATAGGATTTTACTAGCGGTTTAATGATTTGTCAGTTTTTGGAAACATGGCTTTGGAAAGGCGTAGTAAGATAAATTCAATTGTGTACACAGTACTACACAACTCATTTAAAAACGAGTAGGTCATTTGGGTTTATGGTGTCGTACGTTATCTATCACATTTATCTATTTATCTAACTAAAAGTTCGATTAGAAGAATTGCAGCTGGAATAAACCAAATAATATATAAATACTACATTATAAATAACACAAAAATCAAATGTATCTTGAATTTGTTTAAATGAGCACTTCCTGACGTAAACTGATATATACTGAGATATACTGAGATATACTGAGATATACTGAGCTATGGAAATTCAGAGTATACTGACCAGTATACGTCAGTAAATTAGGGTGGTTTCCTAATTAGTATACCTCAGTATATTAGGGTGGTTTACTGACGTATACTGGTCCAGTATACGAGCATTTTTCTTCACGTGTTATGGTTACATTAACTGCACTGATTTGCTGATTGTTAACGACGCTAAGACAGTGCTCGTGTATTATGGTTACATTAACTGCACTGATTTGCTGATTGTTAACGACGCTAAGACAGTGTCTGTGTCTTATGGTAACATTAACTGCACTGATTTTCTAAAAGTTAACAATGCTAAGACATTGCCTGTGTCTTATGGTAACATTTACTGCACTGATTTGCTGATTGTTAACCACGCTAAGACAGTGCCTGTGTCTTATAGTTACATTAACTGCACTGATTTGCTGATTGTTAACGACGCTAAGACAGTGCCTTTGTCTCATGGTAACATTAACTGCACTGATTTGCTGATTGTTAACCACGCTAAGACAGTGCCTGTGTCTCATGGTAACATTAACTGCACTGATTTGCTGATTGTTAACGACGCTAAGACATTGCCTGTGTCTTATGGTAACATTAACTGCACTGATTTGCTGATTGTAAACCACGCTAAGACAGTGCCTGTGTCTTATGGTAACATTAACTGCACTGATTTTCTGATTGTTAACAAGGCTAAGACATTGCCAGTGTCTTATGGTAACATTAACTGCACTGATTTGCTGATTGTTAACGACGCTAAGACAGTGCCTTTGTCTCATGGTAACATTAACTGCACTGATTTGCTGATTGTTAACCACGCTAAGACAGTGCCTGTGTCTCATGGTAACATTAACTGCACTGATTTGCTGATTGTTAACGACGCTAAGACAGTGCCTGTGTCTTATGGTAACATTAACTGCACTGATTTTCTGATTGTTAACAAGGCTAAGACATTGCCAGTGTCTTATGGTAACATTAACTGCACTGATTTGCTGATTGTTAACCACGCTAAGACATTGCCTGTGTCTTATGGTAACATTAACTGCACTGATTTTCTGATTGTTAACGACGCTAAGACAGTGCCTGTGTCTTATGGTAACATTAACTGCACTGATTTTCTGATTGTTAACCATGCTAAGACATTGCCTGTGTCTTATGGTAACATTTACTGCACTGATTTGCTGATTGTTAACCACGCTAAGACAGTGCCTGTGTCTTATGGTTACATTAACTGCACTGATTTGCTGATTGTTAACGACGCTAAGACAGTGCCTTTGTCTCATGGTAACATTAACTGCACTGATTTGCTGATTGTTAACCACGCTAAGACAGTGCCTGTGTCTCATGGTAACATTAACTGCACTGATTTGCTGATTGTTAACGACGCTAAGACATTGCCTGTGTCTTATGGTAACATTAACTGCACTGATTTGCTGATTGTTAACCACGCTAAGACAGTGCCTGTGTCTTATGGTAACATTAACTGCACTGATTTGCTGATTGTTAACCACGCTAAGACAGTGCCTGTGTCTCATGGTAACATTAACTGCACTGATTTTCTGATTGTTAACGACGCTAAGACAGTGCCTGTGTCTTATGGTAACATTAACTGCACTGATTTGCTGATTGTTAACCACGCTAAGACATTGCCTGTGTCTTATGGTAACATTAACTGCACTGATTTGCTGATTGTTAACGACGCTAAGACAGTGCCTGTGTCTTATGGTAACATTAACTGCACTGATTTGCTGATTGTTAACCACGCTAAGACAGTGCCTGTGTCTTATGGTAACATTAACTGCACTGATTTGCTGATTGTTAACCACGCTAAGACAGTGCCTTTGTCTCATGGTAACATTAACTGCACTGATTTTCTGATTGTTAACCACGCTAAGACAGTGCCTGTGTCTTATGGTTTGAGGGGTATGTAACTAAAGTAATAGAATGTATTCCAATTGAATTTTGTAAACATTGCTCAAGGTAAAAACTCGACTGTGAATGGTATAGTTTTTGATGAATGTAGAACAGTAGTTATACCTACCTAGAGAGATTACGTTTTTGTGTATAATTATACATATGCCACAAACCAGATTGCTACATCAAATTTGTTAACGCTGGATAGTTGGACCATATATACTTTATTCTATGATAAAGGATTTGACAAAGGCTATTCCAATATGTTTTTGGTTATGCTTATTCAACGCATCTAAGGATTGCTATATCAAGATTCAAATGAACTTGGACTGTTGTAAGGGGTTGATATGAATAATGGAATTGGATATGATGAAAAAGTTGATCCTTTCTGTTAACTTACACATTGTACATTTATAGAAAATGGATGTAATGTATCATTTGTTTGTTAAGCCTATGGAAACTGGGAACTAGATATTTTCACATTTTAACAAAAGTGCCCTACATAAATTTCTTTGTTGTAAGTTTGACAAAATAATAACTTATTTGTGCTCTGTTATGTTGCATCTTCAAAAGCTTATCAGCTCCAGATAAAAGCTGCGATGTATAACTGAGCGCACCCATTGTACACGGCTTTATTCTTTAATTATTGGCTAATATTACTGGACTCTTTACTGAATAAAAACTGTCTGTCTGACATATAAAACACAATATGTAATGTCAGGTTTACGAATTATGAAATATTGAAATAAAACGCACTAGACAATTTGAACCTTTGTGAACCATGAGATCAAAAACACACAGAGAATTAAATAGCCCTGTCTCATATTGTCTACTTCACATACAAATGGTGGTCCAATATAACAATGAAAGTTTACAACGTGTTGTGAAGTCACAAGTACAGCATCGCTGTGACAACTACAACCGAGTTGCGGAAATAGTTTAGGCTCGATTTAGATAAACAGGAAACACAACTACTTACATGTATGTATGGTCATTCTCATATCACAGTAATTCTCTTGTCAGATTTCCCGTCAACAAAGTTATGAGATACACAAGACATTATGTAGGTTTTAAAGGCACATAATGTAACGTTTCCTTTTAATCACCAAAACTTGAGCTTCTATCTTTTGTAAAATGTCGTTATTCCACAATTCTATTTAAAATGTCACAAGAATATCGTTAGTTTGTCTCAAATATACGGTGGCCCAAAGGGGACATGCATCTTTTACAACAGTTCCTTGATTTTTTACGAAAGTTTCTTTATTTTCTTTCAATCACACTCGAAAAAACTGTACTAAAAACAGAAAATATCTGAAATGAAACAGGAAAATCCAAAATGAAACACGAAAAACCCAAAATGAAACATGAAAAATCCAAAATGAAACACGAAAAACTCAAATGAAAACACCAAAAACTCAAATTGAAACACCAGAAACTCAAACTAAAACACTAATCAAGAAATGTCTATTCAATCTTTGAATTTCTAGCGTGAATTTCCTGTGTGCATATCATCTTGTAATATCTTTTACAAATAAGATATATTTATATACTCTGAAACTCTACTTCACATAAAAAGACATTGACGATAAACAACGTTCTTAATGAAAACTTGGTAGTTGAGAGAAGGACACAAATCAAGAAATGGCTTATCAATCTTTGAATATCTAGCGTAAATTTCCTGTGAGTGATCATTTACAATGGGTAGTTTTGAGAAAGACAATATTGGAAAACTAGCGTAAATTTTCCGCGAACAGTCTATACGATTTACATGATTTACATTTAGGGGAGACCGGGGCCGGTATGTCCCCTTTTCACAAAAATGTAGATAATGTTTTTCGCAATATACTAGTGTACGTATGTACATATATTGTACCATATCTTAACAATATTGCAATAATTGTCGAAAGTGCCTAACATAACTAATTTGCCAATAACTATCCTTTAAAGACAACGAGTTGAAAAAACTGAACATGCCCTGCATCGGTTTCCCTCAGGGGCAGGTTCGGCCATCCTTGGGAACAATCAGAACATGTTCAGCCTACAACAATTGAAGAGAGATAAGATGCTACTCATAGTATCCAATATTTGGGACAGAAAAAAATACTATATTACTTACAAAAACATATTTTATAACGATCTGAACTCAGTTAAATTTCTATTACGAAAAGAATTCTTAAGAGGAAGAGAAGAGGAGCCTACTATTCAAGGACCTTCAAGAGGATCCTTTTGAAGAGGATGACCTTTAGAAAAGTGGTTTTGAGAAGGACATTGAAATTTTTTTGACCATCCTCACGGCCGAATGTGCCCCGCCTGTTATGACCGAAAGTACCCAACAAATTACGGTTGCTCTTTATTCTATACTGCGAAAATACACAGACCTCGAACCAAAATAACTTGTTGGCTACATATACGTCTCAGCACGTGGTTTATGCTCACTTAAGAACATATTCCTATACATAGTCAATATTTGTCAAAAACATAGTGAACTGAAGTCGAATACTTTACCCAACTAGATGAAAAACGGGGTTTCTTCCACAGTTTGTAAAGAACATGTTGGACTGTCACCATTTTAAAGTCAGTGTGGGAGTAAGGTCATGTTGTCTTTTAGGCATTACCAACTTAAGTTAAAATGTCCCCGCACAAAAATTACAGCAAAAAGACGAACATGCCCCGGGGCCGTGCCTGCCTCGGTCTCCCCTACTATTTATTATTGTACTTTAAACTCAAAAAAAAAATATACATAAAAATATATCGGAACTTTTAACGAAATTTACAATGAAATGAAACAGCCTAAGAATTGGACATTCAATCTTGGAATATCTAGTGTAAATTTCCCGTGATTGGTCTAATCTTCTGAATTGAAATTTTGATTTATAGCTATTTTTATTCATGACCGCTCAGGGGTTTCCCGTGTGGATGTACTATACAATCTTGGAAGAAAAAATATAAGATTTGACCTAAACTATCTTGGATTATTTCAATATTCCAAGATCCTATCAAAAATCTTAAGATATGTACGGAAATCTTAAGATATGACAAAATCTAAAACCTCCTGTTCCATCTTGGAATATGTGAATATCTTAAGACATTTTCTTTACGATCTTGGGATATCTATATAAATGATATCATTTGTCTATGAATTTCAATACTTACTCTTAATTCAATTTAACCCTATACCGCTTATATACGCGATTCTACGCTTCTGCCCTTTACTGCTTTTCTACGCGATTCTACGCTTCTGCCCTTTACTGCTTTTCTACGCGATTCTACGCCTTTTCTAACCATCGGAAAAGATGCAATATTTCAAAGTTAGCCTGCTGAAAAATTCTCAAATTGTGTTTGAAATGCATACTTCAGAGTATGTTTTGTTATCCCTGACCATATTCAATATCAAACAACAATTTTAAAATAATGAAAATCTTGAGATAAAAGTCTTGTCGGCAAAATCGGTGATCACCGGAAAATAAAGTTTTAGGTCATTTCAGCCAATCAGGGACGAGCGATCGCTAACTGACAAGTTGGTCACGTTGCCCCTGAAATTTTATTTCGTCCAGGTTAAGAAATTTACATTTCCCGTTGAGGAATATATAGATTAGGTGACCGAAACCTTTTCTAAATAAATTTGTATTTATTTTTGCAAATTACATACGTGACCCGGAAGTGGACCCGGTTTGTTCTGTTGTTTGTAAACATCGAAAACCAGAATCATGTAGTTGCCGTCAACAGGACAATCAAATCAACACTAGACATCAGACATAACACTTCATTTGGTGACAGTGAGTATCAACCTTTCTGTAAAATATTTAATTGTCCCTGTTATACAGTCGAATGAAGGAAAGTTAATTTATCCCTGTAAAAATATCAACAAATTTTGAGTCATTTGAGTCATGCATGCATTTGAATTGTCTTCAATCAACCAAATGGGTCAGTTTTAGTCAGTGATGCGTAATCACGTCATAAGTCGCATTTTCATTCACTGCCCAAACAGAATGAAATGTGAGTTGATAAAATAAAATGATTCTTATCAGACAAATGACTCTAGGAGAAGGTATTCTAAGTTGAAGAACTTGTTCCTCATCCTTTTCATCATGAATAAAATATGTTTTTACAAAAATCAAAAAAATCAATGACTCTAGATTTTCTTCACCTGTCATTCATTTTTGTGAAAGAATTATAACTGATTCATTGCAACAAGTTATGTAATTATAACATGATTTTATTAATATTTAAGGAGATCATTAAAAGGTGTAATTGCTAATCGCTGTGATATCATCGCCCTTATAATTGTTTGAATTTTGAATGTTCAGAATATCAAAATCAAGTTATTTTATTGAACATATTTATTGTAATATGTTGGAAAGTGAGACAAAACATGAGCATGCAAACTGGTACTTACTCAAGAATCTACAAACTGATTATCAAAACAAAAACATTAATGAAAGAAAACTATGAAGTTTTCTAAAAAAGAAAACGCAAAATCTTCATGTTTTTAAGGGAAAGATTGTTGTGATAAAATACTCTTTTTCAATTCTATCAAATTTGTGAATATATTGCAAGGAGGGCACAAACTGAGCCAGTATTATTTTTATCAAATACCCATGATTTTTCAAATGCATGTTATAATTCAAAGCTTTAAAATATCATATGTATATTTATATAGTGTATGAATTTATATTGAAATCTTATATTTTTTGCAGTGAATAAATTTCCACAGGAAGGATCAACCAAACTGCCTGGGCTGCAATTTGATTGTTCAAGCTAAACAAAGGTCAACGTTGTGCTTGTTTAATTCTGTTGCTATATTAAGTTACTTTTCTGTCTGTAAAAATTCACAAACATATATATGTATTTATATTGCTGTCATTGTGATTTTATTAGCTGAATTTTACTAGGGATAAGAATAATAATAATATAATAATAGATCACTTATTATGCGCTGTAATCCATGCATAATACATGCTCTAAGCGCGAAGATCAGAAAAAGGCTTGTTTAAAAAGGTGTGTTTTCAGAAGAGATTTAAAATGTGAATAAGAGGGAGCTGTTTTGAGTTCAAGGGGAAGATTATTCCATGCAACAGCGGCTGCATATGAAAATGTCCTCTCTCCATAGCTCTTTGTGGACACTGCAGGAACACACAGAAGGTCTTTCTCTCCAGAGCGAAGAGTTCTACTCGGCACATACACCTTCAGTAGGTCCTGGATGTAGGTAGGAGCTGTTCCTGTCAAGGACTGATAGGCAAAACACAAGGTTTTAAATGTTATCCTATACTGGACCGGAAGCCAGTGCAGCTCTTGAAGCACTGGAGTTATATGACTGTGTTTTAGAGAACGCGACACAATCCTTGCAGCAGTGTTCTGTATTTTCTGTAGCTTGGAAATGAGCTGTTTTTTTTGGTACTCCAGTTAGTAACACGTTACAATAATCAACCCGTGTCATTACCATTGAAAGTACCAACTTGACAGCAGCATCCTTTGTCAAAAACTTTCTAATTTGACTGATGTTCCTGATTTGCAGGTAGCATATCGAGGAAACACGATCCACATGTTTCTCTAACGAGAGTTCTTGATCGAGGACCACGCCAAGATCCTTCACTGATTCACTAAGCGGGATCTGACTTCCACCTAATGTGATGACGTCAACATAAGTCTTCAAACGCCTCTGTTTTGGGCCAATAAGGATACATTCAGTCTTTTCCTCATTTAACTTGAGTTTGTTGCAAGTCATCCATGTCTTGATGGCATTGCAACAGTTTGTTATTTTGTTAACTGATTGTGATGCATCAGTTGGATTCGCCTTGAAGATAGATGAGAGCTGAGAGTCGTCAGCATACAAGCATAAGAATATGATAGATACAACACAATCCTTACACATACTTGCAATATTTCCTAGGAGATGATATACAACAAGTATTTGTCACAAAGGTGACAAGATCCCCCGCCGCAAATTGATGTTAACAACAAGAAGCGGGATGGACGTACAGAGCTGAATACTATGTCCCCCATGAAGACTCAAGGTTAATGGGTTCATGAGATATGGCCCTAACAACATTTTCAAAACTGGCCAAAGTCTCGCTGTGACCTTGAAAATGAGGTCAAGGTCACCAAAAACTTTTCAAGTCTGCGTATTCCTCAGATGAAGACTGGTACCAAGTTTGAAGATTCTAGGTTGAGCGGTTCATTAGATATCACGCTAACAACATTTTCAAAACTGGTCAAAGTCTCGCTGTGACCTTGAAAATGAGGTCAAGGTCACCAAAAGCTTTTCAGGTCTGCGTATACCCCAGATGAAGACTGGTACCAAGTTTGAAGATTCTAGGTTGAGAAGTTCATTAGATATCGCGCTAACAACATTTTCAAAACTGGTCAAAGTCTCGCTGTGACCTTGAAAATGAGGTCAAGGTCACCAAAAGCTTTTCAGGTCTGCGTATTCCCCAGATGAAGACTGGTACCAAGTTTGAAGATTCTAGGTTGAGCGGTTCATTAGATATCGCGCTAACAAGAAGCGGGACGGACGGACGGACGTACGGACGGACGTACGGAGCTGAATACTATATCCCCCGCTTCGCGCTAAACGCGCGGCGGGGGATAATAACTCACTCTAATATTGCAAACTGTGTGATGCATGGAGGGCCAACTGTCCAATTTTAATATAAGAAAGCAATGATTTGATGAGAAAAACAGAAATTTCACAGTTGCATTAGAGAAATTTCATGAAACAAATTCACCAAGTATCTTTCATAATTGCATTGGAATCACATTTTTCCTGTAAGTATTATGGATGCATAAATTTGTTGTAGAATTTTGTGAATAAATCAAACAAAACTCTTTATCATGATAGCAGATATAATTTAAATTATAAAATGTGTTCTCACCAAACAGTTATGAAAACTGTTACAGTGATTTGCTGACAAAAACAATTGTTGTATCACAATATGCATGCCATACTATGATCTGTGAAAATACTTGAAATTGATTTAAAATTTCATTGTTTAGTTTGATACAATTTGGATTTAATTGAATCATTAAGTACAAAGCCTAATGTCTCAATATGTCTGATCAGTCAAATGGAATTTGCATGTTTATCAAATCTGATTATTATTCATTATTTGTGTTGAGAATGCAGTCAATATCATTTATTTAAACTTTCTATTGCAGGGACTATTCAGAGGGGAAGCTTATCCAGGATGGGGAGTTAGTGACCACTGTTAGAGTTTGGAACAGTCTGTGATATTCCACATGCAGTCCAGTGCTAAGTTTTCTAACTCTGAAGATTTATGGAGTCAACTTAGGAAGAAAAAACAAAGAAAAACAAAACTGAACAAACCTGTTCGATTCAGGCATAATGTGAACAAAATGGAGAAATCAAAATCTTTGACTCAATCTAACAACAATTTATGCTGTTGTGGGTTTTATTAATATTTGTGATTTAGTTATGTAAATGCAGATTGAGTTCAAGTCAGTTAATAGTTCATAGTTATGACTTTTAGGATTTGCAAGATTATGATTCATTAATAATATACTGTAATTTTCATGTAGTGTCAAATAGGTATAAATATCCTGATGGCATGGATGGTAAAAGATTTTTATACCAGTGCACTGGATTAAATTTGAAAAGTTTATATTCCATGTCTATGATGACTGATGTTATGATCCGGTTTTTATTATATAGCCAGACAGTAAAACAAATTCAATTCAACGATTTGACCAAGGTAACCATATCTAAATTTAAGGAAATTTAATCAGCACAACAAGAAAGAAACTTGAAAATGTTTTTGTAATTGTGAGATTCAATTGTTTAAAAGGCAAAATTATGTTATTTGAAAGTAAATGTGTTGACCGGTCCTTATTTGTATTACTGATGTAAACAAATAATATGGGTAGAGTCTGTAATAGAATCTGCCAATAACACATATATCAGTACATTTAAAATCATTATGAGCTCTAATCATAAGCTAGTTAAGGGATTTTGTTCCATTGGATATGATAAAGTTCATATTTAAATAAGGAAATCAGGTTCAATTCAGGTTGACTTTCATTTCCTTTATAACATATAAGAGGGCTATAGATTTCATTGCCAAGGGAGGTAATCCTGGACAATTTTTATTTTTGAGATAGAATTGTCAAATAAAGACAAGTTGTTGAATGATTTTCACTAAACTGGAGTTTGTAAGTTTGTTTCAATTTGATTTGAAAGATATCTTGATCATCAAGTGTCATTGATATCATGATTTTTTGCTTATAATGAAAAAATGAAACTGGTTATTTTCATCTTCAAAAACATTATTTAACACACTCAGGTCTAGAATTTACATTATCATTGCAGTAGACTTTTGAATTTGGTGAAATTAATGATTTAAAATTGTTTATAATGTAAAAGTGTCTAACATTATGGTTATGTTATCTTTCAAATTGTGATTTGCTTTGAGAAAACTGAAGACCAACTTCGGATTGAACTTGTTGATTTTAGTTGAACCAAATTATCTCCCCTCAATTATTGGTTAAACATCATATTCACCCTAATAAGTGTAATTTTCTTCAGGAATATATGTGGAATTTCGGTGACAGTATTGATAAAGTTCATAAAAGAGATTTGTCATGTCACGTAATGACATTTGAGAGTTTATGTACGCTTCTTTCTAAGTGGAGTTACTTCCCTTTGACCAATGTGCTAATCATTATTGTAGTTTTAGCGGTCGTTTCAGTATGAGTTGTTATCTCCCTTTGTTTACCTCGTGTTAGCGTGTCGGACATGAACGCTCTAGCGGCAAGCGCTGCAACTCATCATTTTCACACATTTCTATGCATTTATGCCTCAACCAAAACGTAAGTTTACATTCAATATGATAAAGGAGTCATTCCTCATAATATTCACATAATTATATCATTTTCTGTGTCTATTTTATGCATATCTTATAAATGTGCATCGGTAAAGCCGTGAGGCTCTATATGAGTGGGATAATGTTACTTTCTAAAACCACGCTTCTCTGTAATTTCGTGAGGCTCTTAACTAGTGGATGTAACATTCATATTTTATTTTGTAGTGAATTTATCACTGTTTATGAACCGGTATGTTATTTTCAAAGTATTTTGATATCACAAAATATGTCAATTATGTTAATTAATTAGGCCAAATGTATTAATGAGTGTAACTTTGCCAATAGTGTAATTTACTCATTCAATGTCCAGAAACATCATACTTATCAAACCTTTTTTATTATTTTACAGTTTTTACCACATCAGTGATTGTCCTCATCATGTCTACCTATCACATGATCGTACCCTGGTACAATAAAGGCGATCCATGGTTAAACTAGCTGTTGAAGACTCTTCTTTCATAGTCAGAGAACAGTATAAGATTAAATAAAATCATTATCAATATATTACCTATGGTTTATTCTATTTTATGGGTGATGTTTGTTTTTCGCTTTGCGGTATTGTACCTTTTAATTAATGAATAATAATGAGCAATTTGAATATCAAAAATGAAAAAAATACCTCTGAATTGACAAAAGGGTCATTCAAGGGCATGAAAATTTCTTAAACAGTTGAATTAATTGAATTTTAATTTTTTTATTTTTTGAAATGTTTGCGAGCAGTAAGGGGCAGAGCAGGTGCTTGTCAGGCAAGCAGGAAAGGGGTTGAGGCATGGCAATATTACAAGCAGTAAAGAGTTAAAAGAGAAACTGGAGAAACTAATTTTGATGAATAAAATGAAAAAATGTCTCTTTTCGAAGAAAAACCTAACTTTTATTAAGAAAATGACTTAATTTGGGGAAAATCTTTGAAAAAATGACTTAAATTTGGAAAAAATTAATTCAGATAAAGAAAATGACCTTAATGAGGGTAAACACATTGAGAGAGAAAATCTTGTTTAAAAATGAAACAGTGACTTTGATGAAGAAAATATCTTTATTGAAAAAAGGACTTTGATTAAGAAAATACTACATGGTGTAGAGTTCAAGTGTACATGTATGTAAAAAGTGCGCATGTGTAAATATTATTAACGATTCGACAACTCATGGCAGACATACGCCAGATATTCCAAGCTTGAATGGTCATTTCTTTAATACCTTTTATTTACAATTTGCATTCTTTATATCATGAACTTCCTTTGAGCAAGAGTTACAAGTATTTTAAGTGATGGATATAAGACCATTAACATTAGAACACTCACACCAGATGTAAGCTAGATATTCCAAGATTGAATGGCCATTTCTTTGGCAGCCTTTGTCACAAGTTATTCTTTAAATTATGATCTTAATTAAGTGATCATCAATGTTGTTCTATGTTCAGAGTATGTGAAATTGCTTATATGTGTAGGTAAAATAAAGTAAAGTAGAGAAATAGAAAATAAAATAGATCTAGAGTTTTTTATATAATTTTTCCCGGCTGAAGATATTCCTCAGGTGAGATATTATTTACTACAATATCATACATCTTTTATGTAGGGGGATAATAACATTTATTAAATTGATAATCCAAATTAAATTTTTTAAACCTTATTTCAAATGATTAACAGAGGAATATCCAAATTATGTGTTGGATGAATGTGTGATATCGTGATAGCCCAACAGCAGGAGATTCAATTCATCTTAAATCTGTAATAACAATGCCTTTATGAATAATTTGAATATTGAGATTTGACTTCACAGCTTCTCCTCACAAGACTTACTTAGTTTGTTATGACATGAAAAACAACCTCAATAGAATGAAATTTCAAATAGGTCTTATTAATTGTTCTTAGAACATGGTTTGATTAGTCCTTTCATTAGCATTATAGTCAGTCGCTTCTAGTCTGATAACATATTATCATTACATATTTTATATTATGAATAAGAAGGCCATATACATTTTAGTGCAACTGGGATAAATCAAGCGTGTATTAATTGTGAAATGGCATGCATGTACTACATGGGCATGTCATTAACTAACTCAGTTATGATCTGATCGAGTCATTGACAGTGATGAATAGTAATTCTTAAGGGATGTGTTATGCTGTACCTGTGTGTTAAGCTGAAACTGCTTATTGAATATTGTAATGTTATGATGATCCAGGTACATATCCTTGAACATCGAATGTTATACAACTATTACAATGTTATGATGATGAATGGTTATGATTATATGAATCGGCTAATTACACCAACCCCAATAAATGCAATGAATTGCATACAATTGTCTTTGTCTTTCTTTATCAATGCATAAAAGTGAAAACTTTGCGGCAATGTTTTCACTTTTTTTCCATCTAATTATTAATTGTCACATTGCTGCATATGTTTATCTAAACGAGCACTTGCGTTTCACAACCGTTTCGCTTGTTAGTGAATGTTTCGCTCCTAGAAAACAATACGCCGCAATGTTGCTGCACCATTGTGGCTAAATATAATATTTTGTAAGGGCGGACATTTCAAAGACAACACTTTTTTATTTTATTTGTTTTATTTTTTAGTAATTGAAATTAATTAGAAATTTCCAATTGAAACCAGTAATCCAATACAAAACAAATGTGTTGTAAAAAAAAAAAAAAAAAAAAAAGTAATAATGTTATGACATTTGCAAAAGCTATTCCATTCAGGATTTCTAGATGCATTAATTTTTTACCAAAACAACTCACTGTCACAGTGAGATAACTCAATCTATCATAATAAATTAATCCACATTATAGCGGTTTAACGATTTGTTTATACAAACAACTCAGAGAAATCGAAGAGACTGTAAACCGGTTCACTGTCCCAGTCAAGCTCCGTACAGCGATGAATAATCGACACTGCTGCGGAGCTTTGGAGAGACTCAGCGCACGGTAGCGGGCCACTGATTAATAAATGTGATGCATCACATTACTAGGGACCGCATATCCCTTTAAATGCTCTTCTTAAGAAACATTCAGAAACCATTTCAGACAAGAAACCAAAATTCCAGTGGTCACTTGAGTGTGATAAAGCAATCGACACCCTCAAAGAAGCCATGTGCACCACACCAGTTTTGGCTTATCCAAATTTTGAAAAAGAATTCATACTCTCAACAGATGCCAGTGATATGAGCATTGGTTTCGTCTTAAGTCAGAAAGACCAAGACGATAAAGAACATCCTGTTGCCTTTGGTGGAAGAGCTCTACATGGCAGTGAGAAGAATTGGAGCATCACTGAGAAAGACTTAGGCTTAGGCCATATCTTGCAAACTCCAAATTCATAGTGTACACAGACCATATTGCACTTAAATGGCTGAAATCAATTAAAGATGCCACAGGAAGATTAGGACGTTGGTCTCCAGAGTTATCAACATACAACTTTGACATCTTACACCGCAGTGGGAAATGTAATGGCAATGCTGATGCTCTTTCAAGAAGAGTTTATGAAGAGAACATCAACTGCAACAGTCAAACAGAAGAAGACACAGAAAGGACAATTTTTACGTCCACTACTCTGTCAACCACTCCGTCTTTTCACTCACGTCACTCAATCAAACCGCCGCGATCGTCCGTGACCATTTCGGAACCTGCTTCAATAAATGCGTTTACTACCGTACAAAACGCATCGGCTTTTTCGGTTACTTTTGAATATGAAGTGGATTATTGCACAATGCCAGAAGAAGTTGTCACTTCAATTTACTCAGTAAATACTGACATTCCAAAGGATGAAATCTTGGAAGTAACCATCCAAGCTCATCCAAATCTACATCATTTACAGAGAGTATGTCCAGATTTCATGCAAGTTTTTGACTACAAAGAAGAAAACATCCTTCCAGACGATGAGAAGGAATGACACAAAGTGCTAGTGGAAGCAGATAGATATGAAATTGACAACGGCATACTCTACCGCTTTGTTCCACAAAGACAAAAGGGTCACACAGACAAATTCATCAAACAACTTGCTGTACCAAGAACACTCAGGAATCAAGTGCTACAAGGCTACCATGACGCCATTTACTTGGAGGTTGTCACCATGGAAAAGAAAGGATGCACAACACCATCAGACCAAAATACTTCTGGCCGGGAATGTACCAAGAAATGTCCACGTATGTTCAATCATGTGAAGTTTGCCAACAATCCAAGAGGCACTACCATGCTAAGAAGGCACCATTATGTCCCATGCCTGTAGAGGAAATCTTCACAAGGTGGCACATAGACATTCTTGGTCCATTACCAACAACACCAGAAAAATACAAATATATCCTGGTCATCACAGATGCAGCATCAAGATGGTGTGAAGCCTTCCCCATCCGAACCCAAGAAGCCAAAGAAGTAGCAAATGTCATGGTCCGGGAAATTTTCTGCAGGTATTGCACACCAAGGACATTAATTTCGGATCGAGGACAGAACTTCATGTCAAAATTAATAAAAGCAATTTGTGAACTATTTGAAGTAAAAATGACCCACACCAGTCTATACCACCCTCAAACAAACAGCTGTGTTGAACGAATGAATTCCTACATCAACCAATCTCTCCGAGCCTACTGCAACAAGTCACAAAATGACTGGGACAAACTTCTTCCTGGCATCATGATGGCATACAGAATGGCTCCAAATTCATTAATGCAGATATCACCATTTATTTCACTTTTTGGCCGTGAAATGAGAGCACCTCAAGATGTCACCCTCATTCCAAAAGAAAATTTAGGCAAGAACGACAGAAGTTATCTTTCAAATTTACTGGAGGAACTTGAAATCACAAGACAAGTAGCAGCTGAGAACAATGCCAGAGCAAAAGAAGTTTACTCGGAGCAGTACAACAGAAAAGCCAAAGAATCAGAATTCGTCCCAGGACAAAGAGTTTGGCTTTACTGTCAAAAAGTTGAAAAAGGACTGTCGAGTAAACTTACTAAGGCCCTAATTATACGTACAAACTGAGAAGAAGTTCAGACAACAAGATCCACAAACCTCTTGTCCATGCCAATCGCCTCAAACCATATTTCGACCCAGCTGATCGTCCACAAAATCCACCAGAACCATTGCTGCACAACAATTCAAACAAAATCACAAGAACATCAACAAAACCCAAATGACTCAAGTTCAAAGTCACAACAAGAGAAACAACAAAAGCCAAAAGACTCAAGTACAAGTAAAACCAAAAACAAGGACAAAACTAATAATCAAAATCTAAAGCTAAACCCAAGAACAAAAACCAGGAAACACAAGAAAAGACCCAACAACTAAATAATGAGGCTGAGTTAAAACAAACTGAAAAGACTCAACAAATATCTACAAATGAAATTGACTCAATTCTTTCTTCAAAGAGAGCCAACAAGAAAATTTACTATCGAATCAAATGGAAGGACACTGAAAAAGGAAATACTTGGGAATATGGCAGCAGTATCCCAGATGCCCTAAAGAGAGACTTCCATTCAAAGCGAAGCATGTCAGGAAGGCGAAGAAAACGACCTCTAAAGCGACACAAGTTTTTTTAAAAGAAAACAACAGAACAAGAACAAAATGTGAAGAAGCACCAAACATGTGTCAGCAGATTGAAACACCATGCATTGTACAAGCAGTTCCACCAATGCCAATCTTTCCAAAGCATTTGAGATATGTTGAAATGGACGTAAAAGAGGTAATTGGAATTGAACTTGTCAATGGCGACTGCTATGTGACAGTTCCATTTGACGGCCCTTGTCCAGACGATGAGCATGTTCTGTACCTTGAGAGTGTCCATCCACGCCTCGTACAGATTTATCTCAATGAATGCTGGAGTGAACTTTACAATTTGAGAAAAGATCTGCTTAACCAAACATGGGGAGACAGCCTACCAATATTTGCATTCAGATTCAATCCGTTTGATGACGAAAGCATTGAATACCGTGAAATACTTGTACATGAAACACGACCTTATCAATACTCTCTTATAAGTTATGTTGATGTAAAGCAAGTAAATATTTTCTTGCAGAAAATACAAGTTCTCCTTACAAAAAGGTATGAACTGCTTACTGTTCCACAATAAATCAATTCATTTGCCAGTTGTTTTGATTTCTATATTACCATTTGTGAACACAAACAACAGTTTGATCACCTGCTTGTTTATCTTTACACAAAAATCTTGAGGATTGGACTGATCACCCAATACCAAGATGGTAAAACTAATCCATGAGTGAATGTCTGAATGAATGGAAGTTGCACTCTAACAATGCACACTAACATTAACATTCCTAACATTACACCTGATTTAGAAATCACATTTCTTTACTTTATTTATTTTTATATTTTATATCTCATCTACAAATGCTATCACGATTTGTATTCACATAATGTGTGGGTACATTTCCAAAAACGCATTTTACCAATTCAACATTACGAATACGTAATGTTATGTATGACACATAATGTGCGGAAGCACATTTCAGCTATTCCATATTCCACTATCCCAGCAAATATATTATCATATTTATGTCTCTGCTATCAAATAGCACCAATATGATTTAGCACTACTGCTATCCAAGATAGCACATGTAATATACACAAATATATGTTTATGTCAATTTGCTAAAATTATCAAGTATTATTCTTACAATGAGTTAGTTATGTATGACGCATAATGTGCTGGTGTGCATTTCAGCTTATCAATATTACCATACAAGTCTTATTATTATTCTTCCATATTTCGATTGAGTTAGTTATGTATGACGCATAATGTGCGGATGTGCATTTCTACTTATCAATTTTACCATACAAGTTTTATTATTCTTACAACATTACGAATGAGTTGGTTATGTGTGACGCATGATGTGCGGATGTGCATTTCAGCTCTTCCATGTCATCACTCAAGTTTATTATGCATTTATGTTACAAATGTGTCATGTACATCACATTACGTGTGAGTACATTCCAGCTATCAAATAGCCTAGATACCTATTAACACTCTGCTATCCAAGATAGCACATGAAATATGCACAAAAATATGTTTATGTATATTTGTATACAATTATCTATTATTCTCCCAACATTATGAATGAGTTAGTTATGTATGACGCATAATGTGTGAATTTGCATTTCAGCTTATCAAAATCATCACTCATGCCTATTATGAATTTATATTATAAATGTGTCATGTACATGACATAACGTGTGAGTACATCCAAGCTATTAAGTAGCCTAGAGATCAATTTGCACTATTGCTATCAAAGATAGCACTTGTAATAAACACATACGTCCGTTATGTAAATATGTACCTTGGTAGCATTTACTGCACCATATACCATTATTTGTATATAATGAACATACCGGTATATGATTTAAACGGTATTTATTTCCAGATGGTACATGGAAAGGGGGATTGATAAACAGGGTTACCCCTATATTAATATCTCTCCCCGTGACGTTGACAGGATTTATACATTATAACATGAAAACGTACATTACAACAAGAAATAATTTCTTACACCAAGAACTGAATATGTACATTCAACAATTACCACAACCTATATACATGGACATTCAACAATTGAAAAATAAGAAATGTATGCTATTGCATGCTAACAAATATGACATTTAGTTTAAACTTCACGTGCTTTCTAAATTTGGAAACGTTTACTTAAGTCAATAAATGTGCAAACAGAATCCACAATTTTTAAATTAATCTCATCAGATAAGTCATCATTACCATAGAGAACGGTTTTCAAATTAAATCCATGAACATAATAATAGCTGTTTGATCTAATATCTGAATAGTATTGGCAAACGAAAAGATAGTGCCTAACATCCTCATAACGGTAGTTACATAGGCAAGTAGCAGAGTCTTCTATAAACCTGTCAAATTTGTGACCTTTTAGGTCACTGCAGCCTAATCTTAAGCGACAAAGTGTTACTTGATTTTGTCTGTTACCATAGTCTTTAAATATTTTATGAACGTTACAATCACCTTTAAATATATTCTTTTTGAAGATAGCATAGGATTCACAATTTTTTAAATACACATCGAGATCATTCCACTCAGCAATGGCCGATGGTAAGAAGGACCGTTTATATAACTCAGTACAACATACAGGAATTTGTAAATTATGAGATGTACGAGTACTACGGTTCGAAATGTCGGACATTGCTGGTGGAACTAATGACGATAAATATTCTGGTGTCAACTGAAATTTCATTTTGTAAAATAGACACAGTTTGTGACATTTTCGCCTAAGGGCTAATGATGTAAACCCTGTTTCTTTGTATAGTTTTTGGTGGCTGGTACCTCTGACTGCACCACAAATTGTCCTAAGTGCATCCAAATGTAGATTTTCAAGTAACAATTCATGATATTTTGTACAGTTATCAAATATATGATCACAATAGTCAAAGAGAGGAAGGATGTAAGAATTATAAAGTACATGCAAAGTATGTCGATTCAGACGGTATTTGTAGCTCCGCAGACAGTTTATCATCGGGCTTGCCTTTGAGATTATATTTTCTATGTGGGAATGCCAGTTACCGTTTGACTGGAAAGTCAATCCTAAGTGTTTATGAGTACTAAGATCATTTATAATTTTACCTTTCATGTCAAGATTCGGTACTTTCGTGGGTACCCGTTTTCTGGAGAATGTTATGCTCTCGGTCTTTTCAGCATTAAAGTTGACTTTCCATTCATCGGCCCATTTAGAAATTCTGAGTAAATCATTATTAATAAGATATGAAGTTTCAATTGGATCACCAATAATTACGTACAGGGAGGTATCGTCGGCAAAGAGTCTTATATTGCAATTTATTTCATCCACTATATCATTGATAAAAACAAGAAATAACAGAGGACCCAAAACAGAACCCTGAGGTACCCCTGCTAAGATCGATTTGGTGTCCGACTGGCGTCCGTTTATGACTGTATACTGATTTCTGTCAGATAGATAGCTTTCAAACCATTTTAACAACTTGCCCCCAATACCATATTTTTTCAACTTGAATAAAACCCCCTTATGCCAAACTCTGTCAAAAGCCTTGCTTATGTCACAGAATACTGCTTTTATTTCTTTTCCTTCATCTAAGGCTTTGCCTATAAAATTATATAAATGTGTCAACTGGTATACTGTGGAGTCTCCCGGTGTGAAACCAGACTGTAATGGAGTAATAATCCCATAGCTTAAAAAGTAATTATGTACATGTTTGTGAACACATTTTTCAAAAACCTTAGACAGACAACTTGTTAAAGAAATAGGTCTGTAGTTAGAGCACAGAAGTTTACTCTCCTTTTTGTGGAGTGGAATGACAGATGCGATTTTCCAAATATCTGGAAAAACCGACTGGGTAAGAGATAGATTAAATATATAACACAGAGGTTTAGATAGGTAACTTGATAGGATTTTTAGGATTCGGTTACTAATTTTATCAGGACCGATTGATTTATTTGAATCGAGAGATTTTAAAATATCTTCAATTTCTTTTTCCGATACATGTAGTTGTTGAAGGATAATTTCGGGATTTGTATTGTCATTAATAGATTCGTCGTGATTTGGAATCTTTGTATTGTTAACAAAGTAATCATTTAAGATATTGGCCTTGGCGTGATCGTCATCGTAGATAACTCCTTCGTGTTCCAAACATGGAAATGATTTTGATTTGGAAGATCTTTTTAAATAATCTTTAACTAATTTCCACCACGTTTTATTGCCATGTTCTGAGTTCAAACTATTATCAAGTTTTGCATTATACTCTTTTTTGCATTTTCTTATTTCTGAAATTACAAAGTTACGTTTTTGTCTAAATATTTTCCAAAGGGCAGGAGAATTTATTTTTTTTGCTTTTCTATGAACTCGGTTTCGTTGCCTAAGTAGTCTACGGATGTATCCATTCATCCAAGGTTCGTCACGTGGACGTATTCTAACTAACTTATTAGGTACAAACGAGTCCGTAAGTTGAATAACAGCATCGATTGTGTTTTGAGTACTTACATTGACATCATCAGTTAACCCTGCATTCCAGTCAAAAGTAGATGCTGCTCGAGTCAGCCCAGTTAAATCTATACTATTATAGTCATATACTCTTCTTAAATAACTCGGTTCAAGTGGTTTTTTATATCTCAATTTAACAAAGACAGGACAATGATCACTACAGAAGTTGGCTAATGTCCCAAAAGATGATGTTAGATTTGGACAAGAAATCAGAATAAGATCGATGAGTGTCTTTGAGGTAGGTGTTATACGCGTTGGTTCATTGATTATCTGTTTCAAACCGTAAAGTCTTTCTATATTTGTAATGTTGTTGTCAGTAACGTTGTACATATTAACATTGAAGTCACCCAAGACAATTAGAGCTGATTGACTATCATTTGCTAAAGCTATTGATTCGTCAATTAATTCCCAATATCTAACTGTATAGTTAGCTCTATAAAAAGTACCTATTGTGAAGTTTTTATTTCTACAATTTATATCTATCCATACAGCTTCAAGTCCAGGCAATTCAAGTTCAGACCTTCGTTTAACATGCAAGTTCTCCTTAACATATACTGCCACGCCCCCTCCCCTAGTTGGCCGATCCCTACGTAAAGGCATATGAAAGCCGGGTATAAATATATCCTCATTTTTTATACCAGGATGAAGCCAAGTTTCAGAAATGCTAATTACATCGAACTCTTTTAGTTCCGCATATTACTTGCTGTGAGAGATTATCTCAGTCCTGTTCATCTCAATATTATAGATGCCACTTGAGAGTTAACATTTTAACTTTCTTGATATTAGTACATGTGGTTGCTGGATGTGAAAGTATAGAGTATGTACACACATCATATAGGATAACTTGACATACTCATGAAAGGATTGGATCCCACACATCACACAATTTAGACAGACCACATGTCAGAAGTGTTGTCTTGCAATCATGATGTACTAGGCATGAAAGCCATAAACATATACATATATACACACACACAAGGAATCACTTGTCTCTTGTGTATAAGCAAGTGCACTATTCACTGACTGGATCTGAACACAGATTTGAGTCTAGTGCTCTCAAACACATCATCCAAGTGGGAGTTGGTGGATATTTTCTTAAGTGATCCATCTTTCAGCTTGACTATCACCACACCTCCAGTCACCCATACCGGTATATCAACACTCATACTATCCAAGATAGTAATGTATTTACACTTATATGTTTCCTTATATGTATACTTGCATGCATTTATAACTCTACCAAAACCATTACCTTATCATGACTGGATTGATATCAGATATTCAGCACCTACACTATCTAAGATAGTGAATGTATTATACACATCTTTTAACTGATGCGACAGGTTATTGTCACACTTATGTTTTGACAAACTAAAAATTATCTTTTCAGGCTGTACAGTATTTAAAATCCACCATACCATTGCAATGTATGTTTAGATACACATATACATAGTACTAATTCAACAAATACCCCTTTATTTTTACCAATATCAATATAAGTGATGTACCTTTTACCTTACAGATCATACCAAAAGATATTATGCAGCTTTTTCAGTTAGATCATTAAACCCTATACTAAACACTATCATAATCAAACAATTCCTGCCCAGAATTTCTCTTTTTGATTTCATATCCTGCTGCCTGAACCAACAAGACATGCTGTGAAAGATTTCCAGTGGACAGAACATCGGGATGTACAGATCTAACCAGAAGGCCAGGTCTCTACAACAGGATTATCTACCTCCGATGTTCTTCGCCAAGGAAACTACAGTGAAGATTCAGTGCACATAGGATGAAGAATCTAATCAAGCCAAACTGAAGAACCAATTCTTCAGTGTGAATCAACATCAAATGGACAATAATCATCATCAAATGGAACTTTATTTTTCAAAATTGACTACCATAACTATCATCACATTTATTACCATTCATACCATATGGACCTTTACTTTATAATTGTCAAATATGAACTTTTAATTCTATCATTATTACAGGGAACTGTCATGGAAGCATATCCATCATATCTTTTACCCATTATTATAACCTTTCATAAGTTTGGAGTCCAAACTTCACAAGCGAGGGGAAGATATCATGGGCTTGATATTGCCCAAATTACATTAAACTTATATCATAGAATTTAAGAAAATATATCATTACCATGACAAAAATATCGAAGTTACAGTAACAATTCAAAACATACAAGTAAATATCATTAATAACATACAATGTCATTATTTCAAATATTTTAGAAATAAGTCAACTTTACCCATATTCACATTCACCTCAAGCTACAAAATGCCAGAGATAATCTTCATATAAAAGGTAGACATCTTGGCTACCCCTAGTTCTAAATCCTTTGTTAAAGTGTTGACACTGACAGTGATTTTAGTAGATAGAGCCTTAGGCTAATTATAGATAATCCACTTAAGAAACTTCATTGATGACACTCATTTAATCCTCCGGTAACTCAGAATGAACAATTCTTGAGTACAATAAGATAATATTGAACATCCCTAAAATATGGAAAAACACTCTTTTATCTAATCAACAGCAGAAACAAAACCTCTCGTTAAGCCAAACTCTTTAAGACTTACTTTCTCAACAAAAAGGATGTAGAAATTTCTATGATAAATTGATTGCTAATGACACCCCACTAAAAGTGTGTCAAAAATGGCAAAATGAACTTGATTTAAATATTGAATGGAATGTAGTGTTTACAAGATATAGAAATTGTACTAAAGATGTAAAACTCTTGGATTTTCAGTATAGATTTATTAACAGAGCAATTTACACTAGAAAGGAGTTGTTGAAAATGAATTTAATTCAAACTAATATTTGCATGTTTTCATTAAATGCAATAAAGTGCATGACTTCTGGAGAAAAGTTGAAAACTTTATGAACCAACATATAACATATGCTAATATTGTCATCTCAGAGTTAGATATTTTATTTTGCAACAGTTCTGTCAGCCTTCTGGCATCACATATCATCCTCATGGCGAAAAAATATATACATGTCTCAAGTATCAAGAAAACCAAGTTATCAATTGACAGTTTTGTTAGCATTGTCAAGGATGTTTTCAATGTGGAAAAAATTATAGCTTGTAAAAATAATACTTTGTCTTCCTTCCATGCTAAATGGAAAGCTCTCATGTATATTTTACAATAGTGACTTAATGCCTACATTTTATGAATGCTTCACTGAATCATGTATTCTGTATTACCGTAATTTCTCTATCAATTCAGCATCTCTGATAATTCGACCACGAACGTTAATCTGAGGTTAAAAAGTTCAAATCACCCCTAACATTTCAACCATGCCCCAAATGGTAAATTTCACGTTCCAATACATCGACCACAGTCGTTAAATTATCAGTATATATATTCTATTTCAGCCATACATCTTACAAATCAAGAAAAAAATTGTCACTGAAAAAAAAATAATCATGAAACGTATCGATCTTTTGTTGTTCAATCAAGATCAAATATCTACTTTATTTCATGAGTGACTCGGTTTCATAGCAAATCTCAATTAAAATCAGCAACATATATAAGAAATATGCTTCACAAATTATCGTAACATCTGTCACATCTGTGGATAATCACTCACGTGGTTGCTTAATTTCCGCCATATTTGTTTACAAATGACCAAACCATTATTTTACAGGGGTTGCAATGATGAATTTCTAAACACTTGACCTAATAATCCCACATTAACAAAACATTCAATGAGAGAAAGATAATCAAATATATAAGGAATTCTGTATCAGCAAAACAAATACATTTTTCTTTAGGTTATCATGAAGTATAAATTCTATCTTCCTATCATGATATCCATCACCCCGTGCCCTTATAATGGTGGACTCGTCCAAACTGTGCTACAAATAATATTTATTTTGTCTTGTAAACGTAAACTTTGAAACCGACATAATTAAATGGTATACGAAACTATTTTAAGTAGAATTGTTGTGGAAAAAAACTAAATCTTTTATTTCATTTGGTTGATTGATTCCATATCTCCCATCTGTGGAAGTGAAATATTTATCTTGAACATCACGGCGAGAAACTTTCAGGCATTCGTCATGACTGACAAAGGCTTATCTTTGGTGTCCGACTCTAATGATAACAGCCTTTGTATGAAGTTTATATTTCTCTCTTGAAATACTAATGATATTTAGGTTAAATTTCATATGCTGTTTATATTAGTGTAACTGTCCGATGCAGTGCGTGGTTCCATCGTGTCTTAGAATAACAATGAAACAGGTAATATTATTGGCCCTTATGGGGAAATCCGTGTGTCTTATCCAATCAGAACGTGTTATGCAGATATGTCATGGCGTCACATGATCTCTTACCAAATGATCATTCAGATTAAAGATTAGATAACGAAGGTAGTTGATTATTGATTGTTTTAAAATTATATTTGTTTATTCTCAATTTCCTGTGACACCAGTGGCCTTCTTGATGCCTCCTAATATAGTCAAATACACATGTTTTTACATTTTAATATTTTTAGGCTTGAAATCTAAACTTGACTTGAATTTTACCGACAGAAGAACGTCTGGAATTTTATTTTGATATTTATTTTGAGTGTTGTCATCATTTATTTTAAAACGTATCTGAATTTACTCGGTTTAGAGACATTAAGATGGTCCCTCCATATACAGGATGAGCCCCTAAATCAATAATGAAATTTATATCAAAACTCAAAGCATCATTTTTTCCGACATGAAATCACCGAAGGCTTTGAAGCGGGTTCTATATTCTGTGCAAGGAGTACAGCTAAAACATGGCTTCTTGTATCGAGTAAATTTCTTGCAAACTTCTAATTTTATCGAAGTATTTTTAGGTGGACCTGTTCTTTTTTTTTCAATATTTCAATTGAAATTATTATCACCATACGTAAACAGTCACCATTTGGAAAATTAATTCGTGAGACAGAACAAGTTTTTACAAGGAATAATACTTTGGATGAAAATCAACACGTGCTTCTAGTTTTAGTAATGGGACAACATCTAATCGCCGGAGAAAGGTATTTATGTAAATCCCATCTAATATTTCGACGATCCTACCGAACAAACAAACATTTGTGAGAAATAATTCGACCATGGACGTGATCTGAAAATGTTTTGAAATTTTGAGGGTCGAATTGATAGAGAAATTACGGTACCATGTTGTACACCTACTGAAATGAAATGAATAAAAAAGATTTAAAAAAAAACAACTCAGACATGTCATAAACTGTCTAGAGAATGTAAAACAATAAACAACAAATCTGACCAATGAGAAACACTTACAATTTAGTATAAAGCTCTTGGCAGAATATTTCAACAGCAGATTAGGATTTGAACCTCAGACCTTACACATCTCCGGACTACTCCGGGGGCTGACTTACTACTTGGACCTTCATGCCCCTGGAGTGGAAACCAACTGTTATTTACATATTGTACCTATGTTGTTATGTAAATAATTCCTGTAAATAAAAGTGTGCATATCTATTCCATGGACTTCGGATTTCTTCTGCCTAGAGTTAATTCCCCGTTAAAACTGGACAGTTGGACCATCAACCCAGAATATCAAAAGTTGGGGCAGATGAGGATTTCCAGAAACCCTGCCTCAACCGTATGATAGTTCTTCAAATAAGCCTATTGATTGATTGACAAACCTAATTCCATCGTGTGAAATGAAATGTTTCCAAACCTGGGCTAGACAATATCGAATCGCACATTTAGATATTTGCTATTGTCCCTATTCGATCAGATGTTTCTATCGAAGGAAGCGCTAATCTATCTTTTATTCTTAACCGAGTTGTTACGCTTTGATTCACATGTTTATTTATCCCAACATTCATAAGTAATTTAAGGCAAAAGTGTAGACGACATAGAGAATTACGTCAACTTATGTGAATCCACTTTGCTGTATATACATTGATATCTTTCTTGAATATGAATTTTTGGAAGTGCAATACTAACATCTTTTCACAACATTTTCGTCAGGAATCCTTTTTTATAGACACTGGCATAAACGAATGAAGTTGCTGTAAAACTAGTTCTTAATGAAGTTTAGATTTTGTAAAATAACGAGAAATACGGCTTTCTAAGACAAATTTCCTAAACTTTACATTCTAGCTTCACCAAACATCATACACTTATCAAACATGAACCCTAGATGTGCCTTTGACTGTTAGATAAACGTATGTTTTCTTCTTTTTTTTGCGGTTTCCATGAATAAAACAGTGACTTTACAACCATGTCCTTTGTCCGGAGCATATATTCTAAACTATTTATACTACACTTCATACACTTATATGCGCTTTTGAGGGTTAAACCAACATGTGTTTTCGGTGGTTTTTGTCAGTTTCAATGGAACATGACTTAACATGATGAATTACCTTTTCCTAAACATTTGTCTTAAAATAACAACTTAGCTTCACCAAACTTTCTATGTCAATCATGATCCCTAAAATGTCTTCTGAGGGTAACACCTAGTGCTGTTTTGATTTTCTTTCATGTGGACACCATGGTAACATGTTTGCACCAGTGACTCAACATAAATTATGTATTCCTAAGCAAATATTTTAGAATTTCCTGATTGCGACACCCATCATTAAACAAAAATCAACCATCCCTAGATGTACCCTTTTGTAAAACCTTTTTTTTTGAATTTAGTTTTGTGTTTTTTTAAACTCAACTTTTATGCAAGTCCAACTTAAATTTATGAATGTTCTATTTGAAATCTCTGAATAAAGTAGAAAGCGGGGTATGGGAGCTCTGTTTCCTTTGTCACATTCTAATACATCATTCTCGCAAGTGACTTTTCACGGGGTGCACTTCGAATTATTTTTCTTACAGGCAAATCAGCCGCTTCAACTATTCATTGAAATTTGTTCCAATGAACAACACCATTTTCGAGAAAAAAACAATTGCTAACGTGCGTATCAAAACGTTCTGTGTTTGTACATTGATCAACATTATTAACAATAAAAATGATAAAAGCAAGCATAGAAATAGAAATATAATTGACTTGATTCATGACAAACATATTACTCACAATAACTACAATACACATTCCAATATAAGAAATAGTATTTAATGTATCATTTATGCTAGTTTATTTATAGGACTATTCAGTGTAATCAAACAGTACTTCTAAGAAAAAACACACACACAAAGTCAATATTTACGTTTCAAATATTGTAAAAAAAATAAAGAGAATTTTATTTGTATTTGTATTATTTGAAACGTACAATAAGGCAGCCCCTGGCCCGCACATAAAAACAAATATATGAAAACAGAAATCAGACACCAAAAATTCAATCAAACTGATGACCGTTTACAAGTTAATGGTTACTTTTGCTTATAATCTAGTGAAAGGATTTAAGGATATGATTGTCTGTTAAGTTGCATGTTGCTTTGTAATACTGTCTTATGCGATGCTTGATTGAGATATGTGTCGATTATATATAATACTATAGCTGCATTCAGATCAATCATCCGAGAATGAGGCGACAATGAATATCTTGACAATACTATATCTTGAATCTGCAACCTTTGAGACACAGTTTGACTTGTCATATTCTAAAAATATATGTTATTTCGACGAGTAAGGAGTCCTATGAATCAATAAGGGTTGGTAAAAAGGAACTGGCATATCTAGTTTAGTTGGTTTAAACATATTTATTTCTTTTATAGAAGAACTGGATTGGTAAACAAGCTCAAAGCTTATCTAAATACCGCTCTAGTTTAGTTCTTGACCAGTTTATACTTTTTGAGGCGGCCTCCCTTTTGCTTTTGTATACAAAACTCAAGTTTGAAACACTTCCTAAATTCCAACTTTAATAATATATTAACATCAACATATATTCAAACAACATGAAATGGTATGATTGTTTAATGACCCCTCTAGAAAAGCAAAACGTGACATGGCAAGTTTAACATTATTGTGGTTCTTTGTTAGATCCATCCCTTTATGAAATATGGTTTTGAGATGAACACATATTGTCACAGTTATTGTAATGAACGTATCGAGTAAAATAAAGCTAAATATTCTATAGACAATTTAACATACGTGAACTGTTAGATACATATATTTATTCCATTTTTGACCCATAAACTTTAAAACAGATATAACGATAATTCATTCGACGTTTTAACTTTGAATACAATGTAGAAATAACATTAACATAAAAAAAGAATTAATAAAGACGCAAGCAAACAGAAAATGCAATGTTAAGTGATCAATGTGTAAAACAATTTATCTCCTCCGTAGGAGATACTATCTCCTACGTAGGAGATACTAAGTCCTACGTAGGAGATACTAAGTCCTACGTAGGAGATACTTTCTCCTACGTAGGAGATATAAAGTATTAGATATCTAGTCCTACGTAGTAGATACTATGTCCTACGTAGGAGACACTATCTCCTACGTCGGAGATACTTAGTCCTACGTAGGAGAAACTATCTCCTACGTAGGAGATACTAAGTCCTACGTAGGAGATACTATCTCCTACGTAGGAGATAGTTCTACAGAATTTTTTTCCACCTTGACACTAATACGCTTCCATAGGTTCTGATGAAGTAGAAGAAAATATGTTTTTAGATCATGGCCCTTGTGGCTCTTAGTAGGGGTCACAGGGTAATGAAAGTTACAATTTATAATCCCCACTAGTCAAGGAGTCAATATACAAGTTTTCAGTTTTCTTAGCCTTTACGTTCTGGAGAAAATATGCTTTTAGGGTGTGGCCCCTGGGCCTGTATTAGGGGTCACAGGGTCACAAAGTTACAATTTATAATCCTCACTAGTCAAGGCGTCTGTAAAGAAAGTTTCAGCTTTCTACACCTTTTGCTTCTGGAGAAGAAGTAGAAAATACACAAAGTTTACGGATGGACGAATCCTAAATAGCTAAAGCTAACTTTACAACTTTATTGCCTATAAAATAAAAGTACCGAGGGTACAGAAGCTCACCTTAAAATGAATGATGTGGTAAAATGGTTTAATTATACATGTAACCATCTTTTATATAATTGATTATGGCTGCCATCATGATTTTTTTATCTTTTAAAATACTAGTCTCCTTTTGGAAACGACTAGAGCTTGAACAAACATTAATACACGAATGATATAATCATGATAAGTAAACAAGCAGTAGGTTTTTGTATAACTTTTTTGTATATCTATGGCTGAATTGGTGACCATCTTGTACTTTTGAATCTTCAAAATGCTACTTTTATGTGGGCTTCCGTATTAATTTCATTATGATATCTTGATTGGTTTAGGTGTATCCATTTAAATGTCATTCATTACTTACAGGATGGTGGCCACTTACATTTGTTTTGTAGTGAATCATTAATATGATTTCAAGATTATTTCACTGATGGTTATGCTGCATGGGATATTGAGAATCCCAAGAGTACAGATTTTTCAAGGAAAATGAATGACTGATTGAGAGGAAAGTCATAAACACAGCAATGCATAAGACACGTTTATTTTGTTCACATAATATTTACATGTCAAGTGACCATGAGATGTCTTTCATTAAAGTATCAATTTATTTAACACTCATACAGTACTATAATGGTAAACATTTTTGCATTGTCAAATCAACAGAGAGATATGACAAATCAAATTTCCTTACTTTTCTTACTAAACTCTTTTCGATTTTCATCTGCATATATATTCCACATCAACTTATCATGAGAGAGAGAGAGAGCTGTTATTATTTGTTGTTATTCTTAGAAAGAACATATCACTGTCATGAGAATACAAGTCCATAACTTTTATTGCATACACATGGGCCATGGCCATGGCCATATAGCATAATGCTCTACCATATCAATTGGGTCAGGTTGATTTTGCAACAGACTAGCAGCTGACACTGTGATGCTAGCAGCCTGCATTGGGATGTGTATTAGACAGCATAGTGGAATATCTGAACTCTGGTTGACCCCTTATGTGTGGTATTTAAAGGAATACAAGCAGCTGACATGGTCGAGCTATATCCCCCGCAAATTGCACAATATGTATACGTTTTCCTTATCATATTGCCAATTAATTGTTGTCGCACAAAATAACACAATTTTTCCAGGATATGAAAGAAACTGTTCTAAAAAAAAACCAAAATCATACCAACTTTATGTTCACTGTTGGGCATAATTTGAGTTAACTGACAAAATTAAAATCAAACGAATCCAAGATCAATTTGATCATATTTAAACAAATATATTTTCAAAATTGTTTTTCATGACACACATATGATTTTGTATCTCCATATCAAATTTGATCAATATGTGATGATTAGTTTAGAAGTTATGTGCCGGACAGGATTTGTAACAGTTTTCAAACAGAGTCCTAATTTTTTGCCAAAAAAGGGCAAAATTTAATAAAAATATTTTCAAAATTGTTCTTCATGACACACCTTCAGATGATTATGTATCTCCATATCAAATTTGATCAATATGTGATGATTAGTTTAGAAGTTATGAGCCTGACAGGACTTGTAACAGTTTTCCAACAGAGTCGTCATTTTTTGCCAAAAAGGCAAAATTTTATTAAAATATTTTCAAAATTGTTCTTCATGACACACCTTCAGATGATTATGTATCTCCATATAAAATTTGATCGATATGTGATGATTAGTTTAGAAGTTGTGAGCCGGACGGGACTTGTCACAGATTTCTTACAAAATTTACCACTTTTTCTCTAAAATCCTAATATTTTATGTAGATTTTCAACAAAAAAATTCTCATGACACACTATTACATGTTTCTTCATGTCCATAACAAATTTGAATTGAAATGGTTGATTAGTTAGAAAGTTATGAGCCGGACACAAAGTGTAACGGACGGACGGACGGACGGACGGACGGTACCCATTTTAATACCCCCCGCAACTTCGTTGTTGCGGGGGATAATAAGGGAGATACCATTGTTTAAAATTTAACATGTTTAATGTGATTTGGTTTTTGCAGCTAGTTGCCATAAAGATTTTAAACAAATTAATCAATTATGTTTGTCTTTCATCTTAATTCTTTTTAGAAACACTTAAAAATATAGAACAACTTGCACGACAATCTTAAATATTCCATATTTAAGATAATATTATGATTAGTAAGTTCAAATTAGAGAATTTATATGGTGCCAGTGATCACTTGATGAAAGCTTAAAATTTGATAATGATGATATGTCATCTGCAGCTGAAAAGTCAATATGGCTGCTATTGCGGCCATCTTGGATTCTCAAAACTGAATCGTCTACCTTTCTGTGCGGAATCACTATAGGTATAACATACAATATAAAAATGATATCTAGATTGGTTTAGGAGAAATAGTCTTTGTAATGAAATCTAATTGAAAATTCAATATGGCTGCCATGGCGGCCATATTGGATTCTCAAAACTTAAACGTCTACCTTTCTGTGCGGAATCACCATGGGTATAACATACTATAATTTCAGAATGATATCTGTATTCGTTTAGAAGGAGTAGTCTTTTTCATGAAATCTAATTGAAAATTCAATATGGCTGTCATGGCGGCCATCTTGGATTCTTAAAACTGAAACGTCTACCTTTCTGTGAGGAATCACCATGAGTATAACATAATACAATTTCAGAATGATATCTGTATTCGTTTAGAAGGAGTAGTCTTTTTCATGAAATCTAATTGAAAATTCAATATGGCTGCCATGGCGGCCATCTTGGATTCTCAAAACTGAAACTTCTACCTTTCTGTGAGGAATCACCATGGGTATAACATACTACAATTTCAGAATGATATCTGAATTCGTTTAGGAGGAGTAGTCTTTTTCGAGAAAGTTTACGGACGGACGGACGGACGGACAGACGGACGACGGACGAAGCGCCATGACATAAGCTCACATTTACTTTGTAAAGGTGAGCTAAAAAAGGAATAAAAAACAAACTTGATGTACCTGATCTGAAAATTCACTAGGAGGTGCTGTTACTCTGAGTCACGTGACAGTCTAGATGAACAAACTCAGTGGCGAGTGATTTCTTCTGCAAACTTGACTGCGGTCGTTCTCAGATATCCTGGTTAGGGAATGAATGATTGACCTGCAATGATACAAGAAAAAACTAGTTAAAACAAGTTAAAATGTGAAATGTGAACAATACAATAATGTTATACAACGTTGAACAAGTGAAAAATCACATAGTCATAACAGTTAACAGCAATTTTGCAAATTTTGCAATATTCAAAGGCAGATAACTCAAAAACCTTACCGAAGAATTTGATAATTTTTGCATGAGAGTTCAACATTGGAAAGGTCCTTAAGATCAAAGAATAAAATCGCTTGGGACCAGTCACTACTTTGCATTTTGGAAACCGAGTTATTCCAAGGTATTTTTGAAAGAAAAAAAACCACATCAGCAACGACAGATATTTATCATTGTTCAATACAGAATTACAAAGCGAAATGAAAATAGCATCTTGGAAACTTCACAATAAGTCAACTCTACTTGTTTTTGAATGCATATGATATGTGTATGTTTGACAAATCGTAACTCATCAACAACACAACAGAGCATTAAGACGCTATAAGAATATGGAAACCAGGAAGAATCGCAATAAAATAGATCCATGAGCTCTGTAGCTCATCAGGCTTCACATTTGATTTCGCTATAGGATGTGGCCAATGTGGTGCCCCCTTTGTAGGGGCCATGGGGCAACCAAAGCTACAATTTATAATCCTCACTAGATAAGGAGTTTGTACACAAAGTTTAAGCTTTCTAGGCCTTCTGCTTCTGGAGAAGAAGATGAAAATAAGTTTTTAGGGTATGGTCCCTTAGGCCCTTATTAGAGGCCACAGGGCCACCAAAGCTACAATTTATAATCCTCACTAGTCAAGGAGTCTGAACACAAAGTTTTAGCTTTCTAGGCCTCATGCTTCTGGAGAAAAAGATAAAAATAAGTTTTAAGGGTGTGGCCCATGTGGCCCTTAATTGGGGTCAGAGGGTTACCAAAGTTACAAATCAGAATCCCCACATGCCAAGGTACCTGTACACACAATTTCAGCTCTCTAGTATAGAATCATTGGTCCTGGAGAAGAAGACGAACATAGGTTTTAAGGGCGTGGCCCCTGTGGCCCTTAATTGGGGTCACCGGGTCACAAAAGTTACAAATTAGAATCCCCGTATGCCAAGGTGCCTGTACATTAAATTTCAGCTTTCTCAGGCTTCTGCTTCTGGAGAAGAAGATAAAAATAAGTTTTAAGGGTGTGGCCCCTGTGGCCCTAAATTGGGGTCACAGGGTCACCAAAGTTACAAATCAGAATCCCCACATGCCAAGGTACCTGTACACACAATTTTTAGCTCTCAAGTGTATATGGTTTATGAGGAGAAGTCGAAAATGTCAAAAGTTTACGGACAACGGTCCGACGACGGTTGATGACGGACAAAAGGACGACGGACAACAGGACGACGGGCCATGGCATAAGCCCATCTGGCCTTTCAGGCCTGATGAGCTAAAAATTTGATATGACAATAAACATTTAAATGGAGAGCTTTGAATATTGTCAATTTACTTTTTGTTTTAAGTGATTATGATAACTGTTTGAAAAGTCAAATCGAAAACAAAATCATCAACAAAAGATCATAAGGCATTGTTCAATATATAATCAGACAACCAAAATAACATAGATTCTTGTAATATTCTTAATAATATTCAGATATGCACATTAACATTGAACTCCGAACCTTTTGAATATAGTCAACCTTACTTGCAAGGCGTTTGTCAAAATTAATAGGTTCTTTCAAAATAGAAAAAAACATCATAGTGAATTTTGACATATGTATCTTATCGTATCGTTCTTAAATACTGAGCTATCTACAATATCTGTTATGTCTGTTACATTGCAGTATTGAGAATCTTGACACTTTCATGTGCATATCGCATTACATTCTCTCCATCGTTATTCATGTGGTATATACTTGTTTATTTACTGTTAAAAATCAAGATACTTGATCAAAAGTAATATGTTTTTACAACAAACTCAGCAAATACTTTTAGTTGTGGTGATGTATCGATACATCGAGAATTGAGAGGCCTGATCTGTTGATCTATGTATCATGATACAGTTTTAATATCTGTATCGTGGCTAGGGTCATTGACTTCTTATTGCATTTAGCTTAAATCACAACATGTTTTTTGCCTTTGTCTATTAATTTCACATTAAATACAGTATCGTGAATCTACATACACCCGTTATTTCCGGGTTGACTGAGTGCAATGTGGGTAAAGTACCTTGCCCAGGGACACAACACAGAATGAGATCCAGGTCACTAATTTTTGGTGTCGCCACCAGGTCTGTGGGGTGAGAGGCAAGTACGCTAATCACAGACTTGACAATACGGAAGGCGCACTAAAACAATCGTTTTTAGGCAAAAAATATTTGTGCACATGTGCTCATATTTAAAGATGTCACTATTCACTACCCTCCTGTGAGTAATTTAATCATGAATTACCTGCCTTGATTTAGTGTTACTAATATGTACATGTGCTTCTTCGATTTAGCCAGGTATAGTTTTTTCAGTGGACCTCAAAATCATTTATTAAGTTTATGGGATGATAACAATAAATGAAAAAATAGAGCCATTGGCTCTGTAGCTCATCAGGCATCATATCAAGTTTGCTTTATACAGGCAAGATGAGCTAAAAATGAAACTGATGTTACCTATTGCAAGAAAACCTATAAAAAAATTACAAAACAAATGTATTATTATTCAACACTTTCAAGATCGCCAATATCAGACAGTGAAAGAAGTCCACACTAAAATATCCAAGGAGAAATAAATTTGCCATAGACTGTCATCTAATGGAGAAAAATAGGTTTTTAAGATTGTGATCCCTGTGACCCAATTTGGGGTCATGGGGTCACAAAACCTACATTTTAGAATCCCAATTGGCCAAGGAGTCTACATGCAGTCTTCCAGCTCAATAGACCTTTAGGAGCTAAATATGATGATGAAAATGAGTTTTTAAGGTTGTGACCCCTGTGACCCTATATGGGGTCACGAAATCTACAATTTAGAATCCCCATTGGCCAAGGAGTCTGCACATATAATTTCAGCTCTCTAGACCTTTTGGAACTTGAGAAGAAGATGAAAATAGTTTTTTAAGGTTGTGACCCCTGTGACCCTATTTGGGGTCACAGGGTCAACAAAGTTACAAATTAGAATCCCCATTGTCCAAGGAATCTGCACATATCAATATTAACTCTCTAGACCTTTTGGAACCGGAGAAGAAGATGAGAATTGGTTTTTAAGGTTGTGACCCCTGTGACCCTATTTGGGGTCATGGGGTCACGAAATCTACAATTAAGAATCCCGATTGGCCAAGGAGTATGCACATATCATTTACAACTCTATAGTCCTTTTAGTACTGGAAAAAAAGATGAAAATATGTTTTTAAGGTTGTGACCCCTGTGACCCTATTTGGGGTCACGGGGTCACCAAAGTTACAAATTAGAATCCCCATTGTCCAAGGAGTTTGCACATATCACTTTCAACTCTCTAGATCTTTTAGAACTGGAGAAGAAGATGAAAATAAGTTTTTAAGGTTGTGACCCCTGTGACCCTATTTGGGGTCACAGAGTCAACAAAGTTACAAATTAGAATCCCCATTGTCCAAGGAATCTGCACATATCAATATTAACTCTCTAGACCTTTTGGAACCGGAGAAGAAGATGAGAATTGGTTTTTAAGGTTGTGACCCCTGTGACCCTATTTGGGGTCATGGGGTCACGAAATCTACAATTAAGAATCCCGATTGGCCAAGGAGTATGCACATATCATTTTCAACTCTATAGTCCTTTTAGTACTGGAAAAAAAGATGAAAATATGTTTTTAAGGTTGTGACCCCTGTGACCCTATTTGGGGTCACGGGGTCACCAAAGTTACAAATTAGAATCCCCATTGTCCAAGGAGTTTGCACATATCACTTTCAACTCTCTAGATCTTTTAGAACTGGAGAAGAAGATGAAAATAAGTTTTTAAGGTTGTGACCCCTGTGACCCTATTTGGGGTCATGGGGTCACGAAATCTACAATTTAGAATCCCCATTGGCCAAGGAATCTGCACATATCGTTTTTAACTCTCTAGTCCTTTTAGAACTGGAGAAGAAGATGAAAATAGGTATTTAAGGTTGTGACCTCTGTGACCCTATTTGGGGTCACAGGGTCACCAAAGTTACAAATTAGAATCTCCATATGCTAAGGTACTTGTACACAAAATTTCAGCTCTCTAATGTGTATGGTTCATGAGGAGAAGTCGAAAGTGTCAAAAGTTTACGGACGGACGGACGGACGACGGACGGACGCCGGACGACGGGCCATGCCATAAGCCCATCTGGACTTTCAGTCCTGATGAGCTAAAAATGACACTAATCGCCAGAATGTTTTTAAAATTGACCAAAAATCACAGAAAGCCCCCAATGCTAAATTATTCAGATCATTTTCAGACTTGTAAGACCTTAAAAAGTAATCACACATTAAATTATCGAACAGTAGTAGATTTTAAACAGAGTATACATTCAATTACATTCAAACTGCACATTTGTTAGATTCAAGGTTCTTTTATAAATCCAATACTGTATATATTATCTATGAGATGAGATTTTTTATTGTACGAGGATAAATAGTTTTGGTTTTGTATACATTGCTCAAACATTCTGAAAATAAAACATGGATGGCAAAGTCCCAAAATTTGACACACACTAAAGCGTTATGACAAATAATCCAGAAAACTTTAATTTCTACTAATTACGAATGTTCTTTTAAAGGAATCTTTGCTGTTTCTCTGTTAACGAAGCTAGCGTCCAAAGTTCGTTATAAAATATGCATTTCATTTGATATTAATTCTTTGATGCGTCAATGTTATTGGAGGCTTTTGTAAAAGTGTGTTTTCACAAACATGAAATGATAATGATTTCAAATTCTAAATCAAGGTAAGTTGTCTTCTAGGGAAATCATGTAACTGAGGTTCAGTCATGTCAATCACTAATGGTTTAAATTATCTTGCGATGTGGTTCCGTTGGACATTGGTTTACCTCTGTATATACTCAATGACTTATAATAAAAGTTGTTTTAAATCTGGGAAGGATGTTTGAATATTGTTAATAATCACTCAATAAATTGAACTTCAAGATACATGATTGAATTAACATGCATAAGCACTTCTATGAAATCAGCAAGGACCATATATTAGAATATGTAACTGTTGTTTGAATCGTAATACTTTACACAGAAGTGTGAAAGACTTTATCATTAACAATAAAAAAAAGAAAACATATTTTACAATAATGTATTTTGCATGGGACAATTTATTATTACATGAGAATTCAAGTGTATAATCCTGGTGTAGTTAACCTTGAACATTGTTGTTGTAATCCTTCAGGGTTTTGGAGGTTTGTCATAAATGTATTGATACAGTTTCCATATCTTTATTTATATTATGGAGACCAGCTACTATGTCCATACTTATTTTAATATGGAATATTCATTCAATCATTTAACTTTTCACAAAATGAGCCTTTACACACCCTTGCTAAAAACCCATGCGAACGCATAGCAAATTTGCTATTAAATTCATATGTAATTTTACATATATATGATATATTGCACACATGTTTAAAAGTTGTGCATGCGAACAAAGCACATGCCATTTACTCAGAGTTACGTATCACCACTCACAGGGCATATCTCGATCACAAGCGTTTGATATTCTCACATTGTTATCTTGAACAAAGAGTCCATTTTCTCATGCGTTATTGTCTTGTCTCATGCATGTAGTATTAAATGTTTCAAGTCAAATCTTTTGTTTCTTTTAGCCAAGTAGCTTATCTATGGATTGATATACAGCTTTGAACTAGTATTTGGAAAAGTTAACGAAGAATATCTTCTCTACCATCCAGCACAAAAAAGCACTTTCTGACCATGGACGAAACTAGATGTGATCAGGAAAGCCAACAAAACCATAATATAATCCCAAGAAAGTTTTTCTCAGAAAGATACTTTAGAAGCATCGATAGATAATTTTTTTTTATAAAAACGTTTAGGTTATCTGTCAATCATATTTCATATTCAGGGCAGATTTGTAGTAATTCACATTAAATAAATTTTATGAAATTATTAACTGAATATTGGAGAATGCACAGACCATATGTATTTATTTTTATGTACTGATTGATCACTCATTTAATGTTGTCTATTTGCCTGTATGATGAATTTACGTATGTGTATACATGTGTGTTAATTGTAAACAATTAAATTCATGTATTTGCCTGTATCTTTGAATATGAAAATAAAAAAGATTTGTTTTATTCAAATTAAATAAATTTTATAAAATTGTTAAAAATAGTTTTAATAAGAATTCTTCAGAAATATCAAACCCGGAGCATGACACAGAGCTGCTCGAGCGATGAGCGATTTCCTGAACAGACCTCCGGTGTCTAGGCACGTGGAGGATGTACACACGAGATAGGAGATTTAGAACAATGGTCACTTGTTGACAGATTCACAATGAACGGAAGAAGAGTTCCGATCACACAACGCCCAGTGACGTAGTCAGCTCTCATTGGCAAGGCACTTCGTCCGCGATCTGGGAAATGTCACAGTTAAATGTGTGCTTTGATCTAAACTACTTCTATTGATAGCATGGGCACACATTTACAAATTATCTATGATAAAACTTTACAACCCCATTATGTGAAGCAAGACATTTCACATTCGTGCTGTTGTTGTTACCGAGTGTGAGTTGTTCTTTTTAAATATGTCAAATATCAATCAACAAAAATGATACCCCGAATAACATGTTTTAACTTGGTAGTGTTATAGCCATGTACTAATAACATTATATATATTATATATATAAACTGAAATAGCCCAATGATTTTCGTTTCCACAAAAGATGCCTCGAAAGAACTGTCCCTTTTATCATCAACCTCAACCAATGAGATTTGATTCCTGAATTAAATATTGTCTGCTTTGTGTATTTTGCAAGATGAAAATTAATCAGCAATATATTAAGGAAAACCTATACATATTGTGCAATTTGCGGGAGATATAGCTCGACCATGTCAGCTGTTTATTTCTGTCTGTGTTTGTGTTGATAACCAGTGGTGACGTCGAATCAAACCCTCTCTAGGGGGAGACAGACCACACTAGACAGCTCACAGGAAATGAGTAATGTTGATTGAATGAAAGAAATTAAAGCTATGCGAAATGAACGCGAACTTCCATGAAGTTACTACTAAAATCGAAACATGATCTTCAAATTCTAACAGAAGAAAAACAAGCAGCTGACATGGTCGAGCTATATCCCCCGCAAATTGCACAATATGTATAGGTTTTCCTTATCATATTGCCGATTAATTTTTGTCGCAACAATTAACAAACAAAATCCACGATATGAAAGAAACTCTTCTAATAAAAAATAGAGCCATGGGCTCTGAAGCTCATCAGACTTTTGATGGAGGTTTTTGAGGTTTTGACCCCTGTGACCTCATTTGGGGTCAAGGGGTCACCAAACCTAAAATTTAGAATCCTCATTGGCCAAGTAGTCTACGCACAATTTTTCAGCTCTCTATATCTTTTTGAACTGGAGGAGAAGTTAAAAATAAGTTTTTAAGGTTTTGACCCCTGTGACCCTATTTGGGGTCATGGGGTCACAATATCTACAATTTAGAATCCCAACTGGCCAAGGAGTCTACACACAACTTTCAAGCTCTCTAGACCTTTTAAAACTGGAGAAGAAGATGAAAATAGATTTCAAAGGTTTTGACCCCTGTCACTCCATTTGGGGTCAAGGGGTCACCAAACCTAAAATTTAGAATCCTCATTGGCCAAGGAGTCTACACACAACTTTTTAGCTCTCTAGACCTTTTTGAACTGGAGAAGTTAAAAATAGGTTTTTAAGGTTTTTACCCCTGTGACCCCATTTGGGGTCATGGGGTCACAAAATCTACAATTTAGAATCCACATTGGCTAAGGAGTCTACACACAACTTTTCAGCTCTCTAGACCTTTTGGAACTGGAGAAGAAGATGAAAATAGGTTTTTAAGGTGTTGACCCCTGTGACCCAATTTGGGGTCATGGGGTCACGAAATCTACAATTTAGAATCCCCATTTGCCAAGGAGTCTGCACACAACTTTTCAGCTCTCTAGACCTTTTGGAACTGGAGAAGAAGATGAAAATAGGTTTTTAAGGTTTTGACCCCTGTGACCCCATTTGGGGTCATGGGGTCACAAAATCTACAATTTAGAATCCCCATTGGCTAAGGAGTTTACACACAACTTTTCAGCTATCTAGACCTTTTGGAACTGGAGAAGAAGATGAAATGGGTTTTTAAGGTTTTGACCCCTGTGACCCCATTTGGGGTCATGGGGTCACGAAAACTACAATTTAAAATCCCCATTTGCCAAGGAGTCTGCACATAAATTTTCAGCTCTCTAGAGTCATTGGTTCTGGAGAAGAAGTCGAAAGTGTGAAAAGTTTACGGACGGACGGACGGACGCCGGAAGCCATGCCATGCCATAAGCCCATTCAGACCTGATGAGCTAAAAAACTGAATCATACCAACTTTATGTTCACTGTTGGGCATAATTCGATTAACTGACAAAATTAAAATCAAACAAATGAATTTATGTATTATGTATTTGGATCTGCAAGATCAATTTGATCATATTTAAACAAACATATTTTCAAAATTGTTCTTCATGACACACCAACATATGATAACAAATAACAAATTTGATCAAAATGTGATGATTAGTTTAGTTGTGATGAGATAGACAGAACTTGTAACAAACTTCCCACAGAGTCCTCATTTTTTGCCAATAAGGCAAAATTTAAAAAACATATTTTCAAAATTTTTCTTCATGACACACCTTCCGATGATTATGTATCTTCATATCAATTTTAATCAATATGTGATGATTAGTTTAGAAGTTATGAGCCGGACAGGATTTGTAATAGTTTTCCAACAGAGTCCTCATTTTTTGCCAAAAAAGGCAACATTTTATAAAAATATTTTCAAAATTGTTTTTCATGACACACCTTCAGATGATTATGTATCTTCATATCAAATTTTATCAATATGTGATGATTAGTTTAGAAGTTGTGAACCGGACAGGACTTGTAACAGATTTCTTACAAAATTTACCACTTTTTCTCCAAAATCCTAATATTTTATGTAGATTTTCAGAAAATTGTTTCTCATGACACATTATTATATGTTTCTTCATGTCCATGACGAATTTGAATTGAAATGGTTGATTAGTTAGAAAGTTATGAGCCGGACACAAAGTGTAACGGACGGACGGACGGACGGTACCCATTTTAATACCCCCCCGCAACTTCGTTGTTGCGGGGGATAATAAAGGAATAAAAATCACTGGTGTCTGATCTTCAACTATCTCGAGGCACGCGAAAAACGCAAAAACCTGATCTTCTATAACTTAGAAGAATAACCTTGAGAAACCCGCGACGATCTTGAACTCACAGACTTAATCTCTACACTAGTAGGCTTATTCCAGTCCGTACACTAAAGACACTGCCTATTATTGAAAACACCACCAATGTGACAAATAATCTGCAACAACATTTGATTTATGCATCTTGAATTGTGAAGGACTTACGGTGTAGTGATGTACACAAATGTTTTAAGTACAAAATTCTATATAATCGTATAGAAACATGGACAGAAGACACCGATAAATTTGATGTAAACGGTTTTGATTATGTCTTACAGACCAGAACAAAGAAGCCAGGTGCAATGAGTGGAATTGTTGTGATTATTTAACGATATTAATCATCGGCAGTGACAGTTTTGAAAAGTAGTTCAGTAAACGTCTTATATATGGTTAAAAACTCGAAAACACTACCATTACAATGTAGTTTTCTACTCATATTGGGTTTTATTTACTACTCTCCTTGCAGCTCTAGTGAATACTCCCATGAACATCTTTGAGATAAAGTAGAGACTGATATTGAAGCATTCAGAGAAACATATCTAGGCTGCCATATCATCTTGAAGAGGGATTTTAATGCCAGAACTTCAACCATACCGGATTATATTGAAAACGACGACCCTCAATTTATTCCAGTGGATGAAGACATAAATTACATCAGTGATGATAATATTACACCTCGCAGTTCCCAGGATGACTATGTTAACAGCAGAGATGGAACACTGCTAGATTTCTGTAAAAGAACTGGTTTTAGAATTGTAATGGTCATCTTTTTTATGACAAAGATGTAGGCAAAATAACCTGTGTAGCTAAAACGGACAGAGTGTGGTTGACTATGTCATCTGTTCAGATATCTCATTTGTAATCTTCAGTTATGTTTGTGACCAACTTCAATCATCACATTTTCCTGTTGCTTCCTCTCTAATTGTAAACAAGTTTGATTTTAAGCCATATCTTCAACAAAACCTCATTCCTAGACAAAGGTTCACTTGGAATAGTGAGAAACATTCCACAAAAAGAGAAAAGTGGGACTCAATAACAGAACAGGAAATAAATAACTGATAAATAATGAGGACGTAAACACTGCACATGATTCATTTTATTCCAGCTTATTAAACTGTGCTAGCGACTTCAAGCAAGTCAAACATACAATGTGTAGGCGACCTGAGGGAGGTAACTGGTTTGACAGTGAGTGTAAGTCAGCCCAGCAGTCAGCCCGCAGTCCGCTCCGTGTGTACCACGTGACTAAGAGTGCAGTAGACCGAGTGCGCTACACAGAGGCCTGGAGACAGTATAAGCAGCTCTGTGCATCATAACGTTCAGCGGTGTTCGAGACTCTAGCACAATCACTCCTGAACTCACTTACTATAAATGTTAGTAAACGTTTCTGGTCTATTGTGAGAAGACGACCTGCCTCCATTTCCAATAACATAAGCACAAATAATTGGACTGAATACTTTGAAAATTTATTCTATGGACTTGAAGAAAATGACTTTTATCAGTTTGTAACTTTGTTCAGTCTATTGATGTCTCTTTTATAGATAGGCCTATTACTCTGTTAGAGGTATCTGGAAAGATATTTTTAAGGCCATTTGCAATAGGTTAGTTGCTTGGGCAGATCATGAAAAGTTATTATTTCAGAACAGTCAGGTTTTAGACAAGGCTTCCAAATTACTGATAATATTTTTGTATTAGACACTATAATTTCGAAATATCTTGGTCTTTACTGTGCTTTTATAAATCTAAAAGCAGCTTTTGAATCAGCCTTTAAAAATTGGTTTATGTTTAGATTGTGGCAGTCTAAGATCCAAGGAAGGGTATTTAGATTGATAGAAATTATGTATTTAAATGTTAAATCATACGTATCATTAAATGAAGCTTTCACCTTCTTTTTCGATTGTATGTGTGGTGTCCGACAGGGCTGTCAGCTGTCTCCATTTCTCTTTTCTCTATATGTAAATGATATCATTGATTACTTAGGAAAGGATAATCAGAGGTGTATAGAGATAGGAGTTCTTCAGATCTTCATGTTGTTATTTGCAGACGATATGGCGAGTGTAGACAGTAAGGTCAAAGATCTTCAAAAGAGGTTAGATGAATAAAGTTGAAATTGTAATAAATGGCAGCTTAAAGTTAATGTTGAGAAAACTAAAGGAATGGTATTTAGAAAGGCCGGAAAGCTGAGGAAATATGAAAAGTTTTCTTTAATGGTGGTCAGTTGGATATCTTTAGTTCTTATAAATATCTTGGTGTACACTTTTTCAGTTCAGGTTCATGGTATATTTCCCAGAAGATTCTTTCTGAGCAGGCTTTGAAAGTTCTCAGAATTATTCACTCTAATCTGTTTCATTGTATAAATCTTCCATTTAAAGTTTTATAGCATATTTTCGATGTCAAAGTTTAACCCTATACTGCTTATATACGCGATTCTACGCTTCTGCCCTTTACTGCTTCTCTACGAGATTCTACGCTTCTGCCCTTTACTGCTTTTCTACGCGATTCTACGCCTTTTATAACCATCGGAAAAGATGCAAAATTTAAAAGTTATCCTGCTGAAATATTCTCAAATTGTGTTTGAAATGCATACTTCAGGGTTTGTTTTGTTATTCCTGTCCATATTCAATATCAAACAACAATTTTAAAATAATGAAAATCTTGAGATAAAAATCTTGTTGGCAAAATCGGTGATCACCGGAAAACAAAGTTTTAGGTCATTCCAGCCAATCACGGTCGAGCGATCGCTAACTGACGAGTGGTCACGTTGTCCCTGAAATTTTATTTCGTCCAGGTTAATAAATTTACATTTCACGTCAATAATCATATGACTCAATCGCTTTTCCCCGGGCGTGACAGCGATTATGTTCACTAAAACAATATATCGGAATTATTAAAGTTTTCTTTTCCGATATATTTATATTTTATTCCTTTTGAATAATTGTGTTTAAAGCACTGAAAGATTGCATATCTCAGTCCTTGCACCATCGCCATATTGCCGTAGGAAGGTCACGTGACTGGTTTGTTTATCCCGATGCAATCCCATGAGCCAATGCGCCGCCGAATCTTCGATCTCGCTTATTGTTACCGATGTGAGCGACCCGGAAGTGGACCCGGTTTGTTTACATCGAAAATGAGAATCATGTCGTCGCCGTCAACAGGACAATCAAATCGACACTAGCCATCAGACATAACACTTCAGTTGGTGACAGTGAGTATCAACCTTTCTGTAAAATATTTTATTGTAACTGTTATACAGTCGAATGAAGGGAAGTTAATTTATCCCTGTAAAAATATCAACACATTTTGAGTCATTTGAGTCATGCATGCATTTATGATTTGATCTGTCTTCATTTCAATCAACCAAATGCGTCAATTTTAGTCAATGATGCGTAATCACGTATTAAATGTGAGTTGACAGAATTAAATTCTTCTTATCAGACAAATGACTCTAGATTTTCTTCACATTCATTTTTGTGAAAGATTTGTAACTGATTCAACAAGTTATGTAATTATAACATGATTTTATTAATATCTAAGGAGATTATTTAAATGTGTTATTGTTCGCTGTGATATCACTGCCCTTATAAATGTTTGAGTTTTGAGTTTTCAGAATATCAAAATCAAATTACTTTATTGAACATATTTATTGTTTTGTTGGAAAGTGAGACAAAACATGAGCATGCAAACTGGTACTTATATTAATTCCTCAAGGATCTACAATTTAAACTGATTACCAAAAAAAAAAAAATTAATGAAAGAAAACTATGAAGTTTTCTTAAGAAGAAAAAGCAAAATGTGCATGTTTTTAAAGTGAAGGATTGTTGTGATAAAATATTCCTTTCATGAAACTCTTTTTCAATTTTATCAAATTTGTGAATATAATACAAGAGGGCACAAACTGAGCCAGTATTATTTTTATCAATTACCCATGATTGTTCAAATGCATGATATACTCCAAATCTTTAAAATATCATACTAGTATGTATATTTATATTGTGTATGAATTTATATTGAAATCTTATATTTTTTGCAGTGAATAAATTTCCAGAGGAAGAATCAACCAAATTGCCTGGGCTGCAATTTGATTGTTCAAGCTAAACAAAGGTGAACTTTGTGCTTGTTCAATTCTGTTGCTATATTAGGTTTCCTTTCTGTCTGTAAATATTCACAAACATATATATATGTATATACAATAACTCACTCTAATATTGCAAACTGTGTGATGCATGAAGTCTGTCCAATTTTAAGAAAGCAATGATTTGATGGGAAAAACAGAAATTTCACAGTTGCTTTAGAGAAAGTTTTATAGAACAAATTCACCAAGTATCTCTCATAATTTGATTGGAATGACATTTTTTCTGTAAGTTTTATGGATGCATACATTTAATTTGTTGTAGAATTTTGTGAATAATTCCAACAAAACTCTTTATCATGATAATAGATATAAGTTATAAAATGTGTTCTCACCAAACAATTATAAAACAATTGTTGTATCACAATATGCATGCCATATACTATGACCTGTGAAAATACTGAAATTGATTTGAGATTTCACTGTTTATTTTGATACAATTTGGATTTAATTGAATCATTCTGTACAAGCCTAATGTTTCAATATATCAGTCAAATGGAATTTGCATGTATATTAAATCTGAATTATTCATTATTTGTGTTGAGCAGTCAATATCATTTCTTTATACTTTCTACTGCAGGAACTATTCAGAGTGGAAGCTTATCCAGGATGGAGAGTTAGTGACCAGTACTGACCACTGCTGGAGATTGGAACAGTCTGTGATATTCCACATGCAGTCCAGTGCTGAGTTATCTAACTCAGAAGATTTATGAAGTCAACTTAGGAAGAAAAAAAAACAGAAAAAAACCCTGAACACACCTGTTTGATTCAGGCATACTGTGAACAATATGGAGCCATCAAAATCTTTGACACAATCTAACAACAATTTATGCTGTTGTGGGTTTTATTAATATTTGTGGTTTAGTTATGTAAATGCAGATTCAGTTCAAGCCAGTTGATAATTCATAGTTATGACTTTTAGAAATTTAATAATAATATCCAGTATACTTTTTCTTGTAGTATCAAATAGGTATAAATATCCTGATGGCATGGATGGTGAAAGTATTTTTTACCAGTGCACTGGATTAAATTTGAAAAGTTTATATTCCATGTCTATGATGACTAATGTTATGATCAGGTTTTTATTATACAGCCAGACAGTAAAACAAATTTAATTCAACGATTTGACCAAGATAACCATATCTAAATTTAAGGAAACTTAATCAGCAAAACAAGAAAGGAACTTGGAAATGTTTTGGTAATTGTGGGTTTCAATATTTTAAAAGGCAAGATTTTGTTATTTGAAAGTAAATGTGTTGATCGGTCCTTATTTGTATTACTAATGTAAACAAATAATATAGGTAAGGTCTGTAATAGAATCTGCCAATAACACATATACCAGTACATTTACCATCACAATGAGCTCTCATCATAAGCCAGTAAAGGGATTTTGTTTCATTGGATCTAGTAAAGTTCATATTTTTGTTATTTGTTAACATTTAAATAAGGAAATCAGGTTTAATTCTGGTTGACTTTCATTTCTTTCATAACATGAAAGAGGTCTACAGATTTCATTGCCAAGGGAGATAATCCTGGACAATTTTTAATTTTGAGATAGAATTGTAAAATAAAGACAAGTTGTTGAATGATTTTCACTAAACTGGAGTTTGTAAGTTCGTTTCAATTTGATTGGAAAGATATCTTGATCATCAAGTGTCATAGTTATCATGATATTTGCTAATAATGAAAAAATGAAACTCTGGTTATTTTCATCTTCAAAAACATTATTTAACACACTCAGGTCTAGAATTTACATTACCATGATTGCAGCAGACTTTTGAATTTGGTGAAATTGATGATTTAGAATTGTATATAATGTAAAAGTGCCTAACATTATTATTATGTAATCTTTCATTTATCGATTTACTTTGAGAAAACTGAAGATCACCTTCTGATTGAACTTGTTGATTTGAGTTGACCCGGATTATCTCCCCTGAATTATTGGTTAAACATCATATTAATCCTAATAAGTGTCATTTTCTTCAGGAATATATGTGGAATTTTGGTGACAGTATTGATAAAATTCATAAAAGAGATTAAATAAAATCATTATCAAAATATTACCTATGGTTTATTCTTTTTTATGACTGATGTATGTTTTTCCACTTTGCGGTATTATACCTTTTAATTAATGAATATATAAAATATAAAATATATATATATATAAAATAAATAATGAGCAATTTGAATATCAAAATTGCAAAAAATTACCTATAAACTGACAAAAGGGTCACTCAAGGGCATGAAAATTTCCTAAAATTTTTCCTTGAATTTTAAATTTTTTTTATTTTTAAAAAAAATTGCGAGCAGTATAAGGGGCAGAGCAGGTGCTTGTCAGGCAAGCAGGAAAGGGGTTGAGGCATGGCTATATTGCAAGCAGTAAAGAGTTAACAGATTCTTATGTATGGTACAGAAGTTTGGCGGTTTCATTCACATCTGACGCTGTCATAAACTTAGTAAAAATATTTTGCATCTGGGTAGAACTATAGCCTAATTTAGTAGCCCGAGGCGAGCTAGGTAGAAATTCTCTCCGGGTTCATCAATATGTTAGAATTATCAAATATTGGGTAAGGCTCTTGTTTCAGCAGGATAATGTTATTTAGAAAAAGGTTTATGAATATCAAGATAATTTGGCTGGAGGGTTATGCTCGACGTTGAATGTTAAAAAATTGTTGTTATGATTTTGCTTAAGTGTTGGACATATTAATGTTTTATTTCTATGTTTACGGACAGATGTATTGCCATTGATAACAACTTTTTCTTGAAAGTATTTCAAACTACTTGAAACTCCAACTCTATATCGCTATTAGAATTGAAGTTAAATGTGAAGATTATATATCGTTAGTTAATATACCAGTGTATTGTATTGCATTGTGTAAATTTCGATGCTCCAACCATAAATTGTTAATTGAGTGAGGAAGAAACATTGGCGTACATCGCTGTCAAAAACTTTAATAATAGAATTTAGTAATTGAATCCGACTATGGAGTATTTGTATATGGATTAATTGTGACTTACCTGTGTTTGCTTCTTTAGATTCCGAAGATAGATGTGATTCACAATGACTTCTCAACAATTTGTCCCACCGCTGGCCTCAGCAGTAACTTCTGTATATGGACCCGACTCCCCCAAGTTGTTGTGCCCTGAACTGTAATTAAATTCGCAAATTGTAATACTTGCCGTGAACTGCCACCGATTGTAATAATTGCAAGTCTGGCACAAATTGTAATGAATCTTGCCTCCAATTGAAATAATTCCAAGTCGGGCGCAAACTGTAATGAATCTTGCCTCAAATTATAGTAATTCAAAATCTGGTGCAAATTGTAATAATTCAAAGTCTGGCGCAAATTGTTATAATTCCAAAATGTGGCGCAAATTGTAATAAGTCAATGTCTGGAGCAAATTGTAATAATTCCATTTCGGCCCGAATTGTAATATCTCCATGTCTGGCCCAAATTGTAATAATTCCACGTCTGGCACAAATTGTAATAATTCCAAGTCTAGCGTGAATTGTAATAATTCCATGTCTGGCGCAAATTGTAACATGACAAATTTGAATTGAAATGGTTGATTAGTTACACAGTTATAAGCCGGACACAAAGTGTAACGGACGGACGGTACCCATTTTAATACCGCCCGTACCTTCGTTGTTGCGGGGGATAGTAATTCAGAGTCTGGCGCAATTGTAATAATTCCAAGTCTGGCACGAATTATGATAATTCCAAGTTTAGCGCAAATTGTAAAAAGTCCATGTCTGGTGCGAATGTCTGGGGCCAATTATAATAATTCCATGTCTAGCACAAATTATGATAATTCCAAGTCTGGCGCAAATTGTTATAATTCCATGTCTGGCATAAATTGTAATAATTCAATGTTTTGTGCGAATTGTAATAATTCCGAGTCTGGCGCAAATTGTAATAATTCCAAGTTTAGTGCAAATTGTAATAAAAATAGAGCCATGGGCTCTGTAGCTCATCAGGCATCATATCAAGTTTGCTTTATACAAGCCAGATGAGTAAAAATGAAACTGATGTTTTCTATTGCAAGAAAACCTATAAAAAAATTACAAAACAAATGTAAAATAAATTTCCTTACCCAAATGATTTATTATTATTCAACACTTTCTAGATTGCAATATTAGACAGTAAAAGAAGTCCACACTAAAATATCCAAGGAGAAATAAATTTGCCATAGACTGTCATCTAATTGAGAAAAATAGGTTTTTAAGATTGTGACCCCTGTGACCCTATTTGGGGTCATGGGGTCACGAAAACTACACTTTAGAATCCCAATTGGCCAATGAGTCTACATGCCGTCTTTCAGCTCAATAGACATTTTGGAACTGAAGATGATGATGAAAATAAGTTTTTAAGGTTGTGACGCCTGTGACCCTAATTTGGGTAATAGGGTCACAAAATCTACAGTTTAGAATCCCCATTGGCCAAGGAGTCTGCAAATATTATTTCAGCTCTCTAGATCTTTTGGAACTGGAGAAGAAGATGAAAATAGGTTTTTAGGGTTGTGACCCCTGCGACCCTATTTGGGGTCCCAGGGTCACCAAAGTTACAAATTAGAATCCTAATTGTCCAAGGAGTCTGCACATATCATTTTTAACTCTCTAGTCCTTTTGGAACTGGAGAAGAAGATGAGAATTGGTTTTTAAGGTTGTGACCCCTGTGACCCTATTTGGGGTCATGGGCTCACAAAATTTACAATTAAGGATCTCCATTGGCCAAGGGTCACAGGGTCACCAAAGTTACAAATTAGAATCTCCATATGCTAAGGTACCTGTACACAACATTTCAGCTCTCTAATGTGTATGGTTCATGAGGAGAAGTCGAAAGTGTCAAAAGTTTACGGACGGACAACGGACGACGGACAACGGACGACGGACGGACGACGGACGGACGACGGACGGACAGACGCCGGACGACGGGACATGCCATAAGCCCATCTGGACTTTCAGTCCTGATGAGCTAAAAATAGAGCCATTGGTTCTGTAGCTCATCAGGCTTCATCAATTATGCTGTAGAGTGTGGCCGATGTGATTACCCCTTTGTAGAGGCCACAGGGTCACCAATCATAAAATTAAGTATATATAGGCGACAAGAAGATGAAAATCAATTTAAAAGGACGTTCCTATTTCCTATATTAGGGGTCACAGGGCCACCAAAGCTACAATTAATAATCCTCACTAACCAAGGAGTCTGTACACAAAGTTTCAGCTTTCTAGGCCTTATGGTTCTAGAGAAGAAGTCGAAATTACACAAAGTTTATGGACGGACGGACGGATGGATGGCCGGACCCCGGACACCATGCCATGCCATAAGCCTTACAGGCCAGATGAGCTAAAAATCTAGACTTTGATAGAAAAAACAAGATGTGTTTGTGAAACACGAATGCCCCCGGATGCATCCTGCTCGCTGTGTCAAGGTCAAGGTCACAAGGTCAAATATCATGGTGTCATCTGAAAGGTCTCATCACAAGGGATCCATATAACAAGTATCAAAGACCTAGCTCTGACCAATCAAAAGGACGGACGGACGGATGGACGGACGGACAGACGGACAGGTGAAAAACAATATACCCCTGGAATCTCCGATTCTGGGGCATAAAAAGGTTTTTAGGTCATGACCCCGGTGACCCCTTATTGGGGGTCATTGGGTCACGTAATCTACAATTTAGAATCTTCATTGGCCAAAGTGTCTGCACATTAAATTTCAACTCTCTTAACCTTATGGAACTTGAGAAGGGAATGAAAAAAGGTTTTTAAGATTGTGACTCCTGTGACCCTATTTGGGGTCATGGGGTCACGAAACCTACAGTTTACAATCCCAATTGGCCAAGGAGTCTACATGCAGTCTTTCAGCTCAATAGACCTTTTGGAACTGAAGATGATGATGAAAATAGGTATTTAAGGTTGTGACCCCTGTGACCCTATTTGGGGTCACAGGGTCACCAAAGTTACAAATTAGAATCTCCATTGGCCAAGGAGTCTGCACATATCATTATTAACTCTCTAGACCTTACAGGCCAGATGAGCTAAAAAGTCCATGTTTGGCGCAAATTGTAATAATTCCATGTCTGGCGCGAATTATAATAATTCCATGTCTGGCACGAATTATGATAATTCCAAGTCTGGTGCGAATTGTAATAATTCCATGTCTGGTGCAAATTGTAATATTTTCATGTCTTGTGCGAATTGTAATAATTCCAAGTCTGGCTCAAATTGTAATATTTCCAAGTCTGGCGCCAATTGTAATGAATCTTGCCTCAAATGGTCATTCCTAAACTTAAATCTATCAGAAAAACTTCTACATCGATCTTGACACTAAAACTGGTCTATGATTTGATATATTTGGTTCAAAATATCTCATGTCATCAAAACACGTCTATTTTGATCGACATAGTCTTTTTATTACAATTTGAGTCAGTACAAGACAAATGTTATGGATAACAACTTCTTTACTGATTTCTTTTGACGTTTCTGGGTCAAATCTTGCCCTTTCTGCAGGTGACTGATAATGATATATACAGTATGGTATTTATATACATAGATATGCATGAAGCAAATGAATTAAGTAATTAATCAGCTATGTACCATCAAAACATGAGATGAAAGAAACAAGCAGCTGACATGGTCGAGCTAAATCCCCCGCAAATTGCGCAATATGTATAGGTTTTCCTTTTCATACTGCCGATTAATTTTTGTCGCACAAATTAACACAAATTTTCCAGGATATGAAAGAAACTGTTCTAATAAAAAAACTAAATCATACCAACTTTATTTTCACTGTTGGGCATAATTGGACTTAACTGACAAAATTAAAATCAAACAAATGAATTTATGTATTATGTATTTGGATCTTGAAGATCAATTTGATCATAATTAAACAAGCATATTTTAAAAAAAAAAAAAAAAATTTTAAATTTTAATTTCTAATTTTTTTCCATTTATTGAGTTACAGGCATACAATATCAGCAAACAGTTCGATACAGTTCATTTAAACAAATATAGTGTACAACTTCACAGATAATATCTTTCTAACTTAACAGTAAGTGTAACGTTGACCAAATTTAACAAAATTTTGCTCAGTACAATTTGATAAGTTGATACATTTGGTGTTATCATAGTATTTAATAATTTCTTGTTTAATAAAATCAATATGAGGCACAAAATTTCCGTGAGCACATTTGAATATGCACTGTTTTATCAGGAGGATGATTACATTTACAGGATTATTGTTAACACCTTTAAATCCAAATAATACGTTTTCACAAGAAAAATATATAATTACTTCTACAGATTTAAGCCATTGTTCATTAACTGACCAAATTGGTTTTACATGTTCACATTTCCAAAAGAGGTGCTCTACAGTTTCTAGCTCTTTTTTACACAAGGAGCAAAGAGGTGAATCTTTGTATTTTATTCTATATAGTATTTTTAAAATTGTTCTTCATGACACACCAACATATGATTTTGTATCTCAATAACAAATTTGATCAAAAATGTGATGATTAGTTTAGTTGTAACCGATTTCCAACAGTCATTTTTGGCCAAAAAAGGCAAAATTTTATAAAAATATTTCCAAAATTGTTCTTCATGACACACCTTCATATGATTATGTATCTCCATATCAAATTTGATCAATATGTGATGATTATATAATTTGTTTAGAAGTTATGAGCCGGACAGGATTTGTAACAGTTTTCCAGCAGAGTCCTCATTTTTTGCCAAAAAAGGCAAAATTTTAAGAAAATATTTCCAAAGTTGTTCTTCATGACACACCTTCATATGATTAGGTATCTCCATATCAAATTTTATCAATATGTGATGATTAGTTTAGAAGTTATGAGCCGGACAGGATTTGTAACAGTTTTCCAGCAGAGTCCTCATTTTTTGCAAAAGAAGGCAAAATTTTATAAAAATATTTCCAAAATTGTTCTTCATGACACACCTTCATATGATTATGTATCTCAATATCAAATTTGATCAATATGTGATGATTAGTTTAGAAGTTATAAGCCGGACAGGATTTGTAACAGTTTTCCAACAGAGTCCTCATTTTTTGCCAATAAAGGCAAAATGTTATAAAATATTTTCAAAATTGTTCTTCATGACACACCTTCAGATGATTATGTATCTCCATATCAAATTTTATCAATATGTGATGATTAGTTTAGTTGTAACCGATTTCCAACAGAGTCATTTTTGGCCAAAAAAGGCAAAATTTTATAAAAATATTTCGTAAAATTGTTCTTCATGACACACCTTCATATGATTATGTATCTCCATATCAAATTTGATCAATATGTGATGATTATATAATTTGTTTAGAAGTTATGAGCCGGACAGGATTTGTAACAGTTTTCCAGCAGAGTCCTCATTTTTTGCCAAAAAAGGCAAAATTTTAAGAAAATATTTCCAAAGCTGTTCTTCATGACACACCTTCATATGATTAGGTATCTCCATATCAAATTTTATCAATATGTGATGATTAGTTTAGAAGTTATGAGCCGGACAGGATTTGTAACAGTTTTCCAGCAGAGTCCTCATTTTTTGCAAAAGAAGGCAAAATTTTATAAAAATATTTCCAAAATTGTTCTTCATGACACACCTTCATATGATTATGTATCTCAATATCAAATTTGATCAATATGTGATGATTAGTTTAGAAGTTATAAGCCGGACAGGATTTGTAACAGTTTTCCAACAGAGTCCTCATTTTATGCCAATAAAGGCAAAATTTTATAAAATATTTTCAAAATTGTTCTTCATGACACACCTTCATATGATTATGTATCTCCATATCAAATTTTATCAATATGTGATGATTAGTTTAGAAGTTGTGAGCCGGACGGGACTTGTAACAGATTTCTTACAAAATTTACCACTTTTTGTCCAAAATCCTAATATTTTATTTAGATTTTCAGAAAATTGTTTCTCATGACACATTATTACATGTTTCTTCATGTCCATAACAAATTTGAATTGAAATGGTTGATTAGTTATAAAGTTATGAGCCGGACACAAAGTGTAACGGACGGACGGACGGACGGACGGACGGACGGACGGACGGACGGACGGTACCCATTTTAATACCCCCCGCAACTTCGTTGTTGCGGGGGATAAAAATTACAATGGATAGAGTAGATAATTTTCTCTATCATCTTATCTCAAACATTTGAAAAACTTTAACAATATAAATAAAGGTCAATTTCATACAGTTGAGTTTAATTAAGTCGGGTTTATTAGAATTTTAGCCAGGTATTTAAAAGTTTCACGCTTGCCCTGAATTGTTATAAAGTTATCAAAATTCATACTTTCATCAAGAAAGTGACTGAAACCGCTTTTCAAGCCTCAAAACATTTACAATACTTCTAAACAAATTTAAAAGAATTCTAATTGCAAACAGTTAAATTTATATAAGCGGGGTTTGGTTCAATTTGGGTCAGGTATTTCCAATTTTCCAAATTTGCCTGAATTGTAATAATTTATATTTAACACAATACATGTATATGCGAAATCAATTATTTTCATTGCCTAGAAACATTTGAGCTAGAAACATATCAGCTTGTTCGTCAATCCTAATTAATTTCCATAAATAGAAATATGTTCAAATTATGTTGACAAAGAAACCAACAAAAGATATTCTCCTCTGTTCACTATTTCATTAAATCTTAAAAGCGATTTGATAAAACTTATAGTTAAAGACTCGTATACCATGTAATATTTTATCATTTGTAATTGACTTCTCGAGAGAGTGAGTGAGTGAGTTATTTCTTTTATCTCGCTTGGACCGCATTTCAGCCATTAGCGGCGTGTCAGAACTCTGTGTCACACATGGATTCATTGGGCAACGGTATCTTCAACAGGAGAGTAATGATTTGAATTAACATAGTTACAAGTTACGTTCAGTTTGAACAAAGAACACGTGTAAATAGATTCTTTTTGCCTACCATACATAATGAGCTGAATACAATACATTGAATTTTGAAGCTACGTTGCTTGACAATATCTATCATTGGAAATATGTGACTTACCCTTGTGCAGGCGTTTTCACCTCATGAACAATGCAGAGCCCAAAAAGTCCTTGAGTTAGATTATAAACAGAATGACAAATTTTCGGTGGTTGTGTTATTCAATGAGCCACGAGCCATGAACTTTATATCTATACAGTAAACAGCAAACAGCAACCGTGCCCCTCTTCTCAGATTCTCAACGATTAGGGAAGTAATATATTTATACATCTGCAAACTGTTCAGGATATCAGCTGACTGCAGGGTGTGCCAAGCAGCAAATGATCGGTGTACATGTATGGATGTCCATGTACTGTGGGATTGTAGACAGAACATCCTTATTATAGTTTTTCTTAAATGGACAGTGTTGTCAATTATCAGTGTTTTATAAATTATCCATTGTAACAAAATTCATTGTAAAGATTCATTTATGTTTAAAGCCTGTTAAATACATAATGATTTGAAATTTGTTCAGGAAACAAAACCATTGAAAATATTCAATATGTTATCTTTGCTACACAATTAGGTAACTAAACTTTTGGACACATTGCACATAGTAATTTGGTCATATATCATGCGCATTAGCAACCCTGCACATGATGTATGCAGATAATAATGTGACCATCACACGGTCACTTACCAACCGACACGTGGGTTATTTTCAGTGCACATGGTTTCTGTGTATCAGGGTAAACAGTGGTCAAAGGATGGCAACACTTCCTGTGGGGTGTTGGAACGTTTATTTCCGTAGATAGTGTATCTGAATGGACATGGTACAGAGGGGTAATCCATACACGTTACAACACAGGCTATGGAAACTTCGCACAAACGCTACATTACATGGTCCTGTCTGTCCCTTATTTCTGTTTTGTCAGTGTCGAAAGGCTGTGCAGAAAGTAAGATGTAAGTAAGACCAATTAGCTGAGAAGCGAAGACTTGGGAAGTTGCATAATCGGATTGCACTAGGACCAAACACTAAAGGCTTAACTCCTAATGTACCTGGTAATTATTAAGCTAAAAAGAGTGAGAATATTAATAACGTTAAAATATTTTATTTCAAAACAAGCGGAAGAACACTCTAGCCACTGTTAGTGAGGGAGCGTCCCACCTCCTCCCATCAATACATCTGCCACATGTGTACTGTAGGTTAGAGGTAGGGGCATTCATAAAAGTCAACTCAAACCATTCTACACTTTATGTCGACAGATATACTTGATCAGTAAAACTTTCACAATAAGGCTTTCATTTTCCTGATACTGACCCCCATATTCCTTTAATTTAATACTAAAACAAGTTAAGAGCCCTTAAAAAAGAAATTCACAGATTGTGATTATTCCAATATAATTCAGATATCATAATCTGCAGATTGTTTAAGCAATATAGGAATGGTGAATAATTCCTCGATTGTGAGTTCACATCTGCAGATTGTGATAAAACCCAAGGTGGTTAGTAGTAGAAAAAACCTGCAAGAGTCAGCACTCAAAGTGGACACATGCGGGCTTAGCTAAGGTACATAGCCCCGCATTATGAATCACGTTCATAGGCCGCACTCAGAGTGGACACATGCGGGCTTAGCTAAGGTACATAGCCCCGCATTATGAATCACGTTCATAGGCCGCACTCAGAGTGGACACATGCGGGCTTAGCTAAGGTACATAGCCCCGCATTATGAATCACGTTCATAGGCCGCACTCAGAGTGGACACATGCGGGCTTAGCTAAGGTACATAGCCCCGCATTATGAATCACGTTCATAGGCCGCAATCAGAGTGGACACATGCGGGCTTAGCTAAGGTACATAGCCCCGCATTAGGAATCATGTTAATTTGCCACACTCCGAGTGGACACAAGCGGGCTTAGCTAAGGTACATAGCCCCGCATTATGAATCCTGTTCATTGGCCGCACTAAGAGTGGACACATACGGGCTTAGTTAAGGTACATAGCCCCGCATTATGAATCACGTTCATAGGCCGCACTCAGAGTGGACACATACAGGCTCAACTAAGATACATAGCCTCGCATTATGAATCATGTTCATAGGCTGCACTCAGAGAGGACACATACGGGCTTAGTTAAGGAACATAGCCCCGCATTGTGAATCACGTTCATAGGCCGCACTCAGAGTGGACACATACGGGCTTAGTTAAGGTACATAGCCCCGCATTGTGAATCACGTTTATAGGCCACACTCAGAGTGGACACAGACGGGCTTAGTTAAGGTACATAGCCCCGCATTACGAATCACGTTCATAGGCCGCACTCAGAGTGGACACAGACGGGCTTAGTTAAGGTACATAGCTCCGCATTATGAATCATGTTCATAGGCCGCACTAAAGTTGATACATGTATACGGGCTTAGTTAAGGTACATAGCCTCGCATTATGAATCATGTTCATAGGCCGCACTCAGAGTGGACAATTACGGGCTTAGGTTATGTACATAGCCCTGCATTATGAATCACGTTCATAGGCCCACTCAGAGTGGCTAAATGTATACGGGCTTAGCTAAGGTACATAGCCCTGCATTATGAATCACGTTCATAGGCCGCACTCAAAGTGGCTATATGTATACGGGCTTAGCTAAGGTACATAGCCCCACATTATGAATCATGTTCATAGGCCGCAATCAAAGTGCCTACATGTATACGGGCTTAGCTATGGTACATAGTCCCGCATTATGAATCACGTTCATAGGCCGCACTCAGAGTGGACACATACGGGCTTAGTTAAGGTACATGGCTCCGCATCATGAATCAAATTCAAAGGGCGCACTCAGAGTGGACACAGACGGGCTTAGTTAAGGTACATAGCCCCGCATTATGAATCACGTTCATAGGCCGCAGTCAGAGTGGACACAGACGGGCTTAGTTAAGGTACATAGCTCCGCATTATGAATCATGTTCATAGGCCGCACTCAGAGTGGACACATACAGGCTTAGCTAAGATACATAGCTCCGCATTATGAATCATGTTCATTGGCCGCACTAAGAGTGGACACATACGGGCTTAGCTAAGGTACATAGCTCCGCATTATGAATCAAGTTAATAGTCTGCACTAAGAGTGGACACATACAGAGGTTGTTAAGGTACATAGCCCCGCATTATGAATCACATTCACAGGCCGCACTAAGAGTGGACACATACAGGCTTAGTTAAGGTTCATAGCCCCGCATTATGAATCACGTTCATAGGCCGCACTCAGAGTGGACACATACGGGCTTAGTTAAGGTACATAACTCTGCATTATGAATCATGTTTATAGGCCGCACGCAGAGTGGACATATATGGTCTTAGTTAAGGTACATAGCCCCGCATTATGAATCAAGTTAATAGTCTGCACTAAAAGTGGACACAAACGGGCTTAGTTAAGATACATAGCCCCGCATTATGAATCACATTCATTGGCCGCACTCAGAGTGGACACATACGGGCTTAGTCAAGGTACATAGCCCCTCATTATCAATCACGTTCATAGGCCGCACTCAGAGTGGATACATACGGGCTTAGTTAAGGTACATAGCCCCGCATTATGAATCAAGTTAATAGTCTGCACTAAGAGTGGACACATACAGAGGTTGTTAAGGTACATAGCCCCGCATTATGAATCACATTCACAGGCCGCACTAAGAGCGGACACATACAGGCTTAGTTAAGGTACATAGCCCCGCATTATGAATCACGTTCATAGGCCGCACTCAGAGTGGACACATACGGGCTTAGTTAAGGTACATAACTCTGCATTATGAATCATGTTTATAGGCCGCACGCAGAGTGGACATATATGGTCTTAGTTAAGGTACATAGCCCCGCATAATGAATCAAGTTAATAGTCTGCACTAAAAGTGGACACAAACGGGCTTAGTTAAGATACATAGCCCCGCATTATGAATCACGTTCATTGGCCGCACTCAGAGTGGACACATACGGGCTTAGTCAAGGTACATAGCCCCTCATTATCAATCACGTTCATAGGCCGCCCTCAGAGTGGATACATACGGGCTTAGCTAAGATACATAGCCCTGCATTGTGAACCAAGTTCATAGGCCCAAATCAGAGAGGACACATACGGGCTCAGCTTAGGTACATAGTCCCGCATTATGAATCATATTCATAGGCCGCACTCAGAGTGGACACATACGGGCTTAGTTAAGGTACATAGCTCCGCATTATGAATCATGTTCATAGGCCGCACACAGAGTGGACATATATGGTCTTAGTTAAGGTACATAGCCCCGCATCATGAATCACGTTCATAGGCCGCACTCAGAGTGGACACATACGGGCTTAGTTAAGGTACATAGCCCCGCATTATGAATCAAGTTAATAGTCTGCTCTAAGAGTGGACACAAACAGACTTAGTTAAGATACATAGCCCGGCATAATGAATCACGTTCATAGGCCGCACTCAGAGTTGACACATACGGGCTTAGTTAAGGTACATAGCCCCGCATTATGAATCACGTTCATAGGCCGCACTAAAAGTGGACACATACGGGCTTACTTAAGGTACATAGCTCTGCATTATGAATCACGTTCATACGCCGCACTAAGAGTGGACACATACAGGCTTAGTTAAGGTACAAAGCCCCGCATTATGAATCACGTTCATAGGCCGCACTAAGAGTGGACATATATTGGCAGAGTTAAGGTACAAAGCCCTGCATTATGAATCATGTTCATAGGCCGCACTAAGAGTGGACACATACGGGCTTAGTTAAGATACATAGCCCTGCATTATGAATCACGATCATAGTTCGCACTCAAAGGGGACACATACAGGCTTAGTTAAGGTACATAGCCCCGCATTATGAATCACGTTCATAGGCCGCACTCAGAGTGGACATATACAGAGGTTGTTAAGATACATAGCCCCGCATTATGAATCACATTCACAGGCCGCACTAAGAGTGGACACATACAGGCTTAGTTAAGGTACATAGCCCCGCATTATGAATCACGTTCATAGGCCGCACTCAGAGTGGACATATACGGGCTTAGTTAAGGTACATAACTCTGCATTATGTATCATGTTTATAGGCCGCACACAGAGTGGACATATATGGTCTTAGTTAAGGTACATAGCCCCGCATTATGAATCAAGTTAATAGTCTGCTCTAAGAGTGGACACAAACAGGCTTAGTTAAGATACATAGCCCCGCATTGTGAATCACGTTTATAGGCCACACTCAGAGTGGACACAGACGGGCTTAGTTAAGGTACATAGCCCCGCATTATGAATCACGTTCATAGGCCGCACTCAGAGTGGACATATACGGGCTTAGTTAAGGTACATAACTCTGCATTATGTATCATGTTTATAGGCCGCACGCAGAGTGGACATATATGGTCTTAGTTAAGGTACATAGCCCCGCATTATTAATCAAGTTAATAGTCTGCACTAAAAGTGGAAACAAAAACGGGCTTAGTTAAGATACATAGCCCCGCATTATGAATCACGTTCATAGGCCGCACTCAGAGTGGACACATACAGGCTTAGTTCAGGTACATAACTCTGCATTATGAATCATGTTTATAGGCCGCACGCAGAGTGGACATATATGATCTTAGTTAAGGTACATAGCCCCGCATTATGAATCAAGTTAATAGTCTGCACTAAAAGTGGACACAAACGGGCTTAGTTAAGATACATAGCCCCGCATTATGAATCACGTTCATTGGCCGCACTCAGAGTGGACACATACGGGCTTAGTCAAGGTACATAGCCCCTCATTATCAATCACGTTCATAGGCCGCCCTCAGAGTGGATACATACGGGCTTAGCTAAGATACATAGCCCTGCATTGTGAACCAAGTTCATAGGCCCAAATCAGAGAGGACACATACGGGCTCAGCTTAGGTACATAGTCCCGCATTATGAATCATATTCATAGGCCGCACTCAGAGTGGACATATACGGGCTTAGTTAAGGTACATAACTCTGCATTATGTATCATGTTTATAGGCCGCACACAGAGTGGACATATATGGTCTTAGTTAAGGTACATAGCCCCGCATTATGAAGCAAGTTAATAGTCTGCTCTAAGAGTGGACACAAACAGGCTTAGTTAAGATACTTAGCCCCGCATAATGAATCACGTTCATAGGCCGCACTCAGAGTGGACACATACGGGCTTAGATAAGGTACATAACTCTGCATTATGAATCATGTTTATAGGCCGCACGCAGAGTGGACATATATGGTCTTAGTTAAGGTACATAGCCCCGCATTATTAATCAAGTTAATAGTCTGCACTAAAAGTGGAAACAAAAACGGGCTTAGTTAAGATACATAGCCCCGCATTATGAATCACGTTCATTGGCCGCACTCAGAGTGGACACATACAGGCTTAGTCAAGGTACATAGCCCCTCATTATCAATCACGTTCATAGGCCGCACTCAGAGTGGATACATCAGGCTTCGTTAAGGTACATAGCCCCGCATTATGAATCATGTTCATAGGCCGCACTAAGAGTGGACACATACGGGCTTAGTTAAGGTACATAGCCCTGCATTATGAATCATGTTCATAGGCCGCACTCAGAGTGGACACATACGGGCTTAGTTAAGGTTCATAGCCCCGCATTATGAATCATATTCATAGGCCGCACTAAGAGTGGACATATTTATATATGGGCTTTGTCAAGGTACATAGCCCCGCATTATGAATCACGTTCATAGGCCGCACTCAGAGGAAACTCATACCGGCTTAGCTTATGTTCATAGCCCCGCATAATGAATCAAGTTCATAGGCCGCACTCAGAGGAAACTCATACGGGCTTAGCTTATGTACATAGCCCCGCATTATGAATCACGTTCATAGGCCACACTCAAAGGGGACACAGACGGGCTTAGCTAAGAAACATAGCCCCGCATTATGAATCACGTTCATTGGCCACACTCAAAGGGGACACATATGGGCTCAGCTAAAGTACATAGCCCTGCATTATGAATCAAGTTCATTTGCCACACTCAGAGTGGATACATACAAGGTTGTTATGCAAAACTGAATCATGGATCTCAAAATAGGTTCACTTGTTTAGTTATTTGGTACAGATTCTGTCAGAGTTAGAAAGCATAATCAGCAAATTTTTGATATACCGCGGTATTGATTTTTAATATTGAAAGTGAGGGTGGTTGTTCATGGAATATCTTTTTCAAATGTATGTGCACTTATGTTTGCAGATGATACTTTAGAACTAGCTGGTTACATACTTGTTATCTAGTTCAAAATTAACTAGATCTTTTTGAAAGATCTTGTAGTAAACCCAAGAACGCAAGTTTAAACAAAAGGGTACCCTTCGTGATTGTACGAAATGTCATTATTCAGCAACCCTGTGGCCACACTTAATAAAGATATTTTGAATAAGTTTATGTGCCTAAGCGTTTATGGAGTAAAGCACAGACAAACCATGCATCTCAGCACTGATTTTCTGATTGTTAACGACGCTAAGACAGTGCCTGTGTCTTATGGTAACATTAACTGCACTGATTTGCTGATTGTTAACGACGCTAAGACAGTGCCTGTGTCTTATGGTAACATTAACTGCAGTGATTTGCTGATTGTTAACCACGCTAAGACCGTGTCTGTGTCTTATGGTAACATTAACTGCAGTGATTTGCTGATTGTTAACCACAATGGTTTGAGGGGTATGTAACTAAAGTAATAGAATGTATTCCAATTGAATTTTGTAAACATTGCTCAAGGTAAAAACTCGACTGTGAATGGTATAGTTTTTGATGAATGTAGAACAGTAGTTATACCTACCTAGAGAGATTACGTTTTTGTGTATAATTATACATATGCCACAAACCAGATTGCTACATCAAATTTGTTAACGCTGGATAGTTGGACCATATATACTTTCTTCTATGATAAAGGATTTGACAAAGGCTATTCCAATATGTTTTTGGTTATGTTTATTCAACGCATCTAAGGATTGCTATATCAAGATTCAAATGAACTTGGACTGTTGTAAGGGGTTGATATGAATAATGGAATTGGATATGATGAAAAAGTTTATCCTTTCTGTTAACTTACACATTGTACATTTATAGAAAATGGATGTAATGTATCATTTGTTTGTTAAGCCTATGGGAACTAGATATTTTCACATTTTAACAAAAGTGCCCTACATAAATTTCTTTGTTGTAATTTTGACAAAATAATAACTTATTTGTACTCTGTTGTGTTGCATCTTCAAAAGCTTATCAGCTCAAGATAAAAGCTGCGATGTATAACTGAGCGCACCCATTGTACACGAATATATTCTTTAATTATTGGCTATACTGGACTCTTTACTGAATAAAAACTGTCTGTCTGACATATAAAACACAATATGTAATGTCAGGTTTACGAATCATGAAATATTGAAATAAAACGCACTAGACAATTTGAACCTTTGTGAACCATGAGATCAAAAACACACAGAGAATTAAATACCCCTGTCTCATATTGTCTACTTCACATACATACATACAAATGGTGGTCTAATAAAAACAATGAAAGTCTACAATGTGTTGTGAAGTCACAAGTACAGTATCGCTATGACAACTACAACCTAGTTGCGGAAATAGTTTAGGCTCGATTTAGATAAACAGGAAACACAACTACTTACATGTATGTATGGTCATTCTGATATCACATTAATTCTCTTGTCAGATTTCTTGTCAACAGAGTTATGAGATACACATGACATATGTAGGTTTTCTATCTTAAAGGCACATTATGTGAGATACACATGACATATGTAGGTTTTCTATCTTAAAGTCACATTATGTGAGATACACATGACATATGTAGGTTTTCTATCTTAAAGGCACATTATGTGAGATACACATGACATATGTAGGTTTTCTATCTTAAAGGCACATTATGTGAGATACACATGACATATGTAGGTTTTCTATCTTAAAGGCACATTATGTGAGATACACATGACATATGTAGGTTTTCTATCTTAAAGTCACATTATGTGAGATACACATGACATATGTAGGTTTTCTATCTTAAAGTCACATTATGTGAGATACACATGACATATGTAGGTTTTCTATCTTAAAGGCACATTATGTGAGATACACATGACACATGTAGGTTTTCTATCTTAAAGGCACATTATGTGAGATACACATGACACATGTAGGTTTTCTATCTTAAAGGCACATTATGTGAGATACACATGACACATGTAGGTTTTCTATCTTAAAGGCACATTATGTGAGATACACATGACACATGTAGGTTTTCTATCTTAAAGGCACATTATGTGAGATACACATGACACATGTAGGTTTTCTATCTTAAAGGCACATTATGTGAGATACACATGACACATGTAGGTTTTCTATCTTAAAGTCACATTATGTGAGATACACATGACACATGTAGGTTTTCTATCTTAAAGTCACATTATGTGAGATACACATGACATATGTAGGTTTTCTATCTTAAAGTCACATTATGTGAGATACACATGACATATGTAGGTTTTCTATCTTAAAGTCACATTATGTGAGATACACATGACATATGTAGGTTTTCTATCTTAAAGGCACATTATGTGAGATACACATGACATATGTAGGTTTTCTATCTTAAAGGCACATTATGTGAGATACACATGACATATGTAGGTTTTCTATCTTTAAGTCACATTATGTGAGATACACATGACATATGTAGGTTTTCTATCTTAAAGGCACATTATGTGAGATATACACATGACATATGTAGGTTTTCTATCTTAAAGGCACATTATGTGAGATACACATGCCATATGTAGGTTTTCTATCTTAAAGGCACATTATGTGAGATACACATGACATATGTAGGTTTTCTATCTTAAAGGCACATTATGTAACATTTCCTTTTAATCACCAAAACTTGAGCTTATATATTTTGTAAAATGTCTTTATTCCCCAATAAATGCCACAAGAATATCGCTAGTTTGTCTCAATTAACATGCATAGGTAACATGCATTGGCAATCAGTTGAATTTCTCTGATAATACAGACTGCATTTATAAGTAAGTGCCAACCTCGCCTTCATTTCCTCAGGAAACTACGATACTTTCACATTGACTCAATCATTTTGGACCTTTTCTATAAAACTTGTGCATTGTCTGTCCCCACGTTCTCTTTAAAGTGTTTGTGTGGCTTTCTGTCACTGGCAAATAGTAATACATTAAATAAGATAATCACACAGGGAGACAAAAAATGATAATCGTTCTTTTAAGAGATTAGATGAACTGCATGAAAAACAGGCTAAAAGTTTAGCTTCAAAAATTTATATAAATATTCCATATATATAATGCATACAATTTTAATTTCATGCTCACTTTTATGTAACACAAGTTCCTTAACCAGCAATAAAGAATTATCTTATCTTATCTTAATGTAAAGAATTTCATAAATGGAGACATGTTATTTCTAGTATACACTTGTTCTAAAAGTATTGTGTATCACTTAATCTTATGTTGATACATACTGCTTACTGTGTTATGTTTAATGAGCGCTGACTAATGTATCACATCAGAAATCAGTACATACCGCACAACTGAAGCTGTTAGATCCTGTTGGGAAAATACGCAGTGAGAAGGTGGAACTAAACACCCTTTTCGAAGAGAGATAGCACACCAACTTTGAAAAGTGATATCACGCCAGTTATTAAGAGTGAAAACACGCCAGTTTTGAAGAGTGATTACAAGCCAGTTTTGAAGAGTGACAACACATTGTCAACCTCCCCGAGGACTGATCTGCTTCTAGATAATCTATCCTTGACCCCATCTGTACATATTGCCAAACCTCCCCCAATAACTGATCTGCTTCTAGATAATCTATCCTTGACCTCACCTGTCCACATTGCCAAACCTTCCCCAAGAACTGATTTGCTTCTAGTTAATCTATCCTGGTCTGATTCTAGTGGGTACTTCGTCTAGTCTGTGTACTAAACTGATTCTAACATGTAGATCGCAAGTTTATTTTAATCTATTGGTCCACGATATTGACAAATCTTACTTTATGACCAGCTGAGCTTTAAACAAAAGACTTGGTTGAGGTCAACAAATAGTTTAATCGCACAACTGCCTGCCGGGTGAGTGAGCCAAGATGATAAGTTACAGTGGAGATGTATGTACAGTCGCCATGCAAACGATGATGAGTAATATGTACATATATAGACAACTCAGATGAAGGGGAAACAAACACATATTGCACAAAGCTTGATTATGGTACTGAGAATGTTGATATTTGTACAACTCGTCTTGTTCAGCTTTAACTGTAAGGGTGATGGGGATACACAAGTCACACTGATAGCTAAGTTATGGAGACTAGATTAACTGTCAGGGTGATGGGGATACACAAGTCACACTGATGGCTAAGTTATGGAGACTAGATTAACTGTCAGGGTGATGGGGATACACAAGTCACACTGATAGCTAAGTTATGGAGACTAGATTAACTGTCAGGGTGATGGGGATACACAAGTCACACTGATGGCTAAGTTATGGAGACTAGATTAACTGTCAGGGTGATGGGGATACACAAGTCACACTGATAGCTAAGTTATGGAGACTAGATTAACTGTCAGGGTGATGGGGATACACAAGTCACACTGATAGCTAAGTTATGGAGACTAGATTAACTGTCAGGGTGATGGGGATACACAAGTCACACTGATAGCTAAGTTATGGAGACTAGATTAACTGTCAGGGTGATGGGGATACACAAGTCACACTGATAGCTAAGTTATGGAGACTAGATTAACTGTCAGGGTGATGGGGATACACAAGTCACACTGATAGCTAAGTTATGGAGACTAGATTAACTGTCAGGGTGATGGGGATACACAAGTAACACTGATGGCTAAGTTATGGAGACTAGATTAACTGTCAGGGTGATGGGGATACACAAGTCACACTGATAGCTAAGTTATGGAGACTAGATTAACTGTCAGGGTGATGGGGATACACAAGTCACACTGATAGCTAAGTTATGGAGACTAGATTAACTGTCAGGGTGATGGGGATACACAAGTCACACTGATAGCTAAGTTATGGAGACTAGATTAACTGTCAGGGTGATGGGGATACACAAGTCACACTGATAGCTAAGTTATGGAGAATAGATTAACTGTCAGGGTGATGGGGATACACAAGTCACACTGATGGCTAAGTTATTGAGACTAGATTAACTGTCAGGGTGATGGGGATACACAAGTAACACTGATGGCTAAGTTATGGAGACTAGATTAACTGTCAGGGTGATGGGGATACACAAGTCACACTGATAGCTAAGTTATGGAGACTAGATTAACTGTCAGGGTGATGGGGATACACAAGTAACACTGATGGCTAAGTTATGGAGACTAGATTAACTGTCAGGGTGATGGGGATACACAAGTAACACTGATGGCTAAGTTATGGAGACTAGATTAACTGTCAGGGTGATGGGGATACACAAGTCACACTGATAGCTAAGTTATGGAGACTAGATTAACTGTCAGGGTGATGGGGATACACAAGTCACACTGATAGCTAAGTTATGGAGACTAGATTAACTGTCAGGGTGATGGGGATACACAAGTCTCACTGATGGCTAAGTTATGGAGACTAGATTAACTGTCAGGGTGATGGGGATACACAAGTCACACTGATAGCTAAGTTATGGAGACTAGATTAACTGTCAGGGTGATGGGGATACACCAGTCTCACTGATAGCTAAGTTATGGAGACTAGATTAACTGTCAGGGTGATGGGGATACACAAGTAACACTGATAGCTAAGTTATGGAGACTAGATCAACAGTTAACATGAATTTGCTGTACAGTCATCATCTACATTTACTGAATATATACTGAAAAATCAAAAAAGCTGATTAGAGACATCGTGGACTAGTAACATTTATACCCATGTCCGACCTGAGAAGGTTTACCAAATTCCCAATTGAATTATTAATGTTTTTGGGAGGTTGAGAAATATGCAAGATGGAAAATGATATCCTTTTTAAGGATATTTTCAACCAAGATTCTGAAAGAGTTCTCAAATTCCGATATTGATAGTTCAAATTTCTTTAAAAACAACTTGCACTGACTTATTTGAAACACATTACTGTTAAAGCTCTCCTTCTGAAGTATGGGCCCTGCTATCAGAGATCACTATGTGTACTTATTTGAAACACATTACTGTTAAAGCTCTCCTTCTGAAGTATGGGCCCCGCTATCAGAGATCACTATGTTTACTTATTTGAAACACATTACTGTTAAAAGCTCTCCTTCTGAAGTATGGGCCCCGCTATCAGAGATCACTATGTTTACTTATTTGAAACACATTACTGTTAAAGCTCTCCTTCTGAAGTAAGGGCCCCGCTATCAGAGATCACTATGTTTACTTATTTGAAACACATTACTGTTAAAGCTCTCCTTCTGAAGTATGGGCCCCGCTATCAGAGATCACTATGTTTACTTATTTGAAACACATTACTGTTAAAGCTCTCCTTCTGAAGTATGGGTCCCGCTATCAGAGATCACTATGTTTACTTATTTGAAACACATTACTGTTAAAGCTCTCCTTCTGAAGTATGGGTCCCGCTATCAGAGATCACTATGTTTACTTATTTGAAACACATTACTGTTAAAGCTCTCCTTCTGAAGTAGGGGCCCCGCTATCAGAGATCACTATGTTTACTTATTTGAAACACATTACTGTTAAAGCTCTCCTTCTGAAGTATGGGTCCCGCTATCAGAGATCACTATGTTTACTTATTTGAAACACATTACTGTTAAAGCTCTCCTTCTGAAGTATGGGTCCCGCTATCAGAGATCACTATGTTTACTTATTTGAAACACATTACTGTTAAAGCTCTCCTTCTGAAGTATGGGCCCCGCTAATTCAGAGATCACTATGTTTATTTATTTGAAACACATTACTGTTAATTTTATCAAATTTGTGAATATATTGCAAGCGGGCACAAACTGAGCCAGTATTATTTTTATCAATTACCCATGATTGTTCAAATGCATGTTATACTCCAAAGCTTTTAAATATCATACTAGTATGTATATTTAAATATTGTGTATGAATTTATAATGAAATCTTATATTCTTTTTAGTGAATAAAATTTCAAGAGGAAGGATCAACCAAACTTCCTGGGCTGCAAATTGATTGTTCAAGCTAAACAAAAGTGAACTTTGTGCTTGTTCAATTCTGTTGCTATATTAAATTTCTTTTCTGTCTGTAAAAATTCACAAACATATTTATGTATTTATACTGCTGTCATTGTGATTTTATTAGCTGAATTTAACTAGGGATAAGAATGTGATAAATACAACAAAATCCTTACAAATTCTTGCAATATTTCCTAGGAGAAATTTCATAGAACAAATTCACCAAGTATTTTTCATAATTTGATTGGAATAACATTTTTCCTGTAAGTATTATGGATGCATAAATTTGTTGTAGAATTTTGTGAATAAATCCAACAAAACTCTCATGATAATAGATATAAGTAAAGTTATAAAATGTGTTCTCACCAAACAGTTATGAAAACTGTTACAGTCATTTGCTGACAAAAACAATTGTTGTATCACAATATGCATGCCATACTATGACCTGTGAAAATACTTGAAATTGATTTGAGATTTCACTGTTTATTTTGATACAATTTGGATTTAATTGAATCATTCAGTACAGAGCCTATTGTTTCAATATATAAGTCAAATGGAATTATTCATTATTTGTGTTGAGCAGTCAATATCATTTATTTATACTTTCTATTGCAGGAACTATTCAGAGTGGAAGCTTATCCAGGATGGAGAGTTAGTGACCAGTACTGACCACTGCTGGAGTTTGGATAGTCTGTGATATTCCACATGCAGTGCTGAGTTATCTAACTCAGAAGATTTATGAAGTCAACTTAGGAAGAAAAAAAACCAGAAAAAAAACCTGAACACACCTGTTTGATTCAGGCATAATGTGAACAATATGGAGCCATCAAAATCTTTGACACAATCTAACAACAATTTATGCTGTTGTGGGTTTTATTAATATTTGTGATTTAGTTATGTAAATGCAGATTCAGTTCAAGCCAGTTGATAATTCATAGTTATGACTTTTAGAAATTTGCAAGATTATGAGTCATTAATAATATCCAGCATACTTTTTCATGTAGTGTCAAATAGGTATAAATATCCTGATGGCATGGATGGTGAAAGTATTTTTTACCAGAGCACTTGATTAAATTTGAAAAGTTTATATTCCATGTCTATGATGACTAATGTTATGATCTGGTTTTTATTATAAAGCCAGACAGTAAAACAAATTTAATTCAACGATTTGACCAAGATAACCATATCTAAATTTAAGGAAACTTAATCAGCAAAACAAGAAAGGAACTTGGAAATGTTTTGGTAATTGTGGGTTTCAATATTTTAAAAGGCAAGATTTTGTTATTTGAAAGTAAATGTGTTGATCGGTCCTTATTTGTATTACTAAAGTAAACAAATAATATAGGTAAGGTCTGTAATAGAATCTGCCAATAACACATACCGTAATTTCTCTATCAATTCGACCCTCAAAATTTCAAAACATTTTCAGATCACGTCCATGGTCGAATTATTTCTCACAAATGTTTGTTTGTTCGGTAGGATCGTCGAAATATTAGATGGGATTTACATAAATACCTTTCTCCGGCGATTAGATGTTGTCCCATAACTAAAACTAGAAGCACGTACGTGTTGATATTCATCCAAAGTATTATTCCTTGGAAAAACTTGTTCTGTCTCACGAATTAATTTTCCAAATGGTGACTGTTTACGTATGATGATAATAATTTCAATTGAAATATTGAAAAAAAAGAACAGGTCCACCTAAAAATACTTCGATAAAATTAGAAGTTTGCAAGAAATTTACTCGATACAAGAAGCCATGTTTTAGCTGTACTCCTTGCACAGAATATAGAACCCGCTTCAAAGCCTTCGGTGATTTCATGTCGGAAAACATGATGCTTTGAGTTTTGATATAAATTTCATTATTGATTTAGGGGCCCATCCTGTATATGGAGGGACCATCTTAATGTCTCTAAACCGAGTAAATTCAGATACGTTTTAAAATAAATGATGACAACACTCAAAATAAATATCAAAATAAAATTCCAGACGTTCTTCTGTCGGTAAAATTCAAGTCAAGTTTAGATTTCAAGCCTAAAAATATTAAAATGTAAAAACATGTGTTTTTGACTATATTAGGAGGCATCAAGAAGGCCACTGGTGTCACAGGAAATTGAGAATAAACAAATATAATTTTAAAACAATCAATAATCAACTACCCTCGTTATCTAATCTTTAATGTGAATGATCATTTGGTAAGAGATCATGTGACGTTATGACCTATCTGCATAACACGTTCTGATTGGATAAGACACACGGATTTCCCCATTAGGGCCAATAATATTACCTGTTTCATTGTTATTCTAAGATACGATGGAACCACGCAATGCATCGGACAACATTTCTCGCTGTGAGAAATGATTTTATAATTGATTTAGATCTATGCATCATATGATGTGCTTACAGACTGTAACTGCACATTTATCTGGTCACATTGATATTTTGGGCTTTTATGTGACCATACTTTTGTTACACTTTTTTAATACTACACCGAACCAAGAAAGACTATGATTTGAACTACAAATAAATAGGCTACTTACTGCAGTAGCTGGACATTTCTTTGGTTTTTTCCCCATTTTGTTGAATGTTGGCTATTTTTTCATCCTTAATATACCTAAATATTTTAATATCGTGATGAATTAATTGGTTTTATTATAAAAATATTTTTGTTTGTACCAAGGAGATCGTCGGCTTAGCTTCGATATCAATATCATTATCAATTTAGGGGCCCGCAGTGTTTGAGCTGTATACAAGTGTAAACATAAGTGTAAAAATACGACTGATAGCTTACTTGAAAAATGTCAACGTAAATAATTTGTGAGTGGTAAGGAATAATATTGACATTGACGCTATCAGTATTTTTTCCATGTTATGTTTTCATATTCCGAAATGTGAGTGAAGCGCGATCGTCAAGACACAATCAAAACTAGGCACAAGTTTGCATCGACAAGAATTATTCAAGTCAGAGCTTTTTACAGTTACACTAATATAAACAGCATATGAAATTTAACCTAAATATCATTAGTATTTCAAGAGAGAAATATAAACTTCACACTTCATTGTTATCATTAGAGTCGGACACCAAAGATAAGCCTTTGTCAGTCATGACGAGTGCCTGTAAGTTTTGCCGTGATGTTCAAGATAAATATTTCACTTGAACAGATCATGAGATGGGAGATATGGAATCAATCAACCAAATGAAATAAAAGATTTAGTTTTTTTCCCACAACAATTGTACTTAAAATAGTTTTGTATACCATTTAATTATGTCGGTTTCAAAGTTTACGTTTACAAGACAAAATAAATATTATTTGTAGCACAGTTTGGACGAGTCCACCATTATAAGGGCACGGGGTGATGGATATCATGACAGGAAGATAGAATTTATACTTCATGATAACCTAAAGAAAAATTTATTTGTTTTGCTGATACAGAATTCCTTATATATTTGATTATCTTTCTCTCATTGAATGTTTTGTTAATGTGGGATTATTAGGTCAAGTGTTTAGAAATTCATCATTGCAACCCCTGTAAAATAATGGTTTGGTCATTTGTAAACAAATATGGCGGGAAGTTAAGCAACCACGTGAGTGATTATCCACAGATGTGACAGATGTTACGATAATTTGTGAAGCATATTTCTTATATATGTTGCTGATTTTAATTGATATTTGCTATGAAACCGAGTCACTCATGAAATAATGTAGATATTTGATCTTGATTGAACAACAAAAGATCGATACGTTTCATGACTATTTTTTTTTCAGTGACATTTTTTTCTTGATTTGTAAGTTGTATGGCTGAAATAGAATATATATACTGATAATTTAACGACTGTGGTCGATTTATTGAAACGTCAAAATTACCATTTGGGGCATGGTTGAAATGTTAGGGGTGATTTGAACTTTTTAACCTCAGATTAACGTACGTGGTCGAATTATCAGAGATGTCGAATTAATAGAGAAATTACGGTATACCAGTACATTTACCTTCACAATGAGCTCTCATCATAAGCCAGTAAAGGCATTTTGTTTCATTGGATCTAGTAAAGTTCATATTTTTGTTATTTGTTAACATTTGATAACAATAAGGAAATCAGGTTCAATTCTGGTTGACTTTCATTTCTTTCATGACATGAAAGAGGTCTATAGATTTCATTGCCAAGGGAGATAATCCTGGACAATTTTTCAATTTTGAGATAGAATTGTCAAATATAGACAAGTTGTTGAATGATACTCACTAAACTGGAGTTTGTAAGTTTGTTTCAATTTGACTTGAAAGATATCTTGATCATCAAGTGTCATTGATATCATGATTTATTGCTAATAATGAAAAAATGAAACTCTGGCTATTTTCATCTTCAAAAACATTATTTAACACACTCAGGTCTAGAATTTACATTACCATGATTGCAGTAGACTTTTGAATTTGGTGAAATTGATGATTTAGAATTGTATATAATGTAAAAGTGCCTAACATTATTGTTATGTAATCTTTCATATTGTGATTTACTTTGAGAAAACTGAAGATCACCTTCTGATTGAACTTGTTGATTTGAGTTGACCCGGATGATCTCCCCTGAATTATTGGTTAAACATCATATTAATCCTAATAAGTGTCATTTTCTTCAGGAATATATGTGGAATTATGGTGACCGTATTGATAAAATTCATAAAAGAGATTAAATAAAATCATTATCAAAATATTACCTATGGTTTATTCTTTTTTATGACTGATGTATGTTTTTCCACTTTGCAGTTTTATACCTTTTAATTAATGAATAATAATGAGCAATTTGAATATCAAAATTGCAAAAAATTACCTATCAATTGACAAAAGGGTCACTCAAGGGCATGAAAATTTCCTAAACAGTTGAATTAATTGAATTTTAATTTGTTTAAATTTTGAAATTTTTGCGAGCAGTATAAGGGGCAGAGCAGGTGCTTGTCAGGCAAGCAGGAAAGGGGTTGAGGCATGACAATATTGCAAGCAGAAAAGAGTTAACAGATTCTTATGTATGGTACAGAAGTTTGGCGGTTTCATTCACATCTGACGCTGTCCGGGTATACGATAAACTTAGTAAAAATATTTTGCATCTGGGTAGAACTACGCCTAATTTAGTAGCCCGAGGCGAGCTAGGTAGAAATTCTCTCCGGGTTCATCAATATGTTAGAATTATCAAATATTGGGTAAGGCTCTTGTTTCAGCAGGATAATGTTATTTAGAAAAAGGTTTATGAATATCAAGATAATTTGGCTGGAGGGAAATGCTCGACGTTGAATGTTAAAAAATTGTTGTTATGATTTTGCTTAAGTGTTCGACATATTAATGTTTTATTTCTATGTTTACGGAGAGATGTATTGCCATTGATAACAACTTTTTCTTGAAAGTATTTCAAACTACTTGAAACTCCAACTCTATAACGCTATTAGAATTGAAGTTAAATGTGAAGATTATATATCGTTAGTTAATGTAACATAATTCATAGTTTCAAATATTTAATGTGCTATTTTTGTGATCAGTCCCGGTTAGTGATCCGGGTTGACAAGCTATTAGCGCAGCGCATCGGCGCTCGAGGCCCAGTCAAAAAGTAAACTTCGATGTAGTTCCGCTGCTGCGGTAGCGTGATTGATTTTCAATGTCTAAGCAAATATGTAGGGAAAAAGTCCCGCACAATTTTGTAAGTACATATATTTCATTGCCATATATCCTCAAGAATATTTGTAATTTAATTGCATTATGATAAATGAAGAATTTTGAGTCAATTTGAGGTTTTGTCAAAAGCACATGTTGTGTTGCTGGTTTAAAATCCGGAAAAATCTGTTTTTTGTATATTCTGTAATTATTTCATATTTGAATAATGTAAACAAGTCTAAAGTGTAACAAGTAAAGGTTTATATGTTTTTTGAGATAGAACATTATTATTAGACAGGTTAAATTATAACAAGCTCCTTTTTTTTTCTTTGTACAGCTTGTACCTGTTGACTTCCTGTTGAATCCTAAGGGACAATATCAAGCAAGTTAAACAAATGGATGTATTTAATTGTGAAGCAAGTATTTCACAACAAGCCAAGATCAGGAATAAACTGAGTAAAGAAAATCAATAAGAGGCTAATTATTTTTTCCGCTACATAAAGTACAAGAAAATTGAGGAACTATATTAAATAATATCAAGATGGCTGAATCAGAAGAGAAGGAAGAAAAGGATGTTCCTCAACTGAAGCGTGAGAGAACCGCTTTACAGTCAGCTTTCACAAGAACAGAAAATAGAATAAGACATTATTTACAAGCGAGAGGAAGTACATTTGAAGAGATAGATGAAGCAATGTCCTCATTGTGTTCTACTCATGACAAGTTAGTCAAGAAAGTTTCTGAAATCCAGTGTAAGATACAAGATGCCCTAGAGTTAGAACACTTGGACAATTATCTTAAAGATGTACAAGAGAAGATGAGACTTCTCAAGAACGACATTGAGTTTTGGCGATGTGACCAAGTGCATGCCAAAGACTCTGCAAGTCAGACATCCAGTAGACAATCAATTAGGTCAAGTAGGTCAAGGGTTGCAGCAAAGAAAGCTGCTTTACTCGTCAAGTCAGAAGCTCTGAAAGAAAAACAAGAACTGAAAATGAAACAATTACAGCTTGAGATGCAAGAAGAGGCCCTGAACTTGAAAGTTGAAATAGCTGCAACCGAAGCAGAAGAAAAGGTGCTGAAGGACAATGATGAACCAGCCAAGAATCGAAGATTCGAAGTCGAAGATAACCAGACTAAGCCCATGGTTTATACTCAACAATATCAAGGAACTAGACCTACACCGAGACACGACTCTACCATTCCTGTTCCTCATACCAACTTCCGTCTCGACCCGAACAGATCAGAGTGGATTCCGACAGCTCAAATGAAAACTCAGGATCCAGTTAACCTTCAGCTCGAGATGTTGCAATTGATGCAACTCCCAAAGACTGAACTTCCCACTTTTGATGGTAATCCCCTTTCTTATTGGAACTTTATGAGGTCTTTCGACAATAATGTTGGTAATTCATCTATAAGCAACAGTGCCAAACTCAACAGATTACTACAGTATTGCACAGGACAGGCCTTGGAGGTTATCAACTGTTGTGTGGTGATGGATCCAGAGCTTGGCTACAGTCGAGCAAGAAGACTTCTTCATGAGAGGTTTGGAGATGAATATGTTATTTCGAAGAGCTGGATTGACAAAGTGACGGAGGGTCCTGCACTTAGAGGCAATGATGGTACTGAGATGAGAAAGTATGCTGATGCGGTGCGCAGTTGTGTTGTGTCACTGACTGCCATGGGTCGAATTAGTGAGATTGACAATCAAGTACGCATGAGGAAAATAGTGGAGAAGTTGCCAGTTCATGTACAAGCAAGATGGAGGAAAACGGCGGTTGGTTATCGCAAAGACAGTGGACATTATCCCGGAATAGAAAGCCTTGCTCGCTTTATCGAGGCTGTTGCAGATGAATTAGATGATCCTGTGTTTGGTGTTGGAAATTCATTTGAGCGCGAACCAAGAAGAAAACCTCCTATACATGGAAGCAGCTTCAGAAAGACGGCAACCAACTTCAACATCCAGGAAGGAGGGGGGCCGCAGCCGGTCAGGAGTCTCCGAAGGGATGACACTGTTCAGCAAAGGGACTCTGTGTGTAGATACTGTTCAGGGCATCATACCCTCAATCGCTGTAATAGTTTGAGACAGCAAACATTACAGAAAAGACTAGACTTTGTCATGAGGCATAGGTTGTGTTTTAATTGTTTGGCAGGTAACCATATGTCATATAGTTGTACCAAACAAAGCATGTGTGGAGTTGGGGGTTGTGTTAGAATGCATTCATCATTGTTGCATGACCATTCTAGGGTAAGTGGTAATGGTAAGAATAAGATTAAGAAAAGCTCTGCTATGTCTACTCAAACAGATGATACTATGTTAACTCATAACTCTGTGTGTGGAATGCACGGGGCCGGTGGAGTCTCTGGTCGTATTGCTCTCCCGATTGTGCAAGTTTATGTGAGGTCAAGCCAGGGTGACATCAAGACACATGCCTTATTAGATCCAGGCAGTACCAACACTTTCTGTTCGAAAGATTTGGCTGAGCGTTTGGATGTCGACGGAAATACTACTTTGTTATCTATCAATACACTGACAGACAGTGTTCAAACCAAGACAAAGATGACATCATTCACAGTCTATGATACAAGCAAACAATATTCATTGAAGATGTCAAATGTGTTCATTCTTCCAGAGATGCCTTCATTAAAGGATAGCTTTGTTACTCAAAAGGATATTGATAAGTGGGAACATTTTGAGGGGATAACATTGCCAGATGTTGATGGGAAGGTTTCGCTGCTTATCGGACAGGACAACCCGCTAGCTCTTGCACCTAATGACGTCAGGTTTGGTGGACCAAATGAACCCTATGCAACAAGGACAATTTTTGGATGGGCTATTAATGGGCCGTTGAGACAGGGTGTTCAGCAAGAGATAGTATCCAACTTTGTGCAAGCAGACAGCTCTTTACAAGCACAGGTGGAAAAGTTTTGGGAAATGGACCATGAAGTTGATGAAGGGCTACAGATGTCCCCACAGGATAAGAATGTTGTTGAGTTGTGGGATAGGACACTGAAGAAAGAGAATGGTCATTACCATTTACCTATCCCTTTCAAAGATGATCCGCCTAATCTGATGAACAACTATTGTGTAGCAGAATCTCGCTTAGAATCACTAGGTAGGAAGCTCACTAAGAATGATGACATGTTTTCCAGTTACAAGGCAGGGATACAGGACCTAATGGACAAGGGCTACGCAGAGAAGGTTCCAGATCTAGATATTCAAGGCAGTGAGGGACGCACTTGGTACTTGCCACATCACTCTGTGACGAGTGAGAAGAAACCCGGAAAGTTCCGAATTGTGTTTGATTGTTCTGCAAAGTACCACCAGGAAAGTTTGAATACACAGGTGTTTCAAGGCCCGGACTTAACAAGTTCTTTGTTGGGAGTACTTCTGCGTTTTAGAGAAGAGAAAATTGCCATTACGAGCGATATTGAAGCCATGTTTCATCAGGTAAAAGTCGCAGAAGAACATCGGGATGCATTGCGCTTTCTTTGGTGGAATAATGATGAGATATTTGGCAGACCAGAAATTTACAGAATGACATCGCACTTGTTCGGAGGTATATGGAGTCCAAGCTGTGCCAACTATGCACTCCGAAGGACTGCTCTAGACAACCTTGAAGATTTTGATCAAGACGTGATCAACACTGTGACTGATAACTTTTATGTGGATGACTGCCTAAAATCTGTTCCAACCAATGACCAAGCAATTCACTTAGTCCAGGATCTGGGTCAGTTGCTACAAAGAGGAGGTTTCAAGTTGACGAAATGGCTTAGTAACAGTCGTGAGGTCATAGAATCAATACCGATCCAGGAAAGAGCAAAGAATCTGAAGGATTTGGATCTCAGTTGTAATCAGCTACCTGAAGACAAGGCTCTAGGGGTCAGATGGAACACAGACAGTGATGAACTAGTCTTCAAGTTTACACCTAAGGACAAGCCTGTGACAAGAAGAGGGGTAATTAGTGTGCTCAGCTCATTGTATGACCCTCTAGGATTTCTTAGCCCGGTTGTACTGCAAGCTAAGATAATTTTTCAGGACGAGTGTAGGCTTAAAAAGGACTGGGATTCTACCTTGACCAGTGAAAATTCAGTAAAATGGAGGTTTTGGCTTGACAACTTGCCAGCGATTGAGAGTTTTTCAGTGCCACGATGCATTGTGCCAGACAATTTCGGAGAAGTGAGATCCTACAGTTTGCATCACTTTGGGGATGCTTCAACAAAAGGTTATGGGGCTGTAGCATATTTAAAACTTGTGAATGCATCAGGAAGAGTACATGTTTCCTTTCTTGCAGGAAAATCTAGACTTGCTCCAATCAAGAGTATTACAATTCCTAGACTTGAACTATCAGCAGCTGTCCTGTGTGTGAAGTTAGACAATATGATTCAAACAGAGCTGAAATTACCTATCGAGAAGTCTACATTTTGGACCGATAGCATGATTGTACTGCATTATGTCAAGAATTCTGCTCAAAGATATCAGACTTTTGTTGCAAACAGAGTTTTTCAGATCTGCAATTCTTCCTCCCCAGAAGATTGGCGTCATGTGCCCTCAGAACTTAACCCGGCAGACGATGCCTCCCGTGGAGTTGATGCGGATCAGATTTCCTCGAGAGATACGTGGATACATGGACCAAACTTCCTCTGGCAAAGTGAAGAATTTTGGCCGAAAGTACCAGAGGTATTTGACATCCCCAGTGACAGTCTAGAATTGAAGAAGACAACGGTTAATCTGATTGACACCAAATCCAGAGACAGTTGCACAGACAGACTGATAGAAAAATACTCTTCATGGCATAAGTTGAGAAGTATCGTAGCATGGATACTCAAACTAAAGGAATGTCTTCAAATGAGAGCCAAGGGAGACAAATCTGCTGTTATCTCAACAGAACCTCTCAAAGTACAGGAACTCAAACAAGCAGAGAAAGCTGTAATCAGGTATGTTCAGCTTCAAGAATTTCCAGACGAAACAGACTGTCTTCTCCAAAGAAAACCACTTAAGAGGTCAAGTTCTCTTCAAGCGCTAGATCCTTTCCTTAATTCAGAAGACATTTTGTGTGTGGGTGGAAGGCTTAAGAATGCCCCAATACTTGAGTCAAATAAACATCAAGTGATTCTTCCAAAGAAACACCATATTGTGACTCTTGTCGTGCGATCGACACATGAAAACCTTGGACATTCAGGTAAAGAGCATGTGCTATCCGTTATCCGTGAGCAATTTTGGATAATAAGTGGAAGACAGGCTGTGAAGAAAGTTCTCACAAAGTGCATCACATGTAAGAAAACTACAGCAAAACTGTCATGTCAAAAGATGGCTGACCTCCCAGCTGACAGGGTGACTCCAAACTTACCACCATTCAGTCATGTTGGGGTTGATTGCTTTGGGCCTTTTTATATCAAGCAAGGACGGAGTCAAGTAAAGCGTTACGGCTGCATGTTTACCTGCTTGTGCACTAGAGCAATTCATTTAGAAAAATTGGACAACATGGACACAGACTCTTTTATCAATGGACTTAGGAGGTTCATTGCACGCAGAGGTAAACCAATACTCGTGAGATCCGACAATGGCACAAACTTCAAGGGAGCTCATAAAGAATTAAAATTGGCTATCAAATCATGGAATAAAGTTAAAATTCAGGCTTTCATGCAACAGAAGAATATCCAGTGGACCTTTAATCCCCCGTCAGCTTCACACATGGGAGGTGTGTGGGAGCGCCAAATTAGAACAGTGCGGAAAGTGCTGAATTCACTGTTGTGTGAACCACAAAGTCTCAGAGATGAAGGACTAAATACCTTATTTTGTGAAATTGAAAGCATTGTAAATAGCAGGCCAATTACAGTCAATTCAGACAGTCCAAGAGATATGGAGGCACTAACACCAAATCACATTTTGATGTTACGTGAAAGTGAATCGTTACCCCCAGGAGAGTTTACTGTACATGACGTGTACAGGAAGCGTTGGAAACATGTACAGTTTCTCGCCGACCAATTTTGGAGACGCTGGACCCGAGAATATTTGCCAAGTCTACAAGCGAGACAAAAATGGACAACACCTGAGATAAATATCTCAGTCGGAGATATCGTATTGTTGATGGACGAGCAATCTCCAAGACTTTCATGGCCTTTAGGACGCATCATTAGGACATTTCCAGGAAACGATGGACTCGTTCGGTGTGTCGAAGTGAAGACGCAATACTCTGTTCTGAAGAGACCGATACACAAGTTGTGTCTCCTTGAATCTGTGACCTGAATTCTAGGTTTTTGTATCAGTGATAATTTATTTATTCACTGGCAGGTGGTTTATTGAAAATCAAGCTTTGAGTATTTCTTTCAATGTTCATTATATCAATTAGATATTTCTTTTGATGTTATTATTTGAAGGTTGTTATTGTTAAATGTTTCCATTTAAGGGGCCGGGAAATGTAACATAATTCATAGTTTCAAATATTTAATGTGCTATTTTTGTGATCAGTCCCGGTTAGTGATCCGGGTTGACAAGCTATTAGCGCAGCGCATCGGCGCTCGAGGCCCAGTCAAAAAGTAAACTTCGATGTAGTTCCGCTGCTGCGGTAGCGTGATTGATTTTCAATGTCTAAGCAAATATGTAGGGAAAAAGTCCCGCACAATTTTGTAAGTACATATATTTCATTGCCATATATCCTCAAGAATATTTGTAATTTAATTGCATTATGATAAATGAAGAATTTTGAGTCAATTTGAGGTTTTGTCAAAAGCACATGTTGTGTTGCTGGTTTAAAATCCGGAAAAATCTGTTTTTTGTATATTCTGTAATTATTTCATATTTGAATAATGTAAACAAGTCTAAAGTGTAACAAGTAAAGGTTTATATGTTTTTTGAGATAGAACATTATTATTAGACAGGTTAAATTATAACAAGCTCCTTTTTTTTTCTTTGTACAGCTTGTACCTGTTGACTTCCTGTTGAATCCTAAGGGACAATATCAAGCAAGTTAAACAAATGGATGTATTTAATTGTGAAGCAAGTATTTCACAACAAGCCAAGATCAGGAATAAACTGAGTAAAGAAAATCAATAAGAGGCTAATTATTTTTTCCGCTACAGTTAATATACCAGTGTATTGTATTGCATTGTGTAAATTTCGATGCTCCAACCATAAATTGTTAATTGAGTGAGGAAGAAACATTGGCGTACATCGCTGTCAAAAACTTTAATAATAGAATTTAGTAATTGAATCCGACTATGGAGTATTTGTATATGGATTAATTGTGACTTACCTGTGTTTGCTTCTTCAGATTCCGAAGATAGATGTGATTCACAATGACTTCTCAACAATTTGTCCCACCGATGGCCTCAGCAGTAACTTCTGTATATGGACCCGACTCCCCCAAGTTGTTGTGCCCTGAACTGTAATTAAATTCGCAAATTGTAATACTTGCCGTGAACTGCCACCGATTATAATAATTGCAAGTCTGGCACAAATTGTAATGAATCTTGCCTCCAATTGAAATAATTCCAAGTCGGGCGCAAACTGTAACGAATCTTGCCTCAAATTATAGTAATTCAAAATCTGGTGCAAATTGTAATAATTCCAAGTCTGGCGCAAATTGTTATAATTCCAAAATGTGGCGCAAATTGTAATAAGTCAATGTCTGGAGCAAATTGTAAAATTCCATTTCGGCCCGAATTGTTATAATTCCATGTCTGGCCCAAATTGTAATAATTCCAAGTCTGGCACAAATTGTAATAATTCAAAGTCTAGCGTGAATTGTAATAATTCCATGTCTGGCGCAAATTGTAACAAGCAGCTGACTTGGTCGAGCTATATCCCCCGCAAATTGCACAATATTTATTGGTTTTCCTAATCATATTGCAGATTACTTCTTGTCACACAAAATAACACAATTTTTCCAGGATATGAAGGAAACTGTTATAACTAAGTTCACATTCGATCCGAAAATGACCACCACTTTGGGCTGGAAATGTTTTGGTGTTTTTTATACAGAGTCGTTACTTTTCACTAATATTTAGATTATTTATTAAATATTAATCATTTCCATTGTTGTCTATGGCACACATTCATATGATTATGTATCTCCATGTCAAATTTAGTCAAAATGTAGTGATTAGTTAAGAAGTTGTGAGCCGGACAGGACTTGTAACAGAATTCTAACAGAGTCCTAATTTTTTGCCAAAAAAGTCAAAATTTACAAAAATATTTTCAAAATTGTTCTTCATGACACACCTTCATATGATAATGCATCTATATATCAAATTTGATCAAAATGTGTTGATTAGTTAAAAAGTTGTGAGCTGGACAGCACTTGTAACAGAATTCTTACAATTTTTCCACCTTTTTCTCCAAAATTCTTATATTTTATGTAGATTGTTACTCATGACACATTATTACATGTTTCTTCATTTACATGACAAATTTGAATTGAAATGGTTGATTAGTTACACAGTTATAAGCCGGACACAAAGTGTAACGGACGGACGGACAGACAGACGGTACCCATTTTAATACCGCCCGTACCTTCGTTGTTGCGGGGGATAATAATTCAGAGTCTGGCGCAATTGTAATAATTCCAAGTCTGGCACGAATTATGATAATTCCAAGTTTAGCGCAAATTGTAAAAAGTCCATGTCTGGCGCGAATTGTAATAATTCCATGTCTGGCGTGAACTGTAATAATTCCATGTCTTGTGCGAATTGTAATAATTCCAAGTCTGGAGCAAATTGTAATAAATCCAAGTTTAGCACAAATTGTAAAAAGTCCATGTCTGGTGCGAATTGTAATAATTCAATGTCTGGGGCCAAATATAATAATTCCATGTCTAGCACAAATTATGATAATTCCAAGTCTGGCTCAAATTGTTATAATTCCATGTCTGGCATAAATTGTAATAATTCAATGTCTTGTGCGAATTGTAATAATTCCGAGTCTGGCGCAAATTGTAATAATTCCAAGTTTAGTGCAAATTGTAAAAATAGAGCCATTGGCTCTGTAGCTCATCAGGCTTCATCAATTATGCTGTAGAGTGTGGCCGATGTGATTACCCCTTTGTAGAGGCCACAGGGTCACCAATCATAAAATTAAGTATATATAGGCGACAAGTTTCAGTTTTCAAGGCCTTATACTTCAGGAGAAGAAAATGAAAATCAATTTAAAAGGTCAAATATCATGGTGTCATCTGAAAGGTCTCATCACAAGGGATACACATGTCAAGTATCAAAGACCTAGCACTGACAGTATAGAAACTATAGCCAAGGTTAAAGTTTTCGGAAAATGCTCGCTGTGTCAAGGTCAAGGTCACAAGGTCAAATGTCATGGTGTCATCTGAAAGGTCTCATCACAAGGGATCCATATGTCAAATATCAAAGACCTAGCTCTGACCAATCAAAAGTTATGACCAAGGTTAAAGTTTTAGTGGACAAACGGACAGACGGACCTCAAGGTCACAAGGTCAAATATCATGGTGTCATCTGAAAGGTCTCATCACAAGGGATACACATGTCAAGTATCAAAGACCTAGCACTGACAGTATAGAAACTATAGCCAAGGTTAAAGTTTTCGGAAAAGTGTCTGCACATTAAGGTTAAAGTTTTTGTGGACAAACGGACAGACGGACGGACAGGTGAAAAACAATATACCCCCGGAATCTCCGATTCGGGGGCATATAAAGGTTTTTAGGTAATGACCCCGGTGACCCCTTATTGGGGGTCATTGGGTCACGTAATCTACAATTTAGAATCTTCATTGGCCAAAGTGTATGCACATTAAATTTCAACTCTCTTAACCTTATGGAACTTGAGAAGGGGATGAAAAAAGGTTTTTAAGATTGTGACTCCTGTGACCCTATTTGGGGTCATGGGGTCACGAAACCTACAGTTTAGAATCCCAATTGGCCAAGGAGTCTACATGCAGTCTTTCAGCTCAATAGACCTTTTGGAACTGAAGATGATGATGAAAATAGGTTTTTAAGGTTGTGACCCCTGTGACCCTATTTGGGGTCACAGGGTCACCAAAGTTACAAATTAGAATCCCCATTGTCCAAGGAGTCTGTACATATGATTTTTAACTCTCTACTCCTTATGGAACTGGAGAAGAAGATGAAAATAGGTTTTTAAGGTTGTGACGCCTGTGACCCTATTTGGGGTCACAGGGTCAACAAAGTTACAAATTAGAATCTCCATTGGCCAAGGAGTCTGCACATATCATTATTAACTCTCTAGACCTTACAGGCCAGATGAGCTAAAAAGTTCATGTTTGGCGCAAATTGTAATAATTCCATGTCTGGCGCGAATTATAATAATTCAATGTCTGGAGCAAACTGTAATAATTCCATTTCGGCCCGAATTGTTATAATTCCATGTCTGGCCCAAATTGTAATAATTCCAAGTCTGGCACAAATTGTAATAATTCCAAGTCTGGCTCAAATTGTAATATTTCCAAGTCTGGCGCAAATTGTAATATTTCCAAGTCTGGCCCAAATTGTAATATTTCCAAGTCTGGCGCAAATTGTAATGAATCTTGCCTCAAATGGTCATTCCTAAACTTAAATCTATTTGAAAAGCTTCTACATCGGTCTTGACACTAAAACTGGTCTATGATTTGATATATTTGGTTCAAAATAACTCATGTCATCAAAACACATCTATTTTGATCGACATAGTCTTTTTATTACAATTTGAGTCAGTACAAGACAAATGTTATGGATAACAACTTCTTTACTGATTTCTTTTGACGTTTCTGGGCCAAATCTTGCCCTTTCTGCAGGTGACTGATAATGAAATATACAGTATGGTATTTATATACATAGATATGCATGAAGCAAATGAATTAAGTAATTAATCAGCTATGTACCATCAAAACATGAGATGAAAGAAAAAATTACAATGGATAGAGTAGATAATTTTCTCTATCATCTTATTTCAAACATTTGAAAAACTTTAACAATATAAATAAAGGTAAATTTCATACAGTTGAGTTTATTTAAGTCGGGTTTATTAGAATTTTAGCCATGCAGGTATTCAAAAGTTTCACGCTTGCCCTGAATTGTTATAAAGTTATCAAAATTCATACTTTCATCAAGAAAGTGACTGAAACCGCTTTTCAAGCCTCAAAACATTTACAATACTTCTAAACAAATTTAATAGAATTCTAATTGCAAACAGCTAAATTTATATAAGCGGGATTTTGTTCAATTTGGGTCAGGTATTTCCAATTTTCCAAATTTGCCTGAATTGTAATAATTTATATTTAACACAATACATGTATATGCGAAATCAATTATTTTCATTGCCTAGAAACATTTGAGCTAGAAACATATCAGCTTGTTCGTCAATCCTAATTAATTTCCATAAATAGAAATATGTTCAAATTATGTTGACAAAGAAACCAACAAAAGATATTCTCCCCTGTTCACTATTTCATTAAATCTTAAAAGCGATTTGATAAAACTTGTAGTTAAAGACTCGTATACCATGTAATATTTTATCATTTGTAATTGACTTCTCGAGAGAGTGAGTGAGTGAGTTATTTCTTTTATCTCGCTTGGACCGCATTTCAGCCATTAGCGGCGTGTCAGAACTCTATGTCACACATGGATTCATTGGGCAACGGTATCTTCAACAGGAGAGTAATGATTTGAATTAACATAGTTACAAGTGACGTTCAGTTTGAACAAAGAACACGAGTAAATAGATTCTTTTTGCCTACCATACATAATGAGCTGAATACAATACATTGAAAAGCTACGTTGCTTGACAATATCTATCTTTGGAAATATGTGACTTACCCTAGTGCAGGCGTTTTCACTTCATGAACTATGCAGAGCCCAAAAAGTCCTTGAGTTAGATTATAAACAGAATGACAAATTTTCGGTGGTTGTGTTATTCAACGAGCCACGAGCCATGAACTTTATATCTATACAGTAAACAGCAAACAGCAACCGTGCCCCTCTTCTCAGATGCTCAACGATTAGGGAAGTAATATATTAATACGACTGCAAACTGTTCAGGATATCAGCTGACTGCAGGGTGTGCCAAGCAGCAAATGATCGGCGTACATGTATGGATGTCCATGTAATGTGGGATTGTAGACAGAACATCCTTATTATAGTGTTTCTGAAATAGACGGTGTTGTCAATTATCAGTGTTTTATAAATTATCCATTGTAACAAAATTCATTGTAAAGATTCATTTATGTTTAAAGCCTGTTAAATACATAATGATTTGAAATTTGTTCAGGAAACAAAACCATTGAAAATATTCAATATATGTTATCTTTGCTACACCATTAGGTAACTAAACTTTTGGACACATTGTACATAGTAATTTGGTCATATATCATGCGCATTAGCAACCCTGCACATGATCATGATGTATGCAGATAATAATGTGACCATCACTGGGTCACTTGCCAACCGACACGTGGGTTATTTTCAGTGCACATGGTTTGTGTGTATCAGGGTAAACAGTGGTCAAAGGATGGCAACACTTCCTGTGGGGTGTCGGAACGTTTATTTCCGTAGATAGTGTATCTGAATGGACATGGCACAGAGGGGTAATCCATACACGTTACAACACAGGCTATGGAAACTTCGCACAAACGCTACATTACATGGTCCTGTCTGTCCCTTATTTCTGTTTTGTCAGTGTGGAAAGGCTGTGCAGAAAGTAAGATGTAAGTAAGACCAATTAGCTGAGAAGGGAAGACTTGGGAAGTAGCATAATCGGATTGCACTAGGACCAAACACTAAAGGCTAAACCCCTAATGTACCTGGTAATTATTAAGCTAAAAAGAGTGAGAATATTAATAACGTTAAAATAGTTTATTTCAAAACAAGCGGAAGTACACTCTAGCCACTGTTAGTGAGGGAGCGTCCCACCTCCTCCAATCAATACCCCCATCTGCCACATGTGTACTGTAGGTTAGAGGCAGGGGCATTCATAAAAGTCAACTCAAACCATTCTACACTATATGTCGACAGATATACTTGATCAGTAAAACTTTCACACAAAGCCTTACATTTTCCTGATATTGACACCCATATTCCTTTACTTAAACATTAAAACGATTAAGAGCCCCTCACAAAGAAATTCCCAGATTGTGATCATTTCAATATAGTTCAGATATCATAATAATAATGCAGATTGTTTATGCAATCTAGGAATGGTGAATAATTCTTCGATTGTGAGTTTACACCTGCCGATTGTGATAAATCCCAGGTGATTTGTAAAATAAACTCTAAGAGTCAGCACTCAGAGTGGACACATACAGGCCTAGTTAAGGTACATAGTCCCGCATTATGAATCATGTTCATAGTCCGCACTCAGAGTGGACACATATGGGCTTAGTTAAGGTACATGGCTCCGCATTATGAATCAAGTTCATAGTCCGCACTCAGAGTGGATACATACGGGCCTGGTTAAGGTACATAGCCCTGCATTGTGAACCAAGTTCATAGGCCCAAATCAGAGTGGACACATACGGGCTTAGTTAAGGTACATGGCTCCGCATTATGAATCAAGTTCATAGTCCGCACTCAGAGTGGATACATACGGGCTTAGTTAAGGTACATAGCCCCGCATTATGAATCACGTTCATAGGCCGCACTCAGAGTGGACACATACGGGCTTAGTTAAGGTACATAGCTCTGCATTATGAATCATGTTCATAGGCCGCACTCAGAGTGGATACATACGGGCTTAGTTAAGATACATAGCCTCGCATTATGATTCACGTTCATAGGCCGCACTCAGAGTGGACACATACGGGCTTAGTCAAGGTACATAGCCCCGCATTATGAATCAAGTTGATAGTCCGCACTCAGAGTGGACACATACGGGCTTAGTTAAAGTACATAGCCCCGCATTATGAATCAAGTTGATAGTCCGCACTCAGAGTGGATACATACAGGCTTAGTTAAGGTACATGGCTCCGCATTATGAATCAAGTTGATAGTCCGCACTCAGAGTGGATACATACGGGCTTAGTTAAGGTACATAGCCCCGCATTATGAATCACATTCACAGGCCGCACTCAGAGTGGACACATACGGGCTTAGTCAAGGTACATAGCCACGCATTATGAATCAAGTTCATAGTCCGCACTTAGAGTGGATACATACGGGCTTAGTCAAGGTACATAGCCCCGCATTATGAATCACGTTCATTGGCCGCACTAAGAGTGGACATATATGGGCTTAGCTAAGGTACATAGACCCGCATTATGAATCACGTTCATTGGCCGCACTCAGAGTGGACATATACGGGCTTAGCTAAGGTACATAGCTCTGCATTATGAATCATGTTCATAGTCCGCACTCAGAGTGGATACATACGGGCTTAGCTAAGAAACATAGCCCCGCATTATGAATCACGTTCATTGGCCGCACTAAGAGTGGATATATATGGGCTTAGTTAAGGTACATAGTCCCGCATTATGAATCATGTTCATAGTCCGCACTCAGAGTGGACACATATGGGCTTAGTTAAGGTACATGGCTCCGCATTATGAATCAAGTTCATAGTCCGCACTCAGAGTGGATACATACGGGCCTGGTTAAGGTACATAGCCCTGCATTGTGAACCAAGTTCATAGGCCCAAATCAGAGTGGACACATACGGGCTTAGTTAAGGTACATGGCTCCGCATTATGAATCAAGTTCATAGTCCGCACTCAGAGTGGATACATACGGGCTTAGTTAAGGTACATAGCCCCGCATTATGAATCACGTTCATAGGCCGCACTCAGAGTGGACACATACGGGCTTAGTTAAGGTACATAGCTCTGCATTATGAATCATGTTCATAGGCCGCACTCAGAGTGGATACATACGGGCTTAGTTAAGATACATAGCCTCGCATTATGATTCACGTTCATAGGCCGCACTCAGAGTGGACACATACGGGCTTAGTCAAGGTACATAGCCCCGCATTATGAATCAAGTTGATAGTCCGCACTCAGAGTGGACACATACGGGCTTAGTTAAAGTACATAGCCCCGCATTATGAATCAAGTTGATAGTCCGCACTCAGAGTGGATACATACAGGCTTAGTTAAGGTACATGGCTCCGCATTATGAATCAAGTTGATAGTCCGCACTCAGAGTGGATACATACGGGCTTAGTTAAGGTACATAGCCCCGCATTATGAATCACATTCACAGGCCGCACTCAGAGTGGACACATACGGGCTTAGTCAAGGTACATAGCCACGCATTATGAATCAAGTTCATAGTCCGCACTTAGAGTGGATACATACGGGCTTAGTCAAGGTACATAGCCCCGCATTATGAATCACGTTCATTGGCCGCACTAAGAGTGGACATATATGGGCTTAGCTAAGGTACATAGACCCGCATTATGAATCACGTTCATTGGCCGCACTCAGAGTGGACATATACGGGCTTAGCTAAGGTACATAGCTCTGCATTATGAATCATGTTCATAGTCCGCACTCAGAGTGGATACATACGGGCTTAGCTAAGAAACATAGCCCCGCATTATGAATCACGTTCATTGGCCGCACTAAGAGTGGATATATATGGGCTTAGTTAAGGTACATAGCTCCAAGTTATGAATCTTGTTCATAGGCCGCACTCAGAGTGGACACATACAAGGTTGTTATGCAAAACTGAATCATGGATCTCAAAATAGGTTCATTTGTTTAGTGATTTGGTACAGATTCTGTCAGAGTTAGAAAGCATAATCAGCAAATGCATGTACAAAATTTTATCCTCTTCTTTAAATTTTTGATATACCGCGGTATTGATTTTTAATATTGAAAGTGAGGGTGGTTGTTCATGGAATATCTTTTTCAAATGTATGTGCACTTATGTTTGCAGATGATACTTTAGAACTAGCTGGTACTTGTTATCTAGTTCAAAATTAACTAGATCTTTTTGAAAGATCTTGTAGTAAACCCAAGAACGCAAGTTTAAACAAAAGGGTACCCTTCTTGATTGTACGAAATGTCATTATACAGCAACCCTGTGGCCACACTTAATAAAGATATTTTGAATAAGTTTATGTGCCTAAGCGTTTATGGAGTAAAGCACAGACAAACCATGCATCTCAGCACTGATTTGCTGATTGTTAACGACGCTAAGACAGTGCCTGTGTCTTATGGTAACATTAACTGCACTGATTTGCTGATTGTTAACGACGCTAAGACAGTGCCTGTGTCTTATGGTAACATTAACTGCACTGATTTTCTGATTGTTAACGACGCTAAGACAGTGGCTGTGTCTTATGGTAACATTAACTGCACTGATTTTCTGATTGTTAACAAGGCTAAGACATTGCCAGTGTCTTATGGTAACATTAACTGCACTGATTTGCTGATTGTTAACCATGTTAAGACAGTGCCTGTGTCTTATGGTAACATTAACTGCACTGATTTTCTGATTGTTAACAAGGCTAAGACATTGCCAGTGTCTTATGGTAACATTAACTGCACTGATTTGCTGATTGTTAACCATGTTAAGACAGTGGCTGTGTCTTATGGTAACATTAACTGCACTGATTTGCTGATTGTTAACCATGTTAAGACAGTGCCTGTGTCTTATGGTAACATTAACTGCACTGATATTCTGATTGTTAACCACGCTAAGACAGTGCCTGTGTCTTATGGTAACATTAACTGCACTGATTTGCTGATTGTTAACCATGTTAAGACAGTGCCTGTGTCTTATGGTAACATTAACTGCACTGATATTCTGATTGTTAACGAAGCTAAGACAGTGCCTGTGTCTTATGGTAACATTAACTGCACTGATTTGCTGATTGTTAACCATGTTAAGACAGTGCCTGTGTCTTATGGTAACATTAACTGCACTGATTTGCTGATTGTTAACCATGTTAAGACAGTGCCTGTGTCTTAGGGTAACATTAACTGCACTGATTTGCTGATTGTTAACGAAGCTAAGACAGTGCCTGTGTCTTATGGTAACATTAACTGCACTGATATTCTGATTGTTAACCACGCTAAGACAGTGCCTGTGTCTTATGGTAACATTAACTGCACTGATTTGCTGATTGTTAACGACGCTTAAGACAGTGCCTGTGTCTTATGGTAACATTAACTGCACTGATTTGCTGATTGTTAACCACGCTAAGACAGTGCCTGTGTCTTATGGTAACATTTACTGCACTGATTTGCTGATTGTTAACCACGCTAAGACAGTGCCTGTGTCTTATGGTAACATTAACTGCACTGATTTGCTGATTGTTAACGACGCTAAGACAGTGCCTGTGTCTTATGGTAACATTAACTGCACTGATTTGCTGATTGTTAATCACGCTAAGACAGTGCCTGTGTCTTATGGTAACATTAACTGCACTGATTTTCTGATTGTTAACGACGCTAAGACAGTGTCTGTGTCTTATGGTAACATTAACTGCAGTGATTTTCTGATTGTTAACCATGCTAAGACATTGCCTGTGTCTTATGGTAACATTAACTGCACTGATTTGCTGATTGTTAACGACGCTAAGACAGTGCCTGTGTCTTATGGTAACATTAACTGCACTGATTTGCTGATTGTTAACGACGCTAAGACAGTGCCTGTGTCTTATGGTAACATTTACTGCACTGATTTGCTGATTGTTAACCACGCTAAGACAGTGCCTGTGTCTTATGGTAACATTAACTGCACTGATTTGCTGATTGTTAACCACGCTAAGACAGTGCCTGTGTCTTATGGTAACATTTACTGCACTGATTTGCTGATTGTTAACCACGCTAAGACACTGTGCCTGTGTCTTATGGTTTGAGGGGTATGTAACTAAAGTAATAGAATGTATTCCAATTGAATTTTGTAAACATTGCTCAAGGTAAAAACTCGACTGTGAATGGTATAGTTTTTGATGAATGTAGAACAGTAGTTATACCTACCTAGAGAGATTACGTTTTTGTGTATAATTATACATATGCCACAAACCAGATTGCTACATCAAATTTGTTAACGCTGGATAGTTGGACCATATATACTTTATTCTATGATAAAGGATTTGACAAAGGCTATTCCAATATGTTTTTGGTTATGCTTATTCAACGCATCTAAGGATTGCTATATCAAGATTCAAATGAACTTGGACTATTGTAAGGGGTTGATATGAATAATGGAATTGGATATGATGAAAAATTTGATCCTTTCTGTTAACTTAAACATTGTGCATTTATAGAAAATGGATGTAATGTATCATTTGTTTGGTAAGCCTTTGGAAACTGGGAACTAGATATTTTCACATTTTAAGGAAATTGCCCTACATACCTTCTTTGTTGTAAGTTTGACAAAATAATAACTTATTTGTACTCTGTTATGTTGCATCTTCAAAAGCTTATCAGCTCCAGATAAAAGCTGCGATGTATAACTGAGCGCACCCATTGTACACGGCTTTATTCTTTAATCATTGGCTATACTGGACTCTTTACTGAATAAAAATTGTCTGTCTGACATATTAAACACAATATTTAATGTCAGGTTTACGAATCAAGAATTATTGAAATAAAACGCACTAGACAATTTGAACCTTTGTGAACCATGAGATCAAAAACACACAGAGAATTAAATACCCCTGTCTCATATTGTCTACTTCACATACATACATACAAATGGTGGTCTAATAAAAACAATGAAAGTCTACAATGTGTTGTGAAGTCACAAGTACAGTATCGCTATGACAACTACAACCTAGTTGCGGAAATAGTTTAGGCTCGATTTAGATAAACAGGAAACACAACTACTTACATGTATGTATGGTCATTCTGATATCACATTAATTCTCTTGTCAGATTTCTTGTCAACAGAGTTATGAGATACACATGACATATGTAGGTTTTCTATCTTAAAGTCACATTATGTGAGATACACATGACATATGTAGGTTTTCTATCTTAAAGGCACATTATGTGAGATACACATGACATATGTAGGTTTTCTATCTTAAAGGCACATTATGTGAGATACACATGACATATGTAGGTTTTCTATCTTAAAGTCACATTATGTGAGATACACATGACATATGTAGGTTTTCTATCTTTAAGTCACATTATGTGAGATACACGTGACATATGTAGGTTTTCTATCTTAACGGCACATTATGTGAGATACACATGACATATGTAGGTTTTCTATCTTAAAGTCACATTATGTGAGAAACACATGACATATGTAGGTTTTCTATCTTAAAGGCACATTATGTGAGATACACATGACATATGTAGGTTTTCTATCTTAAAGTCACATTATGTGAGATACACATGACATATGTAGGTTTTCTATCTTAAAGGCACATTATGTGAGATACACATGACATATGTAGGTTTTCTATCTTAAAGGCACATTATGTGAGATACACATGACATATGTAGGTTTTCTATCTTAAAGTCACATTATGTGAGATACACATGACATATGTAGGTTTTCTATCTTAAAGTCACATTATGTGAGATACACATGACATATGTAGGTTTTCTATCTTAAAGTCACATTATGTGAGATACACATGACATATGTATGTTTTCTATCTTAAAGGCACATTATGTGAGATACACATGACATATGTAGGTTTTCTATCTTTAAGTCACATTATGTGAGATACACATGACATATGTAGGTTTTCTATCTTAAAGGCTTATGTGAGATACACATGACATATGTAGGTTTTCTATCTGAAAGGCACATTATGTGAGATACACATGACATATGTAGGTTTTCTATCTTAAAGGCACATTATGTAAAGTTTCCTTTTAATCACCAAAACTTGAGCTTATATATTTTGTAAAATGTCTTTATTCCCCAATAAATGCCACAAGAATATCGCTAGTTTGTCTCAATTAACATGCATAGGTAACATGCATTGGCAATCAGTTGAATTTCTCTGATAATACAGACCGCATTTATAAGTAAGTGCCAACCTCGCCTTCATTTCCTCAGGAAACTACGATACTTTCACATTGACTCAATCATTTTGGACCTTTTCTATAAAACTTGTGCATAGTCTGTCCCCACGTTCTCTTTAAAGTGTTTGTGTGGCTTTCTGTCACTGGCAAATAGTAATACATTAAATAAGATAATCACACAGGGAGACAAAAAATGATAATCGTTCTTTTAAGAGATTAGATGAACTGCATGAAAAACAGGCTAAAAGTTTAGCTTCAAAAATTTATATAAATATTCCATATATATAATGCATACAATTTTAATTTCATGCTCACTTTTATGTAACACAAGTTCCTTAACCAGCAATAAAGAATTATCTTATCTTATCTTAATGTAAAGAATTTCATAAATGGAGACATGTTATTTCTAGTATACACTTGTTCTAAAAGTATTGTGTATCACTTAATCTTATGTTGATACATACTGCTTACTGTGTTATGTTTAATGAGCGCTGACTAATGTATCACATCAGAAATCAGTACATACCACACAACTGAAGCTGTTAGATCCTGTTTGGAAAATACGCAGTGAGAAGGTGGAACTAAACGCCCTTTTCGAAGAGAGATAGCACACCAACTTTGAAAAGTGATATCACGCCAGTTATTAAGAGTGAAAACACGCCAGTTTTGAAGAGTGATTACAAGCCAGTTTTGAAGAGTGACAACACATTGTCAACCTCCCCGAGGACTGATCTGCTTCTAGATAATCTATCCTTGACCCCATCTGTACATATTGCCAAACCTCCCCCAATAACTGATCTGCTTCTAGATAATCTATCCTTGACCTCACCTGTCCACATTGCCAAACCTCCCCCAAGAACTGATTTGCTTCTAGTTAATCTATCCTGGTCTGATTCTAGTGGGTACTTCGTCTAATCTGTGTACTAAACTGATTCTAACATGTAGATCGCAAGTTTATTTTAATCTATTGGTCTGCTGATGGGTGAATTCTGTCCACGATATTGACAAATCTTACTTTATGACCAGCTGAGCTTTAAACAAAAGACTTGGTTGAATTCAATAAATAGTTTAATCGCACAACTGCCTGCCGGGTGAGTGAGCCAAGATGATTAGTTACAGTGGAGATGTATGTACAGTCGTCATGGAAACGATGATGAGTAATATGTACATATATAGACAACTCAGATGAAGGGGAAACAAACACATATTTTTTTTTTTTTATTTTTTTTTTTTTTTTTCCATAGTTTGTGATACAGGCAAATCAAACTTTCTACACAAACAGCATATATGTACAAATACATAAATCCACATTTTGGCTGATAAATACATAAGTTAAGCAAAACAGGACTAATCATTATTTTCAAACAGGACAATTCTTGAACAGTAAGTGCAGAGATGACCAATATTTAAAAAACTTTTCTTCAGTTTCTGTAGACAAAAACACAAATTTTGATAAATCATAGTAACGTAAAATTTTATTTTTCACATATTCTAATTTTGGTTTAAAACCATTTATGCTGCCCCTATAAATATACTGTTTGACTACTAAAATGATTGCATTTACAGGATTATTGTTCTTTCCTTACATTCCTAATATTATAATCTTGTTTGTGAATTCTAATTTCAATTGTACAGAATTTAACCATGATTCTATTTCTTTGCACAAATTGAAGATAGGTTCACAATTCCATAACATGTGGTTAATTGTTTCGATTTCCGTTTGGCAAAATGGACAAAGTGGGGATGATATATATCCAATTCTGTTGAGAAAGTGTCTTGTTGGCAAAATATTATGAATGATTCTGTATTGCAACCATTTTAAATCTGTACATCCTGAACATTTATTTGCAATTATATTTATGTTTATTATAAATTGAAATCAAATCAAATCAAATCAACCCCAATTTTTTCAAACTATTAAAAAGGTAAAGTTTATACCTTGGATGGAAATTATCAAAGACAGGACATTAATTCCAGACTAACATTTTTATGATATTGAGCTATATTGAGAATGCAAAACATTCATCATAATTCTAATAATCATGTCTTGACCTCTCTAAGTATGATTAAATCTTAACATTTCATTTGACCAAAAGTAAAAATGAGAAAAGATTACCTCAAAAAATTATTAATGATTATAAAAAGAGGACCAGTGTTGAAAAAAAGACAACCGCATTAAAATATTGTTGTTTTGTCAGATATCAATGCAATTTCGAAAAGCATAACTGATCATACCCAAATTGATAACATTAATTCATTAATAAAATAATTTTGATAATTAATATTGGATTACTTTAGTTCCTAACAATTCAAATAATTCATATCATATTAATTTTAATTTCTATATATTTTTAATAAGATTAGGCCTTATGATTTTGATTTCATGCAAGGGAATATAATTTTAGAGTGGGAAATTATCTGTACTTAAATCAGTAATAAGTTTGCTTCAATAGAAATAATTTTCTGGTATAATTGAAAATATAAATTTACAGATTAACATTACTGCAGTAATTGATGATCCATTCAAGTTGTAATTGATGATCAATTCAAGTTGTCATTGAGTATGATAAAACCTTTTTCTAGAAAGTTTTATCTAAAAATCAAATTCAACAAATCACATTTATGAAATGAAAAGCCCTTAATTTTATTTTCGAAAAGTGGTTACATTTGAAGTATGGGTTTGTTTATACATTGTTGATGAAAATATGCCGATACAATCAATATAACACTTGATAAATTATGGCATATCATGTTGATGGCCTGCACAGAAAGGTAAGGAGTCTCCGTTGATTCTACTATGAAACTACTGGCTCGTATATATCCGGTCTGTCATTCTGCAAGGTTAACTCATGAAGATACTATACGAGGTAAATACAATATATCTGATGAGTATCATTCAGCCTTGCACGATAAACGAAATCTGACTGACGAAAAAGTTGACATATGTCACAGACAGATTCCAACCCTCCCTGATGTTGATCGACTGTTCGAGAGGACACACGAGCGGCAAGAAATCAAAGTATTAAATAATTACTGTTAATAGGATAGCCTTTGATTGTTTTAGGAAATTTAAATTTACTTCGGAAAAGAAAAATGTGTTTTTCATATTTATTTTCACCGTGGAATTTGTAGAAATGGAAAATATTCGATGAATACCCCTCTCAGCAAATCCACGTTCCGCGATGATGTTGCTTTTGAGTGAGGTATCATAAGGCTGAGGCAGGGTTCCTGGAAATCCTCATCTGCCCCAACTTTTGATATTCCGGGTTGATGGTCTAACTGTCCAGTTTTAACGGGGAATTAACTCTAGGCAGAAGAAATCCAAAGTCCATGGAATAGATATGCACACTTTTATTTACAGGAATGACTTACATAACAACATAGATACAATATGTAGATAACAGTTGGTTTCCACTCCAGGGGCATGAAAGTCCAAGTAGTAAGTCAGCCCCCGGAGTAGTCCTGAGATGTGTAAGGTTTTGATTCCCAAACTGCAACTGAACATTCTAATTTCTCTGATGGTTTATATAGCTAAATGAAGGTAACCTCTCATTGGTCAAACTTTTAATCTCGTTAAGTATTTCCAACATCCTAGACGGTTTATGATATGAAATGTCTGAGTTATTGGAAGATTAAGTAAGTGCCATCAATTAAGTTTCTTAAGTGGATTATCTTAAATTAGCCTAAGGCTCTATCTACTAAAATCACTGTCGGTGTCAACACTTTATCAAAAGATTTAAAACTAGAGGTAGCCAAGATGTCTACCTTTTATATGAAGATTATGTTTACCTTTTATATGAAGATTATGTCTGACATTTTTAATTCTTGTTACCATGGTAAAGAATTATACTACAGTTGGAGTTCCCATGAATGTGAATGATGTCAGGAGTCTTGTATTGGTGAGCCCAGACTCAGCAAGGCTAAGCCTAAGAAAATAACTTGAGAAAGCTGAATGTGTATATATCTTAACTAACATCATTAACAAGGTATGACAACATCAAGGTAGATATAATTTGGATGCATTTCATCATTAAAGAATACATTTTGATGACTATGAGCATATGTAATGCGTTAATCATGATCAGACTGTTTGCATCGAAGGATACTTCATAGCATGTAGTTGTCGAATGATGAAATGAAAATTTAATTTGAGAAAAAATATTGCAGCATAATTTTGAAAGTTAAGGGTAAATAATTGTTACAAGTATCAAATAAGTAATTGAGCTCAGGAGTCCAGCTTTGTGGCGTGACTCAAAACCAAAGCCGTTGGCGTAAATAAGAAAGTGTAAGAATAAAAACCTAACTGATACCATAAACTTAAAGATGATAATTGAAACATGTTTACCCTTTGAATAGATAATATAGTTATAGAAATGTTTTGAACTGGCTGATAAAAACACACAAACTTACAAACGTTACCTTATTACTTTCTTTCATATTACAATCTTTCAACTGTGCATGTATCATGTATATCATACTCATACTCATTCCTACTTTTCAAAACCTCATTATCAACAAGAAAAAAAAATTTCGAGGACGAAATTTACTGGATGAGGGAGAAACTATCATAGTGCTTATATATGTATATATTATCTCCATAATTTTCATATTTTCTTATCCATAAGTTTATCAATATTTTCAAGCAACTTTGTCAAACCACAACAGAAACTTTGTTTCATTGTTTTAGGATCTTGCCTTGTTCCATTGTCTAAGGATGTTGCCTTAGGCAATCACCTATCTATAACAGTAATTTTTGTATATGCTTTGGTAATTATCCAATGCTTAATTGTCAATCACTTAGGGCTATTGAAATTTGCAATTGTTTCATTGAGACGCAAGGAAGTGAATGTCAATCACAACCTATGCTGACATATTATTTGCTCAAGGCTCTAAAATCAAATGTCAAATATACCCTTTAAATAGGAGGGTTCAGATTTTCTAATCAGTAGATTTTACAGTAGATGTTGAGTGGAACTAAGAGTGGAAGTAGGAATGGAGTCAGCAAGTGGGGTATGGGCCATGAGGCATTCACTATGCCTCCATGTGCCGTCGACCTTACAGCTGACCTCCCCCTCTTTACTTTTGTAACAACTACTCTGATGTCATAACGAATAAACCATCATATCTATGACGTCATCATCTTGTGTGTCTCTGTCCACTCCTGCCTGTCTCATAAGATGCTCTCGCCAGAACTCTGAGGTTGGATCCTATAGCATCAAGCTAATTCCCTGGGATAAAGTCTAGACAAGTGCCACCCTGCAGGATGGTAACTCCTTCCTCATGCGGGTTGGCGCTTGCTACGACAGAGGAGTGAAATGAATGAAAACTTTAACAATCGTTTACAAGTTTAACCTTAAAACCTTGTAAAAACGGCACGTGACCTATTTGCAAATGTATACATATTTTTATGATGTTACATTCACGCTAGACACGAAATACTGCAACGGACACCGACTTGAAAAACGGCAATGGCCGTCATCCATTATCGAAGCTTGCGGGCTTAGCCTCGTTTTGGTATCTAGGTCACCGCTATGCATAAATATTAAGAGACGGCTATGCACTTAGTTCATCCAACACAGAGTAGAAATACAATATATGGATATGCTAACTATCAAACACAGATTGCCTTGCATAGCAGTAGCAATGAAGTGAAAATGTATAAATCTTCTTAAAACAATTCTGACCTACAGAATTTTGTTCCTTGGTCCAAAGGACAAGACGGATTGGTCTTCTAGTCAGGACTATATTATATTCCTATAGAAACTGTCCTGAAAGAAAAGAATTTAGCAACACTTGGCAAATCTAAAGAGACAGTTCTTTGGAGGAACCAAGATAGTATGCTATCTAGAAAAAAATAGCTCTTTCTCTGTTTGTTCAAGATAGATGAGACACTTAAGGTTTTGATCTTGTCACCTAGAATAGCCTGAAGCTGGGATTGATTGGTGAAATTGAAGACATATCTTTTGGATGTCATCTTAAATTTTGCTGCTTCCACAAACGAAAATGAAACAATGAAACACAGTTAAAGCAGCTAGATCCATTATCTTGCATCAATTGAATAATCTGTGAAATGATGGATCGAACCTACTATATATCCCTGATTGATACAAAGGTACCGAGACTGAAGCTGTAGTTGTAGCTGTCTCTGTTTCTCCATGCCATCTGGCAATGTAGAACTTGAACGGGAGAACTAAAAGTTCTGTAGCATGTTCTGTAAAGATTGTTCCTGGAGGCATTTCAATGCATGTACGCTAGAGACTGACCCTGTTTTCAAACAAAACTTTTAGAGCTAAGATTGATCAAAAGGAATAAAACATTGAGCTACTGTCTGTTTATAGGTTCCCATGGCTTAAAACCACAACAATCCAGAGCCTTGGATTGTCATTTCTAGATAGAAAAGGAAATCATGGAGAATCTTGCATTTGGAATGATTTGATTAGTAACAAGGCAAAAGTGAGCGCGGCTCACATACCCCCGCCTGTAGTTTGACCACCTTCACGTAACATGAATTTGAAATGATAATGACTTTGAACACAATGATCTTACATATGTTGTACATACTTTATGATTCCATTCTCTGTTATGTAGCGCTTTGAGCATACATTCTTGTATGGAATCCAGCGCAATATAAATATACATATTATTATTATCTTGCAACCCTAAAAACTATTTCACTTCAAAACATCCCCGGCTATTTAGTTTTTGAATAAAATTCTGGGAACCCTGGAATTACCCTTAAAAGGCACAACAGCACTATACAGTCGAACCTTGTTTTGGTTACAGGTGAAAATCGTCCGGATAGCAAATCGTCCGGTTAACTGGGTCATTTTTCTTAAGAAATATAGACACATTGTTTGAAAAAATCTTTGTCCGTAAGGTGAGATTTACGGATATACGGAGTCCGGGTATCCGAGGTTCGACTGTATACTTCCATACCAAATTTGAAGTGTGCAAGTCATTTGGTATTAACATATGCTCCGGAAACAACACAAAGTAAAAAAATTGGACCGTTTTTGGTAAAAATTTCACAATAATAAACACAAATCAAACAAAGACAACAATCTCATCCAAGAAATGGTTACATATCCACTTCCCCGACAAATGGGTATGGTAACTGTTGACAATGAACTCTCTTCCACATCTTATAAGAGACAGTCAAGCTACTGTAAGAACTGAAAGGCTTCGTCCTGCTTGTTCATGCTGAGAAGTCCACCTGATTCTCCCAAAAAGAATGACTGCTATCTCATTGTTCATGCCTTGAATGTGCAAAGCTAAGCTAAGTGCATGTGTTGATACATCTGTGATAGAAATATGTAGGATATAATTCCTCAGGAATAGAGTTCTATCTTCTGAGTAAGATTACTGAGGAATCCAAATTGTCTTGCATGGCAAGGAAAACGGCAATAACACACACTGAGGAAGGACTGAATTATAGCTATCAGTGGGTCTGACCACCTATTTAGGATCATGTGTACATATTAGTCGAAAATTGGAAAGCAAAGTTGCAATAACTGAGATGAACCATCTTATGTAAGATAAGTTGATCACCAATGTTCTAGAAGATAACATTTTGATCATGATTTTTCTTATAGGACATTGATACCTTATTTGGTATTAGGAAAGCCAAAAGAATGAGATCACAACAAATGTAATCTAAAAGTAAAAAGGCTGAATTTTAAAGAAGTTTGATGCTAAAATGAGAGATCTTAGTAATGAAATACAGTCTAAATCTACAACTAGCCATGTCTCTAACAGATGGAAGGATTAAAATCTGTGACATGGCTGTGGAGAAGGAAGCATTCCTGTTGAACCAATGTTCACAAGAGGGAGTTGAACCCTTAAAAGAACAGACTGGAAAAAAGTGCACAGTTTTTAAAGTGCATCTTATCAGAAACAGAAATTGGAGGAATTAACTGCTGACAAATTTATGATTAATCAGGAAGCTTAATAACAATCTGTTCAACATTAGCCATGATTGGACAAATAAAGATATCAAAAAGGTAAAAAACATCAAAAGTTAGTCTCTAGTCCATGGAAATGGTTGAACGCAATGACATAGAGAAGATCTGGCTAGCCTGTCTGTAAGGGTTGACATTGATCAGGTCGCATACCTATTCGTCGAATTTCTAGTTTTAGGATAGAAAAATCCATTCGACGGATCGGTACTGTGATTTTAGTTGTTAATTGGCTTGCATAACGTTGGAACGTTCCAAAATAAGACAAAAGGGGTGTTTTGATCCCTTGAAGTCAGGATGACGCGAACATGTATTCTTTTTTTCGATGTTGTATCTAAGTAAAGATATAAAAGTTCCCTACACTTTTGAGAACAACAGCAAAATTTAAATAATGTTGATATACTATTGTCTGAATTTGTGTTTAGACTTAAGGTAAATAAGAGCCAATAATATATGGTAAAAGTGGTAAAAATTTGGAAGTAATGCCAAAAGATACGTAAAGTAATTTGGTAGTATTGATGCATACGCCATACATGTATTTAGATATAAGGGATACAAAGGATCAATTAAACATTAAAATGATATGTTTATCCAAAGTATAAATTTAAACATAAACAAAAAGGAGTTCTACAGTATGCACCCTTTACTAGCAATATGTCAGTTTCCCGTCTAAAAAAATAAGACATGTAAGCAGCTCACTGAGTAACGGTGCGTTTTTTTATTTGAATGATAATGAAAAGTTTGTTTTTCTCATGAATGAAAACATAAATTGAAAAAGATATATTTATGAACAGTATAATGTGTTATTTTAGTGTTTCATAAGCCAGTTGTGGCTCGACGCGTTGTTTTATATTGTGTACCTGGTCTTGTATATAAAATGGTATGATGCGTGTGAGACAAATACTACTACCACTACTACCACTTCAACTTCATTTCAAGCTATCAATCGTAATGTTTGTAACAACCCGTACACCCCTTCATTAATCAACTTAGATTCTACCAGTTTCTCTTTCTCTCAAAGATTCGACCGATCGGTACAAAATCACTCAAGCGTTATTCGACGGATAAGTACAGTTCAGTTTTGAAAATTCGACGGATTAGGCCGTAATCATTGATCAATGCAAAGGTGAATGGCCTTAATGTTCCACTTGTGCGGCCAGTCTCTACTATAACCAAGGCTTAGTAAGCAGAGGTTCTCAGGACCAACACTAGGAATCCTGGCTAATAAAGTCAAGCTTGAGATGGACTACCATAACACCTAGAGTCAAACCGAACCATAAACAGCTGGTAGCGAGACATTTAAACTGCTGAAAAAATTAATAGCCTATACAGTAACAAGTTACTAACAACTACATACGACTGTGTTTGGGCTTCAAAGCGTTTACTAACAGCTTCAATCTTCACTTTCTAATTCTCACGGGTCCGTAACATCTTAGCCTGACGTCGTACAGAACTATTGCTTCTGTACCAAATGTTGTAATGGCTTGGATAGACCTTCTATAGAACCCTAGCTTCGATACCCTTTCATGAAAGAACTTGAACTGGCATCCCTACTGGCTGGACTAGACCTGTCTATGAACCATGGTCTCTGTACACATGGTCTATAATGGCTGGGCTTGATCCGCTACAAATAAAACCCACAGCTTAAGAATGGGAGGTCTGTAGAGGCTGGGTTGATCAGCTACAAATTCACGGCTTCCATTCAAAAAAGGTTGTAACAGCCAGTCTGACCCGTTACAAAAACAAAGTTCCCGTACAAAAGGTCTGTAGTAGCTAGGTTGACCAGTTACAACCCAAGGCTTCCTTACAGGGGAACCGTTAAGACTGGGTTAGTCCCATCAAGGCTCCCGTACACAAAAGTCAGGCCAGGCTTGACCCGTTGCAACCCACAGCTTCCATACACTAAGTGTGTAGCGATACGGTTTGACCCGCTATAACCCCACGGCTCCCGTACAAAGGGTCTCTAGTGGCTAGGTTTGACCCGTTACGAAGTCATGGCTTCCGTACTGGGGAACCGTAAAGATTGGTTTTTGGAACCATGGTTTCAATATAGAGAGTCAATACAGCTGGGTTTGAACAACTGGTAAGCCATGGCTTCTGTACTGAAGATCCGTGATGGAGGGTGTGAACTGCCATTTACGGCCAGGGCTTGGCGGACCGATCACGGCGGACCGATCACGGCGGACCAGCCTTGGCGTCGGCCTTCCCAGCTGTTCCGCCTTGGGAGCCAGGCTGAGGTAAGACCTTAACAAAATGGGCGCAACTGACCCTGCACGTGTGACCCGGCCTGTAACCAACTCATGGGTGAGAAGGAAAAGGTTGACGGTGTCAACAGCGTGCAACCTGTTCAGCTCTGTGCCAGACGAGACGTCAGAGTGAGGCAGGTTATAAATTAACGGGTCACCGAGACCCACCAAGGCAGACAGGCCTGTGGACGGTAAACACTGTCACTTGGTATCTGGCAGGCCCTGTACAGGTAAACACTGCTGTTAACTTGCCATAAAAAAAGAGGATACTGCACTGACAGGCCCTGTAAAGGTAAACACTGTCAAGATTAGCCGTTAATCATTACCTTTTATCCACTGGAGAGCCATGTAAAGGAAAACACTGCCGTAATTAGCCGTTAATAAGCAACTTTTATCCAGTAAAAAGCAACTTTTATCCAGTGGAAGGCCTCAGAAAGGTAAAAACTGCCATAATGAGCCGTTGATATGACATATAACCACTGTCAAACTCAGAAAGATGTACATACTGCCCAAATAAGCTGTAAAATTTAACAGTAACCACTTACAGGTCATGTACAGGTATATACTACCAAAATTAACCATAGATAAAAGTACCTTATCCCTACTGGTAAGCTGTGTGAGGTAACCCTATAGTGCTATATAAGACATGTTGATTAAGTAATATTCACTGGCAGACCCTGGCAGGTGATACTGTGATTACAGAGTAAAACACTAACTTTTGAGCAAAAAAAAGGTACTTAAGCTTGGACTGCAGTACAGTTTGTGACTAACACTACAAGTACATGACCCCCACTAGACTAACAGCAAACTAATAGATATGCAGCCAATAAATGCAGCAGATAGTACTCTGACCAAAAAATATCAAAATATAATGACCTAAAACTGGACTGGAAGACAAATCTACAGTACCCAAGTATGAGCAATTGAAGACAAGAAAAAGAAGATCTAGTCCATTATTTACCACTAAGAATAAAAAAGACTAGAGCTAAAAATCGCTAAAACAGTAAACCTGGACAAAAGCAATCACAAGTGAAAAAACTATGTCCAAAGTAAACAGCAAAAAACAAGGAAAATTTAAAATAAAATTCACATAAATAACACAGAATGCGATTGTCAAAGACCCAATTTGATTCCACTAACCAGAAACCCTTGAAAAATGTCCTTGAGGTGATTGTAGACAAAGTTGAAAATCCCCTACTTGCAGACACATCTTCTCAAAATGGCTACAAGAAGGATAAATGAGTATTGTGGTAAGGGGCTAAGGGGCAAGTAACTCTAGCTACCACTCAGGACTAAGACTGTATTTTAGTCTTTTTTATTTTTTATATCTCCTACCGGTAGACACTTTCAGATGGAAAGAAAGAAGGGCTATTTCATCCAAGAGGTTTATTTACGCCTATAATTATCTCCAGCTCTACGGATCATAGATGGCACATAAGTAGTTAGAGATAAACTGTACCCTTCCAAATTGTCCGGTTTTCGTAATGTAAACAAACACGTTATTGACCACGAAATGTCACAAATCTCACCTGAGGGACACAGGGTGGGTGGCGGAATCATCTCTGGGGATTTATGTTCGATCCAAACAGCTGTAAGAGTACCTAGGGAGGTTACAGCTTGTAACAAAATCCCACACAGCACAAGTCGAGTCAGACAGGGATGTGTAGGGTTGAACTGTTTTACCTGCTTGCAGCCTCTAGGGTGTACAAAAGTGCCTACCGTATTTCCTTAATTACACGCCTGCCTTGAATATACGCCTGCCTCGAATAGACGCCCTTGCATAAGACTTTCTGAAAATAATAAATGCCTGCCTTGATTAAACGCCGCGTAAACCAAGTTTAACATATAAAAACGCTTCTTTTTTGTTAAATTATCTGATTTTGTTACAAAATAGTCTAAACGGTTTTGCTTTTTACGAAATAGACGCCTGCCTTGAATAGAAGCCTGCCTCAAATAGACGCCTATGATGTAGACCTTTTGAAAATAATAGACCCCCGGGGTGTAATTAAGGAAATACGGTTTCTGGCCCTCCATTGTGTTTGTGAGTGAGTGCGTTATTGTTTAGCGTCGCCATTGTGTTTGTAGAGCGAGTTTACAGTGTACAAGATGATGTGTATCAAATTTCTTTGGAATAATTCAGTGCTCAAATTGACACGTCTCTAACTGCCAAGGGAGACAAATCAGAATGTCATGAAATGTTGATACAGCCTCTGTGTTCTACTACGTTAAAATCCCTGGGTTCTGGCAGTTTCCCTTGACGGAAAAATGCTCCACAATCCATTTGAATTTCTTTATCAAATTAAAACGCTTCTCACATGGAAAGGGCGCTTCATATCACAATGCTTTTGCAATGATTCAGTAGTCATAATGATTTTAAAACAGCGTCGCTGATTGCACAACTAAATTTGATTGCCTCCAATCAGACATCTCCCATTCTTTCCCACAAAGTCGGCGTAATAGAACAGAGGCTGTATCAACATTTCATGACTTGATCTGCCTCTGTGGGGAGAGAATTCATAACAGAGGCTGTATTAACATTTCATGACTTGATCTGCCTCTGTGGGGAGAGAATTCATAACAGAGGCTGTATTAACATTTCATGACTTGATCTGCCTCTGTGGGGAGAGAATTCATAACAGAGGCTGTATTAACATTTCATGACTTGATCTGCCTCTGTGGGGAGAGAATTCATAACAGAGGCTGTATTAACATTTCATGACTTGATCTGCCTCCGTCTGTGGGGAGAGAATTCAAGGACCTTGCAAACCTGCTATTGTTACGGTTCATACAGGAAAAAGGACCATATTCTCGTCCAAACATTGGATGTTTGATGAGATGTTTTTTCAGCATACCTCAAAAGAGTCATTTTCTTTTCCTAATGTTTTCCATCCCAGTTCAATAAAGAAACAATATCTTCAAGACGTCAATGTGGACAAACGGCAGTGGCGCCAGATCCATCAGAGCTCCGCTCAATGACAGCGTTATTGTCAAGCAGTCGTGTGGAATATCTCACTGATTGCCAATTTACCCTTGACACTCATCAGACGCTTCCATCAGGGGTGGTATCAAAAGTAACATTTTGATTTTACCCTGACAAGTTGGAAAAGTGTGATATTTATTTTTATCATATACTTGCTTATAAATACAGAGATTTTGAATGCACGATACACCCTTTGTCAAGCACCCTGTATCAGCCCGTAGGGCAGATAACCTGTATCAGCCCGTCGTCAAGGGCAAAAACCTGTATCAGCCCGTCGTCAAGGGACTTGAACCTAGAACCCTAGGCAACGAACGCAAAAAAAGATCGAAGTCGCGAGAAATTTAGAGTTGTCTCCTTTTGTACAGCTGACGTCCCCGGTGAAATGATGATGAATTTTTCATGAATAGTTCATGAACAGTTCATGCTTAACGCTCATGAATTTTTCATGAATTTTTCATGAAAATATCATCAACGTTAAGTGGCACTTCATGAAAATATATATTCAAGAATTTTTCATGAACTTATTTACATGAAAATTTCATGAACAAAACTCACGATTTTTTCATGAAGTATTCATGATTTTTTCATGAAATATTCATGAATATTTCATGACTTTTCTGCATGAATAACTCATGATTTTTTCATGAAAATTTCATGCATACTTTTCATGAGAATATCATCAACATTTCATGAAAATATCGTGAACGTTAAGTGGCACTTCATGAAAATACAAGTTCATGAAATTTTCATGGACATTCTCATGAAATTTTCACACAAACTTTCATGAAATTCTCATGAACCCGTGGTAAAGCATTTCAACAAAATGTAATACTTTCATAGATGTAGGGTATGAAATTTTAAGTAACCTGCAGTCGAGGGAGCTTATTGTTTGGCTGAACCTGAGTGAAATGAAATGTCTGCAGAACAGTAACAATTATGGAAATACACATGAAACTTTCATTACATTTTTCATGCATATGGCTTTGATCTTCTTTTGGCTTGTTTTAAAAAAGTAAATAGTTTGGCAAGTAAAAATTACAGTATAATCAATGCTTTCAAATAAGAGAATAGAATTTGAAAAATATATATTTTCAGTTTGTTTCTGCATAAACAGATTTGAGACATCATGCTAAAGACAAAAACTTACAGAATTCCCTGAAAATTAAATCCCGGCAACTCTAGCAGTGAAATGATGTTTTGATCAACAAAATATATAGTATCTCAAAAATTGTAAACTACACTCATCATATCTTTCAAAGTTAACCTTTCAAATGATGAGATTCAGTTGTCCACTATCAGAGTAAAGAGCCATCTGGTTACAATTACTGACTGGCTAAGCAGTGGTTAATGGGACCATTTTACGACTATTGAATTATTTGATGCCTGGAAAGATAAACAAACATTTCCTACTTCAAACTGACCAATATCTGCAAACTTCTCTCTTTATAAATATTGTATTTTTCTGACATGAAAAATTTCTCAATATATGAATCTAGTATAATCCTTAGGACTTGAAATATTGAGGGGTAACTGAGGATACCTCTGTGATAAAGTTGCAACTTCAACTGACAGTTACACTTTAATCTCTTGTCATGCATCAAAAGACACTTTCCAAGTTATATTTACATCTAAACATACACTATTCCTTAAGAATGTGAGGGAGAACTTTGGAATGAATTACCTGATGGTTGACCATCTCTTGCTCTTTGAAATAGCTGAGACTGAACATCAACCAATTTTCCCGCCTACAGCATGATAATGGCGGTGCTTAAATACTCTCAACTTCACTGTCCTACATAGGTACACAATTATGTGAGGGGAACCCTGCATGGAGCTTAGAGGAGTGACCTCCTTTCAGTAACAGTGATCTATTTATAGAAACAATGTTCCCGGAGGTGCAGATCTCTGGAATGCCAAATTTTATAGTAGAGGAGATTGTCATACATCCATATCTCAGTTACTAAGTATTTTGAAAGGGCTATTTTTTACAAAAGACTGAAGATTCTAGGTTATTAAGGTATAAAAGACATGAACCATAAATTAGACAGAAAAAGAACAATAGTTGAGAAAAAAACAGTGCCAAAATAAAGCTGTAAAATGGCAGGTACTAAAACTGATATTCAATAACAAAACATAAATTAACTGTAATATGATTTCATGGTTTAGAATGCCCTAAAAAGGTTACATTCTTGACAATGTTTTTGAGAATTGAAAAAAAGTTCATGCTTATTTCATGCACATCTACTTTCATGAACATAAATTTCATGAAAAAAATACAGCTATGGAACTTTTCATGAAATTATCATGATGATGTCATGCACAGCTTTTTTCATGAACAAAATTTCATGAAAAACTCATGACATATTTTTTCATGAAAATCATCATGAAGTTTTCATGAAACATTTAGAAAAGTTCATGAGTTTATCATGAACTGAAAAAGTTCATGAAAATTTTTCGTCGGGGATTAGAACGTGGCCGACATCGGGAAAACGCTGAAGTCACTTGCGGATAGGATTCAGTGAGGATTTGTCAGTTTGAATTTTAATACAACCTTTCTTTCCAGTTTGGAAATTCAACCACAAATTAAATGAACTCAAAAGTCGCAAGAGCCGTAGGTTTGGGAGCTGAATGTTTATTGGTATTGTGTTAGTTATCCAAACGGATAAATTCAGCCACATGTTTTAATGTTATGAATTAAAGTTTAAAAATGTTAGACAATTATTTTTATAGTTTGTTTGGTAAGTATATATGATAAAAATAGTATGATATGGGTATTTTCATATCACATTCGGTATCAGCTCTCGGGCTGATATTGGGGTCTCGGGCTGATACCGAATGTGATATGAAAATACCCATATCATACTATCTATGTATTATGGGGTTAAGAGTGGTCAGGACTCCCTGCTGTGTAAAGAGCGAGTCATGTACAGCAATTATTATACCTCTATTGAATTTGTAAGAGAATCATCGGTCCGTTGACATCACCTGATTGAAAAATATATCTGTACACTGACCTTGGCTATCAGTGAGGAGGTCAGTTTTGTGACAGAAATTTGTGACACTGATCTGAGATTTTGACTCGTCACGTGATTGCATCTGTCACGTGACACATTGTTTTAACGTAACACATAAATCACATGCATAACATTAACAAATCTGAGGAAAACAGAATTCCGGTCTAATCAAACAATTAATTACTCATGGTGACATCTTTATGTGAAATACAACAAGCAGCTGACAATTTGCACAATATGTATAGGTTTTCCTTATCATATTTCTGATTAATTTTTGTCGCACAAAATAACAAAAATTTTCCAGGATATGAAAGAAACTATTCTAATAAAAAAAATAGAGCCATTGGCTCTGTAGCTCATCAGGCATCATATCAAGTTTGCTTTATACACGCAAGATGAGCTAAAAATGAAACTGATGTTACCTATTGCAAAAAAAACTATAAAAAAATTACAAAACAAAATTTAATGTATTATTATTCAACACTTTCTAGATCGCCAATATCAGACAGTGAAAGAAGTCCACACTAAAATATCCAAGGAGAAATAAATTTGCCATAGACTGTCATCTAATGGAGAAAAATAGGTTTTTAAGATTGTGACCCCTGTGACCCTATTTGGGGTCATGGGGTCACAAAACCTACAGTTTAGAATCCCAATTGGCCAAGGAGTCTACATGCAGTCTTTCAGCTCAATAGACCTTTAGGAGCTAAAGATGATGATGAAAATAGTTTTTTTAAGGTTGTGACCCCTGTGACCCTATTTGGGGTCACAGGGTCAACAAAGTTACAAATTAGAATCCCCATTGTCCAAGGAGTCTGCACATATCAATATTCACTCTCTAGACCTTTTGGAACTGGAGAAGAAGATGAGAATTGGTTTTTAAGGTTGTGACCCCTGTGACCCTATTTGGGGTCATGGGGTCACGAAATCTACAATTAAGAATCCTGATTGGCCAAAGAGTCTGCACATATCATTTTCAACTCTATAGTCCTTTAAGTATTGGAGAAGAAGATGAAAATAGGTTTTTACTGTTGTGACCCCTGTGACCCTATTTGGGGTCACAGGGTCAACAAAGTTACAAATTAGAATCCCCATTGTCCAAGGAGTCTGCACATATCAATATTAACTCTCTAGACCTTTTGGAACTGGAGAAGAAGATGAGAATTGGTTTTTAAGGTTGTGACCCCTGTGACCCTATTTGGGATCATGGGGTCACGAAATCTACAATTAAGAATCCCGATTGGCCAAAGAGTCTGCACATATCATTTTCAACTCTAAAGTCCTTTAAGTATTGGAGAAGAAGATGAAAATAGGTTTTGAAGGTTGTGACCCCTGTGACCCTATTTGGGGTCACAGGTTCACCAAAGTTACAAATTAGAATCCCCATTGTCCAAGGAGTCTGCACATATCACTTTCAACTCTCTAGTCCTTTTAGAACTGGAGAAGAAGATGAAAATAGGTTTTTAAGGTTGTGACCCCTGTGACCCTATTTGGGGTCACAGGTTCACCAAAGTTACAAATTAGAATCCCCATTGTCCAAGGAGTCTGCACATATCACTTTCAACTGTCTAGTCCTTTTAGAACTGGAGAAGAAGATGAAAATAGGTTTTTAAAGTTGTGACCCCTGTGACCCTATTTGGGGTCACAGGGTCACCAAAGTTACAAATTAGAATCTCCATATGCTAAGGTACTTGTACACAAAATTTCAGCTCTCTAATGTGTATGGTTCATGAGAAGAAGTCGAAATTGTCAAAAGTTTACGGACGGACGACGGACGGACGCCGGACGACGGGCCATGCCATAAGCCCATCTGGACTTTCAGTCCTGATGAGCTAAAAACTAAATCATACCAACTTTATGTTCACTCACTGTTGGCCATAATTCGAGTTAACTGACAAAATCAAAATCAAACAAATTAATTTATGTATTATGTATTTGGATCTCCAAGATCAATTTGATCATACTTAAACAAACATATTTTCAAAACTGTTCTTCATGACACAGAAACATATGATTTTGTATCTCCATAACAAATTTGATTAAAATGTGATGATGAGTTTAGTTGTGAGATAGACAGGACTTGTAACAGATTTCCAACAGAGTCCTCATTTTTTGCCAAAAAAGGCAAAATTTTATTAAAATATTTTCAAAATTGTTCTTCATGACACACCTTCAGATGATTATGTATCTTCATATCAATTTTGATCAATATGTGATGATTAATTTAAGAAGTTATGAGCCGGAAGGGACAGATTTCTTACAAAATTTACCACTTTTTCTCCAAAATCCTTATATTTTATGTAGATTTTCAGAAAATTGTTTCTCATGACACATTATTACATGTTTCTTCATGTCCATGACGAATTTGAATTGAAATGGTTGATTAGTTACAAAGTTATGAGCCGGACTCAAAGTGTAACGGACGGACAGACGGACGGACGGTACCCATTTTAAAACCCCCCGCAACTTCGTTGTTGCGGGGGATAAAAACTCTCGAACCTGACTTCCTCGGCGGTCTGACCTCCTTGGGAGTCAGGTTTCAAGTCCTTATATTTCACATAATGACCTCACCTTGAGTAATTAAGTTTATAATACTAATCAGGACATACACTGCAATCATAATGAGCCTGTATTCTAACTTGACAGGGTGAGATCAAAAGCATTTCTACTAGCTTCAGCTTTTTTGTCTGACACTCATTTTGGAGGTTCAAATAATGGTGGAATTGAAAATATTGGATTTTCACTCTTGCTACATTTGGTGCCCAACGTCGGCCGGGACTGTTCCTTTACGTTTAGATCCACTTCAGGTTTGTCAATCCTTTTTAACTTCTACTAAATCCTTCATATCCAGGAATATCTCTCAAATGTTGGACTCGAAGATGAGTCACTTTCACAGTCGGGATATATGGCCATGAAGGATTTATATACCAATTAAGGATTTACAAACCTAAACCTATCAAGGAATAGTCCCTCCAATGTTTGGCGCCAAGTGTAGCAGGAGTGAAAATCGAATATTTTTCACGTCCAGCGGGATTTGAACCCGGGATCTCCAGGTTGAAGGTCTTAAACTCTTAGTCTACCTATCTAAGTGATATCCCTCCAGCCGACGCCAGTAGGAATACTTTTGAGCTCACCCTGTCACATTCAACCCCTCCAGGAATAATACTAAATTCTATTAATTTATAAAACAGTATTGAGATGGTCCCTGTGGGTGTGTGACAGCATGTTGTATGTTTCCCTTTGTCCAAATCAGTGACACTTGGACCACTGGGTACAGGAGACATGATGCTTCAAGCTTCAAGCACAGTACAACAGAGTATGATATAGAGAATACTAAACTTGGTCCCGTTTCATAACATATTTCATATTTTCATAACCTATACCATTCACAAGTTTCATAAAAATGTTATGAAACGGGACCGAGTTTAGTATTTTATTTATTACTTGCTTAATAACATCGTAAAAATACAAAGAAAGTCGCCAACATGACTATCGCGGCCGGCCCGCTGACATTATGACATCATACTTAACAATTGTGACATCATCATTACGTCACGTCATTCGGTCAGCGCGCGATGTTATGACACATAGTGTAATAACATGGTTGATTTATTAAACAGTTATATATCTTCAACGGGAGAGTAATAAAGACATATACCATATTTCCTCTAATAAGCGCCGGGTCTCCAATAAGCGCCGGGCCTCTAATAAGTGCCGGGGTTCATAGGTAGTTGAGAAAATAAGCGCCGGACCTCCTATAAGCGCCGGACCTCCTATAAGCGCCGGGTCCAAACCATTGAATTAATGTCCCTTAGTTATATTTTTACAGCAGTGACATAGATATTTCAATCCAGACACAAGGACAATCTACATAGTCAATCAAAACTGAGAGTCCTGTGGACAGATTTCAGTTAGATAACAATATAGATAATAGCTTTCTTGTATCATGACATCCATGACGGAACAGGCTGACAGCACCTAGATATGTTAGCCATAGGTGAGGAGAGAATAGGTGAGGTGAGAATAGGTGAGGTGAGGTGAGGTGAGGTGAGGTGAGGTTAGGTGAGGTGAGGTGAGGTGAGGTGAGGTGATATGGGGTTTATCGCCGTTTCAAGAGTATTTCACTTATATCCCGGCTGCTAGTATTATTGCAGAGAGAAAGTCTGCGACACCATTGTGGCTATATAAAGCAATGAGACCTGCGAGCATCGGCTGGAACTAGTGAACCATGTGTGGCAATTCAGTGTAGCATTGCACTCAAACCTGACTACGTGTAGAACAGTTCTCTACTGCAGACAAAGTTGATGAGCCCTTGGCGGGATTCGAACTATGACCTTTTAATCCGAAGTCGAACTCACTAACCACTGCTCTATCCCGCCCAGGTATCCATAGGAGAAGTACTTTCAGTGTCGGCTTTCAACAAGTACAATTGTACTGGTTCTTGCTTCCTTAGACATGTTGTACAGCTGGGTACACTGAGTGCAATGTGAATGAAGTGCCTTCCCCATGAGCAACCACGAGTGGTTGGATATGTGCGCTTTATGAACACACCACAGTCTAAATGTTGTGTCTTCATGGGAATTTGAATCATTTATACCACTTTGCTCTGAGATAAAAAAATATTTATCATATGTAAACAGTTACAATATATTTTTTTTTCACTATAGCTTGTCGCAACACTGTTGTCGCGCTCACATTGAGTAACTAATTCAGCACAATGTCATGTTGTTATGGTAGTAACCTGCCACTGTTGTAAATGTAACATTTGAAAAAAATGTACAATTACATTAAAAAAAAATTCAGAACCAAATGTCATGTTTGTCCCATCAAGTTAATACATAGCTTATGTCTTCAATTCTCATAAATCATCCCTTTCTGTATTTCACCTTATAAGATCAAGTATGAGGTGCCAAATGGGACTTTAATCGCTATTTAGTAAGCTTACTTAATCGAATTAGTAAGCTTATTAATTCGATTTAGTAAGCTTACTAATTTGGGCAGATATTTAGAAAGCTTACTAATTCGATTTAGTAAGCTTACTAATTCAATTTAGTAAGCTTACTAATTCAATTTAGTAAGCTTACTAATTCAATTTAGTAAGCTTACTTATTCGATTTGAATTAGTAAGCTGACTAATTCATTTAGTAAGCTTACTAATTCATTAAGGAAGCTTTACTAAATGAATAAGTAAGCTTACTAATTCATTTAGTAAGCTTACTAAATAGCGATTAAAGTCCCGTTTGGCACCCCATAATAAAGATGGTATTTGTCAGGGGAGAACAGGTATCATCTATATATCATCTATTGATGATAGATACGACCGACATTGGAGAACAGATATCCACTATATATCACCTATTGATGATAGATACGGCCGACAGTGGAGAACAGGTATCCACTATATATCATCTATTGATGATAGATACGACCAACAGGGGAGAACAGGTATCCACCATATATCACCTATTGATGATAGATACGACCGACAGGGGAGAACAGATATCTACTATATATCACCTATTGATGATAGATACGACCGACAGGGGAGAACAGGTATCCACCATATATCACCTATTGATGATAGATACAACCGACAGGGGAGAACAGATATCCACCATATATCACCTATTGATGATAGATACGACCGACAGGGGAGAACAGATATCCACCATATATCACATATTGATGATAGATACGACCGACAGGGGAGAACAGATATCCACTATATATCATCTATTGATGATAGATACGACCGACAGGGGAGAACAGGTATCCACTATATATCACCTATTGATGATAGATACAACCGACAGGGGAGAACAGGTATCCACCATATATCACCTATTGATGATAGATACGACCGACAGGGGAGAACAGATATCCACCATATATCATCTATTGATGATAGATACGACCGACAGGGGAGAACAGGTATCCACTATATATCACCTATTGATGATAGATACGACCGACAGGGGAGAACAGGTATCCACTATATATCACCTATTGATGATAGATACGGCCGACAGGGGAGAACAGATATCCACTATATATCACCTATTATTATATGATGGACGAGTGATCTGTCTTCTGATTGGTCAAGGAAGGGGGTCACCGACAATGATCAAACCTTATGTTGACCGCGGGAAAAGTCACGCGAGGTCAACATAACAATCCAATGACCTGGAGCTAAAAATAGATCGCCACTACGAGGAGCGCCGTAAAGAGTTGCTTCCAAAAAAACTTAAAATAATTGAATAGTTGTCAAAATAACTGAAACTTTTATAAATCATATAATAAAACAGTTGTTGACTTCAGTTATCGGTGAATCCAATGGTTTATTGACCTCAGAAACTTATGTTCACCTCGGCTATCCCTTGGTGAACATAACTGTTCCGAGGTCAATAAACCATTATATTCACCTCAACTGAAGTCAATAATTGTATATTGATGATAGATACAACCGACAGGGGAGAACAGGTATCCACTATATATCATCTATTGATGATAGATACGACCGACAGGGGAGAACAGGTATCCACTATATATCACCTATTGATGATAGATACGACCGACAGGGGAGAACAGGTATCCACTATATATCATCTATTGATGATAGATACGACCGACAGGGGAGAACAGGTATCCACTATATATCATCTATTGATGATAGATACGACCGACAGGGGAGAACAGGTATCCACTATATATCACCTATTGATGATAGATACGACCGACAGGGGAGAACAGGTATCCACTATATATCATCTATTGATGATAGATACGACCGACAGGGGAGAACAGGTATCCACTATATATCACCTATTGATGATAGATACGGCTGACAGGTGATAACGATGTTGTCAGGTGGAATCATAAAACGTATAACTCACTTTCTACAGGTTATTATTATCAATCAGAAACATTGTATAACATTATTATATGACAAATATCATTGTTCTTTTAGGGTAAAGTAAATTTTCAAAAATAGAGCCATTGGCTCTGTAGCTCATCAGGCATCATATCAAGTTTGCTTTATACAGGCCAGATGAGCTAAAAATGAAACTTATGTTACCTATTGCAAGAAAAACTATAACAAAAATTACAAAACAAATGTAACACTTTCGGAATAAATTTCCTTACCCAAATGATTTATTATTATTCAACACTTTCTAGATCGCCAATATTAGACAGTGAAAGAAGTCCACACTAAAATCCAAGGAGAAATAAATTTGCCATAGACTGTCATCTAATGGAGAAAAATAGGTTTTTAAGATTGTGACCCCTGTGACCCTATTTGGGGTCATGGGGTCACAAAACCTACAGTTTAGAATCCCAATTGGCCAAGGAGTCTACATGCAGTCTTTCAGCTCAATAGACCTTTTGGAGCTAAAGATGATGATGAAAATAAGTTTTTAAGGTTGTGACCCCTGTGACCCTATTCGGGGTCACAGGGTCACGAAATCTACAATTTAGAATCCCCATTGGCCAAAGAGTCTGCACATATAATTTCAGCTCTCTAGACATTTTGAAACTGGAAAAGAAGATGAAAATAGTTTTTTAAGGTTGTGACCCCTGTGACCCTATTTGGGGTCATGGGGTCACGAAATCTACATTTTAGAATCCCCATTGGCCAAGGAGTCTGCACATATCATTTTTAACTCTCTAGACCTTTTGGAACTGGAGGAGAAGATGAAAATAGGTTTTTAAGGTTGTGACCCCTGTGACCCTATTTGGGGTCACAGGGTCACCAAAGTTACAAATTAGAATCCCCATTGGCCAAGGAGTTTGCACATATCATTTTTAACTCTCTACTCCTTTTGGAACTGGAGAAGAAGATGAAAATAGGTTTTTAAGGTTGTGACCCCTGCGGCCCTATTTGGGGTCACAGGGTCACCAAAGTTACAAATTAGAATCCCCATTGGCCAAGGAGTTTGCACATATCATTTTTAACTCTCTAGTCCTTTTGGAACTGGAGAAGAAGATGAAAATAGGTTTTTAAAGTTGTGACCCCTGTGACCCTATTTGGGGTCCCAGGGTCACCAAAGTTACAAATTAGAATCTCCATATGCTAAGGTACCTGTACACAAAATGTCAGCTCTCTAGTGTGTATGGTTCATGAGAAGAAGTCGAAAGTGTCAAAAGTTTACGGACGGACGACGGACGGACGAGGACGACGGACGACGGACAGACGCCGGACGACGGGCCATGCCATAAGCCCATCTGGACTTTCAGTCCATGATGAGCTAAAAATTCAGACTTTGAAATGTAAACGATATGCTCCATTCTGATTGGATCTTACAAGGTCATGTGATCGGTATACATTTCAATGAACCCTAAATTGCAGGTTATACAAAATAACTCTCAGTAAATGAAGTTTATACGATATGGTGCCGGAACTACATTTCTTTGGGAGTTCCCCTGATCTTACAGCCACATTCCAGCCTGACCCCAGTCTTGATGGTCATCACTTGGACTCACTTTTTGCAAATATCATTTTTCTGTTTATTAGCAACACTCGCCCTAATAATCTGCATTGATGTTTGAAAAATAAACATTCAGTTGCCAATAAATAAAGTTGTACATGTACACCTCCGGTCACAGAAATGAGGATATATCGTGGGCGAAGTTCAACAAGGTAATGTACATCATTTCAAAAGCATGAGTTGAGCTCCATTCTTAATGACCTGACTGGCGACAACAGTTTCAAAGCACCCCACACCACATAGTGTCTGGGCACACTCTCTGCCTTCATTGACAGTGATGATCCAAACGATGTTACCGTGTTTGAAAACATGTACTCGTCATTATCAATGACAGTGTCTAACATCGGCGGGCCTGCAATTGGCATTATGTCTTGAGGGACTTTAAATAACTTTATGTTTACATTCACTGTCAAACCAACAACCCAAACACGTCAAGCTTTTAGAGCTGATACTCTACACTCGATACAGGACAGTATCAATACGCCAGTGCAAATTGTTAATTTTGGAATATTTAAATTAAACTTTACATATCTTTTCAGTTTTTCCCAAAACATTTTATTGTTATTAACATAATACTCATAAAGGATTATTTGTAGAATAAAAAAGTGTATCTTTTCCTTTTTTTGTTATGAACTATTTTTGCATGCGCTTGAAACCGGTAGAGATCCGCCTGGGTCTAACTGATATCTAGGTCAGTGCGACAAGCAGCTATATAAGTTACTACAGAATCGCATTTCGAATGATATAAAACAACTTCTGGCTTTAAATACAAATTGGGAATTTATAAGAAATGAATTTCATAATATAGTTGTCCACACGGTTATAACCTGTTTGAAACTCGTAATATAAACTTTAGCATAACTGGCTTCGCAAGCTCACCAGTTATACAAGTTTATGTTACAAGTTACAGACAGGTTATAACCGTGTGCCAACTATATCATATCATTCATTTCTTAAGTAAACTTATTTAGATTGCCAACTAAAAAAGCTATTTTTAGCCTTTTTGTCTCATTTTTTAACAATGACTGTTAGAACAAATTACAAGGACATTAAAGAGTGAGTATTCCTTAAGGGTAGTAGCTAAATTTACAAACAAACAAAATCTCCAAATTTTCACAACTAAATATGTTTATGCCAAATGTGTTATCTTTAGAGGGTCAAACATTTCATAAATAATCATTTCATATTTAATAATTTCATAATTAATTGCTGCTGTAATTAACCGATAATCTGTAATCACAGCAGCAATTATCAAGTAACAAGCAAAAACTACTGGCGG